>VWPW01020719.1:0-635400 GCA_013389825.1 Crypturellus undulatus
AGCACCCGGCGTTCCCCAGCGCTGCCCAGGCCCTATGAGGCAGAGCTGCCCCTCCTGCCTGTCCCCGGCAAACCAACAACTGACGCTGATCCAGGGATTGATGTTCTGAGCCATGGATTAACCGAGCAGTGTGTGCAGATACCAGGTCTGCACAGGCCAGGCGTAGGCTGAAGTGTGTCAGCAGGCTCATGTGGCTCTGCCTTTGGGCTCAGTGGCTTCAATCAGAGCTGGTCGGANTCAGACAGTCCAAATACCTGCTGCCAGCAGGGCAGAAGCTCTCACTGTGCTGAACGCTGCCATTTGCACCCAGTGGCAACCTGGGTGCCTGCGAGCGGTGGTGGCTTAGGCTCCCTGCGGCTGCGCTGGGGGCCTAAGCAGATTAGACAGCGTCTCCCATCAAAGAACACTCAGTGCCTGAGCGACTTACAAGACATCTGTTTTCTAGCCTCATTTCTAAATAAATGAGGCTTATGTGATTATACTGTCTGTCTATTGTCCCCTCGTTGGCCAGTTTCAATCTTGACCGAGGGATTTTGGTCTCAAAGATGTTAACTTCCAGTAAATTTTTCATGACTTGTGACCAAGTACACAAGAGAGATTGTATTCTGGTCTTCAGGAGAAAGGGCCACAGCCTGCTCCTCATCTCGGAGAACTGACACAACAGGGAGAACCATGAATCAAAGGGGAATCTCTGCCTCAAACTTGTGCTTTGCTGAGGTCCAGCCACCCCACTGCCAGGAGCAGAACGGGGGTGCAGGGAGCGGGTTGTGCCGGTGGTGCGGCTGGCATCGCTCCCGGTGCGCGTTGCTCCAGCACCCGGCGTTCCCCAGCGCTGCCCGCCCTGTGAGGCTGCGAGGCAGAGCTGCCCCTCCTGCCTGTCCCCGGCAAACCAACAACCAACGCTGATCCAGGGATTGATGTTCTGAGCCATGGATTAACCGAGCAGTGTGTGCAGATACCAGGTCTGCACAGGCCAGGCGTAGGCTGAAGTGTGTCAGCAGGCTCATGTGGCTCTGCCTTTGGGCTCAGTGGCTTCAATCAGAGCTGGTCGGAGGATACACATCCTGCACCCCACAGCTCAGCTGAGCAGGGGGCTTGGACATAGCCTGAATATGTGGCAACTAAGTGCTGTTATTTCCACTGCTGGTGATGCTGGGTCCTTACCTGCAACATGAGTAACCTTGTCTTGAAAATTGCTCCTGACAGCCAAATTCTACTGAGATTACTGTCCTATAAATACTATGTGTTAGCGGATATACAGGTACAAAACATGTCTTATACTAGTTAATATATCACTGAGATACTGCAAATGGTGATGAAAACTGAAATCCTCTGTATGCCCCCGTTTGTAGAGTTCTCTCTCCTTTACTCCTCTGTGAGCTGCAGTTAAATGCTCATTAGAGCTGAAATTTTCCTCCTTTTGGCAGACTGCTGACATTTTGCTTGTAATGGAGAACCCAAGGATGTATAACGGGCTGTATAAAACCTACATACAGTAGTTCTGGGATTACAGAAGAAAAGTAAAGGTTTCATGTGCTTGTCCCTATTAGTGAACTAAATTGGATTAAATGTCCTTTTTTAAACAGAAATGGAAGATAAAAGACATAGGAGATTTATGAATAGGGTCATTAGTGTACCAAATTTCTCTCATTAGATCTGTTACATCGCTTTCTAACTTGCACAGTTCTCATTAGGAAAATTTACGAACTGGAATGATTACAAATATACCTTATTTTGAACCATCCCCTCTTTTAAATGCAAAGCAAAAAGTAATTATAGTTCTGTGGTATACCTGATTTGTATTTTGTGCATGTGCATACCTCTTTTATTATTACAGATTTAATATAGGACCTTCCAAAAGCCAAGGAAGGGGTTAGAAAGGAGGAAATTGTACCCCTTAGTGCAATTTGCAGTTTAGCTGCAAATCCTGAAGCCTGGCTTTAATTTAGTAACCTTCTGAGAACCGAGTTAATAATGCACACTAATATGGCTGTGTCTTCTCCTTGCTAGGCTTTCAAGTTCACCTGCCAGCATCTGATTTGAACTGACGGTGAGAGGCAGCATATGGCATCATTCATTCTGCTTGGACTCCTTGTTTACAGAAGAGTGATGGAGATGCTATTAAGCACAAAAAGGATCACTATATGCCTGATTTTCTTTGCATTGAGTGTGGCAGCAGCCATTGAAATACCATTATCAGGTGAGTTGTAGCTATTTACTGAACAATTTCCTGGGGGTTCGGGTTTTTTTTTTTTTTTTGGTCTTTACCTTTCCCTGAAGAGGAAAATATTAAATCCTAGTTTCAGTTCTTCCAGTTTGAATTTAATTCTGCCAGAACATGGCCTTTGGGAAATTCGTATGTGATAAAAATGTAAGTTACTTTCTTTGGACCTGTTCAAGTGCAGCAGTAAACTTGTCTAATAGCATGTATCTGATGTTTGAGATCCAGCGTGTTGCTTTGCTCAGAGGGTTCAGTGTTGTCCTTCACATAAATATCCCTTTTTGTCTTTAAATCTCCCTGAAGCTTGTTTGATGTATGTACACCCTTACTTACTTGCCTTGCAACCTGCTCTTTCAGCTTGAAAAAGGAGCAGGTGTACGTCTCGGGGAGTACATTAGTCCCCAGAGAAGTATTTCTTATGACTTGCATACCACCCTGGGGAGCATCTACTTATCCACTTTTGGCTATGATGCATTCAAACTGCCTATTTTACATGGTTGGTGTGGCTCCAGTACATGTGTAAATTATGGGATGAGCTTCCTCCGGGACAATGCAATGAAAGTCAGTGGACCCCGTTGCCTGGAATAGAGCCCACACCTCCCAAACCTTGCATTTTTCACATGTAAGTAGACCAGGAGAATTACAGACTAGAATTTACTTTTGGTGAAACAAACAAACAAGCAAAAAACTCTTGACAATATTGTTTCTGAATGAATTATGCAGGAAAGAGAAAAGCAAGGAGAGGGGAAATGCAGACTCTCTGCAGGAGCTTGGGTGCTGTAGCCACAAGCCGAGGTGGCCCTGGGCTGTTTCTAATCAAAGAAGGTCAATGGCCAGTTTTAGAGCATCGTGTGGACCTTGTCACGACCAGTTGGAGCTGGGGTTTCTGTCAGGCTTCCCAGCTGTGAAGGAGATGTGCACCAGCTGCATATTCTTCTGAAGTTCTGCAAAGCTGTTTGACAGCATTTGGAGGTAGAAGTTCTTTGGAGGTAGCAACTGTGGTAGCTTCTTGTGGTTAAATAGAGCAAAAGTGGATCTGTGACAGTGGCATGTGGCGCAAACTGGGCAGATGCTGTTTTTAAGCACCTGCTCAGGGGAATCCTCTATCCCTTAATATGCTTTAATGAAGCATTTTGTATTTTAATAAAAAGGAATTATGTCTGATCCGTGAGGCTGGTGGGCTTGGAAATGTTTAGCGGAGGTACAAGAGGGTTTAGACTGTGTGGTGTGGTGAGATACCATGTTTTGCTCAAGCTTTGAGTTTCCTGGACTTAAAAGAGAAAGCAAAGAGCATGTTAATTCTCTTCCTTGCTGTTTGCAACAATGCCATGATCCTGTTATCTCTCCCGGGCTGCACTGCAGGGGCATTCCCAATTGTGCCTCTCCATTACCCAGACTTTCTCAACATTTTAATTCCCTTAGAAAGAAAGTTATAGTGAAACACCATTGCATAACTGTATGATTGGCAACGTTTTTCTCTCATGCTGTACCCTAGAGCACATATTAAGTCATCTATGTAATCCATGGATTTACTGGTAATTTTATCCAGTGTGGAAACAGCAGTTTGCTGTGTTGGGGTTGTGTGCTTGCGAATGCGTGTGCCTGTGTGTTAAAAAGCCACTTGCTGCTCACTGCACCCCTGCGTAAGCTTAGCAGTCCCCTCAAAGCCGAGGTGAGCAGGTCCTCTGGTAGCCGTGATGCTCACGCCTGTGTTGCCCCGTTTCAGCGGGATGACTCTGTGCAGTGTCCTGCCTTGTCTCTTCAGGCTGCGATGAAGGGTTTGTGTAATATTGGAGCCCCAGGCAGTTGAGCTGCTATGTTTGTAAACAAATGCAGGGAGTGCTGCAGGAACTGCTTCGTCAGGCCTGTAGCCGTGGGTTGAAATCCGCATTTGCGTATGCTTGAGGCATCTGAAGATGTGAGAAGAGATTCCCCCTGCTCATCTTATTTATAGTGAGGATACAAGTGGTTATCAGGCAAGTAGTTGCCTGCCTAAAAGGTGAGAACAAGTACAGTATCACAGTTGTCAAATTCCAGAACTGTGGGCGGTTGAAATGCAGGCTCCCATCTGTAGGGGTTGCAGGTGACTGCGGTGTCTTCTGAGGTTTGCTGTGCACAGGAGTTGAGCTCAGGAGTCAACCCAAGCTTGTGATGCTCAGCACGGGGTCAAGGGCACATTCCACATACATGGAACGTGCCAGTTAGATGAGGCTTTGTGAGCAGGTGACCAGTGTGAGGGTGTCTCCAGTTAAAGTAATCCTGGCTAGCGTCTGGCAGATGGGAAGTGTACTGAGCAGCAAAGGTTGCTGTGGTGCAGGGTATCTGCAGGCCTGGCCATCTGCTGCCTGAGTGAGACACCTGCCTCTAGTGTGGGTTGGATCGAGCTGTGGATGAGGACAGGGAGGTGGTAAGGGTGGAACTGTGTCTGGCCGAGGGGTTTTCTCCCCAGCTGAGGTGGTGCAGACCGAGCTGTCAAGCTCTTCTCTTAGCGCGCAAGCAATGATCATGCTCAGTTACAGAGCAGCAAGTGTTGTCAGTGCCACGGATATGATCATCACCCTTGCTTTCTTCCTTTTTTCAAGGCAAGTCTCTGTCTGCAGGAGTAGAGCAATCCTGACCCTGTCCCTTCCAAAGGAAGATCCAGAGTACAGTAGAGCGCCGCTCTGTTTGAATAGTGCATTAATCCGCTCTCCTCTTTCTGTTCAGTTGAGCAGCTCCCAACGATCACGGAGCAGTCCAGCACACAGGTCGCCTACCCTTTCGATGAGGACTTCACAATCAAATGTGAAGCTAAAGGAAATCCACAGCCCACGTGAGTACTGCTTGCACACGGAGAAGCAAGTAGACTTTACTTTTAGCCCTTGCTGAACATTCTTCTTTGAGGAGCGAAGGAATAGCTGATGGGCAGCAACCTGCTCGTAAGTGTGAGGCTAGGTGAAGCTTTGTGTTGCCCGTTAGGCCATTCAGCTTCTGTGGCTTGATCTTTTCCTCTCATTCCATAAACAGATATCAACGTGCCTTGCTAAATTCACCCAGTGATTTACATGAACATGTCTAGGCTGGGCTGCAAAAGATATGAGGTGTGTAATGGTAATCAAAGAGTCACAGCTGTTGTTCTGCCTTTTTCCACAGCAACTATAAAAACACAAAACACATGAAGCCTGGTATTCAGAGATCACATTTGCATTTTATCAGCTACCTTCTCTACACCTAACAACATCCTGGCAGTGGTAGTGTTGCAAATATAAACATAAGCAGTTATTCAAATAAATATAAGGAGTCCCACAGATAAACATACTGTATTTTACACCGGGATAAAAGGGGAAAACATTTTTTATGAAACTGAGATTAACAAAAATGTCATGACAGAAGGTCTCCCTGTGACTTCTGCAAATTAATAGCTAGTTTGCATGTCACTTCTACTGTTTAAAAGTTTCCTTCTTTTTTTTCTTTGCAACACAAGGAGAACCTCGGTGTGGTCAGCTCAGCTTCTCCTGCGCTCAGCTCTGGTGTTTCCCACAGTCGGTGCAAATAGTTCCTACCCGTCCCTAGCAGGCAGGAGGAGGAGGACCTCCCCGATGCCCATGGCTTTGTCACAAGCCTGTCAGTTCTTTCCTTCACTGGGTGGCTCTTGCTTTCAGACAGATGGCATCTTTCATTTGGTGTCCTT
Organism: Crypturellus undulatus; assembly: GCA_013389825.1. Taxonomy (NCBI): domain Eukaryota; kingdom Metazoa; phylum Chordata; class Aves; order Tinamiformes; family Tinamidae; genus Crypturellus; species Crypturellus undulatus. The sequence goes on from VWPW01020719.1 coordinate 5,892, forward strand.
GCCTTAAGCTTTGTGTTCTTGCTTCATGTCACAATCAGTTAGCCACAAATGAAGGGGGCAGTCGGAGAGACATGCCCGGTAGCTGACCTGGGTTATGGTCAACACATTGCTCATTTTACCAGCCAGCTCTGACTTTATAATCGGTTTTGTCTTTTGCTCTAATATTAGACATATTTACCCCAGTTTTCATATGCACTGTATTCTGTGAGCTGTCCTTTATAGCCCTTGTGTTTTTTTTTTTTTAGTTTCAACTGGACTAAGGATGGAAAACCATTCAATTTATTGTCCGACCGTAGGATACTTACTTTTAACAATTCTGGAACATTTGTGATTCAAAACCATGGAATCATCACCAATTTCCAAGGGAAATACCGTTGCTTTGCCTCCAATGCTCTGGGAACTGCCATGTCAGAAGAAATTGAACTTATTGTTCCAAGTAAGGATTTTTTTTTTAAGGTGTAAAACTCTTCAATTAAATGGGAAAAGACTAGTTGCTAACATGGTGTATAGTAAAATGTATGTTTGCTATTCATTGAATATTGGAAAAAAAATCTTAAGGGCTCCCTGGAATGGTTTGATTTTCATTTTCAAAATAGTATAGATTTTCCTTAGCATCCTCCATATTTGTGTGAGCATCTCTAGAGAAATTTTTGAAAGTCTGAAATTCAATACTCTTCATTTTATTACCTTTTCAGACAAGGAGGGTTTGAGAAAATTATTTTAGGGATAACTCCTTTGATTTGCTCCAGTAGGATTTTGCAGTGCAAGCATTTGGAAGTTTTAATGCTGTATCACCACAGCTGTCCAGCCCTGTCATGAACAGCAGTGCAGTAAAGCATCCTCTCCCTGATGTAATGCCCTGGCTTGATGAATTTTCCTACATTTTGGAGAATTGTGAGGGGCTCACCCCATAAAACTATCAGCTGGGATTTCAGATATAATCAACAGTTCAGCTGCTTCTAAATTAATCTGCCAAGTACCACAAGGCTTGCTGTGTCCCTCCTAGCCTCACTCAGCCTGCCCCCAGAGCGCTGTGCTGGGGACACTCGAGTAGCTGGAGGGGCCACTGGAGCCCTGGCCATGCTGCCTTCTTGCCCAGAGTTGATGACGATGTGAAGTTGATCTGCAGAATTCCTGGTTCCTGTTTTTGAGGAGGAAAATCTTTGGGTTTTCTAGCAATGATACTGATGCTCTCTACCTCCTTTAATTAATACAAAACCGACTGGGTAAATTATGTATGTATTTTCCCAGCTATATTAATTTTGAAAACCTTTATTATTTTCTTCTGCTTGCTGAATATCTTGTGCCATGTTTTGCCTCTAGAGGATAGGCCAGTGGGTAAATTAGTATAAACTTTTTAATAGCCATCTCAGGAGAACTGAATGTTCAATGACAGTGAAAATTATTTTCTTTGACTTGACTATTTAAATGCTTTTATAAAGCACATGCTTTGCCTCTTTCATAAAGCCCATAAGAATTGTTTTCTGATTTGCATTTGCTTAAAGCCTCTATTTTCTTTCTTGGTGTTAGCACTTCTAATTCTTGTTTCATTCTGGGAAGAGGAAAGCATAAACATTGATGAGTTCTGTACCCATCCTACCAGGGAACATTTGTTTGTGAGCTGATGTCAATACAGCAAGAAAATAAATTGCCCCGTTTGAAGAGGTGAAACAAATATTTCAGGGATAACAGAAAAAAATGGCAGGGTAACTGCCATCCTAACTGCAGTACATGTACTGCTTTCAACATTATCTGTTCAAGAAAGATAGGAATAATGGCATAGATCATGAAATGATGTTGCACATTAAAAATGCATCAGGCAATAAAGGAATAAGAAATAATTGTCAGAAAAAGAAAAACTGGTTTGAGTCAAATCGCTTTGAGGAATTATTGTGAAGGGCATTTTGGGTTAAATTTGAGTATAGTATTTCTATAGTATCTCTAATACTATAGAAATTTCTGTGGAAAAGAATTGGGGATCAAGTGATGCTTTGACTTTCTAAATGTTTGTTGGAAAGCCAGCGCTGCTAAGAGCTGCAGGGCTGTGGTTCAGCTTGGCAGCTGGGATGCAGCGTGTGGCAGCGCGAGGCCGTCGTGGCTGCAGGTTGGAGCGAGGGAAGCGCCGCAGCGGCAGCTGGGGCAAGGGAGGGGAAGGAGCAGCCTGGTACCTCTAACCCGCAAGCCAGGGGGAAGCGATCCGATCGGCTGCAGGGTCGTTACTCTGGTGTCAGCAACATCCTGCATTTGGCAGAGAAGGGGAAACATTTAAAGACATGGAAATGAACTTGTGGTAAATGACCTTAAAAACGTGGTAAGGAAGCTCATGTAAGTGTGGCCTCAGTGAAAACTAAAGGAGGGAGAATTGGGTGATTTTGAGGACCAGGGTTGCAAAAGTGGGGGAAGTTTACTGATATAAAGCTCAAGGTTGTGTAGTTAGGCATTGGTTAGAACGACATTGCTACAACCTACAACCAGCTTTGTACCAATAATTGTAAGCACTTATGGTCTGGATGTAACAGGGAAGATAAGACAAGATCATGTATCAGATGTTCAGTGGGTGGCCTAAATATGAGCTGGAGAAACTGGTCACCCTGTCAGAAAAATGACTTCCAGCTGAGCCAGGGGCAGACAGCAGTATGATCTCATTATGGGAATGGATTGTATAAAGAAGAAACTAAGAGGATTTCAAAAACTATACTTCACCAGCAAGAGAAAACTACTTTCAACAACTCAGTGCAGAAGAAACAGGACACAAGAAACATGCAGAGCCATTCTAACTGTGTGTTGTGTTAGAAATAAACCTGAGGAAAGTACTCCCGGCGTAACTATGGGTGGAAGGGTCTGTGGCACCATGGTCACCCTGGGACTAAGACACGTTGCAGGGGCTGGCAGGGCCGCGGGACGGTGCCATGTACATGTGTAGTTGTGAGCATTCCTCAGGAAAGACAGGACATAAGAAGTTTATTTCACATCAGCCATGGCGAAACATTCTCCAGAGGGAGCATCTTGGCACTTGGTGAGGAGTCACCGAGCTCCCGTAGATCCCTTAGCAGAGGAGAACTGCAGGAGCGGCGGCTCCGGGGGTGACACTGCAGCCTCGTACCCCACTAGACTGCGCTTGAAGCAGGATCCAAAGAGCAGTGTGGTTACCCAGAGCTTTGGCAGGATATAATTAATCACTTTGCAATCTGGCCAGGGCAGCAGGGTTAAAACTTCTCTTAGGAAAAGTATCTCAGACTCATTAATTTTTGAAAGAGTTCAAGACCTCCCTGTTACATTTCAGGGAAATTATGTCACCTCCAGCAGCAGAATATCCTGCCACCACAATGCTGTCTTGTTACTGAACTATAAAAAATGCTTAAAAATGGAAAACAAGAACTGGCTAATGTCTGTATCTTGAATTATTGATTTTGTACTCAAGGTTATTAGCTTTTGCTTTCTATGAAAGCCTGTCTGTACATTGATAAGAGATGGACAAAATTTCCTTCCTGGGTCCTGCTCCCTGCTGCCATAGGGAGGGCAGCCCTGGTTTCCTTGTGCCACTGGCCGGGTTGCTCCTGGACAATGACTTTAGAGATGCATAGGTGGCCGATTTCAAGAGAGGAGCTTCTTTTAAGATGAATCTTAACTGCAGGATTTTTTTTGTTTGTTTTTTTGTAACCAATGTAAATTAACAAAGAAGTCTTTTGATTCTCCAGAGATTTCAACTACCAGTGAATACATATGCTGAAAGGTGATTGAAAAATGCTGAAAAAATACATTTCTGGCATTCCTCTTTGGCTGTCCTTTGTAACTTTTCCTGTTTGAATCTGCTGCATCCATCTTTATCCAAGCTTGGCTGAAGGCAGTATCCAGCCTGAGTAGGTTAATTAAACAGGCCTGGAGGTAGCGCACAGCAAATTAATTGAGAGGTTAGAAAGAAGGTGGCTGTACAATGTGAGAGGAATTTCAGAACCAATAAATGCAAATCCTAAATTGAGAAAATAAACAGGATGGACAGTTTAGAAGAGAGATCTACCCAACTCCCACAGTTTTTAAGGCACATTTGCTTTTATTCATACTCTTCTGCTACTTTATTTAGCTGTGCAATGTACATGCTGCAAATTAAATCAGGATTCAGAGAGGAAAAAAAAAGGCCACCTTTGATATTCTGAAGTGCTGGGTGCTCAATAACTCTCCTCAAGTGAAAGAGAGCTGCTGGTGCACAGAACTTCTGTAAATTATGCAGTCTCTGCTGTAGAAGAGCTTCGGATAAATTAACTCTATTCACCAGTGAGTACCAAAGCAGGGACCGGTACATGTGAGATCACTACGTGCATTCATGGTAACGATGCAGAGGTTGCAGAGCTTTGCCAGCAGTATTCAAGTAAAATGTAAGCTACTTGACAAGTCACTATGCCTGGGAAGCAAAGCAAATGAGAAAAGAAAATCAAGTCAAACCATCAGACTAGGTTAGGTTTTTTCATAAATTACATTTACGCTGCAGAAGGAGAACCAGGGGTTTGGAAGGAGAGCGAGGTTGCTGCTGACACGGAGAACAAAAGGTTGTTTACGCTCAGTAGACAGTCCAGGAAAGCAATAGAAATGTCAGCAGAAATGATCGTTAAATGTCACCTACATAATGAAAATAGCCTCCCCCTGCTTATGTCCTGCCATTAAGGAGAAAGGGGAATGATGGGGTCTCAGTATCTGTGTACATCTTGTATCATTGACAGAGTTCAGATTGTTACAAGGTACGCTTGGAATGAAAATGAATTGCAGTGGAGAGGACCTGGATACCAACCACCCTCCTCCATGTTCAGGGAATCTGCTACTTTAATTACTGAGTAGCCCCAATGCCAGAAGAAAGAGGAAAAAGTACAGTTTAAACATCATTAATTAACTTAATGTGAGACACCTTTCCCAGCAGGCTGCATTAAAGTTTATGCTGAGCATATCTGAGTCTTTGCTGTAAGAAGGCAAAGAAGTCTTCATGTCATGAAGACATAAGGAGGGAAATAGTGTAAACATGACATTATCCAATGGCAACCAGCACCGTGTCAATAATGCCAGTTCTGCACTTCCCAAAGAAAGCAAAACCTGTGTTTAATATTCAAAAACATTGGTCAATATTGGGAAGTAACTATTGTCTTTTAGCTATTCAAGTAGGAGATGTCAGTAACACACTTAGTGCAGAGAAGACAGATGAGAGTAACGTGCTGAGCGCTTGCACACTGTGGGAATAAAGCTTAAACCTCCTGCCTCCTAACCCAGCACCCTGTGCTTCTGACACCATTCTCACCCAGCTAAATCATCGAGGTTGTTCTGACTGTTACCAGGACCCATAATTCTAGGTAGGGCGATAAAGGGAGATTTACACGCGATCAGCGACCATCACTGGTTCCCTTGGAAAAGCTCCTTGGAAGGCAAGTAGACTGACTGCCGCAATCTTGCTGACAGCCAGGCTTCCCTGGCTTTTTCACTTGAATGCAGCAATTAAAAAAGCTGCAAGTAAGCAGAAGTCATATCTCATAAACAGTTCAAAGGCTGCAGTGAACATGAGGGACTTAACTACTCCATATGCTGCTTGGACCCAGGTAGAAACTGCTGCACTGAGGTGAGTGTTGGGAACTGCCCGTGCTGTGCTCAGTGCAACTCGTGCTTGATGGCTCTGCGTCACTTCAGTGGTTCTTTGATGTGCTGGGCTGTTTGCTGGACCAGTTATCGATTGACAGGGGGCTGGTTTGTGGAACAGATGGGTCAGGTGCTAATGAGGCTGTCCGAGGAGCTGGGAGTTTCCAGGGTATAGAAATTTCTTGACTGGGTCTGCTTTTCTCTCATCCTTATATCCTTATATCCTTTTATCCCTCATCCTTTAGGAAATTTCTTGACTGGGTCCACTTTTCCCTCATCCTTATATCCTTTAAGAATTTTTCTACATGGAAGAAACTGTCCATTACAGATAAGACTAAATATCCATTTAGCTCAAATTTAGCAGAGTCCAAAAGCACAGAGAAGGTGTAATAGGCAGATATAGCGTATAATGATATTTCCCTGCAGTAGTTTCCCCACATATTTGTTAATTGCTGATTTACTGTAACAAGCTCACCCTTAATTTAGTAGAAACCAGACACAGTAGTCCCAAGAATTTATACAGTTTCCTGGAGAGACCTTTTTTCTTTCTCTACTTCAACTTTTTAAACTTTACATATAAAAGAACAAATCCGATGTGCTCCCTTCTCATGTAAACTGGTAAGAAAAATCACACAGTCAGGACAGTCACAGCTGTGTAAAATCACTGTAATTGTTAGCAATAGGGCAGGAGCTAAGCAATGGGACAAAGTGTGCTGATCATTACCTGAGTAATCCTAAAAATAGTCCTGTTAAGGACCAAAGTATCATAACTGAGGTTGGCTCATTGCAGAATCTGTATTGCTAAACTCAAATTTGGATTTTTTTTGGAATGTATTGGTCTCCCTCCTGTTGCTTTTACATTGAGATGTCATTGACATTTTCTGAAAGGATAAAAGCTAGGATGGAGGGAGCCACCTCCTTTCTGAAGGTTCTCCCAGCCAACTTAATTTGTCAGTGGTGGTTCAGCCTAATCTCAAGCATAATTTGGTCATTAAACTTTTGAGTCACAAAAGGGATTAAATTGATACTGAAAAATTTTCATTTTCTTGGTTTCTCCCCATCAAAGCAGTGGGGCTCTGTTCTTTGAGTGCTGTACAGCCTTCAAGGTTCAGCATGGACAGGAAGGACTACTTGGCCAGGGAAGCCTTTCTCAAGGTGATTTTGAGAGCTTTAAATATCCCAGTGCTCATTTAGAAGATGCTTGTGCACACCCCAAGTCAGGAGGGCGGGTTTTCATCGTCCCAGTGGCTCTTCTGTACATCCCTCGATCACTTGCGCGGTGAGGGCGGCGGGCACTGCGGAAGCCTCTGGCTGGCCCGTGAGGCAACGTGGCTGTCCCGTGTCGCGGGCGCTGTGGCCCGCGGGGCTCCGCGCCCGTCGCGTTCCAGCTGCGCGCGGGGAATTATGTGGGAGAGCGGCACGGCAGTTCTAATGGGATCACTGCAGGGAGATCAATGGGTTGTGAATTTTACAGTGTCCGTGTGCTCCGCTGATAACTGCATGCAGCATTAAACACTTCCATCATACAATTAACCTTGTATAGTATGTTAAGCTTAATTCAATTGCAGTTGTTTTTGTGATCGGTCGCAAATAGCAGTGAGTGATTCCGAAGTGTTCCTTATTGTGACAGAGCGGAGTACTGCAAAAAATACTGCTTATATACACGTGCTAAAGGCTAACGTGCAAGAGCTGAAGTCTAGCATGATATTCACTTATGACTCTCAGTAAATCTCCTGGAAGAGTTTTAGGCAGAGTTTGGAAGCAATCTTCATTCAGGCGTTGAGACAGATTGGATCTCAGCAAGTGAATCAGTGGGACACGAGCCTAAATTTCAACTCAATATGATTGGCAGAAGAGCTTGGCTCAGAAAATTATCATGAAAGCTGAATTTTCCTCTACAAGGTTTTAAAAAATCTCCAATTTCTTCCCCAAGGGAAATCCAAGGTTTGTCAATGATTCTGCCTAAAAGTGAAGCAAAACAAAACAGCAGAGAAGCCAGAAGACCCAACCACCAACCACCTTCTGGTTCAAGTGTCTCTTGACAGTGTCTGGTCCCATTTGGACCAGAGGTGAAAGTCTGGGCCGTGTACTTTAAATGAATGCCCATACTCTCCCAGAGACCATAAATTTTTACTCTCAGGGAATTATTGATATTATTATTGCATAATTGTGTAATTATTGAGTAAAGAAACTGACTGAAAAGACTCGTGCTTATGGTACCCAGCAAGGATTTGAGAGACCTCAATTTAGTCCTTGTGCCGTGAGGCAGAAAAGGGAGTTCCCAGTGTCGTGGGTGAGCAATGTGAGGGTTAGTCTAGTTGTGGATCTCCTTGTTTTGCTGACTTCAGTTGGAAATCCCCTACTCTTCCCATGATCCTGCTTCCTTAGAGTTTTGTTGACTGTGATGCACTGTTGGGGAAAACGAGCAAGTTTTGGATCAACAAACCTGTTTTTTTTGCTACTGTTCCAGCACTCTAGCAGTTGGCAGAGAGAGACTTTCCAGGGCTTGAAGAGCGACGGTTACTGACGCATCAGACTTGGTTGTGCTGTTCCCTCTATTAGCTGAAATCCCACCTCTAGAGTCGATCATGTTTTTTAGCCCATCCAAAGATTTCATAACATATTAATAATCTAATTTCTTGAGATTAAATCTGTGCACAGTCACCATCCAGGCAATCAGCATTATTGCGATTGCTTGTTATTATTATGTTGCTTACTGCACACCGTCATGCAGGGCCTCCTCGGAGCCGCGGTGCTGTTGTGTTGTGTTTGAGCACAGCCACGCTGCTTTCCTGCTCATGAGGTGCTGTCAATTTTGCCGTTTAATGCAGCTGAAGTGAAACTCATGCTAGTTTGAACTTGCCTGGGATGAAAGCAAAGGCAGCGTCCTCCCTGAAACCATCTCATCTCCATTGGCTTGAGGAGTGGTTGTGATTTGCAGGTTATTTCATTGGCAGCGAGCTCCGAAGGGCGGCGTTGCTCCGGGTGAGCCTTGGCGCCAGCTGCGGCTGACGCTTGCCATGGGTGGAAGACAGTCCCTTCTTAGCACTTAAAGGCTAATGCTGGCACCAGCGTTGACTCTCTTGGCTATAAGGGTTTAATCAAGTCCTTGATCCATTAAGTACTTTAACCTGTTTTTAAGCCGAAATGCTGGAACCTTGTGCACCCGTAAATGTTCTTTGGAGTAAAGCCGCATCTGTGCGGGACAAGCTTGCTGAGGGAGCCTGCAGGACTGCACAGCCACCATGCTGCACTGCAGGGCGTGAGGAGGCAGAACGGTCCTTTTTATCACACTTCATCCGCTCTGGCAAGGGACAACCCCAGGCACCAGCCAGAAGAGTGGTCTTATGTCTGTCCTTGCTTGTATTGACATGCAGTGGTGCCGTGGGAACCACATTTTAGTTAAGATTTTGTAGAACATGATGTAGCACCAGCCTGTTTTCTGCCCTGCAGCGAGCAGCTGGGCACCCAGCAGTCTGTGCCCACGACTGTGCCTCTCTGAGCCTCTGGCGTGGGCTCTGCAAGGCCTCAATCCTTCCCTTCCAAACAGTGCAGAGAGATGGACTAGAGAAGACATTTGACAATAAATACTTCAAAATGAAGTCTTTCCAAAGCTAATGGATGTTACAGATGAAGGTTGATACCACCATTCAATTGCCAGGCTTTCGATACTCCAACCTTTTTATTTTATGAACAAGGAATGCTAGCAGAGATTTCTTACTGTTAATAAACTGCTTTCATACTGTAGGTCATTGTATAGATAACATAAGCAACCAGAGACAGAGAATGCAAATGTAAGGTAAATATCTTATTAAGATGTATCCAAAAGGGCTATAAGAGGCAAAATTTTAAAGGGTACCAATAAAAGAACAACTTTCTTTTTCTGTATAGGTGTGCCAAAATTCCCAAAAGAAAAAATTGAGCCCCTTGATGTGGAACATGGTGATTCTGTGATTTTGCATTGTAACCCCCCGAAAGGCATCCCACCGTTGCATATCTACTGGATGAATATCGGTAAGTAATCAATTTGCACACAACTCACATGCAGAGAGTCAAAACATTTGTCTTCTGATACAGTTTCTTTCAAAATGCAGAAGTGATGGGAATTATAATCGTGTAAATACTTAGGAAAATGATCTGAAAATTGAAAAACAAAATTTAAAAATGGTGAATGGGCATATGTCTTTATATAACAGAGAGTTAAATTGTAGAATGCATTTATACAACATGGTATTAAATCTGTAAACTCGGGTGGATTAAAAATCAGGTGAAGAATCTGCCAGTAATGGTAACCACTGCATTTCCAGTAGGGAGGACTAAATATATCAAAATATGTATTTCTATCATTATTATTTTTGTCTTTGCATAAACTAATGGTTAATTTATGACATGAAGAAAAAAAGCTGTCAGGTATGCATAATTAGTTCTTTGAGGATTTCTCTTGCATTCTTCCTCAGCATTTGTATTCTGTAGGAATTTCTCTCTTGTGAGAAGCAGAAGTAACTCTGATTGCCTTCACGACACTCGGGGTTTGTTTCTAATGCTGACCAAGTAATTTCAGAGACAGCATGCCAGATTAAACCTCTGATCTTATAAGGCAGTCTCTCTGCGGCTGACACACATCTCTCTGCTCCTGCATCTGGCTGGAGCACCAGTGAGACAACGCAATAACTTTAGCATATGCTTCCGTGCTATAATCTATAATACAGATTATCTCTAATATGAAATCTATAATGCAGAAGAACAATTGCTTGGGAGAATAGCTATAGGAAAAATCTATAAATCATGATCTCCATAGCAGCATTATATCCCTTCGAATCTTTGAGAGGTGCTGGAATTTTCCTTGGTCCTGACAAGGAACTCGGTGTTCAGTATTGTGTGTTGAATATGGGTAAATAACTCATTGGCTGCGCTGGGCCTTCTGCTTCTCTTGCATCAAAGGTGTATTCTCTATCTGGAAGCAAACATATGACAGGGAAGCATTAGTAATTGTATTGGTGAAACAGCTCAATATCATTACCATATCATAATTATTTTTTCTTGCTAGATTTGCAGCACATTCCACAAGATGAAAGAGTCTCCATGAGCCTTAAGGGAGATCTCTACTTTGCAAACGTGGAAGAAAATGACAGTCGAAGTGATTATTGTTGCTTTGCAGCATTTCCAAGACTGAGGACGATTGTGCAGAAAATGCCAATGACACTGAAGGTTTCCCGTTGTAAGTCTGCAGATGAGTTGGTTCTTGCTTTCTGTTGTTTTTTGCTTTTTAACTCCCCAGGCGTCAGCAGAGGCAGATGTGTGCTGTGTGTCTCTGATATGATTCCCTCTGAAGATAATACATGTTATTATGCTTAATCCTGCATTATTAACCTTATTCTAGGGGCTAAATTCCACTGATAAAAGCTTTTTGCAGCTGTTGGGCCCCCAAATGTCCCTGCATTCTCCTGTTCTCCCCAAATGATGATGAATCTGGGAAATGCACGTCTAGTGTAGTCCAGCCGATCACCAGCTTCATGGGATCTTGAAACATCTTATATGTCTTCCTTCTCCTTGGGTTTTAGTCCGGACTTAGTGATGAGGCTGGGAAGCGTGACATTGGGGACCAGCTCAGGTGTCCCATCAGGGGGAGTTTGTCGCTCACTGACGCAGTGTGAGGTTGCTTGAAAGCAGCTTTATCGCGCTTGTGGTTCAGGGTTTGTCCCTGACCGTGTGCTCAGCCCTGGAGGGCTCTTTGCCTCCCTTTCACTGAATGTCAAGAAAAGGTAAATACCAGCAGAGGTACAAACGTCCATGTCCTTTCTAAGGACACAAAACCTGCAGACCCTTTTCTGGAGCTCCCCTGGCATTGGTGCCTGTGGCGTTCCAGGCTCCCAGCAGCGCCGTGGGGTCTGCGGCCCGGTGTGCACGCGGGTGCCCTGTCCGTGCGCGCACGGCTCTGCGTGCGGGTCTGCTGCTGCGGGCGGCGCGAGGAGCAGCCGGCTGCAACGGGGTGTGCAGGAAAGGTCTCAGAGCCTACGGACGGGAATACAAGATTGAGAAGGAGCTAAGTGTTTCAGGCCGCATTCACAGCTGCATTAAGTCAGCAAAGCCTATAGAAGCTGGTGGATTTAAGGCAGTTTATACTGACTGGAGATCCATCCCTTTTTGCTTGAATTTCTTTCAGTTATAATCATTTCTAGTATGGGTTTTAACACTAGTTTAGGCTTCCTGTGTCCTTAATATCAACCTTCTGTTTCAGTAATGCTTCTGATCTTTTGGGCTTATGTAGCTCAGAAAGCCAAGGATGTTTTTCTTCCTAAATGGAAGCCTTAATATTTAATATATGATTTTGAGAGTATTCTTGTTGGGATAAAAAGATAAAGAGTTAATACTAGGTTTGTAAATCTTAATACTTGCTTAAATCATATCTTAGGATAATAACTGTGAGAAAAATATCAAAATGAAATACTGTCCATAGCTTCTATAATGTGTCCAATTCTTACACATGTGGACTCACAGATTAGAGAAAAATGAGACAGGTTTGATTCTGGGGCCTCCGATAACCCTGGCATCAACCCAGGAAAACACTTGCATGTGTGTCTTGCCACTGGAGCAGTGAGACTGGGGCACACTTAAACATGAGGTGTGTTCTTGGGGGGTCATGAAGCTGCCTGTTCCACTCTGCACCAAGTCACTGCTCAAGGGACGATAACAAAACAGAATACGTGGAAGGATAAACAATAAGAGAAAAGAGAGTGAGAAAGGGAGTGAGAATGTTTTATATAATTTCTATTTTAGTGGAGGGTCGGGGTTTATTTATCTTGTATGATACCAAATAGCTTGGATGAAATGATTAAATCACCCATGAAGTATATTTCACAGTATTGCATGTCATTAACATATTTTCTTTCTGTTTTCAGAAATTCATTGCTCATCCATTGATTTATATTGTATTTTTTTTTGTTTATTTCTTCTATGGTAGAAATTTTTGGGGAGGGCATTGCTTATTTTGTTTTGGTTGATTTATTGTTTCTTTTTATCCTGTCAACTATGCATGTTTTTATTTGGTTGTCACTTTTATTTATTTCAGTTAAACATGCTAATGACTCAGGCTCACCTAATGCTGCAGTTACTAAGGGTGAGTTAAATGCATCTGTTATTTAGCCTTTAAATTGGGAATCTACCGGTGAGATGAAATATGAGCTGCTGCTCAGGGGGAAAAAAAAAAGAAAAGAATCACAAAAGCCTTTTTTTTTTATGGTAAGTTGGATTTAACTGGCCCAGGGAGTGCCATTTGCTCGTCTTCTGCTTTTGACAGAAATCAGAAGGATTTTAACAAGGAGGTAGTTTTCTTACTTATGAAAAGACCTTCATATTTTCTAATGTAAAGTAGGGAGGCTGATATCCATGGCTTCTGGCATTAACAGTGGAGGGAATATTTAGAGCAGGAGCCAAAGCTGGATGCTCTGAATCTTCCCCTGGCAGCTGGAAGGCTCCAGTGCTGGGTACCCACAGATGAACTCACGTCTGCGGGGTCACAAAGAAGATGCTCTGCATGGCTGCGTTCCCCAGGGAGGCTTAAGGTGTGGATTTTCAGGGTTTAGCAGCTGCTCTGTAGAAGCTGTTCACGTGCCTAGCTCTCCCTCATTGTGAATGTGGGATAGTTCTTCGTGCTGCAGGCTGTACTCTTTGATATTCATGGCAGGTAAGCACCACAGCAGAGCTGTTCTCATCCTGTAGGGTCACATCCTCCCTTGCTTTGTGCAGCAATACCCTGAAAATTAGCTACTGCCCTTTATGCAGGCAACAGATAGGTCACATTACAGCCAGCACCATTCCTGTAATTCTCCGCCAGTTAATTTCATTTTAAATATTTCAAAATGAGGGTCAGGGTTTTCAAACGTAACTCTAGATTCTGATCTATTCAGCTAAATTGGTTCAGAGAACCTCTGTTTTTGACCTAACAAATTTGAAACACCTGGAAGACCCTGCTGATCAAACACCTGGAGATGTTGAATTGATAAAGCTCAGAAGTTTGGGGAAGGTTGGTTTTCCTGGGATGTTTTAGGGGGGATAACTTAAAGGTGTTGTCAGCCTTCCAAGACTTTGTTTGGAGTGGTGACCCACTGAGCCCAGAACAAGGAGAGTTTGGGCAGAGCAACCAACATTTGGTAAACAATTTACTCTTGGAAAAATGTCTCAGCTCTGTCACCACTTGGGAAGTGGATTGCCTGCCTCTGGCAACAGGAGGTGGAGGGCAGATGGAAAATGTGCAAGGAGGGGAAGCGTGTCCAGGGCTTGGGAGGAGAATTCCTCAGGCACCGCGTGTCCTGCTGCAGCTCTGGATGCTTGTCGCATGTTTGGGGAGAGAAAGCAAGGGCAAGCGGTGGGGCACTAAAATGTTTCAGAAAAAGAATTCCGAAAAAATGCATAAGGTCTTTTAACAAATCATCTGTAAATTAATATTTTTGAAGAGCTAGTATCATTTGGGGACTTACTCATTACTGTGCTAATTGTTATTATCATGATAACTGAATAGCCGTTTAACGCTAGGCATGTTTCATTGTGAAAGCATTGTTTGTCAGGCTAGAATCAATGGTCCGTTGAAATGATGAGCGGGTCAGTCTTGTTTGGTTGTTTACACAGTCTTCCGTACCAATTGTATGTCTGTTACTGTAGACTGAATAATTGCAGCAAGGACAATTTGATGGGGTGTTCATGACAGGAAAGATGGACTTTCCTCTGAGACTTAAAAGAAGGTACAGAAGAAGGGTATTAACAAAGATGATCCAGGTAGGAAGAGCAGTAGTTGCAAAGGCTAGTGGGCCAAAATAGGCTAAAGTGTGTAATAGAAATGAGCTGGTGCTTGGAAAATAGGACACAAAACCATAGAAAGCCAAGATTCACGAGTACTGCTACCTGTTTGTATTACTGTAGCTATGTTCTCGCTCTATGTAGGAGAGTGGCAGTCTTGGATTAGACTTAAACAATATAAATCAAATAAATAAATAAATCAGTGTCACAAATCTTCTGTCAGGAGCAATGTATGTGTAGCAAAGGCTCCAAGATTTCATGTGTAAGTTCTTTTCCTGCTGCTCACGTGCTTTTTTTTTTTTTTTTTTTTTAAGCCAATTTTATCAAGGAGAGAAAACCCAAACTGCTGATCCCCCCTGAATCTTCTGGCAGTAGCTCCTCAGTCACTGTCATCAAGGGAGGTGTCCTACTACTTGAATGTATTGCTGAAGGACTGTGAGTAATGCACACTTATTCACCTTTTGAAATAGAATTGATTAAAGAAGAAGCAATATTAAAAGTTATCCAATCCAATTGTGTATATTCATATGTGCCTATAGAGTTTTACACTGAATCTCTATGCAGGGTTTCTCTGAAGTATATGTTGTTGTAAAGCACTGCTGTAAAGCAGTACAGAGCTAGGACACAATCTTCTCGTGTTTGTTACTGGTATCGTTTTCAGGTAATTGAAATTGTACCATGGTGGGTATTGATTGTTTTCTCCTATACTAGGAAAACTACTATGGTAACCTCGGTGAGTGATATTACTTCTGAGATGCTGAGAATTGAATAATTTCAAAATATTGCTTCTATCATTTGGTTCAACTGGTAATGTTTATTTGACCAATTCAGTTTTGTTTCAATAGATAGAAATTACTGAGCATTTTTTCCTATGATCTCAGGTTTTCAAAAGGAAAATTCCTGGGTGACCTGATACAAGAAATCCATTAGAAACCTCAGAAATGCTCTGCCGAGTGAAACCACTGCTCTCTCTCTAGCAGAGTATCACAGTGAGAAGACAGTCATTATAATAATATAGGAAAGGGTTAGATGAGATGGTGTGTGATAAGAATTGAGCAGACAGACCAGGACAATTTTGTTATTTATAATAAATAACACAGGACAGAATAAGTTAAGTAAGTGAAGGGAATGGCTAAATAAATGTTGATTTAAGTGCAGTCCTCACAATGAAGCTGTGAATACTCCTCTCATACCTTGTTCTTGCTGAGTGACTCAGAAGCAAGCTGCACGATGCCCTCCGTTAAGTTTTCTGTTTGTGCTGTGCACTTGTAGATGCACTAGCCTGCCCAAAAAGAATTGCCTTTGGAAAAATAGCTAAAGTTAAGATTCCTGCAACCACTAAGTGTACACGGGAAGCACAGTTCCTTCTGGTTTGTTTGTGATAGAGTGTTTTTTGAAAGGAGACTTAAATCATGTTTTCAAGCTGTCTGGTTGGGCTGCAGGTCTGTGAATGCAGACTGGGGCAGATAAAAAGGCTGGGTAATTATTCCCTCTATAAAATTCTAAATTCAGGATATTTATCTGCCTGAACAAACATATTTAGGGCATCTTGTTTCTCCATGGGGACTTGAAAAGGCATCACTCACTCTTGGAACAGGCGAGATGATGCCGCTGCGGTTGGTTGCCATTTGGTTAGAGAAGGCAAATGACTTGTCTGTGCTGGCTTCCCTCCAAGCATCTGCAGTGGGTTGTAGCTCCCTTTGCGTGCCTGCTAGTGCCACTCGCTGCCACCCCGTGAACCCAACTGCCACCTGTCCATGGGCACGAGTTTGTAACTTTGTCAAGGTACTTCATACTCAGATCACCTTGGAGATGAAGAGATATGAATCTGCATGTGGAACTGACCATGTGTTATAAGAGAAAGCCAAAAAATTATGGTCCCTGTTTGGGGGGGAAGTCAGGAGGAAGGAAACATTCTTGTCACATTCAAAAAAAATTTTTTTTTTCTATTTAAAAAAAAAAAAAAAGTAACCACCTTTGAAATAAAACAAAATACGTTCTATTTCTATTTCTCTCCTATCAGGAAGAGCTTTAGAGGGAGGAGAGATTATGAGATTATAATATTTCTTACCTCACAGATATTTTTCTCAGGAACCCTTCAGAAATGCAACATGTAGAAAAGGTACTTTTGTTTGTTAAAATTCTCACTTTCAGCAGAAATATGATCAGTTTTACCTATACCTCTGCCAGTCCACTCTAATGAAAGTCCATAAACCATGTAGACTGAGCCAAGTTGTAGAAAACTAAAATGGGGGACAGCCAACAGCAAAACAAAGAAATGAATAAATTTCCAATTTGTCATTTCTGCATAATGACAGATTAGGGAGGACATTGCCTGAATACTACACCAGGGCAACATAGAGCCTTCATTTGGTACAGTATCAAGAAAAGAGCTCTTTCAGGAAATATGACATTTGTACTGTTACGCTTTCTGCTCGTGGAAAACTATAATTTCTTGGTACCTGAGGCTTTTGAGTAGCTTGTGCCCAGGCATTTTGCCACAGTACCAGATGGACACAAGAGTGAGCAGCTATGACACTGTATGTGCATGGTGGCAGGGTCAGGGAGCCCAGCTGGGAATGTTCAGACAGCAGCCTGTCCCAAATTTCTGTGTCACTGCCATTAGCTTTCTAAAAATGTAGCATTTCCAGCCATCTCCAATGGTTGGAAACCTTTCCAGGCAGGGTACTGGGTGAAGTCACTCTAATAAAGTCCTTACCTCCTTGTCTGTCCTCATGTGCCCTTTTTTAGTAGGACAAAGAGAGCTCCACTGCCTCTGATACAGCTTAGGCCAATATGTTTACAAGAAGAATCTTGTGTCATGGCCTGCTGTTGGCTGAGAAGTGCTTATTCATAGAGGTCCTTCGAATCAGGGAACAGTGTAGCCTATATAGAGCAGCCACAGTATAGCCTCTGTGCTCTGAAAGGGGAGGTTGCTTAAAAGAGTCTGAAAGTGTCACTTTGCAAACCATCCACGTGAACTCAAGAAGCTCTGCTAAAGCAAAGCATTACAGCATCATGATATTTAACTCAAAAAGTGTTTTTTTTTTTTAATTTTTTTTTAATTATTTTTTGCTACTAGCCCAACTCCTCATCTAAATTGGGTCAAGGTTACAGGAAGTTTGCCCAAGGACAGACCAGTAACAGAAAATTACGGGAAGATACTGAAGATAGAACAAGTGTCTGCAGCTGATGAAGGAACCTACCAGTGCACAGCAAGCAATTCTGTGGGCAGAGTGAAGCATGAGTTCCACGTTCATGTTGAAGGTGCTGCGTATATTTTAATAAGCTTTTGATATTGAGCAAGGAGAGGTGCTCAGTGAGAAGTGAAAAAGAATGGGATTATCAGTTAATATAATGCTTAAACCAAACTGTATCAATTTATGTTATCCACAGACCTTTCTACGCTTTTGGTAAGTTTGCAGAAAGGTGCATTGGTATTTTTAAGAGAAATAATGCGTTTTTTTTCTCAAGCCATGGGGATTTTACAAAATGATGAACAGAAGTACAAATATGTGAGTAGACTATAGATACTGCCATTAGGATGCGAGTTAGTGAAACTGAGATATTGATGTATTGTATTAATCTGAAAATCAGGTCGTAATATCTGATTCTTCTGCTTCCTTTTAAAGAATGTGAAAATGTTCTGGGTGAGATCAGAGGTGCATTTAGCTCAGTTTTTAATCAGACTTACCACCAAAGATGTCAGTCATTCCTCAGCTGTTCATATTGGCTTCTCCCTCTCCCTGGCTTTCAGTTCTTGCCTCACTCCTCCCAGGCTATTCAAACTTTTTCTCTGCATTGTGATTTTTCTTGCCCTTATTCTGGATCATTCCACATCACATTTGTTCCCAGATTCATCCTTTGTGCTGCCCATTCTGCCTGCATAGCACCCTCGTGTGCGTGCCTGAAACGGTGACCAACTTCGAATGAGCAAGTCGGAATCAACCCAGAGTAGCGCTGAACGTACCGCACATTTGTGCGGTGTTGTGTGTGTCTGTACATGCTTATTCTGGTAGTTGTGGTAGCTGAACACCGTGAGTACCCGTGCGTGTGCTGGCCCAATGAAAGGCAGAACTGGCTGTGTTTGGGCATCCATCTGGATCTTGCTTTATTTATGTTGCTATTAGAAGAAGGGAGCCAGTCAAGACCACAGCCAAGCAGGCGTCTTCCAGGCAGGAGAGGCTTTCACGTCCTTTCCCTCCTCGTCCTGCTCACCCTGAAGACCTGAGCACTTTGTGCGAGGCCAGGGCAGCTGCTTCCTCTCTGGTTGTTCCTTTTTCAGAAGCAAAACAGGGCTCAAATGAGTCTTTACAGAGACAAGTGAGCCCTGAGAAAGTGTCACTGCCGCTGCAGCACTCTCAGCAATGTCACCTGTAATACCTGCAAAATGAGAAACCCAAAGCCAAGCCGAAAAGCTTGCTGAAAATATTTTCCCTTTATTGATCAAAAATGCTCCAGCCTTTGCTCTGCAGAGTTAAAAAAAAAAAATACACACAGTATTAAACTGTCAGTGTCTGACAACTGCTTCATTTTAATCTCTGCTTTTTCTCACCCCTTGGTCACAAGAAATCCTGATAGGAAGAAACCCATTTTCAGCTAGCTGTTTGAAATTGCTCAATAACTGGGGGAAAAAAAAAAAAAAAATTCCCCCATTATGTGATGAATCATCCCCTTTTCACTCAAAACAAGCTTGTTCCTTATGAAACTCTTTCTTTCCCTTCCTGTCAGTAAAGGAGAGGGGACCAGGGGATACCAGGGCATGGCAAGGTTTCGGTTGCCACGGGGGGAAGTGCTGACTCCTCGAAATCACTCCAGATGGTTTGGAACATCTCTGCTGTAGCTGAATATTTTAACAATCTGGCCATGATTTTCTCGGCTGTTAAAATGGAATCCTTCAAAGGAATTGCAGGAGGTGCAAAAAGTAAAATACCAGGGAAATAACATTAATTAAGCGGTTCAGAATAGTGACCCACACATCCCTCCTGATCTCCAGAGGGACAAAAGCTTTCTGGCAAATTGTTATTCCATTATTCCTGCTCATTAGCAAACGAGTTTTTGGGTTTGTTTTTTTGTTTTTGTTTTTTTTAAAGTTGGGGTGGGGGGGAGAAAGAGGAAACCACTAACTCACCATAGCTCTTGTGATGTAAAGACTGTTTTTCCAATAGTATTAAATCCATTTCCCATGTGTATAACTAATGCTGGCTGTTGTCACTAACAGGGGCTCTTCTGATTAGGAGTCACCTTACACATAGCCTTCTGAGGTAAAAATGAGCCCAAATGCCATCTTTTTCTAGGATTTCGAACCAGGAAATGTCACTAGCATTAATCAGAGACGGGCATGTTCATCATTCTTACAGTGACTCAGGTGTGGATACTCAAGGGCAGATCTTGGGTTGGTGGAAGTGAGAATTAATTGCAGTTGGTTTCAGGGAGGCTATGCTGATGCAGAGCATCCAAGTAGCTAACAGGCTCTTCTCAAAGAATGCACATGGGATGAGGAAATTAAACACGAAGGAAAAATTATCTCCATTATTAACTGCCGATCATTCTTGTTCTCGTGCTAGTGTGTAAATCAGAACCTTGCAGTCGTTTCTACACTACGTCACACTTGCTGTTCTTCTTTTTGATATCTGAGCATCTGAACCTCAAACCCCAGCCTTCTTTATAGCATTCTTAACGGATGATATTTGCATGCAGTCCACTTACTAATCCTGCAGTAATTTGAGGGCAAAGATTCAGGCAATTATTACCAAGCATATGAAAATATTCAGCCAGCAAATTGCTTGACTGCTTTAACATTTTAATCTCTCCCTGCAAGAAAGGATGTAGCTTCGAACATTGGAATAGGCATAAAAAAAGTTGTTGTTACTAGAGCAGAGAAAAAATTGTATACATATATTAAAAAACCCCAAGCCACAAATTCTTGACTTCAAATGTATAAAATGCATATATAACCTCAAAGTCTCACAGTGCCTGATCTAATGGTACCTTGATCTTGACTGAGGCTGCCTAGGTAGTGTTTAATATAAATAATTATTACAATAAAATGATTAATTATAGCACCCCTATAATACCTAAGGGCTTCTGCTGCTCTGTTTGTAATATTTTCATTAATAAGCTAGATAAAAACAAAATAGTTGTAACTAATGTCAAGTAGGTATGTCTGGTTGTTTTTTATCAGGCTAAAATGGTAGTTCTTTGCAATTCAGTGGTTGTTTGAACTTGGATGTAGACCCAAAGGTGATAACTGCATCTGGAGCTGCCGCTGATACCTCCAAAGTGGGATGGATTGCCAGCCCTTGGGAAGATGCAAGGGGAATATGAAATTAACTTGACCAATTGGGAAAATGGTCTGGAATAAAAAGAATGGGCTTCAGTAAGCACAAGTGCAAAGTAGTTCTCATCAGGCAGGACTAATTGGCTTCCTAAGTGCAGGATGGAAAATACCTGGTCAGACTCATCTGGAGGATACACTGGATCCAAAATAGAGCACGACTGAGAAATGTCATATATACAAAATAAGCAAAAGTCATCCTGGAAAGGGTAAAGAAGAGTATCAAATGTGACTGAGATGCTACAGAGCGCTGAATAAGGTCTCTCACTGTATAAGGAATCCAGTTAAACATACTGTATTTCAGCAAAGTTTGGGTTAACTCAACAAAATTCAGAAGAAAGTTGCAAGAACAGTAACGGATCTCAAAAAAAAAAAAAAAAAAAAAAAAAAGTTTAATTTAGGGAAGAAAGAATCTGAGGGCCCCATAACAGCTTTCAAATGCACCAACATTTCACAGGAGGTGGTAACATACTTCCCCTTCGTCACTGGGAATAAGGCAAGACACATTCAAACTGCAGCTACGCAGAAGTTGTTAAGATGTAAGAAATGTGTTACAGTTGTGTAGAAAAGTGTAGTACTGCAGTAAAAAGTGCGAGAGGCTGGGGAATCTGCATAGCAGTCTGGATCCTTCAGAAATGCTTGAGACTGGTGACTGTTTCAGATCCTTACTATTCTTGGTCCTGTCACTGTATTCCCTAAAACATAAATCTCTGCACTGACTGCATTTGCCTTGCCATCTTGCTCATGCAGGTGAACTGTTTGGCTATTGAATCGCTGGTATTTGCACTTGCGAAAATGGAGGTATATGATTTGCAATTCTTCTGCTCAATACACTGATAGGTAGCATAGTGTAAGTGCTACACAGAAAAGAGGTCTGAAGTACAGTCTTTGTTAGAGATGTAATAGAAAAAAAATCCTCTGGTTTCCCCACACCTTTTCACTTCCATGCCTTTGTCCTGTTGCTGCTGATGAAAGCAGCATAACATACATCAGAAGGGAAAGAAAAAAATTGCAAAACCAAGACACTCTATCGCATGCACATTTTTTTTTTTGTGCCAAATACAAGGGGGTGAAACACATGATTTCATATATGATGCACACATAGCACACTCCTGGCAAGCAATTTTGCACTGCTGTTAGGAAGGCATTATAAAAAATCTGTAAAATGCAAATGAAATATAAAGATGTCACAGTTTTAGATAAACTTTAGTGTTATGGGGTTTTTTTTAGTGTTTAGCTGAGTCTTAACTGCTTCAGTTCGTGGGTGCTCTGCATTGAGCGTCTGCAGTGAGCGTTGCGTAGAAGCTCTTGTATGTCACATATCCACATTAGTAGTATTTTTTTACTATATCTGTGAGAATATAAACCATGACTCTTTGTTTTAGTGTTGCACTGATAACATCTGGAGACTTATTACTGGGCAACAGCTCTGTTAATCTTCAAAGCGTTTTATGAGCATTAGCTAATGAATCCTCATGTTTCCCATACATTAGCTCATCCTTTTCAAATAAGGAAAGAGGGTTCGAGAGATCTAGTAACCTGCCCAGGGCTGAAAGAAAAGATAGCGTCAGGTCTGGAATTAAAATTTGAACGTTCTTTGCTCCTCAGGGGAAAGTAGTGACAAATTCAAGGCTGTTTTGGGTGGAGGTTGCACGTTAGAGCAGCAGTGACCTGCGTTCAGTCTGTAGAGACCCAAAGGCTCTTATCAGATTAATATTTTTCCGCCTTGGTTCCCTTTCCTTTCTTATGGGTGGTTTTTTCCGAGGTGGTTTTGGTACCTAAGGGGTGCCCTTCACGAGGCAGTGTGTCCCCAGAGCAGGGCCAACCAGCAGGGCACCTCTGCCACCAGCCTGTGCCCAGCTTTCAGCAACCGCTCCTTGGGATGCTGCTGCTTCTATCCCAGTGGTCCAGCGGTCTCATCACACCTAAACTTGTAACAGATCAGCAGACTGGCGATGGAAAATCAGGATGCTGAAAAGCACAGTAGTTTTCCCAGTGTGTATAGATAAGCAAATGGAGGTTCTGCATCCTGCAGTCTGCCCCGGTAGCTGTGTTTGCAGCTCCTGCTGAAGACAGTGGAAGCTGCTTACTCATATCTAGCGAGGAGGAGTTGAGCTGAATAAATATTTACATTTTGCCTGACTGGCTGAAATAGTCACACTTCATTTCAGAGATAACAATGTGATGTTTGAGGGTCCTTGTGAAAATACTGACCTGTTCTGGTTTACCTTCTTACCTAGCCTCTGATTTCCAATCATCCAGCTTTGCATTTGTTTTCCACGTGGGTAAACACTATCCATTTGCTACATCCTCTCCCTGACACTTAACTTTCTCCAAGTCTGAAGGATAGAAATTGGTGGGTGCTAGTGCTAATTTTACCTTTTGATAAAACCGGTTCACAGTAAACATAATTTAACCGAACAATGGCCTCGCAGAGGAACTAACCAGGCAAATGTTAGCAGCGTTTGCCATCTCCTGGCAGACGTTAGCAATAGCAATGCTAGAATTGTCTAGTGACATCTGCTCTCTGCAATGTCCCCTCTTTACAGAGCCTCCACAGTGGATAAAGGAGCCGGAAGGTGGTGTTTACAGCGTAGGAACAAATCTCGTGTTGCTGTGTGAAGCTTTTGGCAACCCAGAGCCAACTATAGAGTGGAAACTTAACGGCATGCCAATTGACAGTAAGTACAATGTCCTAATGCAGGCTGGGGCTGGGTGGGAAGCGCCTGTTTTGCCCCCAGTGAAAGGGAACTGTTATCTTTTGAGGATATGGGGCGACCTTGGTGATAACAGTCGTGTTCCTTGAGGACTCCTGGCTATGCTTTGTGATAAGCAGAGATGGCAAGACCAAGGAGCAAAGGCCGTGCTCTCTGCTGCAGCCTCACTGCTTTCTTGAAATGTTTGTGCTTTGGACAGTTGATGGGAGTGGAAGGCAGTGCTTNGAGATGGCAGGGAGACCAAGGAGCAAAGGCAGCCTCACTGCTTTCTTGAAATGTTTGTGCTGCAAAGCACGGGCTTTGGACAGTTGATGGGAGTGGAAGGCAGTGCTTTGCAACCTGCTCTTCAGCTGTTTTCTGGCCTGATGCTGAGGATGTGCTTTGCTCTTGACATTAATGTAGTGCAGAAAGACTGCGAGCTCCTAGCAATCAGTCTTGGCAATCTCCTGACATGGTTTGCTTCCTTCCAGGTAGGACCTTCCGAGGGAGAATCTCTGACGGAGAGGTCAGTCTTACCAACCTGCAAATCCAGGACAGTGCTGTGTACCAGTGTGAGGCCAGCAACAAGCATGGCACCATCCTGGCCAGTGCTAATGTGAATGTTTTAAGTAAGTGCCCTCTCGTGTTTCATGACTTATGAGAAAAGATCTTACTAGTGTCCTTCAGAATAACTTTAGGATCCTAACCATTTCACTGTTCTGCACTGTCGCCTTATTTTGAGAAATACATTGTCCAAACTAAAGTAATAGGTTTTATCATGCACATCTTATGCTTAACACAAGGGCTCATGAGCTTTGATGCAGTATTTTAACAATATGGGCTCAAAACCTTCCAACTTCAAATGTATTAAAACTACTAGATTGAGACCACAGCTCTGTTTTGAGTTATTAAATTCATTATTAATCTTTATTTTAATTCTTCTCAGTGATGGCCAGTGATAGGACAAGAGGAAACAGTACAAACTGAAGCATCAAAAGTTCCTCAGGAACTTAAGGAAAAATTTCTTGACAGTGAGGGTGACAGAGCACTGGAACAGGCTGCCCAGAGAGGCTGTGGAATCTCCTTCTCTGGAGATGTTCAAAATCCACCTGGACACAGTCCTGTGCCATGTGCTCTAGGTGACCCTGTGCGTGCAGGGAGGGTTGGAATACATGATCTCTAAAGGTCCCTTCCAACCTTTATGATTCTATGATTTTCAGTTGTGGTGCTCACCTGTCCTTTGAAGAAAGAGAGCAAGGAGAATTTAGTTCATAGAAGAGGTCTCTAGAAGTAGCAGACAGGGTTTGTTTTCTCTTCTGGAGCGTGTTGTGGTTTCACGGTGTGAAATGCCCAGCAACCAACCACTGTTACCTTTGTCTGCAAGACTTAGGAGAGATCAGAGTCTTGGACTAGGAGCACTTTGTAAAACCATTAAGTAGTCAGGTCTTGGACCTCTCTATGCTCGCAAAAGGGGATGTTGCAGCATGAAACACGGAGCTACACAACTATATAACCTGTTCTTGTGTCTGTAGAGGGCAGCCAACTACTGCAATGTTCAGCTTTGTATCAGCATGAATGCAAATGGAAACAGTTTCTGACAGTTTTTCTATTTCTAGTTCTGAACTATAGTACTCATAGCAACTCATTTTGCATTCTTTTTTTTTTCCCTGCAGATATTGCTCCCTTAATACTAACCTCAGATGGTGAAAATTATGCCACAGTTGTTGGTTACAGCGCCTTCCTGCACTGTGAAATCTTTGCTTCACCTGCAGCAGATATTAGATGGTGAGCTACAGAGACCTTTTAATGTGAAACCAGCTAATCTGGGCTTCCCTAACATTGTAATATATGTTAGTTATTATGTCCATTAAGTTAAATTTAGCAATTTGTGAGGAAATCATATACCGTATAAGCATTCTGTGTTCCAATGCATCATCATTTAAGGACCCTGAAGTATTTCTTTAGAAAAAAAGATCAATGAAAGTATTCAGAATCTGCTTGAGATAGGTGCAGGGTTATTCATTAAACCAAGACATACTGTATATACCAGCAACTTCATCAGGCTTCAAGTTAGCAACTTTTTAAGTCTGGACATTTTACTGAGGTGGAAACCCAGTGACTTACAGAACACATGATTCCATACAGTTAGAAATCATGGAATTGCCAGTTCTCTTGACAGGTACAATAAAACTGCCAATGACAGCTATAGATTAGAGATTCAGCCAGACTAGTTTAAAGACCTTGCTAGAAATTGTCAGCATGTTTTAAGTTTGCTAGAAGTTTATCTCCCTTGAGAGTTTGCATCCCTGTGCGCATAGTGACTTGCTAATATTGACTCAGTTATTCAATGGCAGAGCTAAGAGCAGATCCCCAACTTCCAGTGTCTTATGCAGTAACTGCTAACCGTGACTGTTCTTAAACCCTAAAAATAACCCATAACTTTTATCTTCCTTTTAGGACTAAGGAAGATAGCATAGAACCACTCACAGGGTTACGTTATGAATTAAACAAAAATGGAACCCTGGAGATCAAAGACACAAGGAAGGAAGACTCAGGATCATATGCCTGCTGGGCCGCAAACTCAGTTGGAAAACGAGCGATCACTGCTAATCTGGATATAAGAGGTAATGTCTCATTTATGAATGGAAAGACCTTTGACGTATGTTAAGGCTTATAGTTATACATTTTTAATAAATAAATCGGAAACAGTACAAGGTTCTAAAATATTTCTGTGAAGCTCTGAACAGCCTGGAGGCTGAAACCACTCATTGCCTTAGGCCTCGTGTATATGTAGCAGTTGCCGTCGTCTCAAGTTTTTCCTTTTTGTTCATGTGTGACATTTACAGTGTTCTTGATACTTCAGAAGGTGCATAATCTCCAAAGTCTTTCGGTTTACTTCCCAGATCTGTTCCCGTATCTTGAAAGGATTTTCCTTCCTTTGTGTTGTCAGCCTTGCTAATGGCCAGGGCCGGCTTGTGGGTGGCTTATGGGGACCTCCTGCCCTGCCCTTATTTGTGGGTGTTTGGGGTTCAATCCTCACTGAACCACACAGGATCCCCAGTTCCATTTCCCCGTGCTGTGGCCTTCCTCATTCCTGAACTCTTAATTCCACTTTATTGTCCAGAAAATATAAATAATGTGTGCAGTGAACAAGCAAATTGCAGCAGTGCCAGTTGAGGGGCACTGCTTATTTGAGGACCCTGCTGTGGCCTCTGACTGTGCGTCAACTTGACAGCAGGAAGGAATTAATCTCACCTTGCAAAATAAGTCTGGGCAGCCTAGCTTTCTGTCTGTCATTTTGAGGTGTTGGGGGACCCGGTTGGCATCCTCTTATAGTAGCCTAACGTATGTTAGAACTCTAGTACGTTGGACAGCGATAGCCACAAACTTGAAATCATTTTATTTTCAAATTTCAAATGCATATCTTGTGCTCTAATTCTGTTTTAAGTCATTTATTTGACTGGTTGGGCAGGAAGGTTTTTCCTGGAGGGATGATGGCAATGGATCATAGGCGTGTAAGATAGTGAGTAGTACACAATGTCATTTACTAGGGCTGACCAACTGAAAAACTTTATTACTCAGCTGGGATAGACATCAGAAAGATTCTCTCAGATACAGGTTTGCCATGACAAGCTCAAGAAAAAAAAAAGAATATTTTTTGTGTTCTTTTTCCATCTCTCTCTGCTTTGAAAATTATACTGTGATGATAAACATGAAAATATACAATGAAATTATCACTGAGAAACATTTCAATGCAAAAATAAATGTAGCCAAGTGCTTTCTTCTTACTTAATTCACCTGTTTTTACATTCAGATTGAATCAATTAAAAGAACAAACTTGATTGCAATAATTTTTTCTCATTTGACTTTAATAAGCTTGTAATTTTTCTTGGATCACTGCCAGAGTGATTCAAATGGCATTTGAGTATAAAGCTCATATTTGAGCTCTTCTGTTATCCATTTAATAACAGTCTCTTGACTTGGATTTTTTTTTTTCTTAATGTCCTGATGTATTGTTCTGGAGCTCCTTGGTTTGCTTTTTGAAACAGAAAATTAAATCTTGGCAAATTTCCATTTCTAAAATAGGGCTCCTTCACTTGAAATATTTGGGGGCACAGGGGGAAGAGAGATATCATCATTGCTCCTAAGTCTGATTTTTATATATGGAGTGCTTGGTGAAGATTTGATATAATAGTCTCTCTTGATAATCAGAGTGTTTTTCTGTGATCAACCAGATGCTACAAAACTTGTTGTTACTCCGAAGAACCCTCGAGTGTTAAAATCACATTCCATTTTATTGAAATGTCAATCTGAATATGATTCACACTTGAAACGCAGTTTTAAATTATCTTGGAGAAAAGATGGAGATGAGCTGCCAGTCAGCAGCACAGAAGATGGCAGGTGAGCAGGAAAGAAACAAGAGTTTTCTTGATCTCAACTGAAATAATGTATAGTACTGGAACAGGAGTTTCATTAAACACGAAACTTAATAACTTGAAATGCAAATTTATGCCTGCAAAAATTCTTTTTGCAATATGTGAATAGATCTGCATTTTATATACATATATATGCATCTGTATGACTTTTGAGCTATGACTGTCGAAAAGGTTTATTTTTATTCACTGTCTCTCTACTCTACCAGTGTAGTCTGATGGGGTTTGTTTCATGCTTTTAACAACACTGGAACTTTCCTGTTACTTACACCTAATGGGGCCAAAGCCTGTCCTGGTAATGTTAAAGTAAATGGAATTCAGGTCAAGGAGATTTTTTATCTAGAATAGTGCAAAAGCAATAAGTTTTTCCTGTATATCAACTTAGGAACAGGCAAGCTCAGGGTGAATTTTATTCTGCTCGTGTTTTCCTGTTGACTCCAGCAGGACTGGGCTGGGCCTTTTCTCCATACCAAGGGCTCTGGAGGGACAGTGTGGGACATCCAGGTGTCACAGGAGCCGTCCGGTTCCTGGTGTTGCAGTGCTCGGGAGATGGGCCCATCCCAGACCCCTCCGGCAGGGAGCTGCCTTGGGGAAATGCCTCGGTGCTGTTCACCACAGCAGATCCGTTGGGACTGCCAGCGTGAGGATTAATGAGCGCCGGCTTCCCCAGGCCACTGGTTATTGCACAAGTGCGTTGGGAATGCTCAGTTTTACTCAAGCCCTCCTAAAAATTTGGACATAAAGCCTGTGTATTTGCCTCATTAATAGTGTGCCAAAATGCTGTGTTCCAGACGCTCAGCTGATGCATATCAATGTAGTTCCTTTCAACGGAGACGTGCCAACTTCCAGCCACACTCTCTAAATTGCTATGGAATACAAATAATAGCCTACAGCACAATGTATAGTGTAACTGTAATTGCATTTTAAAATAATAGACCTAACATACAATTATGTTACTGAAAGTTTTATTATCAAGGTTTTTCTATGAACAGAATTTCAGAGAAAAACAACATCTTATCTGTCATTTACTTATCTTCCTTTTTTTTTTCCCTCATCCTTATTTGTATATAACATTTCTTTCTTTTCCTGAAGGATAATTATGGACATGGATACGTTGTTCATATCAAGTGTGACATCGGAGGATCAAGGTGTTTACACGTGTGTGGCGAGAACTTCCCTAGACAGTGTCACAGCTGATTCACACTTAATTGTTCTTGGTAAGAATTTCTTTTTCCTGGGTTGCAAAGGGCTCAGGGCAGTACAGAATGTAGCTACAGCACCTTTGCCCATGTCCTGCTCAGTTCTTACCTTAGTAACCCAGTTCCTTTCACTCCTGCTAACCTCAGTTGTGTTTTTGCTATCTTGGTGTCTCCTGAAATGGGGATGCTAAAGCAACCATTTGATTTGTATTTAATCATATCTTGCTTATATCTAAGATTAGGCTGTTGTTTTTCTCAGTTCAGGAGTCAGTCCCAGTAGCCACAGGAGCCCCGTCCAGGCTGGACGTGCTGTATCGTATCACAAATGGCTCTGCTTCTGCTTTGAGGCCACCTCTCAACCCACTTATACAGGTTACCCTTTAGGCTGTGTTTTGAAGAAGAAAGACTTAAGGCAAATATTTACATGACCTAGTCCCACTAACACCAGTGAAAGCTGAGCTAAAAAAGGTAGTCTAAAAGGATTAGTTACCTCTGTGAGTCCAAGCCTAAAATCTTGGCCAACGTCACACACAAGGTTCACAGTGGAGCGGGGGCCTGACCCACAGCAGGGAAGCCTGACCCTGTATGAGCATCGCTGTGAGCTCCCTTCTCTCTGCTTGAAAGCAAGGGCAGCAACCTGAGTAGCGAGGTGCCAACCTTTGCGAAAGCAGCCTCTAACACTGCCCAAAAGCATCAGCCAGGAACTCAAATGCTATTTTGCACACAGTGTAATTTCATTTAATTTTACACTCTTACTCCTGGCAGTGATTGCAATAGAGCTAAGACAACCTGACCTTCAAGATAGTTTCACACTTTAGATAAATGCTGTTTTTCAGTAAACAGTAAATTAAGAAGATGCCATGCACATTATTTACGGTGATGTATTCTTTATTGCTGTATAATTCAAAATGTTTGTAGACTTTTTGTTACATTACTTATGAAAATTTCATGAAGCACTTTATTACCATTTAAACCATGATTTACAGGAAGGAAAAAATAGTCTTGTTGCTCCCTTTTCCTTGTTTATAGTAAATAAGAAAAGTCTTGGTGGATTGACAATATCTGCTATTTTCCAAATGAAAAATTCAGGCTTCATTTGCAATGAAAGCCTTGATAGATTGACTAAAGAGACAAATATCATACAGATGGAGACATCAAAATATGAGCAATTGAGGGCAAAGAAATAAATAGTTTTTTTGCCAGTTATGATTAACAAGCAGACCGAGGATGGACATCTTTAAGACACACTGCTACTGTTTTTAAAATAAGTATATGAAATATTAACAGCACATATACTCCAAGAATAGAACAGCAAAATACCTGGAAGTTGAATTGTATTTTCCTCATTTTTTTTCCAAATAAAATAGAAGCAGGGGGAAGAAACACAAAGAAAAAAATCTTTGAAAAAATACTGCGATGTACAAGAAGTTTTTCATTTGTTTTATAAAAAATCCTGTGCAATCCCTGCCAATTTCTTCCAAAATGACAGGCATAGTCATGCGGATTGAGAGCTGGTTTTCCTATAGGAAATGACATTGTCAACCAAGAACGAAGCTGGGACATTGGGACAGAAAGAGGTCAAAGAACTACCCAAAGTTGTGCAGCCTCATTCCTTGCTCTGTACATTATTCAGTCTCCAAAAAACCCACCCCTTGTTCAGGAAGCATTTCCTGCATTAGTTTTACAGAATATTTTCCTGGTGCATGCAGACTTCTTTTCAGTGCTATATGTTTAAGGAAGAGAGTGTGTGTGTGACTAATAAATGATGGGGAGTCCCCACCAGATCCCTGTGCTGAGATTTTATTCTTTTACAGCAGGCCCTATGCATTTCAGTTACCAACCAAATCCCATATAATCAGACTGCAGATTGTCAAAGCAAACCTCGAGGAGAATAAACATCTGTCAGTCTGAATGCACTAAAATCAAAAGCATTCATTCAAGTCCAGGCATTTTGGCAAATATATGCTGACCCCGTCACAGATTGTCCCTCTGCCTCCTCCACTGGGGAGAAACAAGGTCACTTTGCAGTGATGTGTGGCCGTCCGGGCCATCACCCAGCACCATGCGGGGCACTGTGTGGGGACAGCCTGGTCCCGCTGGGACCGATGGCCCTGGCCATACACAACGTTAGGGCAGCACAGCTGCTTGTAGGAGGTACAGTCAGATACAGCCGTTGCTCTCTGCACCCTGACCGGGATACAGGCTCTGGACAGCCTTGGTTGAGCTGGCAGGTGGTGAATTTTCTTGTCTCCCTCTTCTCTGCGTAGTGGGGTAGTGGGTGTCACCCTTTCGCTCTCACACCTGCTCGGCGCAGGGGCTGTAGGAGGGGTGTCATCTTCTGCCACTGCAGCTGCACAGCAGCGAATCCGAGTGATGCAAATACAGACTTCTGCTAAGAGCTGTGTCAATATTTATTAACGATTAAATAGATCTTAGTATTGATTTGAAAAGAGAAATGGTTTGTTCCAAGCATTGTAATAAGAGTATAGGGAAAGGCATTCAAGGAGGGATATTGTATTTATTAAGGGAGGAAACAGGACCAGAAAATACATTGTATTTCTGTATTAAAGAAGCAATTCCTGCCTTCTTAATTTTTTCTGCTTTTAAATCAAGAGTTGTTTTACCACTGTCTTCAGTGGAGCTTACTTGTCCATTGCCAGTCCTTTGGAAAATGCCAAGATAAATAGCAATAGTTTGCCATGCTCTTGACAGTTCTTCTTTTGTCTCAGATGTCCCTGACCCGCCAGAAGATCTTCAACTTTCTGAACATCAAAACCGAAGTGTTCGACTCTCCTGGAAAGCAGGGGCCAGTCATAACAGTCCTATTAATGGTATGAAGGGTTTTGGTGGCATCAATTTGTGTTGTTCAGCATGAATTTATGTTGTGGCTATTAGGACAAACACACAGTGCTCATAGCCGTACTTAATCGGTTTTACTGCCTTAGTTAATTTTTTGTAGACTCGGTTCCATCCTTGCTATTTGTATGAGGCTTATACAGGCTCTGCCTCTTTATCTATTTATTTATTTTTCCTCTCTACATCAGGGTCTATTATAGAGTTTGAAGAGAGCCGATGGGAGCCGGGCAGGTGGCAGGAGCTATCCAGAACCACAGGGAATGAAACCACAACTGTTTTGTCCCTCGCCCCATACATGGATTACCAGTTTCGTGTCATATCTGTGAATGCTGTGGGAAGAAGCCAGGCTAGTAAACCATCGCTGCGCTATGCAACGCCTCCGGCTGGTAAACACTGCCATCTAGTTTTCTGAATATTATTTTTTCTTGTTTGTGTCAAATAACATTGCCTTACTCTGCTCCTGAGGAGTTTGAATAAGTCCGGGTTGCTTATGCTGCTTTTTCTGCTTGTGTTATGTAGTGAGAAATTAGATTCTTACTGCACTAAACCATGCTGGGCTCCATAAATGTTTTCCAGCAAAGTCCGAGCATTATGCACGTAGAAGTAGCCTCAGGGAGTTACTTCTGCAAGGAGCAGGTTCACACCTGCAGCCTTTTACATCCTCCTCCCAGCACTGCCAGGAGAGCTGTGGATGACCATGGTGAGCAGGGTGCTG
The DNA here is from genome assembly GCA_013389825.1 of Crypturellus undulatus. Classification (NCBI taxonomy): domain Eukaryota; kingdom Metazoa; phylum Chordata; class Aves; order Tinamiformes; family Tinamidae; genus Crypturellus; species Crypturellus undulatus. Next base: position 38,534 of record VWPW01020719.1, read on the forward strand.
CTTACAAGGGTACCAATAGCATGAGGCACCCAGACCTCTGCTCATCTCGAGGCGGAGAGGCCCCTTGCCAGGGCTTGTGGACAGGCAGTTGCTGGAGCGGATCTGCAGGATTTACAGGGAGCCTTTCAGCAGCACTGAGCTTGTCAAAAAATTCCATTCACAATGCATTTCTTATTGTAACCAAAAATGTTTTGTCCCTGAAAGTCATTTTAGAGGCCAACTGTTCAGGACTGCATTTGCATTCCCAGCATTTTTCTTTCTTTCTTTGTTTCTTTCTTTGTTTTTTTTTTTTTTTTTTCCCCCTCTTTGCTTCAATTTCAGGCCTTTTTCGACTGTATGCATCCCACTAATGATACACCTTCTGTTTACTATCCCTAAAGGGAAAAACATCTCTTCATAATAATCCCCCTACATCTGGTCCTTTGAAATCCAAAAGTCACAGTGTCATGTTAGCTAGTGACTCCAGCCATCAAGGGCGCCTAGGAATCTAAACAGCATAAATGATGTGTTTTGTTTGCAACAGTTTTGTTGATCCAAGTAATTAATTTCATGAATACCTCCTGTTTCAGTGTATTTCAGTAATGACAGAATAAGGAGAGCTTTTATATTTAAATAATACATGCAATTAAAAACAACATTAACTTTGTTACCTCTATGGTTCTAGCTCCAGACAAGAACCCAGAAAACATCCGTGTTGAAGCTTCTGAACCAAATGAAATGGTGATGAAATGGGAGGTAATTCTAAAGTTTCTGTCAATGATACAATATGGAAAATAGGTTCCAAAAGCAGTTCCTAAAGCATCATGGAATTAATCAAGATGTTGTTTTAAAATAGCTAATTATTAAAGAAATAATGTATACCTTGTCTTTATCTCTCCCTCACTCTGTTTTTTAGGAAACATTAGCAAATTCCATAACACAGTCCTTGTACAGTGCAATACTGTATTCCTTGTACAGCCCTACATTGGCACCAGGTACAGTCCTTGGTACCAGTGATTACCAAGGGATCATTGGTAATCATCCCTTACCAGTGATTCCACTGAAGTCATTGGTAAAGTTGGTACCAACTTTTGGATTTCTTCCCCTAGTTTCATTTTTATTTCAAAAGTCAATTTTTTATACATAATCTTTGCAGGTTATAAAGAAAAACAGAAGACCCATAAAGCACAATGAAAATTCTCTTTTGCTGTGCAACCTCTATTTAAGAAAGGGCTTAAAATAGTTTTGGTCTCACCTTGCCCTGCAGGAGCAGAGGTCCTCCCACAGGGATAGACTGCTTTATATGTAGACTTTGCCCTTCAAGATCGTACCTTTAAAAATGACTCAGATCACTTGGCCAAGTGAACTTGAGCTTGAATTTTATCACCATTAACTAAAGGAGTTTAGATATAGCGCCTAAGCATGGGTGTCAAAGGAACTGTGTAAAAGTGTTGAGGATGGTTTCCAGCCATCAAATTCCTCGCTTTTAAATTTACAGCTTATGTGCCAACATTTTACGGAGATGCATATTCCTTCTTTCAACACAAGTTTCAGCAACTGTGGAAGGAAACATATTTTTTGTGTCTGGAATTAAATAAAATTTACTTCAGATTTACTTCTCAATCTGGTGCTACCAGGAAAGGACCATAAACATTTCCACAGTATAAATTCACATTTAGACTACAATTGCATCAAAAGGAGATAAACCTCTAGATCTGTTGGTTTGGAATTTAAAGTGAAATTTTGTTGTACAGTATGGTTCAGGGCCAGGGAGAAGTATCCTGCATCTACAAGGAAATGCAGAGTGGTAGTGAGCAACCTGGGTGGGAGACGTTGCTGCAGGCAGCAGTGGGCTGGATGCTTCATTGAGTGGAGGACGCGCAGCCACCGCGGCCGCAATGCTCCAGTGCAGACACAGGAAGGAAAAGTGAAGAGAGAGAGCGGGCAAGCTTTGCTTTGTATAGATGAAACATTTAAGTGTTGTCATAAGCAGGATATTCATTTATTTATGTTGTTCCCTGTGTGCTTTTCAGAAGAAATGCTAGGCGCTGAACATACTAAAAATCCCATTTCTGGCAGACAAAGGCTGCAAAATGATGTTAATCTGCCTACTTTAATGCTCATCTGGTCCCCTAATCTAGTGACTAGCTTTTCAGCCAAGGATTTGCAGCATTAAGGGAGATGAAAATAAGAGTCAAGCAGTGCTGAAATTTAACTCTAAACAGGCAGTTATTTTACAATCAGAGGTTTTATTTTCTTCTTTGATTTGTCTTGCGAACCCTGTTTACTGGGATCTTTGCTGTACAGGTGGTTTTCCTAGCAGTGCCCGTTAGAAAGCTGCGTGGGCTCCCAGCTCCTGCCTGCAGTCTTCCCAAAGCTCCCGAGCAGGAGGGCAGGGAAGAGGTCACGAATTGCTGCTATATTAATCATTTAAATGTTATTGAAAGTAGAATATGGGGCTTGAAAATCCACAGCTGTTTCAGGAGTCTGAAAAAATCCATCATTTTTGGCAGCACAGGTGACCAATTAACAATATTTTTAAAAGAAGTAAATTTTCAGAGAGAGAGACTCAACTGGAGCATGTCTCATGACAAACCATTGCTGTATGGCTTCTAATATTTTATAAATTAATGTTAATTAGATGGCAACCATGGTGTGATGAATTTTTCAGCTGATCAGTAAAAAACAGCACAGCAGTTGCACATTAAATGTCCAGGCCTAGTTTCAAGCATTCGGTGCATATTTAGAACACTACAGGGGAATGTAAATTTTAATGACCCAACTTGCTGTGCTACATAAAATTCTAAGATAAATACACATTTTAATGGCACTAAAAGGCATGCAGCCTTACATTGCAATAAAAGAAAGGAAACTTGCGGCAAAACAGATCAGTGTTTCTAATACGTAGAAATAGGTGTGCAAATAGTTAACCTGGTTTTAGTCCAACTGTTGCTCTTTCACCTACTGTTGGTTTTAAGCGATGACATATTTCTTCCAACAGTCTTAAAGTTAACATGGCCTTGAAAAGTTAAAGCTGTCTTTTTTTCCCATTTCTCTCTGAATATTATAACGCAGTCTTCAAAATTATTCACCCCCTAAGCAGCTGTTTCATGATTACTGCAACAAAGGCAGCTCAGGATCTCTTTTAACTTCTCCCGTAGCCACTGAAACCTGCGGAGCGGAATGGGCCGGGGCTGGAGTACAAAGTCAGCTGGCGGCAGCAGGGGGTCGAGGCTGATTGGAATGAGGAAATGGTGAAAAAGCATTCGCTGACCCTGCGAAACACTCCCACCTTCGTGCCTTACGAGATCAAAGTCCAAGCAGTGAATAATTTAGGATCTGGTCCTGAACCAAATGTTACCACTGGATATTCAGGAGAGGACAGTAAGTAATGGAAACCTTCATGTGAAAATACACTGTATAAGTGATTCCTGCAATGCAAAATAATCAGGTATCAAGTGATTGATTAGACAACCTGCAGCTAGAAGCACTGAAGTGTCACTGTTCAGCATGTCGCCATCTGAAGAGAAGGAGAAGCTTCTGATAGAGGATGCTATGAATTGCACGTAGCTGAAGTTTGATTTTTGGAAAGGCCACTTGTGCTTCAATTCATCTTGGTTCCTGGCTTAGTCTGGATATTCATTTGAAGGCCACATTCCATAAAAAGGCTGTATATCAACAAAAAATAGTTTTCGAAGTCAGGGTTCTGGTTTTGTAGGTGTAACTTTGAACTTGCAATTACCTGAAGATGCAGTTTTGTTCCTACCTTAGCAGGAGACCTCCTCTGAAAAATGAGGCTGTCCACTGGTTCTTTCTAAACGAGCATCTCGGTTCCTGCCCCAAGCACCAGTCCCACAGTGCCCTCGTCAGGGATCAGTGGAGCCAATAGCCAGACCAGAGCAACCTGCTTTTATTGCCTTGCCCGAGGCTGCCTGGAAATCACAGCAGCCATTTGTGATACCTGCCCTGTGCACGTGCTTTAATAATCATGGCCTTTTAATTTGCTAATGGAGTTAATGCTGGCATCAGGGGGCTGCGCAGCCCCGGTGTGGGATATCTGTGGGATAGCAGCACTGCTGAGCCGGTGCCAGCACATCCAAATTGCTTCCCGTCCCCGTTGGTGTTCACTGCGTGAGTGTAGAGGGTACAAATGTATCCAGCTGCAGTAATGAAATGCGAAGCCTCTCTTTAGCAGGCAACTCAGGCAATAACAACAGCCAAAAGAACCTTTTTTTTTCTCTTTTTTTATGATCTGAAATGTAAGTGCTTGTTGCATTTGGAAATGCTTAGCAGCAGGGATGGGGGCTGCCAGCAAGGAAGGTCAGAAGTGTCAGCAAATGGCCCATGCTTCAAATCTGCAGTTTAATCTTATTATTTAAAGTCAGTCGATTTTCATCCCTTACAGAAGCTGAAATCTTCACGTTATTTTCCTAAGAACAAAATAAAATGACAGCTTGAATGGCCTTTGCAAAGCCTCCAGTAGCTTAGCCAGCTAAGGCGAGGGGGCCTTTTGCTGCTTATTAAAGTGAGCCGACAGCCGTGACCTTTGCTGAGCCGCGCGCGCCTGCTGCAGGCGGCACCTGCGAACGGCGCCTGGGGAGGCTCCTAGGTGACAGCAAACAGTCATTAAAGTTGCTACGATAACTGCAGAAGTCAAAGTTTTTAATGCCTTTACCTAAGCTGCCTCCATCCCAGGGAAGTTCCCTTTAGAGCTCGCTCCTTTTTGGATCGAGACCTCTTTTTTTCAGGCGCAGTAATAGCTCTCTGGGTTGTGTAGTGATTAAAATCCCACTGTTAAATGAGTTCAGTTGTAAAAGGAAATTGATTATAAAAAAAACGTTTATTGCCTTCTTGAATGGCGTGTTAATCATTTTTTTATTCCTCTCGCTGCTGTAAGCATTGCTTGAAACAGGAAATCATGAATAGTGGTGCTGAAACCCGAATGTCCCCGTGCGCCCGCATGCCAGCCCTGTGCAGCAGGCACGGATGTGGCAGGCGTGTTTAGTGGCCCATTTCAGCAGGTGGAACAGCTTCAGCTCGGCTGCCGCAAGCCTGCCTGAACCGCCCCAGCTTCAGCTGGGAAGCCTTGAAGCATGTTGGAAGTGCGGTATTGAGCTTCTAACATAGCTTTAATATGCAGTACTTCTGTTTTTACAGTTCCAGATGCTGCTCCTTCCAGCGTGTCGGTGGATACTGTGAACAGCACGTTGGTTAAGGTGTTCTGGTTCGGAATTCCGAGGGACAGAGTTCGCGGACACTTGAGAGGCTATAAGGTTATGAATTTCTCTTTAAGTAATCCCTTTGACAAAGTATTATGTGACCGCTATCTGAATGATAGATTGCAGTCTGTCATTTCTAGGAAGATGAGAGAAATCAAATATTGCCTTCATCCCCACAAAACATAATTCATTATAGCAATTCTCATCTCCATACAGGTCAGTTGGTGGAAAACAAGAAATATGCTGGATGGAAAAAGGCATCACCCAGAGAAACACTTCCTGACCTTTGTAGGAGACAGAAACTATGGAATGATTCCTGGTCTGGAGCCCTTCAGCGAATTCCGCTTAACCGTTTTGGCTTACAATGCAAAAGGAGATGGACCAGAAAGCTCTCCAGTTGTGTTTGAAACTCCAGAAGGAGGTAAGAAAAAATGGAAATATGGGATGGAGGGAATTAAATCACAATCTTCCGTGTAACTAGGCAAGCTAATTTTGTAAAGTTAAAGTCATTGTAAAATCTCCTGTATTCATAAAACCATTTGCTGGAAAGGACTCCCAATCTATGATGTGCTGAAGAACTCTATTGCTTGCAGACAGTATAGGAGTAATTCAGCTGCGTATTTTTGGGAAGCAGTCAGCATCTTGCTGAACACAAGCACCTGCACGGTAAATAAAAATGGAGAACCCTAGATATTGAGCTGACCTATATCTTAGCTTAACAACTATGTGTAAAACTAGACCTCTCCAGTACTCTTTTCTGTAAGTTCCTGCTGGTGTTTTCCAGTCCCTGAGCAACCACGTTCCCTAAGGATATTAAGCTTTGATAAGGACTCCATCACCTTGTCGTGGGGACTTCCCAGGAAGGCAAATGGCCACCTTACTGGCTACATCTTGCAATACCAGATAAGTATGTTCGTGGTTTACTTTGATTTTAGAATTCAAACAATTAGATCTTTATTAGTTAAAACTTACTTTAGTTTGTATGTAAACAGTTATTTACAGCAGATGCTAATGAGAAAGGCTGTTTCAGAAATTCCTGCAATACCCGGAGCATGAGAACGTGTGTCTGGAGTGTGATGTTAGCGTAGCCTGCTAGAGGGCAGGCCAGGTCCATTTTTTCAGTGCAAAGATGTTTTTGGCGTCCTTTTCCAGTCTCGCACTGCTGCCATGCTCTATTCCACATTTTATACACTAATTAAATTATTTCAAATTTGCAAATGCTAGTTAATGTAGTAGTTAAGGCAGAAACTGTAGATTTTTATTGAAGTGAAACTCATTCAATACAGAATGGTTTGCAGTGGGAATACTTTTGCCAAGTTTATTCAGATTTTCACATGATTTCAAGACACTTAGCACCTCTTTTCTGTAAAATTCCTCAATAGAAATGAAGAGGACTATCGTGGAGCCATGATATTTGGTAATCACACTGAGAAACAGCTAAGCTGCAGGTCCAGAGGTGTTTCTGTCATGCTTGTGGAGAGCTGAAGAGCTAGAATAAAGATTTTGAGCAGATAAACTGAGGCAGAATGCAGTATTGATTCTGGATTATCACAACCACAATGTGAAGTTTGATGACAATTTGGAGTATTTTATATGTTCTTGGAGGATGAAAGTGGCATACAGCATGCACAATTCTTACACACTTTCACTACCCTCTGATGTTAGCAGAAGAGCCTTTGCAGACAGGGTCTAGAGGGTAGGCTAGATCCCTTTGGTCGGTTTTCTATGGTTATGTGCAGAGATTGGATCCATCTCTTAGGCAGTTTGGGAATGGCAGCCCCTCCTTGGCAACCAGCTGTGCCAGGGCAGAGCAGAATGGCCACCTTTGACTTGCTTGTGAAAGTTTGCAGATGTTTGGAAGCAAAGTAAAAAATCATTTCATATATATTTCATATTCTAAGATGCCATAATTTTTAACTCTCACTCAATGTATACGTATCTGGAAATTGAGAGCTCTTTAAGTGCAGTAATAGCTCAGCAAGTAGTTGGGTGATTGACGGAGAGGAGCGAAATCCCATTTAAGTGCTCCACAAAGCAGTAAGATGTGCTTATTCAGTCTTCCATCCTTCCTGCTTCCTGCAGAATGCCTCCCCTGCAGGAGCCCTCCGGACGCTCTTCTGCGGGCAGCATTCAGCTACTGGATGTGCCTCTGCTCTCTTTTATCTTGCAGTAAATGAGACGCATGAGATCGGCCCTCTGAACAACGTCACCATCAGCAACCACTCCACGCTCAGCTGGCGGCTCTCCAACCTCAGCTCCAGCACCAAGTACAAGTTCTATGTCAGGGCTTGTACAGCGAAGGGCTGTGGGAAGCCGGTCACAGAAGAAGGCCTAACGATGGCTCAAGGGAGTAAGTTAATAGGCAATATGTTTTTATGTGGAGAAGCTTTAACAATAATGGAAAAATCTATAGAGAATATTCCAGGCTTGACATTTCCTCTGTAATTAGAGGAAATAAATTTGTTTTTCTTTGCATGAGAACAATCAATGAACTTTTAATGTAGCCGTGCAGCACTTCAGAGAAGAGCTGCTTATCTGACTGTTCCATTTTGCTGTACAGTGCTGTGTTTCTGTTCCCACCAATCAACTCTTTAAGCTGTACTAGAATGGGAAATTTGTGTTTAGTTGTGAGCAGAAAATTGAAGATCTAAATAATCAGATTTCAGTGAATTATAAAACTAAATTCTTCCCTTGCCTATGAAGATAGGAACTCGTAACAGCATTAGTGGCAGTTAATTGACATGGAAAATCCATATTAACATAAAGGAGACTGTAATGCATTTGATCCATTATTACTTTTTTATCAAAGACTGGAAGAGATCATTTGCAGACCACTTATACTTTCTCCTAAACCACTGATTTGCAGTGATTTAAAGGCAAAATACAAGCAAAATACTATGACTCTTCTTTCTAATTCAGCTGAAATGACACAAAGTGTACTGAGCTCAGGAAGGCTGGAAACTTCCCAATGCCAAAGAACAAGTCCTTAGCTATTACTCAGAAACCATGGCTGGAGAATTACCACAGCGAGGGAGAAAAGAATGTGATAAGAAAGAGGGTCCTGGCCTCATCATTTTTAATGATGATAACGGTCTATAAGAGTGTTGGTACAAAATAGAAAAATGATCCTTGTTGCATAACGTCCTATCAGACTTCCAAACTGCAGAAGGTTTTCAATTATTGGACTTAGAGGAAAGAAACAAGTAAAGAAAAAAGATTTAATTCATTACATCCCACCCTTGTCCAAGTTAGGACCCTGCATCTGCCACTGAGATGCCTTTAGAGTTTTCACTCTAAATTAAAACAATTCTTTTCCTTGAAAAAAATGGAGTGATATCAAAAGTCAGGGTTTGTCATTTAAAATGACCCTCATAAATGACAGATTTAAAATGTGGTGCCTCTTAAATGAAAATCCATAGTAGAGCACTCCAAGTTTTTTTGAGTTTTGATTCAGTGATTTTATATCCAGTATATTCCATTTTTAGTAGTAAAAAAATAAAGCTTTCTTTTTTCTGTTCATGACTTTGAATAGCTTCCTTTGCTGCAATGTGGCTTTTGCAGACTGTGCCATGGGTGCCTCCGAGTTTCAAAGTACATTCCCAGGAAAGTGGGGACATTTAGGCAGAAGCTATAGATTCATTCACATTTCATCACTGATACGTTTTAACTGAATTACTTTCATTTATTTGCAATTATCCCTGTTGGCGTAGTCTGGAACTGAAGAGTAAAGTCACATCTTCCTTTTAGATATATCTTTTATATTTATGTATCAGCACTAAAGAGAAGTCTGAGTGGGAAAAGTTATTGTGATAATTTTACAAGCTGGTGGTTTCTGTGCAGCCCGTGCTGCAGAGAGCTGCAGGAGCGTGTCTGGCTGACTGCACTGAGCACAGGTTCCCCAGATCAGCTCTGCAACTCCTGTAAGTGGGCAAATCCAACCCTTTCTTCCCTCCTTCACAACTGCAGCGTCTTCCTCAGTGAACAAACCGTTTGGATTTACTATTTTGTTGGAAGACACGTGGGTTTGGATTGCCAGCACTTTACCGAAAGGTCAATGTTGATAGGAGAAGAAAAGGTCCTACTCTCATCTCTGCCTTGGGTCTCCTGTGGCCAGAGCCGCAGTGTGTCCGGGCGGCAGGTCCTGCCGGTGGCAGATGCTGCTGGCCGCACCTGACCCGGCTCCATTGCCTACTGCCATTTCTGCATAATCGCCTCACAGAGGAAAACCACGCTTTAATATTTGTCTCTCTAATTAAGAGTGCTCATTAATGCCCACTGGAATTAATGAGGAATAGAAGCAGGCCATGCAAACACATTGAATTACAATATGAACAACTGAGTTCCGGTTTCCAGACCGGTATTTTTTGTCGGTACTGAAATGTTGCCTATGAACCCTGCTGAAGAATTTGTAGATTGGTAAAATTTGATTTTAACCATTTACAGTTAAACCATTTACAGTTATATCTTGATAAATAAATATTGTGAATTTATCTTGATTTCCATCCACAGAAGTAGATGCATTGTTTTTAGAAGATGAGCCTTGTCTAACTCATTTTCAGTCAATATTTCTTAAATAACCTACCAACTAATTAATTTTCCCCTTGAAAATGTCTGCTTCCCAATGTCATTAGCCCTCAGCAGGACAGCACAAAATATTGTTCTTATGCAAGTGGGGTAAAACAAGCATTTAGTGTCAGAGTCCTTTTTAACTCAAAACTTCTTTTCATCTAGAGCTACCCGTGTATTTAGAGGATTAGTGGGTGCCTATTACCAGTTGAGACGATTACTTTGTGGCCAGAAATTCAGGCCTTAATGAAGCCTCCCCGCAGAGGAAGCCGTTCGACTGCAGCTTCCCTTGCCAGAGCTCACCGGTTCCCCAGTGGAGCTGGCACCTAACTCCCAGGGCCTTCAGAAAACCTCAGATCGAGCGAGATTTTGTGAGACGAGGAAAGTGACCGTTTGTAACAGCAGCCCCTTTTAGCTCTCCTTTGCCCCAAGCGCGGTGAAACAGGGCAGGTGCAGCGCGCTCAGCCGGCCGTGGCTGCCCACAGCGTTAGCAGCAAGGCCCCGTCCTGAGGAGGAGTCCGTACAGCCCCTCTGGCCCAGAGCGTGAGAAGCTGATGGGATCCGAGTCACATATTTCTTTTCCTGTCACGGCCGGGGCTCTGCTCTGCTGCCTCGGCTTAGCAGGGCCTACGCTGATGAGCGGGAAGCGGCTCCAGCGCCTCCTCGGAGCTTCCTCCGGTAGGGGATGCTCAGGAGGAACAGTTGACCGCCAGCTCAGTAACCTCGGCTACAAATCCTCCTCAAAAGCTTTGCACTCAGCAGGCTTAATAATCTCCCCAGTTTAAAATCTTCACAATTTAGCACGATTTACCTCCTGCACTATAAAAGCCCAGAGATGAAGAGTAGTAGTGATGCATATTTTTACCCTTTTAGTAGCCAGTCAGCAGAGGAAGAGTGATGAAAGTTCAACTTTCCATTCATTGCGAGCAGATGTATTTAGACAGGCATGGTTATAAATTAAGATATTGCCCACAATTACTATTTAGCTGTTAGGCAGCCAGCTTTTTTATATAAGTATGTTTCCTAACAGATGTGCTAACTTTTGGAAAACTAACACTCTTGTAAGTCTTTGGGGGCAGTTTATATTGTTTTTCCCTTTATACCATAAGCTTCTATAAAAAATGTGTGTTCTGTCGTTCTCATAAATCTTGAAGCCCAGTAGGAATATTGTAAAATTGCAGTTCAGTGTTTAATGTTCATGCTAGTCCCATGATATGGCTGATAAATAGTGGGGGAAGATGAGAAGTGCTGGTGATATGCCTTTATTACTAATGCTTCTTCTCCCCTATTGTAGATTAAAAACTGAACCCAACTGCTTTCAATTTTCTGAAGCTAATTTCTGCAGCTCACTGACCTTTCAGTATATTGAGCTTTTCCTTATCTGTTTATCTTTGCTTTTATTTTTCAGGAGTCTACACTGCTTTTTCTATTGCAGCCACCACACTTTCCCCCCGTTAGCAATACTCTTTCTTCTGTAGGTACTTGATTGCATAATGCAGACCAGAAAGAGATCGCGTGGAAGGAAAGCTCCTAATTACTCATCACTGGACACACATACTGAGTGTTTAAGTCTCACAGGAAAAAAAAAACTGTTTAATGTTTTGTGGTAGTAAAAGTTGAACATTCCAGAGAGCTACTGGTTCCAGGGATTTGGGGTTACGCTGCTGAGGCAACGTTCCATGGCAGATTTATCCTTGATGCAGTCAGGCTCTGAAGTGAGTGCTCAGTAACGTGGAGGGGGCAGGCAGGGGGATATTTGGCAGCTGTACCAGTTCCCTGTTCCTGCTCATGCAAGTAGCTGAGTCCTCAAAAACGAGTGGCTGGCACAGGCTGGAATTCAATAGGTGAGAGACGGGCTGGTTCAGCTGGTTTAACCAAGTGCACCACAAACAAGGGCTGTGGGGCTGCCATTGAGCTCAGGGTAACACGTTTTGCTTACGGAGAATTTAGTGACCCTAGTGACACCTCTGCTGTGTGCAGATTGGAGTATGTGATTATCAGGTGTGCTTGGCATACATAAGTGTTATTTGGTATTTAATGCATAATGAGATTGAAGTTCACATTAAGTCTTGTTACTTTATGGATAGTGTTTCAATTAAATGCATTTTTCTGATGTCTTGGTTTTAGAAAATGTAATTAAAATATACCTGTTGTATCCTATTGCTTAATTTGTGGTTTGATTAAAAATTATAGCTCAGTTTCACATACTTCACTTAGCGAAAGCCACCAATAGATGGATTAATTTATGCTAATGCACTATGCGTCAGTATCAGCAGTATTTCAGCTGTATGTGTTCTCTCTGATTCCCAATGCCCTACTAATTTAAATGCTCATTGTAATATATGTATAGTTGCCTTGGAAAACTTATCATGTGTGGCTTCTTTGATTGTGCCTGCATTGGTCTTAATCTTTTCTTTTTTTTTTTCTCCTTCAGCTGTCAACTAAGCCTTAATCTCTCAAAGCTTCTTGCGTTGCTTGTTTACTAGTTTCAGTGTTAATGAGCGCTGTTTTGCCAGGAGAGCTCGCTGGTCGAGCAGTTTCCAAATTGTGCTGTGTGCCCAATGCTTTAGCTAAGAGGCTTCAGGAAGATGGCCAGATAAATCAGGCAAATTAGACAACTGAACACAATTAAAGAGTCATATTTATTAACGCCATCTTCCCCAGTTTGTTTCCTAACATGGAAGGTAAATGCACTTTTACAGTGGGTGCTGCACCCATTGAGTAAGCAAAGAAATCTCTCCTATGAGCAAACAATTCTGAATTTGGTTGTATGCACAGACTTCTTACATTGTTTTTGGAGTGATTGCTAGCATACAGAGATGTCCTTTTACTGCTACCCACAAATTCTGTTTTTTAAAAGCATATTTAATGCCCTACGGTCTTATTGCAGACAATTACAGTAGGAGAGCACAAGTGAAAAGACTCTAAAATTAGACCTATTGGAATTTCCCTTCTACCTCCTAATCAAATATTAAACTTATCAAAAAATTTAAATACTTGAGTAACCATTTAAAAGAAAACTTCAGCTCTCTCTAAAACAGAGTTTTGCGCAGGCATTGTGGAATTAAAAAGGACTTGGAATGTCACTGTCAGGAGAGAAATGGGTATGAATCCCAATGTTATTTTATTCTGTGAGACGTACAAGAGTCTGTTTCTCGATAACAAGCTGTCCTTCCCTGCTGAGTTCAGTTCAATGGGAGAAGCATCAAACCCCAGATTATCTATACAAAGCAAGCCCATTTTCAAGTTGTAATTTTTTTTTAAGCACGCATTAGTTAAAGCAGATCCATAATCCCCTGTCATTGTTAACTCTCATCCTGGGAAATGTACAATAGCCTTCATAAACATCAGGATTATTTTGGTCTGCTGTTTATTTTATCTGATAGAATATTAAATGAGGGAATGTTTTTATTTTACTCTCTGCTTTTAAAAATCAGATTATATCTGATGACAAATGTTAAACATATCCTTGTGTGTCACGTTTTTGTGTTTAGATTATTTGTAACTGTGCATGTCACAGGCCTTTGTTCAATGACTAAAATTAACATTCCTTGAATATCTGCATTTCGTAGGTAAAGGGATCGGCACGATTTCAGAAGCAGTAAAGCCCACCCAAAAGTTTCACCCCATTGAGGCACTTGAGCCTGGAACTGAATATACAGTTCGTCTAGTGACTAAGAATTGGGTTGATAACAATAGCATTTTTGAAGATGTAATTGAGACGAGGGGGAGAGGTGAGAAATGAAACCTTCAAGGTGATAAAGATTTATTTTGAATGTAAATAAATGTTGAGGTTATGTATTTTGATGTGCATTGAAGTATAAACTTAAATATCAAAATCATAAAATATGAATTCGCTCTGTGATTTTTTTTTTTAAGTTCCCTCTTGCAGTTGAATGCCACCAGAGTGTAAATGCATCCAAAGTTCTCAGTGAGATGTTACCCTTTACTTGATACGCAGTAGCCTGGAACAATTAGAGACCTTTACTGAAAATAGTTTTACCTCCTATGCAGTTTTGAAAGGGTAGTTTTGTGATATAATCCATGTTAAATGTGCTACTTAAGTGGTCTGCATGTATCAGGTGCACTTTTAACTCCATCTCTTTTGCAAAACTGCTTTTGCATGAGCAGCTTAACAGTGCTCTGTTCAGCTTTGCTAGTTGGCATTAATCCTTTGACTCAAATACTCTTTTAGTATTTCTTTTCCAAAACATCTATATTATGCCTTGTAGACACTGTAGTCACCTTAAGTCTAAAAATGTCACACACAGACATATTTCTGTCTTGTATTTCTTTAAATTAAGCACAATATGTAGTGACAGATTCAATTAAAATTCAGTGAAAAAAACGTTAAGTACTCATTTTATGGAAAGGTGATGCCGTTTTCCTCACGGTTAATTTTCCTCTTTTTACTTCTCTCTTGTTTTTGCAAAGCTTATGCTGGCATTTATGATGGAATTTCCACCCAGGGGTGGTTTATTGGACTGATGTGTGCCATCGCCTTACTCACCTTGCTGCTGCTAAGTGTTTGCTTTGTCAGAAGAAATAAAGGAGGAAAATACTCAGGTAAATGAATTCATTGTCATTTTGCTATGTTCACAAGTTAATAACAAGCATTCTTCACACTTCTGTCTCTGGAGGCTGCAAAGCCACAGGCAGAAACACCCAATTAGGATCTGTAGCTTTTGATAAATATCCACACAGTAATTTCTAATGAACAGAGGCAAATTTGTGCTCTCTGGGTGAGAGAGCTGGGGGCTGGTAAGAGAGCTAGCCCAGGTCTTCGATACTGCTTGCTCCATCTTTTGGCATTTAATCCACCATAGAGCCAAGGTCCTTCACAGATGCGTGTCTGAGCCTCTTGTGAAGGACCACGTGCATGCGCCCCTTCCAACAGATCACTGCTACCTGTTGTAATAACTGACATGTGCTTCCAAGTATAGCCAAATTGCGTAACAGTGAAATATTACACTAAAAGTATTGCTGTAATTTTCAAAGTGATAACTAAGACTTTAAGTGTATAATACTTGCTGGATCTCTTAGAAGTCAGGAAATAAGCACTCAATGAAAATATGCCCTTTGAGTGCAATGGGACGTTTAGTCAGAGTGGTCCTCTTTCTGAGGAGGTTGTAGGTAACAACTGCCTCAGCTTTCCCATTTCCCATTTCACCTGCAAAAAAAAAGAGAAAGTCCATGACAGAACATGGCATATAGATCTGTGCTTTATTTTATTTGTACAGTGAAAGAAAAAGAAGATTTGCATCCAGATCCTGAAGCTCAATCAATAAAAGATGAAATCTTTGGGGAATATAGGTAAATAGGACTTGCTTTAACAAGCGTTTTTGTTTGTTGGGTTTTTTTTCATTTCTGGATGTCATCACCGATTTTCTTTTTGGACATTTTATAGCATGCAAGTAACACTATTTTTTTCATTTTCAAAGCAAACCTCACTGGAGTGGATGATAGTAGGAATATACAGGTATATCCAGTATACTTCAATCCACCCAAGTTGGGATATAAGTAAATGTTGGTGTATTGATTGGTATTTTTCACATGCTTTTTATTTAGCATTGTATGAATAATGTAAATATATTTGATAATTTGGGGTCCTATTCTAGTATCCACAGAAGTCTATAGAAAGTTTAAAGAACAGAGATGGCAAAAAAAACCTCACTACAGAAATTTCTGTATGAGAACTGAAATAATCATTTTGGCTGCTTTAAAATAAAGTTTACAGTATTATGTAACTGTGGTACGAAGTAACATGCATCATTATATGAGCTAGACTGGAAAACCTGTGTAGTTGTCCTTAAAAGCTTCTGGAAAAAAATCCCACTTATATACTACATTATTTGTACTGGAGTAGTTTTTTTTTTCTGCATAATTTCACCTTTATTTAATTTTTAATGCTTTCTAATGGGACAAATATTTAGAAAGGTAAGAAAGTCCTGAGGTTAACTTTCACCCCTCCCCCCCCCAAAATCCAAATTTCTTTTGTAGAGATAGAAATGCCATGTGCAGAAAAGTAGTAAATATTTTGAATGCATTGGTACGTGTTATTGGTTAGATATCAAGGAAGTAAACTTTGGGCATGTTTCTCTCTCTCTCTCTCTCTCTTTTTTTTTTTTTTTTTTTTTCCCTTAGATAATATTACCAAAACTTTGGTACAAAGTTGGTATTAACAAGGATTGTATATCAAATAATTGCACATTTAGTCTAGAGCTCTAATTTAGGGCTCTATTTGTAAATTTGTAGATTTTTAGTTGACTTTCTCACTTCTTTTTGTGTGTGATTTTTTTTCTTTCCTTGATAGAAGGATATTTAAAAACACTGGCACATCCTGATGTTTTCTCTTACCTTCCACCCCTTAAACCCAGAGAGATTTTAAGTAATAATGTCATACGAGCAGCTACAGAGGGGCACATGATGCTGTAGCAATCTGCTCAGCTGGGAGCTGCTGACCATGGGCAACTCTAATGGTGCACGAAATGGTGAAATGTCAGAGCTCTAGTCTAAGAGGGACATACGAGCATACCAAACAGGTGGCCCTAAAGTAGTCTGAAACACTTATGTAGAGCTCAGATAGGCTTCCCATGCATTTTTTATGGAGCAAGCAGATGCTCCGCAAAGCCTGGGTCCACTGGAGCTTGAAAATGACCATGGGGTGCAGGTTCTTTGCTTGTTTCTCTAGAGAGAGGTAGGAGTCACGGTCACCCACATCCATGTTCAAGCAAGATTTCTTTGAGCCTTTTGCATTGACCGTAGGAGGAATGTCTAATGGAATTGCCCGAGTTTATGTCATTCTGGTTGTTGGTTTGTCCATTTCCTTTATGTTGCTATTGCACATGTGCTGCATATTAGCAGATAGGATGCTCTGAAGTTTTACAATGCAAATTCTGCATTATTCCTTCCCTTTTCACCCCTTTATCAAGAGACCCCAGGGGAACAGATGAAAAAAAAAAGGGAAAAAAAGCCCACTTTGTTATTTCGCTAAAATGCTCACAAAGCAGTGAGATATAACCCCCAGTTTATGCCTCATCCAATAACTGATAAACTTCAGTTCATCCACCCACTTCAAAACGAAAGTACAACAAATGGCATCTGAAAATTGCTCACTGCTTGTAAAATGGAAGTACCTCTTTCAGAGAGGTACAAGAGGCTTGGCATAAGCTCTGCTCCCTGGAATAGATCCCTAAAATCCCTTATACCACTTTTCTTTCCCCTCATTTTCTGTTCTCCTTTGCTCCATCTTTTCAATTGCAAAGCAGAACAGAGTTATTTTCAGTAGGGTTTCCCATTTTAACCGATTTTGTTAAGCACAGACTGATGTAGGTGGAAAACTGAGACAGCGCATAGTCCACGCACATGAGCTACACTGCGCCCAGCAGGAAGCAAACACTCAGGCTACGGTGGATGTAGAACCCTGTAGAAAATACCTCATTTGTTCCTCCCTGGTCCTGGTTCTCTCATTTTAAAAGTTCTCTCGTTTCTCTGCTTGCAATAAAAAGCTGGATTTTTGGAAAGACGTTTCTTTGTTTTGTAGTGACAGCGATGAAAAGCCGCTGAAAGGCAGCCTCCAGTCAATAAACGGGGACATTAAAGCCACCGAAAGTGCTGATAGTCTGGTAGATTATGGAGAAGGGGAGCACGGGATGTTCAATGAAGATGGTTCATTTATTGGCGCTTATTCTGGATCTAAGGAAAAAGGATCAGTTGAAAGCACTGGGAGTTCTACAGCAACTTTTCCTCTCCATGCATAAAATATTAATTTCTAATTGTGATATTTATCCTGACTAGTACTCCACAGTGATTGCAAATAGGTGATTGCTGACTGAGTCAGCCAGCAACCCAACATCCAGGTAATATCGAAATAAGTCACTGCCACTAAAAGCTGTTTTTTTAAGACTTTTCCATCCTAATTGTTTGAGTCTTGTCTTCTAATAAAACCAATCGAATCATTCCTTATTATACAATTATGTCACTCAGTTTTACCAAAACACAGTTTTTCAGTGTTATATATGTATAGTTACTTGCTACTCTGTTTGGTTCTTAGTTTTGGGATATGTTTCTCTGTAAAATATATTTTTTGTTGCGTGACTGTTGTCACTTTGTACATAGTTTTATACCCAGTATTCCCTCATATATAAGGACCTCAGCCATTGGGAAGTCAGACCGTCACAAAAAAAAAAAAAACAAACAAAAAAAAACAGCAAGCAAAAAGACAGGTTGCTCTACAAAGTGACACAGTCCTGCTGTGTCAATCCTGCTGAGGAAAAAAATAATTTTAAATACTGGAGAAATATATTCTATATATTATTTAATTTTTCATTAAAAAAAACTTTACTCTGAAAATTTTTTTAGTGGTTACAGCTGACTGCAATTACCATTACTTAGAGATGCAACTTTATGCATGGAAAATTTTCTCTCAAAAGATAAAGTTCAGATCATGTGTATGAATCTTCTGTCCAGTAGCTGGCACTATTTCCTTAAATAAAGTAAGCTACAGTAACTTTCCTGTGGCAAGGTAAAACAGGGTTCCCATTTGACCATCATTAAAGATTTGATTTCCTGAATTTCTGCAAGCTGCATTTCTAAGCATAAGGCTTTTTGCCTGTCTCATATCTGTATATTTGTGTGCTAGCATACATTTCATGGAGATACTGTACATATGCTATTAATATTGACACAATTTAAAATCAGCCTTGTTTTATGAGTCATGATGCTAGCATGAATCTGTATAGCCGTGTAGGGATAGGATTGCTTCTCATCGTGAGCTTGAACCAGCAAAACTAGTTTTCAGAAGGTGGAGTTGTGTGTAAGCCCATCATAGGAATCTTATTTCTTTCTAATATCAAAAAAATAGATCTACCTGACTATAAAGAGATCATTTATTTTCAAGCTATTCATTGTTAAATAAAATCGAAAGCAAAGAGGAAATATTATGGCATATTTTGGTTTATATTTGGCTTGCCAAATGCAGGTTTAAATCTCTATTGCAGTTCTCTTTTCCTGGTGTTTCCAATGTGAACTCAGCAAAGCTGAGCACTCTTACCAGCACATTTTTTCTGTCTTTTAATATTTGGATCTCCTGGTTATCTGTAAGATCACTTGTGTTTTGATATCTCCTCTTTGATTAGAGTGTTAATACTGTTTCATTTCTTCCACTTTAATTATGATTTTTTTAAACACTGTTGTGAGAAAACTAGTTACTGTAGGAGGAATAGGTCCTAAAAGCCATTTATATCCTGGTAGTAATTAGGCAAATAGTTCTGTCATGGTCTCCATTACTTCCATGAAAGAAAGAGTAGAAGTAATAATTGCTCCCATTAAGAGTTTACAGATAACACCTAGAATTAAAAGTCTATTAGTTGCACGTATAAATGCACTTTGTTACAGATAGAAAGGCCATCATTTGTAAGTAGCTACCCTTAAGTTTGTGCTCCTGTCTAAAGTGGCTGAATTCTCAAAAGTACTCAGTGATTTCTGAAAATAATAAGTCTTTGGTGCTGGATGCCTCTTAAAAGCTGTTCCTCTTTTATATTTTTACTTGTAATGACCTTTTCTGTAGCCTCTCTTTGGAAAAAGCAAATCTCCAGACCCCAGTGAGGCTGTGTGGATGAGTACAAATGTGCCCGGAGTCAAAAAATAGTCCTGCTCCATGTCAGTGGCCTCCATGATGTGAAGGATTTGACAGTCATTCATTCTTTATAAAGTTTTATTTTCTGCATTTCACTTAAACTGAATGCTGAAAAAGTCCAAAGTCATCTTCATTTAGAAAAAGAAGCCGGGGAGTAAATTGGAGGGATGTGAAAATTGGCATCTTGTCAACAAAGAGAGATTTTCCACCAGGATCGTTACCTGCTGACTCTTGCCTGCCATAACCTGAAAGAGGTAATGACTAGGAACTGATTAGACTTGTGACAACCTTTGTTGCCAGCATCAGCCTATTTTTAATGTATTTCCTCTAGGAATCGCCTGCCCTCATGTGTACTACTGCATGTTGATTACAGGCGAGTTTTGTTGTTTTCTCGAACGTTTTCATTGGAATTTTGTTTTTATTTTAAATGGGGATAATTGCACTGTCTGACACCTCTTAAATATTATTGTAATCGCTGAATCTTATATCTCCACCACCCCAAAGACCTCTGATGACAAGGAGGGCAGGGGGGCAGCTCAGCTTTCTCTGGATGCTAAAGAAAGAAATCCCCAGCCAGCATCTATCCAGCCCAAAGATCTAGCCCCTTCATGCTTTCCAAGGGGTAATGGATTTTCTCCCAACTCCAGCAAGGGCACAGACCCTCTAAAATAGCCCCTGGGGGGTCAGTGAGAGACAAGGAACAAAACTGTCAGGTCTCCCAAAGCCGTGAAGAGCCGGGCAGGGTTGTGCTGGTCTCCACAGCTGCGTTGTCCTCATCGCAGCTCCAGGGCCGGTCGGGCCAGCGGCGACCCAGCGTTTGCCTCTGCTTTGGGATGCTCCTAGTCCCCGAAAACACCTTGTTAAACAGATGCAAATTTCAAATCATATCAGTGAGTGTCAAGCTATCGAATAATGAATAAATCCCGTGTGCTTTCACTTGCTCCGGTGCTGCTAAGAGATGTTTACGACATTCCTGTGATGTGCTACTGATCTGTGCTGGTATGAGTGCTTTTTCTATTAAAATTTTAATTCAGACCCTTAAATCTTAATGTTAGTATTTCATTATGCCTCAGGGCCTAAAAGTCATGCAGTGACAAAAAAATGTGCAATGCAGTTTTTACAGTGTGCACTGACTTTTGAGGAATTTGCCCAATGAATATTAAACTAATGGCTACGGTTCCTCCGGAATCTAACTCACATGAGCTTTCTTCTCTTTCTCACTCATTCCATTTTTTTTCTTTTTTCCTCCATTCGGGTTTGTGTTTTATTTTTAAGGATGCCACTCATATAGTGTATCTTGAAAATTGCAGGCCACTAATGCTTTTTAAGAGATTTGCTTTCAAAAGTAAACTAACTCTATAAGCTTATAGTTTCTGAAGCAGGTTGTTGTTGGCAGTAGATGCTCTGTGTTTTCTTTTTAGGGCAATGTAGTGCAGGTGAGAGGCAGTATGGATGTGTAGATTGAATTAAAAGTATCGATACTAACTGTACTGCAACTTTGAAATAGTCCCTTAATCAAATAACTTTCTTATGCTGTCTGGGAGCATTTATTAAATTTAGTTGATGGAAATCTGTAGTGATTTCATTCATTAGCAGCTACCCTGGAATGGAAAATTGCACGAGTGGACGAGGAAGGGCCCCATGTCGATGGCTGCATCATGCAGGGAACATTAATGCTCCGGTCCCAGCAGTCCTGCTGCCAATTCACTAGTGCCAATGGATTGGAGCGCTGATTCAAATTGTTTGGTTTTTATGTTTAAATTTGGTTACTTTTTGGTGCAACATGTTGCTATCTTTGCTGCCAGTACGAATGCAAGAGGGGAAATGGCATTTTTGGAGTCGGTGTCTCTGTCGACCCGGGTGGCTTTTGGCCCAGCGAGGGGGAGCAGCTCCCCGGTGCCGCCGGGAGCTCCACCAGCGCCTGCGGGATGGGAGAGCTGGGAGTGGGTGTCGCTCCTGCAGACAGGGTGAGGATCTGACTGTGCCGGGCAGCTAGCGCCCCAGGTAACCCGTTTGTTTATAGAGCAGCTTATCATGGCTTGGTTTAAGTATGGATTGTGACCTAAGTATGCACATATACAACATATACCTAAGTGTATAATTTGTAGGTATATTTAAAAAAAAAAATTGCACAATAGAATTTTTACGAATGTCCTCAGCTCCATTCCCTGGTAAAATCTGTGATCTTCAGCTTCAGAAATTTGTATTTTAGAGCCTCTTCTGGAGCGGAGCAGGCTGCCCCAGGCAAGGCTACGTCTTTGCAAAAGGGCACAGTGAGAAACCAAATCAGAAAATGACTTTCCCCTCTGGGCAAAAGCGTGTGTGTGTACAGACACATATGTGTGTAAGTATCATAAATAACTTCTCTGTAGCTCTGTTTTAAGTGTATCTAATTAGTGTATCATTTAATGATTCATGATACTTGTTTGGTTGTGGTCTTACTACACAAAATTTAACGAGTAGCTCTTCTTCTGATAACTGCTTCCATTGCCTGAATGGGTCACATCCAACACGTGAGAGATTTTAATAGAAATATTCAGGCTGATGTTCTTTTTGAGATGAAAACAAATACTAGCACAATCTTTCTGTACAATAAGTTTTTTTTACAGTAATTCCTTGTGTAGTTTTATAAACTAATGTTAGAATGAATTCACTAATCCTCATGCACTTCTGAAAGGAAATCTCATCGTAATCTGTTTTGTAGTCATTGCTTTGCAGATGAGTGGTTAGCCTAGATTATTTTAAATACCTGTAAGAATGGATGTACAAAAAAGAAAATTGGTCTTCATGACAAGAAATTTTTCAGTTCATTTGACAAAGTATCAAGCCCTCAAATGCATCTCTTAAAATGTTTAGTGTTTCAAAATAAAGCATACGAACCATGTTGGAGCATCAGCACGTGTTTACATTCCAGCTCTGTATCTCTCATGGCGAAGTTTCAATTATACTATCAAATGAGTGAGTTTTGTAGTCTGCAGTAGCGTGTTCAGTTTTCATGCAGGAAACATTATGTGGGTTTGAGCCAAAGCATACTGTCTGTTTCGTTTAATATTATTGTTACTTTAAATGAGATACTTTGTAATTTCATGAGAAAAGATCAAAGCAAACGTGTCACCGTTACATCGTTACTTTTTGAGCTGAGTGTTAGTGTGCATTTATTAAAGTTTAGAGAAATGTGTTTGTACTGTAGTTGCTGTTTGTATCATGCATATGTGCACGTACAATTTTAAAAGATATTTTCATTTTACATGAAATTCAACTTTGCTAATAAAAGTTTGACTTGATGTAATCTTCAAAAGCCTTAGGTGTAATCAGCAGATCTGGTGTTTTTTTCTAATACCACTTCTTTAACCGTATGGGTTTGCATAACGTGAGCTTGGAGGTGTATGGGACTTCAGTCTAAATGACACAAGAAATGCCCAGAAAAATTAAGTTATCAGATATTGAAATACACTTTATTAGCAGTGAGTGCACCCCAAAGAGAACATACCAGTCCTGAAAAAGATGAAAACATCTGCTCCTGTTATAAGTGCTAGAGTACTGTAAGGACTGCAGGACTGCTTGCTACCTGTCATCTTTAAGGATCACCAAAGTACTGGTAATACCAATTTTATATTGCTACTAATAACTTTATAAATACTCAGACATCTAGCAATGCAGTAATGCTTCCTCCTTCCTTGCTATTCCTTAAGTAGAGAAAATCCTACTCGCCCTATTTGTCTAGAATCTAAATCTATAGATATAGAAATCTAACAAACGCCCTTTGTTTGCCAAGAAAAATAGTAGAAGACAAAAAATATTTCTGTATTTCTCTAGTTCCCTTATTTTTTCCTAATATTCAGTGTTGGCAGATTTCTTCAGCTATTCTTTGGTTGCCCGTGGAGAAAGGCTAACGAGTGAAGCAAGCAGCACTTGTCCCGCTCGGATAGTGAAGCCAGTCCAACACCCTAAGTAGCAAAACCGCTGCTTCCGAGGGCTCATTAACAGTCAGCAGGCAAATTCATGCTGGCTGATATTGCTGCAAAATGTATTTTCCAAACAATGATTCTTAACAGAAATTTGAAAGTTGTGTGCAGTGCTAAAGTGTGAGTAATAAATTGCTCCCACAGAAAATAATCCCTGGCTGCCAACCCTGGGATATTTCCTGTGTTGCTGTTAGAGCATTTCTCCCAGCAGGAGAGATCGTGATTTTCTCCCTCATGTGTCTAGGTCCCTCGTTTCAGCAGGGAGGTTTCAGGGCTTCTCTAGCTCATTCTTTGCCTGTGTAAGCCCTGTGTCAGTGCAAATGCAGAAACAACTGGGAAGGTAATAACTAGCTTCACCTTTCGGGACGGCACCAAGGGCATTCCAAGCTTTTCTTGTTATTATCCATGCCCCGGCGTAATGAGATTTACACGTTTCTCCGTGTCGCGGTGGGGAGAAGCAGCCCGACAATCATGTGCTTCACTGGAGGGAGGATAAAGACGCGGCGGCACCGCCGGTGGCACCAGCCGCCGGGCCGCGAGCCCCGCGCGTCCCAGAGCCACGGATCCCCTAGCGAAAGTTCAAGAAGAAAGTGCAGGGCCCACAGAGTTTATTTGATTGCCTTTAATGCAAAGCTGGCATTTCTGTTTTCTGAAGCTACATATTAAAGGGGCCCCAGGACACTGTTTGCAGTGTTCACATCTCCAGTATCACAATAAAATGTCATTACTTGCAGACTTTGGCGGTCTGTTAATAAGCCTGAAATGCGGCTTGGGAAGCCAGACGTCCGGAGGGAAACACTGCGCTGCCGGCGCGGCTCGCCCGGAGTCAGTGCCCGTGCCACGTGGGGGGACACGGGCCATGGCCCCGTGCAAATTAGGTGCCCAGGTCACTGGTGGCCTTAGGGACATTGTCCAAGGAGCGGGGACGATCCTCCCCCTTCCATAAGGCAAAGGATCATCTCCCTGGAGAGCGGGATGGCCCGGCCGGCCCAGGACACCTGTGGCCGTTGAGGGGACCACGTGGCCACAGGGACATTTTGCTGGAGATGCCACCTCCTCTCAGAGGATCGTCACGGACACCAGGTAAGGGAGATGTTCCTTATGTTTTTAAATGAATTATTTTCAAGGTTATTTGTTTAGTAATCAAAAACTCAATCTAAAAGAAAACTCATTTAAAAAGAAAAAAGAATATTGCATAGAGGGGAGGTTGTCCTTTGAGGCCTCAGGTAGTTGTCACCCAGCATATTTGTTTTCCTTTAAGAAGCAACTTATACAAAGCATCTGTGTAAAAAATCACTTGGTTATTTAAACTGGCAGTGTAGTAGGAACATTCAGCAAAGCAGTATGATGATTATTTTTTTAAATGTATTTATAATAAAAAAACTAGTGCACGCATCCAAAATCAGCACGAAACGGGGAGGTTGTTAAGCAGATAAATTAAGCAGAGGGAGGGGGATTTGGGTCCCTTCAGAGGCTGGAGGGGCAGGGCTGAGGTGGGGGAAGCGCCATGGAGGCCGAGCGCGGCCCCGCGCGCCTGAGGCGGCTCCGCGCTGAGGGAGGCCGAGGCAGCGGCGCCGTCCTGAGGCGCTGGGGCACGAGGCACCGCAGGAGCCGGGGAAGCTGCCCGTCCTCCTGGCTTCCCAGGCAGAAACTACCCAAGGGACTTTCATCCCAAGTGCCGAGGGAAAAACCTGGTTGGGGGTAGGGGAATGTCCTGTTCAATCTGTGCTTTACTGAGAAATTCAGGTTTCAAAACCAGAACCCACAAAATCCCCCAAGCTTGTGGAGCCCCAGGAACACGGATCCTGAATGAATTGTAGAGCTTCAAAAAACAGTGGGAAATGAAGGAACAGTAAACTAATTCTGTGGAAATGCTTGAGTTTGATGCTGTGGCTGACACTCTCTTTAAAAATTGAGAGTTTAAATGTCTGGATGAGAAGCCCACATGCCAGCTAATTTTGTCAAACTTCATGGAAAACATGCATTTCTTGGTCCTGTTATTTACAAGTTTAAATTTATCTTCATCAAGTCTTGCAGAATGTTCTGAACATTAAAATTTTCTTGCATCTATAATTTAACTTTCCTGCTAAGGAAAAAAGCCATAAGCTTGACTGCCTTGTTTCCGCAGCCTGCTCTCAGCACTCATTGTATCTTCAGGTTTCTGACAGTTTGACAACACGTCTCCGAATCCATTTCTTCTCATAATCAAGATAATAACTGCTAAAAAGTGATAGATTTTGCTGCAGTTGAAATTACAGATTAATTCCTGCCATAATTATCAGGTCTTTGAGAGGTAATTGCCTGCTGTTGTCATCTATCTGCTTCAAACTCCAGTAATTGACCTCCTAGTCCAGAAACTGGAGACAGTCTTTGATTATTGGTTCAATTAGTCTGAAAGAGTTGTCTTTTTCTTTCTTTTTAAGGTTATCGTAAAGGTATTTTAGTTATCAAGGCATTCAAAGGTGATACTAGACGTCACTAAGTAACTAACTGCAGTCTGTAACGTTTTCTTCAATGGTACTTGCTGAGTGTCACTTAACATTGATGAGGTTTTTCACGGGCCAGCACTGACCAGTTTTGCACAATATTCTTTGCACTGACCCAGCGTGAGGAAGGCAGAGAGAAGACTGTACGTTTGTCCAGGAACATTGCTGTAAGGGAGCAGCTTTGTGTGGAAAACAGCTGAGTCTGTGGTTAGGGCAAAGGAAGGGAGGAAGGAAATCCCCCATGGGGGATGCAGAGACATGGGCAGCTCTGCAAGGGCCAGGGGTTTAACCAACAGCTGCTTCTCTGATTTCTGTCATACAAATGAAAGAAAACACATCAGTGAGGCCCCAAAATAGGTGATTTTTTCCTTTCTTGTAGAGTATTATCTTTTTAGATACCATTCCCTAGTTGCAAAGGAAATAAAGTCCTTCATTGACTCCCTGACCAGGGACCATGAGGTTTTCTGTAGCAATGCTTCTTTTGTAGGTGCTTGAGGAGGGAGAAAAAAACAGACACTAAAATTCACATCCCAGCGACAAGTCTATGCAAGCATGACATGTCCAGCTTAAGTTTTTTCAGAAGAATTAATCCCTGGCTGTGTCTTAAACTGTGTCTGTAAAGGTGGATTTTAGACAAAGCAACACCTGAAAAGCAGCTGAAAGAAAGAGTCTCAGGCTGGAGTTAAATCTGTATCAGACCCTGTATCACTAGAGAGAAAATCTCTAGTGACTGATCTTAAATAACCCCTACCATTCCGTGCCCAAGCTCCTCTTATTTCTAAATTTTCATGAGGAAATTCAGTGTGTTCCGTCAGTTTGTGTGTGAACGTGTTTCTCTGCTTGCCTTGCATCTCTGCTGCATATGCACAAAGAAATGTTCATGCAGTAAAGGGAGAAAATGAATGAAATAACAGACCTGGTTTCAGCTTTCTACCCTAAAATGAATTCTGAACAGCAAAACAAAATCTTTCCCTGTCTACAACAAATAACCCAATATGTTCATTTCTTTGCAACTATACTTTATCCAGCCCTACCCTAATTTTAGTCACTGTTGTGAGACTCCTGTATCTCTTAGGCTCACAGTAAGACTGATGCAGCCTTATTTCCTTCTGCCAGCCTAAGCCTCTGCCCGGGATGCAGCCAACAGTCATTCTTAGCTTCCTAATTCAGATGATCATAATTCAATAACTCTTTATTTTTTCCTCATAAATGATTGCTAAATATAAAAAAATGTAGTTTAAAATGTCGTATTTGGTAATGTCCACCGTGGTGCCGACCCCATCATGTCACTGGTGCTTGGGTGCCACCACCTGCGCCGTGTCTCTCCCAGGAAAAGCTTCTCCATCATCACAAGCAGCGTCTGGGCCATGGATAATGCTCCTTCTTGCATCTCTCCAGATAATAACATTTATAACCTCCTGGGCTGTGTCCCCTGGAAGGATTTAAGGACATAGTGATTGCAAGAAATCACCTGAGATGATTATTTCCCTGCGTCTTCTCCCTCATGGACTGGCTGAGAGTCTTTCCCATGCCTCTGTAATGTGTTTTTTAACTCTCTTACCTGCAGTTTCTGAGCTTTTAACTATTTCAGCATCTTTATTTTTTTATTCCTGAAAATTTTACTGTGGGTGGATTTGAGACAGACCTGGTTTTAAAGCCCTAGAATCTTGTTCTCGAACCCTGCCTTAGTGGTGGCCTAATCTGATTGTATTTGACACCACTTGCTATACAGATGGATATATTTTGATAATTAACTTTACCGTCTTGCTATCACTGTCTCCTTGGGCATGTGCATCCAGCACACAGCAGGGTTTTGGTGCTGAGGCTGCCGGTCTCCCCTCCATGCAGTGCAGATCTAGCAGGATCCCTCTGTGTGTCTAAATATATATATATACAACATATAAATATATGAGCATTAGTGTATATGTGTGTGTCCAAATGTCCATCTCGTGTAGGCTGGGGAAAGCAGTGGTAGAGCAGTGTCCCTTGTGCAGCATCGTGGAGACCTGGCCTTCAGTCAGTTCATTTATTATGTTAAGGAGCACTAGGGAATTTGACAGCTGGAGAATTTGAGCGTTCCCCCTTCCCGTAACGTAGCCATCGGTTCAAAGTTGCCAAATAAGATTTTTTTTTCCTTCTCCTTTTCCTCCCTACACAAAACAACAAGCTTTGCTGCTTCTCTGAGACTATTCATTTTCACCACATCAGGAACTTATTAATTCTTGATGAGAATTCAAGCATTAATCAATCCTTCACTGAATTCTCCCCAGAGGGAAAGAGGAGAAACTGGGCCAGCTCTGCCTCCCGGCTGCTGTGGATCCAGTCTTGGCTGAAGATGCACCGCGGCGGTGCCGAAATTGCTCCACTCGACTCCAGCTCCAGAGCAAATGGGGCTCCGCAGATGATCCTAGAACGGGCGGTACTCAGGGAAAGCGGGAGCAGCCGAGGCTGTTCTTGCACAGAGGCAGTGAAAAGAAGATTTTTATGCCACTTATATCTGTTTTTATAGCTCCCTTTGGAAAGGTTGTCTGCCCCGAGAGCCGTACTGCAGGGTCTGGCTGGTGCAGAAGAGTTGAGCCAGGAGCATCCATCTCATAGGCCCATCTCTCGCTAGCCGCATACCAGGACTCCTGGCATCAGAAATCAGCCCTTGAATCACTTGCTGTTGCAAATCTTTGTATGCTGAAACTTGTTTGCTCCCAAAGCACCTTGTGCCCTCCTTGCACATATGCTGTAGGCACAAAAGACAAGCCAAGTCCGATGTTGAAATCGAGACTTGTGGTTTGATTAAGTCCTGAAATATAGACAAATTTCCATTTAGATTTTCACAGCTGACCCACTTCTCTGTAACTGTTTTGCAGAAAAAGAAGTTTTCCCCTGAGATTTTAGAGCTGTTTGGATGAATTTTACTTGACAGGTCTGTGTCATTTATTTTATGAGACTTCTTGCAATGGATTAGGAATAATTTACTATTGTGCTAAAGGTTTGCCCTATTTTCATAGGAAGCCAAACTTACTTATTTTTTCTATATATATTTCTCATGAAAAGTAAAATGTGATGACTTCAATTTCAAGGTGAATTAGACATGGCACAAAATCTAAAGGGATGCAGACGATATACTTAATTCAAACTGCACTTTCATTGTCAACTTGTATATCTCAACTCGCAAGAGTCCTTATTTATTTATTTTCTTCCCCTCCAGTAACTTTACTATTGTTTCTTCTTCAGAAAAGCTTTTCTATTCTTCATGAAAGGGAGCCCAGTCAAACTGCATAGTGGATGCATTTCCAAATTAAAGCACTTAAACTTTGTTTTCACAACTTTTGCGCTCAGAACTTTTGCCTGATGCATCTAGCTGAAATTTGCACAAAGTTCTGCCTTTCCAGTCCTGTACTGCTTCCCATGTGTGGCGAGCTCCATCTCCCACACCTCCACTTCTCTCCTGTGCTGAGGAACTAGAAAAGCCCTCTGAAATGGTCTCTAAAACCATAACCTCTTACTTAAATTGCTATGAAAATTCGCCTTCTCTATGGGCCCTCTCTGGAGCCTGTTTCCACTTCACAGCCCCCTTTGCGCAGGTCCTCTGGAGATTGTCCTTCACTTTGGTGCATGACAGGCTCCAGCTAAAGCCTAAAGTCAAGTTTTGGTGCCTGGAGAGTGAAGGGGAAATTGGTGAACAGAAATGAAAGCTCTGGGGAGTCGAAGTCAGGAGAGACCACAGCCGAGGCAGCTGCCCCATCACACATACACATGCACAGACTCTAATTCAAATAATTTCAAATAAACCAGGATGTGAGTAGTGAGAGGGAAGGATATAAAACAGGTTACATTAAAAAAAAAAAGTCAGTAGGGGACTGAGGTAGCACTTAAAATGAAGATGTCAACCCTGAAATTAATATATATCAATTCTAGTGGCCTATGTAAACGGGCAAGAGGAATTGTAGCCGGCAACTTATGACCACGTAAATTTAATTAAATTGATATTGCTTGCAGGAAATGCCGAGGATTCAATAAACTATTAGGGGATCTTTGTCCTCTTTTGGAAGAACCAGGCAGCAGGAGAACGGGGAAATGGCACTTGGGCAGAAGTGCATTGCCCTTGTCGGTCCCAGGCAATTAATATAAATGAGCCATCAGCATCCGCATGCAATTTCCTCGCAGACAGACCACGAGACAGGGTAGTCGGTCTTGTCTGTGGGGAAAACAGATCACCCAGGCCCTTTAACCCTCCATTTGCACCGTGTACTTGTAGGGTGTCAGGGGGCAGGATTGTATGCTCTGCAGCACTGCAGAGTCCTTTTGCAGCTGCTACCCATGGTTTCAGATGGCCAGGATTGCAGCTCCCCAGCTCAGTGCTTCTCAAAACCGCAGGTGGAATTTCCCAAACCCCAATTATACAGGTTATCCCCTCATGCTTCTGGATTGACCACAGAAAGAACATTTAGTGGTTGCTTGGTGCAAGCAAATGTGACTTCATTACATCTGCTAATGGGGGGAAAGAGCAAGTAATTTATTTGCTCCTTTCCAAAAGATCCAATTTTAGAAAAATACAGTCAAATAAAACTCCCCATCCCAAGAAAATAACCTATAACAAGTGGTGAGTGGGTGGCTAGGAGCCAATAGTAGAGAAAATAAATGAGGAGAATCAGTAAAATGGACAAGCAAAAGTGCAAAAGAAAATGCATGGCTGGAGATTTGAGCCCAGGAACCCCACACTGTGGCCATCTAACAGCAGCGGTGAAGTTTGGTGCTGTTAAATCAGCAGGTGCGGGTAACCGGCTCCTAAATTTTTAAGAGCCAACTAAGCTACTCCTTGGATCATTAATGTTTATTTTTAATGAGTCCAGAATTGCTGAGGACGTTTCAATAGGCTGCAGGACAATTCATGTTCTGCTATGAGTTAGAAAGAGTAAATGGGATGACCAGGGTAATTACAGACCTGTTGGAGGAGCCTCCATCAACCCACGACTCCTAGCGCCAAAGTGAAGGTCGTGAAGCCAGGAACAAGGGGCAGCTGCTGTGGGGAGCGACGGGGCATCATCCTGCGCGGTGGGGAGCCTGTGCGGTCCCGAGTCCTGTCCTCATACTGTGTTCATCCAATGAGTTTCTGAAAGAAAGGAACTCAAAGTCACGGCCATAAGTGCCAGTGCTGTCTGGAAACCTGGAACAAAAAGCTTTTAGTCCTGTTTTAAACATCAGTTCTATGCTCTTTGCTTTTATTTTCCAAGATGCTCATGACAGTAAAGTATGAGCAAAAGAGGGTTTTAATAATCCTCCCTGGAGCATTTAGACTCATTAGATTATTATTTCGGTTCTGGAAGTTATAAATCTTCCTTTGTGTTTTTGCGTGTGTGGTGAATGATGGGCAAAACTGGTATTTCCAATTGCACAAGTAAATCAGACCCATTCAAGAAAATTGCTTCCCAAGGGAGAGTAAGCACCGCGGCCAAGAATGATGCAAAGTGACACCCCTGGGAGAGGCGCTGCTTGCCACAGGTTGCACAGGGAAGATTTAGAGGTCTTTTAGTTTTTGCAGTAAATTCCCATGTTCCTGTTTAACACCATTTTACCCCACAAAATGAGAGTTGTTCTTTCATTTTTCTTTCTTTATTTCTCTCTCTTTCTTATTTTCTCATAAATATAAAGATATTATTACAATTATAATTGTAATAATATCTTTATATTTATGAGAAAATAAGTATTTGAAGTCTCTAGCAGTCATAATTTTTAAAAAAAGATGGATTTAATGGGTATTTCCTTGTTTTTACCACCAAAGAAACTATCAACAAANAAATTATAAGTATTTGAAGTCTCTACCAGTCATAATTTTTTAAAAAAAGATGGATTTAATGGGTATTTCCTTGTTTTTACCACCAAAGAAACTATCAACAAAATGTAAAGCCTTTGTAAATGCAGTGTTGCTTAATGACATCAGCAAAGTTCAGCTTATTTCTATTGACAGAATTTTGTCAAATAGTAGTTCAATTTGAGTTATTGTGGACAAGAATTGATTGTCTGGTCAGCCGACATTTACGTTGTCCTCTGCCTTCAAGTCCTATAAAAGACAAATATGTTGCTGGAGCATTTCAGTGCTTGCAAATGTGCTTTCCATAACTGAGCAAAACCAGAATCAGCGAGAAGCTATCATATCATTTCTATGAAACATATGGAAGACGCTTTTTATAGGGTTTCTAATGAGGTCTTCATTATCGTAATATGGTTTTTTGAGTGTTGTCAGGCTGTCTTTCATTGGTGTTAGTGCTAATATACATTAATTGGCAGATGACTATGAATTACAGGGAGCTGTAATTTCATTTAGGAGTTCTGGTTCCTACATGAATCACTGGGGAGCGAATTATCGGAAACTTAATATGAAATTTTAATCACATAACCTGATTTACTCCTTTTTTAGCATCATGCATACATATATGAGGAACTATAGCCAAGGGAAAAGGGGATTTTCTAGCAGAGTATATTGACTCTCAGCAAGCAGTTTCCAAGGAAGCTTCACTTTTTCTTAGTATATATATATGTATACAATAATTTAGTCCTTATATGTTATTCTCTGTTAGTTGCTATCTTTTGTCATTCCTATTTTTCCCTCAAGGACCGTTTGTTACTCTGTACTCGTGCTTTGGTCGTCGCCATCTGAAGGGATGCTCCATCACTTCAAAAGCTGCAGAAATTTTCCAGTTAGACACCTCTGTGTTACCATCCCTATTTGTGAGCAGCGATGCCATGCGCGAACGTGTGCTAGCTTATGGACAAATCATGTTCAGAACAGTAACTCTTTTTATTTCTTTCTTTCTTTCCTCACAATACGAACGTGCTTTTACAAGACTCAGCGGTAATCTCAACATGGGTTCAGTCTCTGCAAGTTTGGTGCAAGGCGAGAAAATACCAGTCCCTCCATTTCCAGTGCCTTGTTTCCAATCCTTAGCTTGCAGTAAGCTACAAGATTATTGATTAGCTTTCAGTGTAAAAAATTAGGTATACTTGCACAGATATGTCCAGCATCATGGTATATTGACTAAATGCATTAATGATAGATAAGATACGAGCGTGATAGACATATCTCCTTGTCTGAAGCGACGGCCTTCGTGAACCTTGCTATTAAAGTGAGCATGTTAACATTCAAGTCTTAGAGCCCTTCTGCATATGTGGGTGATTGGGATTTGAATCCTATATTTTACTGATACCTGTGCAAGTTTTCCAGCAATCACATCTTCGATGTAGCACCTCTGCTGTAAAACAGGCAACTGGAAAACCTGGAGCAGAACAAGCAGTGAAACTGCCCACAGGAGCGATTCAGACTAAGTGCGAGGGAAATGTGATTCTTCTGCATTAACAGCCTATTATTAAGTTTATTTTCACCATGGGTTTAAAAGTGTGGAAATCACTTCATTTTGCCCAGATAATCTGTCCTTTGCAAATCCACTAGATGTAGCTTGAAACCCAGATCAGCCCCAAGGGCTTCCCTGAGGGGGGCAGGTTCAGCAGCCCAGCATGGACACCACGAAGCTGGTCCTTAAACTGGATTCAGGTACCTACTGCTTTTGAGACTTTGCTCTAGAAATCTCTATTGAAACACGATTCTGACTAGAGGGTTTGGGGTTATTTCTTTAACATTACTGTTCACCTCAGCTCTTTACAGTTTAAAAATGAGTATTTCACCACAGGCAAAGTTGTCACTTGGAGAAAATGAAGATGTGTTCCCCCCGTGGCTGCATCTGCTGCACTGAGCTGAGGCTGCTTGGGCTCCGCAGCTCTTGCGTGTGGCAAAATTTGGCTAGTTATCGTGATGAGCTAACGAGCCGCAAAGATAAAGTGCTTTAATCATAATTGCACGTTCATGAACAAGATTTCGAGGCAAGGATTTAATATCTTCATGTGCAAATGATAATAATAATGGCAAAAGTTATATTGCAAAGAGTAATTTGAGTTTCTAAAATCATCCCAGAAAGGCAACCCCACTCAACCAAGTAATTTGTGTAGCAACATAAATATTCCCTGTGTTCCTTAAAGCATTTCTCTTTCTCCTGAAGTCTGCAAATTACACTTTTACGAGACGCTGTACAAACTAACTACTATATCTATTCAGAGTATGATAATATCCCCTTGCCTTTGAATGAAATATTTGGCCTTTGAGAATCTGGAGGTTTCTTTTCTCATAAAACACCTGAAAATTGAATAAGATCTTAAGCTTTATTATGTACATATAATAGTGGTACATGTGGGATTAAATATGAAGAAATCTTATTTACATAACCTTAAGATGTGTTTGTATAATATATTTTAGGTTAGGACATCTCTGTAATATGTGTTTATATTCCCTTCTTGTGGGGCATGATCTCCAAAAACCTCCCAGAAATTTTATCTCAGATGACATACCCAGGTCTCCAGGATGATCCAAATGTAATTTTAAATTCTAGTATTTCAGGTTGGCAGACATAAAATATGTATCTAATGCAATATAATAAGCCCATCTCTCGGGCTATATTGATTGTGAATCTTATTTTTTTCCCCGAAAACATGAGGAAATTGTAAAGAACTTTACTTACTAAAGAAAATACGTATCATTGATGCTACAACTGCAGAAATCCTTCTTCTGCAGCAGAACCAGCACATTTGCACTGTTTGTGGTTAATCAGGAGGACCATCTGGTTAAAGAAGGCTTGTTCCACAGAAACGTCATATATTTTCACTTTGAAAACTTGCCACTTGCTGTGCTGTCATGGGCTTCAGGTAAATGGGCAGTATGGAAATCTCTTTTTTTATTATTATTATTATTATTTTTTTGCAAATCATCCATTTTTCATAATCTATATCTGTGTATAAAACTTAGTGGATGAATATTTGTGACTGAACACCTATTTTTGGGATGAAGCGGGGAGGTATTTATGATCAAAAATGCAGCAATGAAGCTTTGTCGCTGTCGCATCGTGCTGAACGGTTTGAAGGACCATGAATTTGCAGGGAACAGAGAATGGCTTCGGAGATGGGAGCCTGCCAAAAAAGAGCCCGCTGAACCTCCTCTTTCCTGCTCTGGAAAGCAGGAGTCCCCTCCGACTCAGGGCAAGCCGTGGCCCTGCCTGACACTGTGAGCCGGGGTTCGTGAGCCCAGGTTAGAGAAAACTTCTGAGAAGTCACAAACCAGGACAGAGCATCTCTTTATTGTAGCCAAGGAGACACAGAGGTTTCCAAACATTTTATTTTTTCCCCCGATCCTCTCAGCAGGTCCTTTTAGAGATAAAGAATGCTATTATATTTCGGTTGGAACTGCACAAAGATGATCACTTGGATGATTTTTAGCTATCCTTTTTTTTTTTTTTTTTCATTTAGCTGTTCTTTACAGGCCTTGTAAAGAGCTGGAACAGAACCCATGTCCAATCAAACTGATCAGCATTTTTTGGGCATGACTTTTCAATCACAGTAGGATGTTGAGTGATTTAATGTAACTTTATACAGCAGAACTATTTGGATTATTCTCTAAAGATTATCTGCAGGATCTTAAAGAGCCTTTGGATAGCTCGGAAATCACAGCACTATATATATTTTTCATTATGTTCCTGCTGCTTTTGTAATGTTTCCAAAGTGCCCGTGTTGGGCACAGGAACAAAGGGGAGCTCTCACAATTTACCTCTCCGAGATAGCGACGCCGTCTAAGGTGAAATGAAAACAGCTTCACTTGTGTGAGGAATTAATTCTTCCAATGTGCTCAACAGTCACACGTGTTAATCCTTTGTGTCTGCAGGCTCATGCAAATGCCACCAAAACAATTTTCAGTGGTACCAAATAGCTTTGTGTGGTGGATAGCAGTCCCTTGTTGGGTCTTATTTAAAATCTTGCTTGTGTTAGTTGTTCAGTACAGCATATTTGTGGGAGACAAGACAGCAGGACCGAGAGAGGAAGGAGTTGTGCGTTAACTGCCATGCTTATCCTTCAGGTTGTTTGCGTTTATGACTATATTCGATATCGTGCCCCTTTCCATCTCTCCCTTAGGCAGTCCCACTCAGGAGCTGTCCCGAACACAGCTCTCAGCCATTTGCAGATCCAAAGCTTTGTATCAATAGCAGATCCTGCAATGGTGGGTAAAACTTAAAGACTTGAGTTTCTGACCTGTCAATTACCATTTTGCTGTTGCCAGGTGCTCATGATGGCTTAGACCCAACACACACCTTGTGCTCACGTTGCTCCTGAACGGGGTTTTTTTTCACTGCTTCTACGCAAGCGAGGCAGCTTCTGGTTCCCTCTGTGGAGAGGAAACCAGGAGCAGTTCTGCAGTGCCAGAGGCCAGAGCCTGGTGCAGATGGCAAGAGAAACCTTCCTGGAGTTTCAGGAGAGGAAGTGTCACTTAAGAACCATTGAAATGAATGAATGTCCCAAATACCCTCAGAAGTTGCGCTTGCAGCAGTGAGTAGGCTCATTTAAAATTGTTTATTTTTGCTTGTGAAGACATCTTTTTAAACTGGAGAACTTAGGAGTGGAAGAGAAGCAGGACATTTAGCAGGCGCTCTACTGTGCAGAAACAAGTTTAAAGGTCTGAAAGTTTTTTGTTTCGTTTTTTAACAGAGATGATCTTTGAAATCTTTCCCATCAGGTCTTTCCACATTTCAATTTCAGTTTTATAACACCCCTCACTGTGCAAGTCTTGGCAGGAAACTTGCCCATCTTGCAGAGCCTTGCATGAATAATTCATTTAAATGTCATGCTGATTCTCAAAAGGTTGGAATATTTCTTTGGAGGAAGTGTTTAATAAGATTCCTCCAAACAACACAAAATATAGCATTGTGTGAATTTTATGGGGTAGGATCTTTTAAAAGGTTTCGCTCAATCAAGGATTTAATGAGCTGAAAACCAAAACATATGGTAGCCCCTTCTACCTATTTCTTTCCCAGGTTGAGGTGCAGATGGGTGTTTGCATCCCTCAGAAGGGAGAGCAAGCTCCAAGGCATGTAGTATGGATATGTAAAAGGTGATGAAGGATTTTAGGAAAGGGAGTGTTTTTTCTTCTTCTGTCCCTTTTGAACACAAATTTAAGGTGACTTTGGCGTCATTTGGGATCCTGAGGCCCCTTTCTCAAAAGGGAAATTCATCTAAAATGGTGATTTGCTAGGGGAAGTATTTTGGAATATTTTAAAGGATCTATTTAATTTTTCTTTTATCTTTTTTCCATGTAATTTTAGGGTTATTACAATTCTTATTTTGCTATCAAAAAAATGAAAGTTGGACTATGACATCACATGAATCTCCTTGGTGTTTGTGGGAGCACATTTTGGTGTGCACAGCTACGTAATTGCAATTAAAGTATCTTGTTTTGCTCTGAGGAAGGGAGACAACCATGTTTCCAACGGGACTGTTTGTTGTGATGAAAAGTAACCCCTCTAGGGAAGAGTTTCTTGGTATATTCTTGGTTCTCATTATTAAGTGAATTGGCCAGACAGATGTTCTGTTGTCATTTCAAGATATTTTATTAGGAGAATTTAGCATCAAATATGAACTGGGCCAGAAGACTCCCATTGGTGTCAAATTGATCATACCTAGATTAGACCTGATGACAACTTAAGGTCTCTTCCAAGCAACATCTCTATAATCTAGAAAATGTTCAAGGTGGGAGCTACGCACCTAGGACTCGCGGGTTGTGCTCAACAGCACCTACTCGCCTGAACCAGGTGCTGCCCCACAGTGTGGGGATGTGACGTGCAGCTCCTCGAGCAGCAGTGCGAGGAAGTCACTTAAGAACGGAATAAACGGGCTGCGCACGAACGCGTGTACCGGCCTCCCCCTTCGCAAGGGTCTGGCCTGCTTGATGGCCAAACTCGTTTCTTGGTAGATGCCTTGCATGTTCATTACTGCTGAAATGTCTTCCTACACAGGTATTGCTCTTCCTAGGGCCTTCCAGGATGCTCATTGAAGAATTATATGGGTGGCTGTGTTGCGAAGTAGTTCTCGTAATCAGAACCTGGGCAAAACGAACTCCTTAAACTAGTTGACACTTTTTTTCCCTCCATAGTTCTCACTTCTATCAAATTAATATTGTAATGGTGCTCTCTAGAAATGATGTAACTTCATGCACTCATTTGTGGACAGAAATAAGGATGATGGGTGACTAATGATGCTTATTTAGGCATTTTTTTAAAAATAAATACAGTATCTGTCAATCTGCACTCTGTCAGACAGAGAAGCAGATCGCCCTGTCTCTCCCTTCAGGGCCCTCTCGCTCGGGAAGCACCCTAATAGGGAGCAGTATGGGTTTTGACTTCTGTGGCAGCTCTCACCCTTCGCTTTGCAAATAGCCTTCAAGCTTTCTGATCCCATTTACTGGGGCTGGGAAGTGCATCACCTGCCTAGGAACAAATTGGAACAAACTCCTTGGAATAATAGTGACCACAGCATATCAAGTCCATACACCCTCATTTTATAACTAAGGATAATAAAGCATTATCTTTAGTCTGAGCAGCTCAGCATTACAATCAATACAGCTGTGTGGATTTAAATTAGCTAAGAGTCTGTCCTTAAGCATTTAGTGAAATCAGACTGATACGTCTAAGTCTGATCCACATCCTGTGAACATTGCCTGCCTACAAGTCATTTCTTTCCCTATCTATAGTTTGGTGATTGATTCAATTACATTTGCAATTCAGATTGCAAAGTTCCAATAGGACAGATTCTCATTTTATTTTTAGAAGCATACAAGATATTTTTTCTTTCTATATAAAACTGCTCACTGGTCAAACATTTATCTCCTTCTTTTTCTCCTGGTGTGAAATATCTTCTTTCCTGCTTTTTAAAAGGAACAAGGAAGAGTCTACTTTCCCAGGCTTTTTGAGGGTCAAACTTCTCTGTTTGAAAAATTAGTTGTGGGCTAGCAGGTGAAGTGGAACAGAGGGTGCAATACGGCAGCACAAGCAATCAGCCTGGCTCCCAGCAGAAAAAAATCATGACCTAAATGAAGTATGTCCTTCCAGATGTCAGCACACTGAATAAATGTTTCATAAACCTTGGTTTCCAGGTCAGTTCAGAACTGTGATTTTTATTTTTATGGTTAACCCTTGTTGTTTATCAAAAGCAACACAATTAGATTGGGCAGTGAGCAGAGCTGTATTCCTGGAAGGGCCATTCACATCACTAATGCCTTAATTTGGGAAGAAAATGTGCAAGGTTGATACTGCAACCTTGCAGATGAGGAATAATATCTCATGAGTTTCCTTTGCAGAAAAATTTGGAAGGAAAATCACGAAATCATCTCCAACCCAATGGAATGTACCCCAATGTACTTAGCAGAGGTTGCGGGCAGCAAAGCGATTGATTTTTGCAGAGCCCAAGAAAGGCCTCCCCCAAGGCTCAGCCCACGTCCCCCAACACAGCAAAGCTCCTGTTGGTACGGTTTGAGAGACAACAAGGGATGATGAGTGGCTGTGTTGGAGTGAGGGCTCAATGCCAAGATTGCATTCCCACAGTGAATTTTTTTTCACCAACTTGACCCTCGCAGCTTGTCTAAGCCCTGGGTGCCTTATCTCTGGGTGAGGGGGGAGAGCCTATTGCGATGGCTGCACGCCCAGAGCTGGGGGCGCTTGGCAGACACGTGCTCGCCCAGCGCCAGGGCTCCCTGTGCAGGATCTGCCCTTGCATGCCGAGACGGTCCCTGCTATTTCCATGGGGTAGGGAAGCATCTGAGCTCAGGGGGTCGCTATTAGGAATGAGGGGGCTGCACTCCCTGAGTGCTCTAGTGGAGTCCAGAGGGTGCCAGCAAACTCCACTAACAAGTGGCAGGATTTACACGCTTGTGGCCGAGTCCCTGGCTGGAACTCTGCGCCGCTCTGTTGCTGCTGCACTTGGAGCGAAGCTGGTTAGACCCAGCTGCTACCCGTGTGGACCCGAGCTGCCAGCCTGGGCTGCCTCTCCTTGCCAGGGGCTGCCTTGCCAGGAGCACCCTGCACACAAACGTGAGCCACCAGCACCGCACAGCACCCACGTAGGCCTCGCTCTGCGGAAGGGCCGCTCTGGGGGCAGGGGCTGCTCCTGGGGCTGGACAGGTTATCTGCAAGACGCTGCCCGGCATGAGGGAGCTGGCATCGTTTTGCCAATGCTGCAGTGGGCTGCTCCAGGTGGGCCAGGGCTCTGCTGGGAGGTATTTGATTGTGCATGGAGACAGGTCCTCTTCACAGCATCCCTTCCATGGGTTTTCACTCAAAGGGTGGCCAATAGATAATGAAGTTGTCAGCTATTTGCTCCCTCTCCTCGGGCTAAGTGCTAGTGATTTTTCCTGATTGCTTCCTGAGCAGCAGCCCTGCTCTCCTGTAAGCTGCAATAAAGCGAGAAGAGCAGCTGCAAATGCCCTGTGCAGGGAGCTGGGCTCATGGAGAGCAGCACCACTGACACTCTCTCCAGTTTCCAGGTAAATTCGGGGATTAAGAACCCCTGGGCAGAGACAGGGTTATTCACCCAGCAGTATGTAAAGGAATTTTTGCTTTGAACATTGTGATATGTTACTCATATCAGGGAAAAATGTATTGTGTAGCTCCATGCATGCTACAGGGCTTTGCGACACGGTAAAATGAAATGATGTAGTATAGGGGAAGGAGCGCCAGGCTGAGGAGTGCAGGCAGCATCCAAATTTAGCAGCTGCTGGAGGAGAAGAAAAACCTTTCTCTCACACACATACAGGCTCATACCCAGGATGTGCAATTGTGCAACCTTTATGAACATATTTTTCTGTGCTAATTTCCATAGAAAATATGGCTAGTGATCACTAGCACTGGGTTTATATCCCACAAGAGGTGGGAACTAAACATAAATAGTATCAACAGACAGCAAGAAGTCTTTTGAAAAGATTGCTGCAAATATGTATCTTTTTCATGGAACAATCTCTTCTCTCTCACAGGCAGTATTTAAACACAGGCTGTGTCAAGTTTCCTAGCTCCCTGTGATATTTTTCTGGTTTTGCAGCTGTTTGCTTTCCTCGCTTCTACCTTTCAAATTTTAACGTAATGGAGTCTCCTAACCTTTGTGAGGCTCTGTGTATCTGCAGTGTTTGTTCCAGGGCACACCGAGACCACAGCTACACAGATGTCACCAAACCACATCACAAGGCCATTTCCAGCCCAGGCAAAATTTCCTTTCCTCCTTCTTGGGCTGGACGCAAAGGCAGTCAGCAAATAGCTCTTTGTCCCTTGCTAGCACTTCTCTTATTAGCTAAACACAGATATCTGGGGGACAATATGTGAGCAACAAGTTAGAGATGTAAAAAGATGCCGCTCTGTGTTCTGCATTGCTTACGCTTTGGGTCATGCAGAGTGAGAAGAGCTGCAAACCCCTGGGTCTGTCGGTGCCAGCTCTCCTCCCCTTGGGTATCTCCCTGCTCTTTGAGTGTCTGTCCTGGGACTGCTTGCAAAGCGGGTGCTTCTCTTAGTGACCTGAAGATGCAGTACCACATTCTCAAACACTTTTTTCCGAATACACTAAAACTGTATCTTTTACTTTTGTGCAATAAGAAGACAAAGACAAGTCACCACACTGCAAGCAGAGGCGGTTTTGTTCCTGACTAGACTAAGCCACAAAATTTATGATCTATAGGGATGCTTTTATTTTTAGGTAATGGTGCCATTACAGGTAATGGCTGCTAAATTTCCTTGTTGTCTCTAGCTCCATTTAGAAAGGTAGTGTTGTGGGTTAAATACATGTAAAGTTTCTTCCTTTACATGAAAAGCTGCATATTTTGACTGCATTTGGGCTTGTCTGTGAGCATCCTGGCACAGAGAGAGAGCGAAGAGCATCTGGTTTAATGTGAGAAACGCTCAGTAGAGGGCACTGATCTAACGGGAGTCAGAGCCATCTCAATTGTCATTTTACTTCAGTGCAATCTGAAAGGAGCCAAGATTAATCTGTTAATATCCTCTCATTCCTTTTCCCTCCTATATCAATGTTAATTGCCAAACAAGTGACAACTTTTTTCCAGTATATTATACTGGTACATTATATGCTACTGCTGTAGCTAGAGTTATTTGCAAATTTGCTACAGACTACTCTACAAAGTCAAGAGGTTTTTATGTTTCTTCTGTACATATATATGAATGCAAATAAATAGAGACTGCTATTTAGGCTATATCAAATTTAATCTACGTGCTATTTAAAGCAATCTAAATATTAAAAACAAATTTATTGGAATACTTCCCAAGAGTCATTTTATTTATTGTAGCTTACTTTCAAGTAAACTTGTCTGCTTCCTTTGGTTTTATTTGCCTCCCAAACCTGCATTCCACTCAGGATTGCTGCCTGTTTGTTGAACGCATTCACAACTGTGTTTAAGGAATGTGTCGTCAGCTAGACTGATAAACGAGATCACGGCCGAGTCTTGGCAGAAATAGCAATCGGAAGCCTGGATGCATAAAGCACTGCAACAAGGTGAGCGAAACGGGGAGCAAAAAGCAGGATGGGGTCAGGGTGCGGGAGGAGGCCCTGGCGCGACACGCGCTGCCCTCCGTGTTCCGGTGGCTCCGAGGGTGGAGTTCACAGCTCAACCTCTTGAACCGCGGCCAGGGGTAACCGCAGCTGCAGAGAGAGTTGCTGGCGATCCGGTGTCAGGAGCAGTGATGGAGGCTGGCATGTCTGGAAATTGCCTTGACAGCCAGGGCCCTATAAAATTTTAATTTGAGAAATGAACCTGCTCTAAACTTTGAGAGTCAAGCCCTGCAGCTTTCACTTGGGCGAGGTTCTTGTGAAGATAAATGAAAATAGACTTAAGGACTCTGACAACAGCCACTGGGCAAAGCCCTGGCGTGGGGCTGGAAAATAACCCTTTGTACCCCTGACCCGTGTCACCAGATTGGGGTCAGCAAATAAATACCAGTTTTGTGATAGCACCTCTGAATGTCATACCTTTATTAAAAGCCCTTCAGGTTGAGCAAAAGATGGTTTTGTAGACTTAGTCCTGGAAGTATTGGCTGCTACAAATGATATTTCTATTGCTTTTTAGATGCTAGTTCCTAGCATGTTCCTAAGAGTATTATGTCAAACATAGCAATATCCTGCAGCGTTTTCTAAGATCTGGCTAGCTTGTTGTTTTTGGAAGTGTTGCATGATGGAAATACATTACTGAAGGAGGGATCCAAGTGTTTGCTGAACACCTCAGCCCAAAATCAAGCAGGAATCTCACTCTCAGTTCTTCGGGATTGCTGACTCGAGCAAAAACACTTAAAGGGCCCACTAAGGACAGACCCTCACCTTTCTGTTTCCTAATCCCAGCAATTGAACAATTAACATTCCCGTGAATGACTGCCATGGTGTGCTCCCCCAACACACGCTGTAAGCAGCATGTTTAGTGTTTGCTTTGAGTAATTCCTG
This sequence comes from Crypturellus undulatus, assembly GCA_013389825.1. NCBI lineage: Eukaryota > Metazoa > Chordata > Aves > Tinamiformes > Tinamidae > Crypturellus > Crypturellus undulatus. Next base: position 81,729 of record VWPW01020719.1, read on the forward strand.
TCTTAATAGAGTAAATGCTGTTAACAGTCAGCAAATAATTGTTAATTAAGCACTCATCTCTCTAACTTAATAGTAAACTTCAGCAGAACAATTCCAAATTAATGCTATCTCATCTGAAAGGATACCCGCTTAATATCTTGAAATCCATCAGTCCAGCAGATGTGCTCTTCAAGTGTGGCTGTGGTTATTTTCCCCTCTGGTGAGTAATGAATGCATCTTTGTTTAAGCAGTCCACTCTTTAAAGTACAGTACTGCAGTCACTGTTCCCATGATCTATTCAATATAAACAGGATTAAACTTGGGTCTGGGCCCAATTCTGCTGGTCTTTTCCACTGAGTGGTGTTTCATCCTATGAATATGAAGAATTCTGGTTTTTGTACTTAGATTTTGTGCGGGAGGGAACAATGTCCATCTGACAGAGGGAGCTTACTTACATATATGAATGCTAAACATAATCTGGCCTGAATTTAAACTGGGATGCAACAGGTCAGGCTTATTCTGTGGGTGCTTTCTGTTTCATTTGTTTGATTTAGTCTTATTTAGCAAATACCCAAAGAATTTCACAAATTGAATTAGGTCATCCTGAGGGAGATCAAAGTAGGTTGCCCAGATGAATTCTTGCTTTCAAACTACTGTGTTTATTCACAGCAAAAAGAACACAAGTTTTCTGCTGTGTATAACTTACATGAGGCACTGGTTCCAAATCCATGAATCTCTGCCCAGTTTAGGTCCTATTTCAGGTCCGAATGTGTGTTAAGTTTGACAAAAGTATATGCAAGTCATCCCCTATCATACATTTTAGTATTATAACAGAAAAGAAGCAATAAGTCTACTTTAATACCTGAGCAGAAAGAAACAAACATGGTCATGTTTTCAGGCATGTAGGTTCAGGCAGATAAACCAACTGCTGTAGAAAAAGGTGTTTGGAAGAGGCAGTTCTGGTGCCTGAGTCCAGCAGCTGCAGCATCTGGGACATGGAACTGTGACAGTAACTATAACCTCTAGTGTAAGGAGCAGAGAGGAGCTTGGTGATTTTGCACTTGGATTCTCCATACACTTGGTTTCTTTATAAACTGGCAAGGAAGTAGGGTTCCTCACCAACCCTGCTTCCATGCAGGAAGACCCAAAGATGCGCTAGGATAATTGCTTTAGCCTTTAGGTTGAAATAGAGTTCTTCTCTTTTCCTCTGTCAAGAAAACAGAAAAAAGGGCTTGCACTAGTTTTACATATGCTACTATCTGAGAAGGAGAAAAATTCAATAGAGATAAGCATAACTATTTCTGTCACCAAAGAAAAATATATATTTGATCCAATCTATGCTAAACTTTTCTTGGCAGTTCTTGAGAAGTACTAAAAAAAATCTATATATCACACTCTCGGCCAGCACTTGAGGACATTAGCCTTCAGATTTTTCCTCCTCTGTTGTCTTGCTAACAACAACAAAAACGGCACAGGCTGTAAGCTGAGGTGTCAGTAAAGGTAGAGCAACAGAGTTCCCATGCACCTCATTTTAAAGTTTGCTTTGACATGAAGTGAGAAATAACTGAGCACAACCTTTACTACAATAATTGGATTTTTGCCATCAGGTAAAGCTTGTTACAATTGTGTCCTCTGAGAAATAATACACTTTTTAGGTTTAGTTTTATAGAATCTATTCTCTGTGACCTTAGAGGGCTTAAATTCCATTGAGACATATGTGATATACACAGGCTAGATCCTTCCCAATGTAAGTCAATAGTCTATCATTGCTCTGTCAATAGCATCAGTTGGTTTACACCAACAGAGCCTAAAAATCATTTTGTGAGCCATGTTTTAAAAACACAGTCTAATTTTGGGATCTCTTTTGTTTTCCTCTTTTTATTTTTATAGCTGCAACTGATATTGACTGCCAGCGGTTTTGCTCCCCGTGAGTAACCTCCTTGAAAGTTCACTCATTAATCAAATATGCACGGACACACTGCACCTGAAAATGTATCTGTCTGCTGACGAGGGTTGGGGCGAAGGCCAGGCAGGCAGTGGGAGCTGCACACGGGCAATTCTGGAATCACCCGTAGTGCCCACCTGCATCGTAGTTTGTATGCAGCGCTTCAAACGTGAATAATACCATGGATTTCATTAGTACTACCCAAGACAACTTTACCATAAGTACTGACCACTGTCTAGAGGTCTGTCAAGGGCAGATCTTTTTACCATTTTCCACCCTACAATTGAAGCTGAAATAAAAAAAGAAAACAAATATAAGATACTAATGCACAATCTTTTTGCTTCAGGTTTTTTTATTCTACGAAGCTATACTCACACTAACATTTGTGATATGTTCTTGGGAACTCTGAATACAGAACTGTAATCTGTTGAAGATTTTTGTTATGATTTAAAGTATTCTTTTGACCCGATAGTTTAAAAAAATATGATGTGTGGGAAGCAATTACAGTAAAGTTTGGTTGTTCTGTTTTTTACATACAAGCAGTGAACTATTTCACTTAGAAATAAGAGTGCAGTGTGCAAGAAGTTAACAGAATTACTCAGCATGTGTGAACTGAGGAATTAAAATCCAACCTGTCAGGGCTGTGGACCATATATAGCGGCTTAGGGAAGTATGCGAGATCTGTGGAGAGCAGAAGTCCCTCATTCTCGGCCATCACAACTGCAGTGTCTTGGAGATGCTGCTCAGACAGTGAAGCAACGGCAGGGAACCTGCAGAGAGAGCTGTCTGGGGAATAATTCTATTTAAGAAAACTATACCCACAAAATTCTTACTTTAAAGATTTAGTCTCAGAGTTTCATAGAACTAAGATCTCTGCAAACTACCCAGCTCTGTGACAGGGTCTCTGGGTTTTTAGGAATGTACAGCCTGCTAATAGAGTGGATCTGATTGATAGACACACTGCATTCACACCTCTTCCCTTCGGAGTCAATAGCAAGTAGCTCCTATTGGCATTAATGGGAACAGGATTGGTCCTTGAATTATTAACCACTCAGGCTAATAGGAACCTGTTTTATTTAACTGGAAATTGGAAATGTGAGGTGGTAGTAACAAGCCATTCTGAGTTGAGGGAGATGCATATTAAGCCAAAATGAGTTGTACTCAAAATCAATTTGAATTCACTTCAGACTTTGCATAACCTTCTCTTCAGAGCTGTACAAATGTCTAGATAGACTCATTAAAATCTGGGAATGGGAGAGGAAAATCATAAGATTAGAGATTCATGAAAGACCTGAAATAAAAATCCATAATTGAAGAGTGAAGTTACAGAGCAGATCAGTGAGAACTTACAGTTTCAATTTCTTTCATTTTATCACTTTAGTACATACTGTTACTTTAACATTCTTATGTAGTGAAAAATACATATTACAATCCAGTTTTTCAATTTTCTGTTTGCAAGGTCTTTGCTTTTTTGCACTCAACTGGTATGGCACCAAGCAAAAGTGTCTTTAATAGAACAGAAGACCCAACATCAGTAAATCTATGAGAAATTATGATTCTTCCATTCTCCTTTAGGTATTAGATACTTCTGACCTGGAAAGATCATTTATGAGGAAAATGTGCATCTCCCCCTATGTTTAATCTAATTTCTATAGATAGATTGCAAAGATTATACATTATCAAAGGATGTATAATGATTTGGTTTTGGAAAAATCCTTTGACTTGAGATTAAGCACAACATCCCCTGGGTGAGTATTTTACTACCTGTTCTTGTTCATCTCCAGTACAACTGGCAGTACAATGGTCAGTACAACCAGCAATATTTTATTTACCTCTATAAAATAAAGACAAAATTTTGTTCTCATATCTGTTGTACCACCAAGGTTAAAATGAGACTGTTATTAAGGATCCCTTGAAATGTGACTATTATTCTGAAGACAAACAGATCTTTGGCTGAAAGGCCTATTTACACCTCAACTTGATAGAGAAAAATTGAGATTTTTTCTTATCATGATTGTACAGTGTGAAATAAATTGCTTCAGATTATGATTCCCACCGCTTTAAATTGTGCCATTGCTTAGACTCGCGTTGGCCGATGGTCTCTGCGTTTTTCTGTCCTCGGGAGCGCTGCGCTGGGCACGTTCGCGGCATTAGCCCGGCACTGATTCCTCAACCTTGACCTTCTGCCACGTTAGCTCACTGCAAACCTGACATTCTTCATTTCTCAACCCCAGATCTCTTTTTCAGAGCTTTCTGAGCCAAGATTACCTACCATCGTTTATATGAAAGATATATGGATAAGTATCAAAAGCTGACATACAGTGTGTGGGGTTTTTTTTCTCTGTTGAATTCAACAGGAATTTAATCTATTGAAATAACAGAATATAGACCTAAATTTCAATAACTTGGGTACTTACAAGACACTTAAATCAGTCCGATAGGAGGCCTTTCTCTCCTTTTCTCTCTCTTTCTCTCTCTCTTTCTTTCACCTAAGATCTGTGTTTGCTGCACCGTGTTTGATATAGTGATGAACATCCGAAATGAAAACAAGGGTCATCATTGTTTATATCTTGAACTCAGTTTCCTGGATTATTTTCCTTACTTCATTTCTTAGTGTATACTTGTTTGACAAAAATGTAACAAGACCTAATGTTTACTTACATTTACTGACTAAAACTTATAAAGTTACAAAAAATTGTCTTTGAAACACTTCTAATTTTCTAAGTCCTTATTCAGTATAATCTGGCACATTCTTAGCTTTCTGCAACAAAATTTTATGGAAGAGTCTGTAGCTTTTCCCTAAGTGGGAAATATTTCATTAGCATTGTACAACTGCTAATTTTGCTTTTCTTGAGGCGTGTTGATTGTTATTTGTTTCATAGTCGGTGAGAAAAAGTGAAGTGATGAGATCACAGAATTTTGATAGAATTAGTGTGAAAAAGTGTGAAGCCAGGAATAACTCCCCAAAGGGAGCCAGGATCTTGTGCTTGGCAGCTGAGTTGTGCTATGAGCTGTGTTGATGAGTTACTGGTGCTACTTTTAGGGTTGTCTTTTATAATTGAAGTTCCTTTTCATGAACAGATAGTGAGCACATTTTTGCCTACTTGTGTTATTGTTATTTTTAGGGCTTGCCAGAAGCTTTGTATTAAAAAAAAAGGAAAAAGAAAGCCAACACCTTCACCTTTAGATAACGCAGAAAGAACATCTGTCCCAGGAAATCAGCGACCGCTAAGGGGAGGTTCGTAAGATAATCAGCAAAGATTTGAGGGAGAATCAGGAAACAACTGGCAGTTCATGCAAACCTAGAATCAGAGTGACCTTCAGGTGGCACAGAGCCCCCGGGCTGGGTTCTCATGTCTCTGCACTTGCGGTGACGCTGAGTGTCGATCCTTATCAAGTGTGAGCTCTCCGCATCACCCCCTTCCCTGACTGCTCAGTGCTCCGAGCAAATCCTGCAGCTATGGGGACGCAGAAGTAATGTTTTCTAACTTGGTTTGAAAAGCAGCTTTTTTGGACAGCTACCACAGGCTGTGCAGGAGGCCACACCAGGGGCGCCCGGATGTCACCCTGCTGCTACAGCCCTGGAAAGCTGTGATTTCCGATAGCCATTTGTTTACATGTGGCGGGAGATGACAGCAATAATTCCTCTCCAGAGCCTTTCAGATCTTTTCTTCCAAACGAGTCTAAACTACAAAACATATTCATCTTTATTGCCATTTTATTCTGTGTAAGACAAATATGAGGTCACGCAACACTTTACTCGTCTCTTGTACTACAGTAACTGTAATTTACATCAAGAGTTGTAAATTGCCAGACACTTAGAAATGGCATGGAGTCAAATGCTCCCTAAAATGCTTTATTATGGGAGCTAATAGCTGTAATGTGCTTCTTGTAACTCCGTTCACTCTAAACTGGTAGTTAATTGGATTGTCAGGCTTAGATGGCTAAGTATTCAAACATGTCTAAACTTCAGAAAACTGACTGCAGAGAGGGAAAGACATTAGTAGTGCAAAATCAAAACCCAACTTTTAAGTATGTTTGCACAGCAAGCTCAATAACTAATTTTGCTGATTGGCATAAAACCCACACAATTTATATACCTCTATTCTTCTAGCCATTGTGCAGACAAGTTTTAGGACTTTAGATTAGGGGGAAACTTAAAAATACTAAGTTTACTTAATATAAACCTATTAAAATGGGTGGCATGGAACTGAATTATTTCAGCTGGAATATATACACCAGGGAAAAGCAAGATCTTGAATATTCACATTACAGCTCATTGAAAAGGCAATGGGCTATGCAACAAGATTGACAACAAAGGGAAAAATGATGAGGAAAATTGCCTTACTTATCTGCTAGAGTGCTCTTGACTGCCAACTATAATTTTATGGTTCATTATATAAAAAAATACCATTAATGTTAGTACTTGTGTATCATAATCATACAAAGAAGGGAAAAAGTTCATTGAAATGTGCTCCATTTTTAATCAAGACACTATAATTGTGTGTTTTTCAGGCATCATCAATTTCCATCAATTTTACCGCTGCAAAAATAATGTGCTGCTCTAGTTCTTCTAAAGGTCAATTCCTGCATGAGGTGCATCGGCTGCGGGCATGTAAACTGTAAGTAAACAGGGGCACCATTTACCTTCTCTGATATTGCTTGATTCATCATGAGCCTAAGGTTGATAAGGGAAGAAAATAGAATCACTGTTTTTAAATTTGTTGGAGCATCAGATAACTTAGAAATTACAGGAACTTTGTTTACAGAAATATTGTTATATAAAATGTCATACGACAGCCAATACTAGCACTGCAGAGCCAACACTGCATAGCGAATGTGTCTGTTGATCTAGCTGTGCACTTTGACTAGTTTTAAAAACTGCAGTCAGGATAAAATTGACTGAAACAACGAAAAGGCTCTGCACTGCAACTGCCTTACGGATTAACCATCTGATTTTATCTCAAAGCAACTTCGACCATCAAAGACTTTAGGTCTGTAGACCCTAAAGGAGAACAGTGTTATTAACTCATGCCATCTTTTTTTTTTTAAAAAAGAGGGAATACATGATACAGAGATATTCAGGGACACGTTGAAGGGTGCAGAAAGCTCTGTGCAGAACAAGTTTTCTGAATTATTTGTCTTATTTTAGTACAAGGTAATGGAACAACTTATAATGGTTTCTCAGCTCAGGGTGACCCCAGCCTGGAAGAAAGTCCCTATGTCAACATATTTCTCTCTTAAGGAAGGAAAAGGTGAGGCAATTCCCACCCCACATTTTCCTAACTAGAAGATCTTCCTCATATCATGGCTGTGTGACTGAGGCTGACCTTGAGAAATGGCTCCTCTTTTCTCCTGGGAATCTGCTCTGAGTTTTCAAGCCTCTGAACGCTAATATTTGTTTAGAGGTTACAACTGGCCAGTCATGTGCAAAGAAGCTGTGGTAGATCTGACTGAAAGTTTTTAGGGGCTGTTCCTCAGCTATGACCAAAATGTAACCAAAGCGTTTTACAGTCAAACTCTCTTGCAGTCGATCCCTTATCTTGCTGAATGTGTCTCCTTTTTGCAGAATTGCTACTAGTGTTTCTTGTACAGTAATCTCAGTATAAGTGTCTGAGGGTGTCCATGCTCACAGTTACATGAGGCAATCCCAAACGTACTAAAACCATGGGACTGGTAGCAAACTCTGTTGGACCCCTTGCGAGGTGACCAAAGCCATGTATTTCCTTGAGCAAAGCAATCAAGGGAGCGACTCTCACTTTTATTAGCCTTACAATGCTCACCTTCGAACTGCTTTTTTCACATCTTTAGCTGCGTCACCTGAAAGCATTTGGCAGCACCTGCTGCGGCCGGGCAGAAACCTGCTCCCTTCTCTCTCCATCTTTAAGCAGTTCTGCAGAGTCTCTCTTTGGTTCCTTAAATAAAGCACGAAAAGTCCAGTTCACTTGCAAGGGCTTCTGCAGGGTAGTGTATATTAGAGCAAACACATCATAAAAACAGCATTACTTGGATGATGTATTTGTGTAATATTTCATCTCTACTAGTGTATTACACTATCGGACTTGTGTTGCTTTGATGATATATTACTTGATAAAATAAGGTCAGCTGTCAAAAACTCATTCCGGTGTCTCAGGCACTCAAAGTTTTGTTGGGGAAAAGAAAAAACAAAGTTCATTTTATTTCTAAAGAGCTCATTCTTCAATATGGTGAAGTGAAGGATGATGAGCCCGAAGCTGAGGCTTGCTGGGCCCGGCACGTCCCCAGAAACGCCATTCCCTGGCAGGCCCAGGGTGCTCCCAGCAAAGTCCGGCGTTTGCTGTCGGCTGCAGCCCCTCCTGCGGCTGAGCCGCAGGCTTCGAACAGCAGCAATAGGGGCATTTATGCTGACTTTGAGCTCAGTGTTGCTGGGCTCCTGACAACTGCTGCAAAGTAACTTGTTCAGGAGATGGTCCTGCTTCTGGCCCTCACTGCGAGCGGCTGTCTGGGATAACGTTTCGAAAATCTCATGGTGAAAACATGTTGTTACTCATAGGGTATTTCTTTCATGCTTGGTATAAACATGTACCATGCGCTAGAGTCCAGGATGTGATCTTTGATGCTGATATTTAGAAATCTGTCCCTAAATATACAGTTTAAATTTCACATGAATGTAAATCTATTATTTTTTCCCCATTTTAAAGCATAAAGCCTTCTAGGCAAAAAATAGGTGTAATGTCTACCCAATTTAGCACTTTCTGCCTATTGACCACCTAGAGTTAAATATTTTCTTCATCTTCCAGAGGAAAAATGAATTATTCTAAGCCACTGTGTGCTACAGTGTGTGTGAACATGTGTATGTGTGTTTGCTGCTAAGACAAAATACACACAGTGAGAGAAAATATTCTCATTTGTTTTCCATTCCAGTTCTTAAATGATATTTTAGGAAGCAATCATAATAAAGAGGAGCTGAAGGAGCTGAAGAAATTATTTCTCAGTTAGACGGCAGCCTGCTGTTATCTCTAATCTAAAAGGCACAGGATAGAGGTCATCTTTTGATCAACGAGGTGCATTTCATTTTATGATGCTGAAAACAGAGAGAATGGTACAATCAAGTGCTAGCAAAGACAAGACAGAAGCAGTCAGAAAGTGATGGAAGAACCATAGCAAAAATAAACAGATTTATTGTTATATATAGCCTGTTTTACAAGAACTCTGTAGTGCAGAAATAGGATGTTACCCCCCAGATATACAGAAGATTGCCAAGATTTATAATCCCTTTACGCACACAGCACAGTCTTCAGGACCAGTGGGGTTAACACGGCGCCCCGTCACAATCACGGATCTCTCCCGTAAAGGTAAGCAGTTTAGTTCCCAAGCTGAACACCTAACCATGTAATGAAACGCGACTTTTGGAAATCCCCATGCACAAGGAGTGCTGACAGCGGTTTTATTTCACCCTCCTCAGAAATTCCAACAAAACCGTACTTCTCCTGTGCTTACTGGCAGAGATGTGCTGTCTCCTCGGGCAGCTCGGATGTCTGCTCTGCATTTCTTTGCTTTCCAAGGCAACTTGGAGAGCGGGATTTGACTCAGCGCGGCTGGCTTACAGCACTAGCCAATATGCTCTTGGGTCATTAAACAATACGGATCAGAGAGCCTGATCAAAAGCCTTGCTGCAGAAGCTCTGTAGTTGGGTTGGAACATTAAGCACAAACATGTTTTCACGGTATCTGAGCAATTACTTGATGTATAAGGTAGCCCATGCCAAGGGATGAGCCCTGCACAGCACCTGCTGGGTGTTCCAGGCCAAAGGAGAGGGGACGGACAGAGCACTCCGGGCACTTGGGACAGTCGGGTTCCAAATGATTGGGCAGCAAAAAGTTAAAAGTACTCTCCCACAGAAATACTGGATTTCACAGTAAGCCCAGCTGACTAATTCTGTTTGAAATGATCCATCATGTAGCAGTTTAGATAATTTTTTGGCAGAGGAAATAAGGCAGGCAGTAATGACAAAAACAAGTGGATGCGCAAGAGCGAGGCTTGTTCAAATACAGAGAGGGATAAAGTGATTTGATAACTACATCTACCAGGAAATGGGCAAACGTGTATCTGTCAGAGCCCATCGAGAAGTCGTTCGTTTCCGAGCGCCTGACTCACTATTTATGCCTGACCCATCAGCTGTAAAAGAAAATCTGGCTGCAAGTAGCCTTTAGTTAAGTTTTTAAGAGCAACATCAAGCCCTTTCACCCTTTGCAAATGTGGCCAGAGAGGTACCCCCTCCTCACGTCTCCTACACCACGCATGCACAACCGCAATGAACCTGCAGGAGCAGCACCAGGAGCAGAGCTGAACCCGAGCTGGGCAGTGACCTGCTGTGGGTAACCCAGCACAGGACTGGGAGAGCTGCTCCACCAGCAACCAAATACAGCAACAACTCGTGCGTTTTGAATGCTCTGTCCTTAAGGGCCGGATATTCTGCTAATCCCCTACAGCCAGGTTTAAGTTGTGCTGTCCTGGCTGCTGACTATTAATTGCTGAAGACTGTGACCATATGTAGGGAGTATTTTCTTCCTAGCAGGGGTTTCACACGTCAGTACTTACAGTACAACTTGTTTCTTGGTAACAGGCAATTGCTGCAAAAAGCTATCACACAGGACCTCTGGTGTGTATTCTAGAACAAATGAGCAATTACCAATTTTAATAATCAAGTGTTAAAGCTGAATATGAGTTAAAATGATGCTGAACGTTGCATGCTAAGCTGAAGAGCAGCATATGCCATTTCTGGAGCTTGGGCGGGAACCCTGGGAGGGAAGGCAGATATTTGGACAGGACTCAGCTGCAGCGCTGGGAATTTATGCCTGACCTCTACAGAGGGAGCTCATAACTGTAAATTGGTATCAGCAGCTTCTTTCGCGCAGGAGTGAAGAAGAAAAATGGAAAGTAGTGCATTTATGTGACTTGTAAAATATTAACTTACGTGCTGCATTTGAAGAGAATCAATCTCTAAAGTGTGCAAGGTTTCTCCATCTTAGTCAAATTAGATTAGATATGAGAGTTGACTGGGATAAAATGTCACTGGATAACACCAAAGTAAAATGGCCTGGGCATCTGGATGTCAGTTCAGATTCCCTCAAAATGGGAGAACTTTGTACGGATATATTTAGGAAAGACTGAAAGCACAACGGTGCTGGGGCAAGTGCGTGCTGCCTAGCAAGGAGCTCAGGGCTTTGACTCCATGGGGTGGCAAACAGTTCAAAACTCTGTGGATTTATCTTCAGAGATGGCTTTACTTGTCAGCACTGGGAGAAGTGATGTTTTTCCTTGCATTTACAGTATTATTTTCAGTGTGTGAGAAAGGACAACACAGGCAGTAAGTTGTTGAACGCCAGGCTCCCATTCAGGTAGGCTTCAGCAGTGACATTCAGCAGCGCATCCTCCCTTTGGGGTACCTCCTGTTGCAGCGTGTAACAGTGACAGTTTCTATGTGATTCTGCCAACCTGTACGACCTCTTACCAGGCTGTGTGCAGGGCACGGCGAGCAAGGCAGCCACAGACAGTGCCCGTGACTTAGAGACACGTCACACGGACCCAACGGTCTTTTGCAGTTCTTTGTTCCTACATGAAATCACCCAGACAATACCAGGGGACTCTTTCATGACTTTATATTACTTCACTACGTGCTACTAGGAAAGAGGCGCATTCAGTTTTTTATTTTTTCTTTTAAAGAAGCTTGAATATAGAGAATTTTGAAGCATTTCTAAAAATGAGCTTTTACAAAGCCAGAGCAAGAAACAGATAACATTTTCAGCTACTCTTCAATGATGTTTTTAGAGAGCAAAGGATTTGTCATGATGTCAATAAACACAGCAGCTTTGATAGCAGTTTTCAGTATCAGCATAGATGCAGAGTGCCGAATATTACCCGTATTATCAATTTGCAAATACTTTTCAAGAGAAAGATGTCTCTTTAGAAAGCTGCAGCTTTTATGAGCATTCCATCATTTCAGTCAGACCTGACGTGGTTAGGGCCTGACTGGGTCTGATTTTTTTGCTGCTGTTTAAATCTGTTGTACAAGAAGCGAACGTGGTTGTTGGAAGATGTGTTACTTGCAAATATAAAATGTTTCATTCTACTGTTTCTTCAGAAAGCTCTAAGATCTGTGGAGAAAAGTAGGTAAGCGCTAGAGTGATTTGCAATGTCTTTGGTATTAAAACAGAGGAGGGGCAGTTCATGCCCAGGCAGCGGCTTCCCACAGCTCCGCACCGTCCCGTGCTGCTCTGCGGTTCATGAGTTGCCGCAGTCTCCATCCACTTTCACACAACCACAGGCCTCAGGTACAAGACGAAATGAGGTTTTACAGACAGAATTTCCCTACCAGTTCGAGTTCAGGAGCGCTTGCTGGCAAATGACAACCCAAAGCCGCCCAGCGCGGGTGACAATCAGCCAAACTCACTGCGGGCTTGTGTCAGGAACTGGTGGATGAAGGCCATGGTCCTGAGGAGTAAAGAAGGTCAGAACAGAAAATGGCTGCAGTTTCTCTAACGAAATACAAGCTGGAGCAAACAGCACGTCCCTAGTTTTACTGAGTAGCACCAAAAAAAAAAAAAAAAAAAAGATATTTGGCCAGAATATTTAACAACTCCTTTGAGCTTCTGGCCTTTCTGAAGTTTCACTGAAAAAATGCCTGCAGCTTTGTGCTATCTCCTGGCTGGAACCAGAGTTTCCTTGAGGGCCCCAGGATCTCCTGCATCTCTATGCCAGGTATTGGACATTTGGTACTGCCTTGATTAATCACATTTATGACAGGCTAGAGTAAGCGTTTCCAAAATGATTACAGCCCCGACTGTTCATTTTTCCTGTGCCGATATGAAATACTTATGCCAGTGGTGAAGCCAGGACAATTAATAGATATATGTAGTGCTATTTTAGAGTACACTGTTCAAGCCATCTTCTTTTATGTCTATAAATCACCTGCTGCATCGAATATTCAGTAGTTATGGGACCACTGGTGGTTCCTTTCTGTTGCATCAGCACTCTGAAGTCTAATGCAAATGCAGAACAGCTAAGAGTTGCTTTCATTATAGGGGGCTTATTTCTGAATATTTACGTCTGAGATATAAATCATGCCCAACACATCATTCAATGTAATAGTTCTTGTAATTAAAAAAGAGCTTTATTGAATAAATTACCACGGTAGTAATTATACGTGTAATACTATTGCTATATCTCTGGCAATTCCTTTGACTTTATTACAGATAAAACAATGACCTTGTCTATTTTAATAATGCTTGATAATTTAAGAAGCTTGAATTAGTAGCATTAGCTAAGTATTGGCACAATATTATTCCTACTGCTTTCTGCATTCCCACAGTGCCAGCGGCACTCTCTGCCACCTCTGAAAACTCCAGCTTTCCCCTACAAGCAATGTAGCTTTGTACGGACAAGAAGTACTGGGGATGTAGTGGGAAGATGTTGATTTACTCTATAATGTCTCCAAACTGTTTTTTCTTGAAACCACACAGAGCCAGAACTTACCTGCTCCCAGTCTGAAATGGCCTCTATGTAAAGTAGTGAGGAATTAGAATTGCTGAGTATAATTTGATTATGTTGTCTTATTTTTTGTATATCAATCCATACTTCCTAAGTTTGCAATTTTCTCTTTGGCAACGCTATTTATTTATGCTCAAGTAGAAACTCTCCCATTGGATGCTTAAATTAAACTCCAGTGAGGCCTTAGTTTTACTTGCTGCTTCTTCCAATGTACGCATACATACATACACGGGTTACATTGACACCTAGCTTACTGAGTGCAAATGGTGACTGACTTTCCCCTGATACCTCAGGAAGACCTAAAAGATACAAGAATGTAGTTTTAAACAGGCTACAGCTTTATTAAGCTACCACATCTGGGAAATTATTTGAGATGGTGGGAAGTTTCTTGACAGTTTTTTTTTCCCACAGGAAAAAATGCTGATTTGCCAAAGCAAAAGCTGTTTACTGAGCAGAATTAGATTCAACATATCCAATTAAGAGGAAAAAACGGGCAGTGCAATCGGATATTGACACTATAACTGAAGAGTGTGTGTTTTCTCATGATGGCAATTTTTCAAAATTCTAATGAACTTCTACTAAAAAAAGTTGAAACCAATTAATTTGACTAACCTGACAAATGTGACTGTGAAAATGTGACTGTCACTTTACGCCCTGTCTTGAATGCAGTGTCTCGTCACACTGCTGGACTCTCACGGAAACAGCGTGTTTCTCCTCTACTCTACACTCTGCAGGGAACTTCCTCACTGCACTGCAAGTCGTTGCAACGCTGCTCTGACTGACCCTGTCTCCACTCATAAAGAAGTAGAGAGATTTGGAAGAAGAACCAGCATCTCAAAGCACAACCATTCACTGTCTCAGGATTCTTTCCTCTTGGTGCCTTCCAGCTGATATTTAGTTCAGTTTTCAGGGCATAAAACAAGCCCATTCTCCTACTGCAGGAGCAGTGCGAGTTGGGTTTGGCTCAGCCATCTCCTCTGGTCCTAGCGGGTGCTCGGAGCACCGCTCACTTGCTCTCCAGCACTGGCCAGAATCTTATTTGATTTGAATGCCACTACCCCCACGTCGCTTGGGAATTTAATTAAATCTGCAATTTCATAATGAGCAAGTCTGCTCCATCCCATTTAATTACCACCTAATTTTCACAATTCCTGACCTACCAAGTTCTGTTGCGTATTAGTTTCTTCCTTACAGGGGCCTTTAGAGCTCTGCCCTCCTTGCAGGCTGTTGTTCCCTGCTTGCTTGAGAGCAATGGGGCTTTGATCACCCTGTACCAGAGCCTGGGTCCTGCTTATCATTAACACACATTAAAGGTCTGTTATCCTGCTTAGCTTGTTGAGACTCTTCTAAGCGTTTCCTCTTCACCAGGCTTCTACTGAACCTCTCCTTTACATCATAAACTGGTACTAATCTATTTCCAGTAATGATTTTACTTGAGGTTTACTTGAGGTTACACTTTTGTAACAGGAGGATCCTGACATGATGGCTTGAAAGCACAGTCTAACTGTAACTCCATTTATTTTAAATAAAATATGTAAATATCTTCAATTAATACCATTTAAAAAACTGGGCTTACACTCAACAGTATGCAGGAAAGACAGCTTAGTGTTTGATAATGCTTTGAAAAGTCACAGCAAATGCCCTCTTCAGTAAAAGAAACTTATAGCAGCTTTTCTATGGAAATTCAGAGTATTTCTCTGTTCAATGGTGCATGAAAATACATGTGCTTTGTATGAATAAAGAAATGAAAAAATAATTTATCAAGCAAACATATAGGTAGTTTTTCAAGAATTTCTATTGCTTTGGAAACATTATTCTTTTTCTGACACAGCTTTACTGATCTGTTCTCTGAGGGATAGATCAAAGACAGGAAAGCAAATACTTTCCTTCATTTTATGATAAAGAAAAGGGAAGAAAGAAAAATGAAGCATTAAGATACCAACATGTGTTTTATCTACTTCAGTTCTGCCTGAGAAAATGAGATTCAGCAGAACAGGTTCACCCTCTCAAAAGTTATTGCTTTCCTTCTCCATCTCTTCTCACAAGTCTTCCTACTTTTCCTCAGTTTCTCTGTGCTCTCCCTTTCACAAAGGAGGAAAGCTCCTGCTCTCTGCCAGCAGGTGACAATGTCTTATGCAGCAGCCAATGTCATTAAGTAAGTACTGAAGAGCTCTGTCTGTCACAAACAAGGAGGAATAATTTTAATGCGGTTATTGTGTAATATAATTAGATAATCATGTGCCTCTAAAACTGATATCTATCTTAAGTATCTAGAGACCTTGTAAAAATTTGCAGATGGATTTTTATTGATGGATTTACTGATCAGTAAATACTGATATTTACTGATAAATAACCTGTTAAGCTGATGATTATTCCTAGGAATACAAGTGGCCACATCCGAGATGGGTGTCTGTGTAGAAGATGTAGACAAAATGGTAAAATAGAGATGAAATGTCAAATAGAGATGCAGAAGAGAATGATGAACAGAATTGCCCTAGCAACCTTCTGTAACTCTCTTCTCTTTGGCAGGGCCCATGGGCACCGCTGGGTCTGTGCCAGCCCTCACGGACACACCAGGACAGCAGCACATGGTTCTTCCAGCCGTTTTGACTTCCATGCACAGGAAAAAAGGTAGAGTGTCAGCAGCATGCACTCCCTAAGCCACTGCAAGAGAAGATGGAAAATATTTCTGTCTTATATACATTACATTTATAGTCTGCTAGAGAGATGCATCTGGTGAGACAAAAAGTGGGTTAAAAGCATAAGTCAGTCATTCATCTAGCAGTAACTTATCAAGTTTGTCTGACACTGACCAACAGTGAAAGCTGTGATCCATAAACATGATGTTAACCAGCTACATTAGACAGTTGTGGTCTCTATGATTGTGGAAAAACAGCTTTGTTTTCCTCACTCTCCCCTGAGCTGCCGAAGTGAGAAGGTCTGCAACAACAGCACTGTTTTACTGAAGCACTGAGGGAAATAAGCCCAGCTCAGGGAATCTCAGTGTGGCTGTCCCACTGCATGACTATATCTGACATTTTTGCCATGCAACTCTAATATGGATATAAGAATGACAGAAGTTATTTCCTTTGTCTTTTGCCATCTTTAAAATACAAGGTAGCTACTATTTTAAACAACAAAGATGAAAGGTGTTTAGCTCAGGAAATTATATTATTTCTAAGACTTGTAACCCAGCTGAGAAATCCTAGAGGTTCCTGTAAGCATTATGCCGTTGATAATACAAACATCTTTCTTCTGACGCAAACCATCAGCCACATTTTTTAGTGCTGGTTATAAGGCATAGTATTTGATACTTACTGATCTTTGGTAAAAAAGGAGATAGAGTTTTAAAAAGAGTTATTTGTGGCAGGGTAGTTATTGCGCTTTTCTTTCTGAAAAAAATAAAAACAAAACTTCTTTTTAGTCAGGATAGTTTTCACCTCATGGAAATTCCAGTAAACCCACTGCAGTCAGGACACAAGCGCCTGCTTTCCCATGGGATGGTTCAAAGGGTCCCTTCCAGGCCCAAGCTGGGATGCCGGGGAGGCGGGTGCGCGTTGCCCTGCGCGGTGTGGGGCAGCTCCCCACTGCGACTCCCCTGCTGGGAAGGTGGCATCGCGAGCACAATTTTCTTCCTTTTCCAAATGTTCTTTGCAGCTCTGGGGAAGCCCAGCAGTCACTGGATGTACTCACTGAAAAAAACCATCCACAAGAAACGCCTGCCATGGGTGTCAGATAGCACGCTGTGAAACATGCAGCGAGCTAAGGGAGGAGTGTGGGTCCACGCTGCTCGGCAGCCTCACGGTCACTTACCCAGGTGGTCAGGGAAAATGTTTCATCTCTTCTCTCTTTTTGTTTTTAATCGGGGGCTCAGCATAGTATCTAGGCAGAATGCTCCAGCTCTGCATTAACATAGCAAGTTTGTGCAAGAAATCACAGTGAGTCCATAGGTCTGTAGGAATATTTCTCTGCTGTATTACATTTCCCTGACTTACTCTGTGTATCAATAGAAATACCAACCTGTTTTCCAATTAAATATTTAAGTGATTTGATAACACAGGCAACAAGGCCTGGTAAAGCTCCGCTCTCACGAATGTAGCAGGGACAAATCCTGGCAATACTTCAGCACAAGGTCAGCAGCCCAGACAAATGACACCAGAGCCTTCAGCTGAGGGAGTCGCTCTCCGAAGCATGAACATATGAGGGATATGAAATGTAAAAATATTAAGTTATTTAGCCTCAGAGTTTGACTTCATGATAGACAGTGGTGCTGATTTCCATGGCCTGACTGCATACTGTAAATAGGGCATGTGCATATTGACTATGCAGCCTCATTTTGCTTATATTAAGGTACATCTAGGAATAGAAAGGCAACTAAAACATATTTATATATACACATATACATATACAAATGTACTAAAGTCTCTTATTGGGAGGGAGTAGGGGAAGGGAGAGATAAAGTTGAAACCAAAACTATTTTTGTGGAAATTTCTGAGCTTTTTCGGTAATTTCAAAGACCATCTCTTTCAGATCCACAATTCTTTTCTGCTTAAAGATATAATCCTCTCAGATATAATCATCACCAGGTGTGAAATGCTGCAATGATAATAAAGTCAAGAAACTCCTGGAGCTTCTTCCTAACTCCATTCAGTAGCTGAATGTGCAGCCACGTGGCAGAGCTGTTGCAGGACAAGGCTGTGCTGAGATGCACGAAGCACTAGGTGCTCCGCGGGCGTGAGGAGGCTGATGACTCCCAGCCCGGCAGAGCCTGACACGCAACTGCAGGGTGAGCACGTTGCTTCCAGAGCAGCAGTACTGGGAGCTACAGGAAGAACGCCCCAACATTTTTTTTTCTTTTTCTCCACTGAAAAGTCTCAGACGCCCGTGCTGCTAAAAATACTCATTGGAAAAACATGCCTAATGACACTGAGGTTTATCTTCTATAGGACTAGGGGCTATATTTGGACTTACACTATATTTAAAAAAAAAATTATGACGCTATTAATGAATACATAACACAGTAGTAAAAGTCTGAGTTATAAACACAGACAGGGAATTTTTCCACATGCATTTGCTGGAACTATTTAAAGAAGCTGGAATTGACTGTGCAGGTTGCTGAGATTCACTGAAGTTGTAAGGTTTATGCTAGATTCAAATATTTATTTTCCTTTTTAATATCCCAGCATATTATTTGGCATAAGTATTTTGGCTTTTCTTAAAGAAACTTCTTGACTCTTTTATGACCTCCAGTGTAAGCAAATCTTCATTTTTTCACCGAAAAAAAGGTTGTCTCCATATTTTCCCTTTCTCCTTCTTTTGTCCACTTTTCACGGGATGAAGGGTAGAAGGCAACAGTGTTACTGTTTCCACTTTTTAGATAATATTTGGCTTGATGCTCCAGGGACCATCACGGCAATTAGACACTCAGCAAACACATATGATTAGATATCTCTTTTTTTCCTCTATAAAGCTTTGCTCTGTATTTTTGCACAGCAGCAGAACCAATGTCAGCACTGAGCCAGCAGGAAAAACAGCATTTGGGAATCACCTACTGGAATACTGCATATCCTAGGCTATGCATGTCCAGCAGTGTGAGTGGTCCCTCAGAGACGGAGCTCCTACTTCCCAGCTGGTGGCTAGTGCAGAAGCGAGCGCCTGCTCCGGCTCCCGTGCACAGGATCGTGGCTGTGCTGGAAGACTGAGCAGTGCCCACGCTCTGACTGACAGTCCAAATACATCACAGCAGTGAGATCATGCAGAAGTCTCTACTACTTCATTTTCTCTGTTTGCAACACACAGATTATGACCAAAGTTTAATTAACTTTAGTTTCAGCAGCTCGATTATGGCTTTGGGGCCACGAATACAAATTATGAGTGGAAGTCAGTGGTTTTCTGTTGTTTTTCCTCTCCCTGCCTCCCTTGCGGACCCTCACAGCTCTGTTATGCTCCCAAGGACAGAAGCCCACAGGGGCCACGATTCTGCTGGGAAATTACACGGAGTGAAAAACAAAACCAAATCCAGTTCACTTCAGATGGCTTCCACTCTTCAAAAAGAAACCCATAAAAATGAAAAAAAATCCTCAAACATATCCACAGAAGAAATTCATTACAAGTGAGGTGTAATTATAATGCAGAACCCTCAAAATAAATCTGCTTTTTTTTTTTAGGTCATTTTGCATCAGGAAATCTGTTCTGATATCGAAGTGCAATTTGAGTGAATTCATTTACCAGCTCTATCCAGCTTCCCTGGCTGCAGCTGTAGAATAGTTCCTCTCCTCAGTGAAGGATATGTCTAGCAGAGGAATTTCCTATGGAGAAACATCCTCAGCTGCCCTGCTAAGATGGGTTTAAGATAGATCTCATTACAAAAGGCAGATGCAATGGGACCAAAAATCTAAACCCGAGCTCTTTGTGCAAGGAATAGTAAATGGTGTGCAGCTGTATTGGTAGAATAGTGAATATTGTCAGGAAAATGAAAATCACTTCACCTTTGCTTTCTTTCCTTAACATTATTCCATATGTATTGAAAACAGAATATGAGGCACTGGGAAAAGTCCACAGGGGCCTTCTCAGTGTACAAATATTATACTCTTCAGAAGTTGGACATGTCCCAACGTACTCTTTAATAAAACCTGGCGTGTAACCGTAGAGTAATCTATCCGTCTTTGCTCAAGAGCAGTAATATTGTGGGTTACATCAGTAAGGTCTGAATCGCTCTTGTCACTGCAAAGGTTGTTTCTGACACCTGTAGTGCTATGAAGACTCATTGGAAATTCATACAGACCAGAATTGAGGGGTACTTCCTATTTGGATAGAAAACTGATTTTTCATTATGATCTTAAATCACTTAAGCATTCGAAAAATCTCTACATATTTGGATCATTGTAAGATTCGGACGTCCACCCCAAACGCTGCCCTGCGCTCCTGGCCGCCTCGCACAGCGGCTCAGGCAGCGGGAAGCTGGATCCTCCATCCGGCAGCCAATTCCCTCCCACCAGATGCAGGCCACCCCCCTCCCTCCTGCTTATTAAACAGCATCCGTCATGGCCCAGCTGCATGTGGTGAAGTTGGTGTTTGTGAGGCACGCAAAGATAGATGACTAAGCTATTTCTCCAATGACAATATTTTAGCATCTGTCACTAAAACTTACCATGCATTCTTATTTTCGGAGTCTTTTTAACATGCATTGTGGACACAGTGAAAACAATATTTTTTAAATATATGCAGGCGTGACAAGCAATATGTGGCTGTGTTTCCTGAACTCAGTAAAACGGCCACAATCTGGCTTTACTTTTCATGTTGCATCTTTACTATCTTAATGATGTAGTTTCTATGCAGGTAAAAGGCAGAACAACTTTGATGTGAGCTTTGTGCATGAGAATATTACAGGGAGCAGCCCTTAGTTTCAGCTTGAATGAAAAAGGGAAGAAAATACAATGGGAATGTCACATCATTAACAGGTTAACAGAATTAGTTTGTTTCTTTGTTTGTTCTAACATCTGCTTCAGTAGCATTTTGGGCTCATCTGGTACTGATTTGGCCTTGTAAAAAGGGAATAGAGTGACTGTATAGTACCCAACATGCTCCGTTGATATGAAAAGGGGTACAGAGTAGTTGGCATGGATAGTTGCAAAGGGAATTTCATCATATTTTGCATTCAGGTGACCTGCACTTAGACTCAGACATCACTCTTTACTGCCTATGCTAACTGCTGCTCCGTGAACAGGCCAAACGTGCCCTCCAGTTCTGCTTCCCTGATGCCCTGTGGTCATTTTAGGGGCAGAATTGCAGAGCTGGGGAGGAATTTAGCATCTTCCTTCTACCTATCCTCTACAGGATGCCACTCATCCATGCGTTACACAATCATGACTGGGATTTATGCAATTCCAGGTAAAATGATTTCCAGATTATTCCAGGCATAGGCACTTCTTTGAGACAATGAATTTGAGATTGTCTCAGAGTGCTAGCATTACAGCTTGAAAGTAATTGAGGAAGTAGCCCAGACTATTATTACGTTAACTACAGATATTATATTGTCATAGCAATTCTGCATTCCCGGGTTATGTATACTCCACATTTTATTAATAAAACCACCTAAGCAATGAGAACTGCCTCGGCAGGACGTGAGTGCACAGCCCAGAGTGACAGGAACACCAGGAGCAGCTGGACAGTGGTGCTCTTGCACACAGAGTATCTTCAACTCTAAAGGATTAAGATTTAATAACATTTGGAGGACTTCAACCTCTGATGATCTGCTCGTGGTATTATAGAATGGGACTTAATTCACTAATCACTCACAATGAAGAATAAAATCTCTGGAGAGAAGAAGGGGAAGCTCAGCACTGGAAGAGGATAAAGAACAGAAGAGAAATTGAGAAAAGATACAGTAGATGCAATCGAAGTTCAGATAAAATATACATGCTTCTCTCATTGCTAGTACTTATTTCACATGCTTTGCTGATCTCATGTAGTCTTCACTATAAAAAGTTGCAGTTACGGTGATGTTTCTAGAAGGTGAGTATATGTGTGTCAGTAGAAAAAATAACACTTGCATTGAAGGATGATTTAAGATTATTC
Source organism: Crypturellus undulatus (assembly GCA_013389825.1). NCBI lineage: Eukaryota > Metazoa > Chordata > Aves > Tinamiformes > Tinamidae > Crypturellus > Crypturellus undulatus. The sequence continues at coordinate 103,759 of VWPW01020719.1, forward strand.
TTCCACACTTCTGTGTGAGATTGAATCTATTGTAACCTTCCTAAACCTTTGTTACCTTTGTAATTTAAACTGACAGGTTAAATGCTAATGCAATTGATAGGGGTGAACAACTGGTCAAGGAACAACCTGATCTGACTGTATAATGCATCAGAGAATTGCAAAAATATGCAGGTCAGATGTAATTTTGACAGAAAATGGCTTGCTGCAAGGGTTTATGTTTCCCTGGATAGTCTTAAAAAGACTTGGACTATAGTAAGTACCACATTGCTTGAAAAAAATACCAAGTTAAACTTAATGGAAAAAAATCCAAGTTCTCAATATCCTCAGATTTCATTATCAGTTTTTATTGGGGCTAGGATAATAAGATTATAGAATTAAAAGAAGTTATACCCATTCTCTTCAGCTCAGTGGTCCTAATGTGCAAAAGGAAAGCGACACTCATTTCGCACTACAGATACACAGGGAGAACTAGCGAAAGGCAGTGGTTCCGCTGACCACAAACCACTGCGTTTTGCTTTTGCTGAAGCAGAATTTCCGTCATCTCCAGCAGGTGCTGGGTCATAGTAATTACTTGTAACACTAGGTAATAAGACATTATCTTGTGAATTACCCCTAAAATTAGTAATATTCCACCTGGCATAACATATATGGCTACCCAGTGACACTGGGATGTGAATCCAGGTGTTTCCATTTTAAATGAGTGCCCTAAGCAGCTGTGCAGGCAAATGTACCCTCTTTTTTCAAGTTTATGTTATTATCTAAGCAAAACACCCTGCAAAATCTCATTTTCAGTTTAGGGAGTTCACATGAAGAAGAGGTTTAGGAAGTTTACCAGATGAAGAGTATGAGGTCAACATTTAAATCGCTCTTTGAACCAGTTCAGATGAAGAATTTGAAGCCAGGCCATCAAGCTTCGGAAAGAAAGCAAGGTGCTGGGAAACTTCTATCTTGTCCCACAACATTCTGCAATTCCTTTTTTTTTCTTTCTCTTAAATATAAGTGATTAGCACAGGCAATGTTTTAGGATACGGAGTTGCTTCCCTTTCAGAACGCTAAGATAAACGTGTTTTTCTCCACTAAGTAACTAAGTAGACAAGGAAGCCTTCTACCAGCACTCTGGAGGAGAAGTAGCTGCTCTTCTGGGAAGCCCTTCCAGCCAGAAGGCAGTGAATTGAAGACTCCAAAATCTGTCTGCAGTAACATTATGCAGATATATTCCTGGTACTGTGCTGCTCGAGGCAGGATTAGCTGGTTCGTCTTTAGCTCTGAAATGCCACGGGCGGCTCAGACAGGGCTAGCAGGGCCAGGCAGGGGCAGCAGCACAAAGGGACCCAATCAGACAGGCAAGGAGAGTGGCAAGAGCCAGTAATGCAAAGAGGTTCTAGCTGCTTAGTTACCTATGTTGGTTGATCAAATATCCCCACTGAAAATCCCAAACACCATGGACTTAACAGAGGAAAACAGGGAAAACTGTTTCTTGTAATAAAGCTTACCTGACAAAAGAAAACTGAACAAGAAAGACATTTTTTTCCAATTTTTTTTCCCTCCCTCTCAGAGGAAATTTCAGGGGAAACTTTGTCTTCTTGCCAGTGCAAGTGTTTTCTGTATTCTTCACCCCCCACCAAATAATAAATGTTTAAAAAAAATAGAAATATAAATTGGCTCAGTGCTTTTAAAACCTCCAAAAAATAATTCAGGGCCTCCTCTAAGAAATGGAACTGTCCTCGCACTTTAACCTGGGTAGGTTAGCATAACATGAAATCAATTATTGTACTAGACATATAAAAGCTGTCAAGTTTAATACTTAACTTCAGTAGCTCCCCTGAATGTTTGAATCACCTGTGTGAAGTTCCAGAAATACTGAGACATCAGACAGATTCTGGGGTTAGAAATGTATTTTACTATCTGGAGTTACAAAAGTGAATTCTGGAATGAATAATGCACCCTGCGAACATGACTCCCCTTTTAATCAAACATTTCCTAGTCCCCTAAAGCAAAGTAGAGCACAAACTAGAGAACACATCCTGAATTTCTATTCTGCATTGTCATACTGTGACATCATTTCTTTTTCAGCTTGTCTGGAATCCAGCTCTAACTGAAACATTATTCTCATCCTTTTTCTATTTTCTCTTGTTTTTTAAAACTCTATGCAGAAGGAGAATCATAAATACAAAAGAAACATCTCCTCGACTTGCATAGCTCTTCAAGTATCTACCGTGAAAATTCATGGCAAGAGGCCATGCAGAGTCTGACATGATAGGGAAGGAGTAAAAACTGACACTCCGACCCTTTTCTCCCCCTCCCTACTTCTGCAGAGAAGCCGAAGGACGGGCTCACCTTCATAAAATTCCTCCTAGAGCCTGGCTGCCCATGTCGCAGGCTGTGCCCTTTTCTCAGCACACAGGCAACACCTACACCCTGGAGAACTCTCATAGCTAGGTCAGGTCTCTGTGAAGCACTCCTCTGCACATGCCTATTTAAAATATCTCAAATGTAAAACCAAAACCACCCCTCAGGGCTCACAAGTCCTGCAGGATCTGTTTGGAAGCTCTCAGTTGCTTGGCAGTTTTGGTGTGTCACTTTTAAGGCCAGAAACATCAGCTGTCTGTTGTCCACGGTAATGTAGTGTAAAGACTGACAAAAGCCCTGAGTAGGAGAGATCTTTATCTCAGCACAGTTCAAGCTCGAAATGACTATTCTAAATCCATTCATTTACTGAAAAAAAAAACCCTCCATGATTAGCTCTTCTTGAAGTAAAGCAGATGAACAAAGCAGGATTATCCACAAGATCAACTCTCATTCTCTTTTAGAAATTACATTCTAGACAATAACTAATCACCATGTGCCAAAAGACCCGTGGATCTGATTTTAACTTTCAGGTAATATATTAGGGCTATAACCAAATCTGAGGACTATTATCATAGCAAAATGACTGTAATGCTTCAAGACTATAACAGTCATCACCTTTTTATCATACATATTACCACCAGGCCAAGAAAAATGGATTTCTTTAACATTAACCTACCATAGCCTTTAACTATATACATTATTTTAAACATCTGAAATACCTTATATTTCACAAATAACATATTTGCCACTTGCTGTACACTACTGTTTGCTAAGGCCATGTTAGTGCAAATACTCAAGTCTTTTCTGTGTATCACGGAAACACAGCTCGTCTTTCTACCACACTTTGGAATGACCTCTGTGTGATAGGCAGTTTGAAGGAACACCAAAAGAAAGTGTAGAGTTCCTACTTGAAGTCTAAAATGGCTCTTCCAGTTATATCACCATTATAAAAGTTTATTGCTTACTTAGCTTTGCTAGAGCTTTATTTGGCTCTCCTGCATATTTTAGGTGGAATGTACAACATAAATAGTCCATGGGTTCATTATAAAAACGTGTTCGTGATATACCTTAGCAGTGTCCTTTGTGTTCTTTCATGAGATGTTTATTCCCATTCTATCAAGTCGGTGCTAATGCCTAACGCTCGCACTATACGCAGACCATCTTGATAAATAATCACATGTATGCTCCAGCGGTTCTGTGCATAAATGCTCTTATATCTGAGTTACTACAGCCCGAGGCCCAGAATGGATCAAATTTGCAAAGCAGCACTATATTTCTTACCTCTGTTGAAGTGTATAATGGTGGAGATACTGGCATTTATCTAGGCTGTTGATATAGAGGTTTCTAGCTACACAAGCAATGCATATTACATTAAGAAATTCTGTAATAAACTGCTTGAATTATTACCAGAGATAGAGGATTTTGCAAAACCTCAAGTGCGCCCTGAGGCTAGTGAGATTCCTGCTGAGCACATCCTTCTTTGGATCAGGTCCTGGGAGACCTCTACATCTAAAATAGTAAGTTTAGAAAGAACAAGTTCAAAGAATTTAATTGCGATTTCTTCAGTGTCATTATATTGGTCTGAAAACTGGGTGCTTTACTTCAGTGAAAGTTCTAGCAGTACGGAGTAGCTTTCTGCTAAGGCTTAACTACTTCTAAGAATTTAGAAAGACCTATGTGAAATGAAGCTTCCAACTACACAAATGCACTCGCTATGATTGTAAGCCTGCAAATAGTGTACGGAGGCTTGTGAAATTCAGTCAGGTGAGGCTGGCTCGAGTTCCCTCTCTAGGAAACGTGACTAAGAGACCTTTGCTTCCACAATCTCCCTGGAGCTACACCCTTCACCTTTAGATAGAGCTTCAGCTCAGTTCCAAGGAGGAGACCAGTGACGCTGCCCGTGAACTGGAAGCGCTCGGTTTAGTCGTACAGGAAACAAACGCAGATATCTGAAGTATTGCAATATCTCAAAACTGTGCTAAGGAAAAGGGATGCAGGATATAGCCANACCTTTAGAGAGAGCTTCAGCTCAGCTCCAAGGAGGAGACCAGTGATGCTGCCCGTGAGCTGGAAGTGCTCTGAAGTGGTTAGTTTAGTGATACAGGAAACAAATGCAGATATCTGAAGTATTGCAATATCTCAAAACTGTGCTAAGGAAAAGGGATGCAGGATATAGCCACAGAGTAAGGGGAAAATATTCTCCTCCCACTGGCCAAGCCACCAAGTTACTGGACTTTCTAACTTTGCTGTAATTTCTCAAATGACCTTTTACAGGCTACACAGACTCTGACCAATGCCCAAGGAGATCACAGAATGATTCCCATCGGCTCCAATAGGTGAGAGATTAAGGTCCTAATTTCACTTTGAATTAGTTTTGTCATTAGTAAATTACCAGCCTCAAAGCTTAATGTTTCCAATGCTCTTCAGTATCCTTGAATGGAAAGTGATACTGGAACGTTAAGTGTTCTTATTGCTAAGAGTAATACAGCACACAAATCTAGATTAATACAGGCACTTTAGTGATGGTGACAGCACGGTGAAATCCATATCTTTGTCCCTCCTACCCTGGAAGAAGAACTGGGCAATAATCAAAGAATATAGTCTATAGCTGAAGAGGAAGATTATGTCTCAGCAGGGACCTTGCATTTGCTACAGGCTTTACTATATTTTGGGACAAATTTTCATTTGCTGTTACCACAGTACTTCAGCAAATCACTAATTTCAGTCAAACAGTTAATGAGCAAGTTCATTTCCCCTAGATTTGAAATGTCTCCAGCTGAATGTTCACCTTGTTACAACACTCTAGGGCTTACAATGTTCAAATGGCGTCACAAACCCCAAGCAGGTAAAAGTTGTTCATGCTGGTTGTGGTCGTCTTTATATATAAATATCTGTAAGGAAAAGGTGAAAGTTTCCCAGGAACCATTGGTGAAAAAAAGACTGAGAGCAAATCTGCTGATGAGCCAAGTATTTCAAAGGCCAATTCTGAACATTAAAAAGGCCCAGCAGGAAATCATTAAATCTGAGTGATAAAATGGGTTTATTTTAATTTGCTAGCTTGGATGTTCATTAACAATGAATGGATTGAGGAAAATATCCATCTATAGCTTGCAGCATGACTTAGATAATAACTGTATTAACCCAGTTAAACTTTCTATCAGCAATTTTTGTTTGACTAGGTTTTTTCACATGCTAGTTACCGATACCAAAGAACAGTAACTTTTTGTGTTGTTTAACCGCCATGGGCTAGATCCACCAGAGCACTGCAGTCTCCGTAACTGGGGTTTTTGTCGTAAATGTTTAAATGAACGTCCTCCAAAGCTCAGCTCAGATGTTACCAAGCCCTGGAGGTACTGGCTGCGGCAGCAGCCAGGCAGCCGACCCGTGTCCTGCAGCAGTTGTCAAGCCGGCGTTACCCCAGCTGTGCTGCCCAAAGGACCCCAGCTGACAGGCTCTGCACTTAACGTGAAACACAACCGCCTCCGGCCTTTCCTACCAACAGCGTAGAAGGCTGTTCCTGGCAGCACTAGCCTGGTAAGCGGCAGGCTGAAGTGGAGCTCTGGGCTCTGCTTGAGCAGGGTTGAATCCCCACCTCTAAATGTCTTCTATGACCTAGGCCTCTGCTTTCCTGGTGTCTTAACTGGTAGTCAAGAGGACCACAATCCCCCTAGCTCACTAAATCTTGCTTTTTACATCTTTACATAAGTAAAGGCAAAGAAAAGCGGTAAATTTTGCTTTCCCATCATCTAGTGTTTGGAACACATAAACCATTCACCTCATCTCCAAAAGAACCTTGTTTTAGCATCACCAATTAAGAGCTCAACCTTAAGTTCTCCATCTTAAAAATAAGGGCTCATACCCATCCTTTAAATTACCCTCAGTTTCAATATTCTTTTCTTATCCCTCTATGCATGTGATTAACAGGGCCTTTGACTTGCTGGTTATCCCAAATCCCCTACTGCCAGATTCAGCTGTATTCTGGGTGAATTGGTTACTACTGCTGTGCATAAACTTCATTTATAATGACTCTACTACCCCTTTACTGGTGATAACTAGAATGGTAATTTGACTGTGACAGATGGTATAGATATTTCAGAAAGTTTATGCAGCAGATGGACAAATGGTTTAAAAAATATTAGCAGTACCTAAATAGCAGATTTAAATGGTGTAGGAGTCAAGACAGCCTTCAAAGCTGAGATGAAAAACTAGCCAAACGAGGTAGAGATTAACAGCTTGTCTGATAAACCCATGCTACTGTCCCTACCAGGAATCCACCTGCCTTTATGACTCTTATTTTCTTTTGGTGAAAAATACATCTTTGAGCACAATCTGAAGCTGAGTGGAGAGCACTGCTCTTTTCATAGAGCTGAGTGTCCCTTTCACCTTTCCACTAGAATCATGACACACAGTATAAACCACAAATCCTCTTGCTTGTTACTATTACTTGGTATCATCAACGATGGAATACTATTTAAAAAAAACATCACTGTACCGGCTGCCCAGTCTGAATATCTCAGCTGGAACTGCATAGGTTAAAGCCTTGAATCAATTCTTCATTTTAACAGCCTGGAAAGCAGGCAAAGCAGTTTCCTAACAGAAAGAGAATTCTGAGTACTCTGAATAGCTAAAAACCTGAAAAGGGTACAGACCTGGCATTTCAGTCCCTTACTCCATCACTTTCTGATTTAATCTATTTTGCACATTAGGCATTTATTTTAGCCCTGAATGCAAGTGTATACATGCACACACACTCCTATCTTGCACAAAAAGTTTCTTCATAAATCTCTCTGCTGTGCAGACACGAGCAGGTCTCTCGGTGAGGGGGTGGAGGTGTGTATGCAGTAGCATTTCTTGGCAATGACTCCTTATAGCCTCATCCCTGTGAGACTAGAATGTGCCTTTTCAGTAAATTAAAAAAGAAACCTCCATCTTCGCTTGTGAATATCACCTGACATTCTTGTTGATTTACTCAACTTATTTTTCATTCCATAATTCTTCCAGACTGTGTTCAAATGATCTCATCCTGCATTTGTGTGATGAAGGTTACCAATCTGGAAAAGCCATCTACCTTCACCTTCATTATTATGACTGATATTTCTGCTGCTCTATTTACTTGCCTTTAATCTACTCCAAGGCTAACATTTGTTTTTGGCCTCATCCATAAGGAATTCACCAATACCCCCAGCCCCCGAAGTAGTGGAAACCTTTGCATAAAAATGAATCCTTTGCCTTATGGTATTGCAGCACTTAAAAATCTGATCCGGTGGTGCACCAAGAGCTGTGAAGATACTATGCTGTAATTAGAACAAACTTAAGGAGACCTATAGTGCACTGAGTGCAGCCGCAGCCCGGGCACTTGACCCACACAACCACTTCAGATAACACAACTGAACGAGAATGACTCTTTGGATGCTCTTTGGTGTCCAAACATCTAGTCCAGGCAGGCCGGGCTAAACTTAGTTCCTTCTCAGGCCTAGAGACTACTAAGTGAAGAGAAAGGTTGCTTAAGTATTTCCAACACTATCGATTTTCAAAAGTGTGCTACACCAAGTTAAGGCTTGTCCAAACTATTCAACCTGGTCGTATTTCTTTGCCATCCACATTCTATAGGTCAGCTGTTGTTTCACCACCTGTGCTTTCGCTGTAGATTTGATTTATAACGACACCTGTATCTTACTTGTTTGCTACACGTGGCCACTGCAGCTATTTTTTTTTTTTTTTTTTTTTNTTAAGCCACTGCAGCTATTTTTTTTTTTCTATCATTGCCTGTCTTTTCATGCTGTATCCTCCTATTAGTCTATATTCCAAAAGACAGGAAATACAAAAAAAATTTGTTCCCACAACTGTCATTGATCTTCTTCTAACTATTCATCATGAGTTCTTGAAATCACATTGACACAACAGGCCATTGTTGAAGTGTATATTTTGACTTATAATTTTTCACAGCCTTCAGTTCATTACTTTCAAAAATGAATTTTTAACCATGAGTGATCCATATATTAACCCAATGATTGGTATTCATAATGAGTTAATGCAGGCATGAGGAAAAATACTCAGTCTGAAATGAATGTTTTTAATAATGTTATTTCTATTTCTTCCAAAGTTTAGGAAATATCAACCAGATAAATGATGCATTTTGATTTCATGTTCCCCTCTTAAAACATCAGCTTTGCACTGTAAGCATCTATATCAACACTTTTTTCCTTTGCCTTTTTCTTTTAAGCTTTGTGCCTGAATTTGTCTATTCTTCCTTCAGATGCTCCATTGCAATATGTTAGCAATATTTTTCCTTTTACTGCCTCATTTAACCTATGCAATAAATATGCCTGTCCTATCATAGGGTAAGTATTTTCCCTAGAAATGGCTATAGAAGTTTGTAGCAAACTGGGCATTTCTATTGATTTTTGAATTGATATTAGTAGTTTTGTTTCTGCCTTGTTTTTAACAATTGACTTTTAGACCCTCACATCTCTTAAAAGTAATAATGCTATAAGCTCTGAAGACCCAGTGTAAACTAGAGTCAAGTTTTTCTTCTCTTGGCCCTCACTTCTTCACTATTCTCATAGCTTTCCTCATGCTTCTTACAAACAGTTCACATCAAATCAGAAGAAATACTGGTTAATGAACAACTGCCACTCACTATCAGCAACGTGCAAGAAAAAAAGGCACTTTCACAAGTCAGAAGAAGATAATATTATGGGGACAAAACACGAGGAAGAAACACAAATCTTTCCTGATCACATTTCAGAATGCGAGGACAGTCACCTCTACGTGGCGTGTGCTTCTGAGCATGGGGATGTATTTTTCTGGCCACTCTTAACTGCATCATGTGGATGCTAAAGGATACATTTTTAAAGCTTAATAACAAGCAGAAAACACAGGCATTTGCTAATGCAGACACTACCATGTGGAGGTTTGTTTTTTTTTTTTTACCTGCAGTTTGGAAAATTCAAATCAGAAGGTTTCACTATAAACAAGGCTGACAGGAGCAGTATTCCAGGAATACTAGGAAGTGGGGAATAATCCTACTTTAGAAGATTGCATATACTCTTGTGCTACGTAGTGAAAAGAGAAGATCTCTTTATTTTTTTGTTTCATATCTAAAAGCGGTCACATTGATTTTAAGGTGGTTCCTTTCAGAGTAAGATCCCAAACAGGATAAAACTCTGTAGCAGGACACTGCTATGATTTATCTCCCTAACCAGGATTAGTCAGAAGCATCCTTGAATGTGGCCTAGAAGGCTGTTTGTTTTAATCTAGGAAAAAGATCAATTCTGCTGTGGAAACACTGTGCACAGCATGGGATCACACTAATCAATTTGAGCAGGCCTTGGTAAAACTATCTAGTGCCCTGCAATGCAGGCTGCATCAAAGCTAATTAATACTTTACCCAGCTTTAATGAGTGTATTAGTGGCTAATATTTGTGTATAAGCTACTCATAACTCAATAATCCTACCACATTTGCATTATTAATAGGTCACGAATGTGTCTGAGTTGATTGATCATAAAACCTATTAACCTGGATTTGTAGTATGTCTCCAGTTACCTCCAAAAAGACCAGTAATCACTACAGGCATGACAACAGGTAACAGACTCAATGATCTAAAGGCCTTTTCTGCTTCCAAGCAACTATGGCTAGAGAATTACAATGACAGATATATTTTAAGCCACGTGAGCTGCTCTAGAAGATGATAAAGTGTCTAAAAGCAAGGACTATCCACACTGGATTACAAGATGCCCCAAATCTTTCAGCTCAAGCCACCCTCTGGCAGTAAAACTGGAAAAAAAAAAAATCCACATATCCCCTAATCCAGCAGGTGCAAGATTTTCTTACTCACTCCACATAGAAAAAGCTACAGTGAAGTACAAGCTTACTTAATTAAATGAATCTGTGGGCTGTTTCAGGTGAGATATGAGTAAATAAACCAAGTACTTCTCTGAGGCATGTTAGAGAAGAACAATATTTTGCAATTTCCCTCCTACAGGCTTTATGTTCTACGGAGGGGGGCCGGGAGGAGGGAGTACTTCATACTTTTCAGCAGCATTGAAAGCTTTTGCTTATTCATACCTCCTTACAATGGAGGTTAGATAATCATCCTAAAAGGGGAAAGCAGCATTTGAACACTGCAGAGAATATGCAGTGAGATGAATTCCACATGAACAATAATAATAATAAAAAAGATATGAGGAAAAAGCACTTTGTTGCTTTGGAAACTCATCTTTCTAATGCAGTATTTCCACAGGATCTTCTAATTGCTTCCTGTGGGATTGAAGCACTTTCTCTTATAACCTCAGTTTAGTAATTTATGTTAGTTAGTAGGGTGTTTTTTAGTGTATTTTTAGTTTTGAGGAATTGTTTTCCTATGCTTTTTTGCCTGTCATATTTCCTTGTACTTCACATTTTCTTGTTCATGCTGCAGCTATCAATGAAATTTAAGCTTCTATAATGCTGTGAAGCTGAATCCTCTTTTATAGCCGTGCTTCCTTATACAGTGGGACCGCAATGAAGGCTGCCTGGTAATCAGCTCGATGTGCCGGCAGGAAGAGGTGCTCCTAATTACCTGCTTGACTAACAAGAACTCATTTTCCAGGCTGTACTACTGTATTTCTTCTGTAGCTGTAATATTTTTGCTAGAATTATGTATAAAGACAAATAAAGGGGAAGAAAATGGTCATGCAGTGTAAAACATCTATATACAGATAATATGGCTTAAAGAAGAAAGAAAAAAAGCAGGTAGCAATGCTCCTAGCTCACTTATGTGGTCCTTACCAATCCCATTTTCTTTCAAGCTTTAGGCACTGCACGTCCAAGATTAGAAAGTGATTTTACAGAGATTCTTCACATTCGCAGGGAATGCCCCTGGGACATGCGGAGAGCCAGAAATACTGTGGGGCAGTCTCTGCCCAACCATTCAGCACTGGAAACTGATGACTTCTGTTGCATATGGCAGCCCACAACCTTATTCTGTTCCTTATTTCTCCTCTCAAAGCGGGTGTAAAACCTCCAAGGGAGAACAAGAACTGGAAACCAAGGCCAAGCAAAACAGTGGAAAAAAAAAAAAAAAAAAAAAAAACACATTCACTGTTTTTCATAGAGCTTTAACTAGTTAAGAATATTCCTCTATTTTACACAAAATAGAGTATTAAGCAAATCATTCATAATAATTGATGCATTAAATTCATTTAAACATTTTTACTTTTTGTAAAATGTACAGAGATAGCTATAAAAGTATCCTTTTCAGAAAAGGTATTGGTGCTTGAAAGCAAATTAGCAGACATCGTGTCTGCATCTTATAGATACATGTAAGCAACTAATACTGTAAATTGGGAAAGTCTAACACTATCTGCTATATTATTTGAAAGGCAATTATTGAAAAATAACTTTAAAGGAAATATTTATAGTTAAAATTAGTGTGATAGGAATATTTTATGCAACTGAGGCTTACTCATCAAGTGCTTGAGGAAAGTCATTGTGAAGGACTCGAGTGCAAATGGAAATCATTATTTCTTAACAGTGCAGTAAATTTACTACTATCATTAGGTCTCTTAATTAACAGATTCAGTTTTTTAGGATAGACAAGAATATCATCTCAGGCATGCAAAGGCCATATACTTATCTCTAGGTATAGAACTGCTGTTGGATAAATTTCCCACATTAAACTAAAACATATCTCGGGATTATTTCAAATCTTTTATTTTCTTTGATATAATTCTGTTATTTCCCTTGAAGGGCTCTGTGGACAGTTCAGGTGTCAGGAAAAACAACTACTGAGGTAATACAGGCAGATTCAAAATGAGAAGTGTGTCCAGTTCTCCAGTGCAAAGGAAATCCCATCTCTGGTAAGCAGCAGAGCTCCTGACTGGTCAACAGTCTGGACAACAAGAGTCAATGGAAGATCAATATGCTTTGGGTAAGGCCTTGATGTCAAAATGTCAAATTAATTCACTCACACACTCTTGGCTGTGCGTAGACATTTGAGAGAACAGTCATTGCTTATACCTGCATGAAATCCAGGCTGACCAGCTCATGCGAGAGAAACAAGACAGTCAACAGTACTAGAACTTAGGCAGTATTAGTCATTTGTGCTATGGATTTGGTGAAGGAGTGAACTAAAGTTTCATGTTCAAACCCAATTTGCCCTTAACATTGTACACATTTTTTCAGGACACAAACCAGCAAAAATTCCTTTTGCTCATTAAGAATGAACACAAAACACACATTTGTCTTCTCCTTTAGCTCAATAACAGAAGCTCAGAGATCTTATATTTAATTTGAGGTTTGGGGTGGGACTGATGTTAAACTATAAATAAGAACCAGCTGCCCTCCAGGGTGACTCTGCAATCTGCAAGCATTCAAACACAGCCAGTAATCACTACAGTTTTCTTTTAAAAGATATACCAAAACAGCATTGCCAGCTCCTTTGTGAGGTTGTGGGATGTACAAGTCTCAGATATAGTGAGTTTTGATCCCTGTTTCAGGGCATTGTAAGTAAGGTTCTAGTTTGGTCACTTGAAAAGTTTTGCTAACAGGAGCTCTATTTTTTCAGCTACTGCAGTTCAGATGACATAACCCTGTTGTTTTAGGAAGTTTTATTAAAACTCCCCGCATGCCAAACAAAAAACTGCTAAAAAACACATGAACAAATAGGGGGTCTATTTATTATCCTCTTGGCATCAGTTCATAACTCTCAGGAAAGCTAAATGAAGCTGTATGCAAGGACTTTATAAATGTTTGTATCTGCGGCTGCAGACACTCAAAACACACCAATATAAAATGCAGCTATTGTTCATACATTGCAAATAGGCTTTTACTTTCCAGTTAATAATGCACAAGCAGCCTTATTCTCTGAATAGTTAGCAATCCCCTAAGCAACAGTATTTTTTCACCCAGGCTAGGATTCCTGTTTTAATGACTACAGAAACACACAGTTAGGTTCCTTTTTCTATTCTCCTGGGAGGTAAGACTGGCATTTGAGAAAGATCATTGGAATTCTCTGGTGATTTTAGGGTGAAAACCCAGAAAATGCAACAAACAGCAAGATATAAAACCTAGCTTCTCCCTCACTCCACACACCTTCAGTAGGGAACTGTGCATATATTCTGCTATAATCTATATAACATTCAGTACATTTTTACTCTCTGCTACACAATCCTCAAACTCTCAAACTATTTATTAAAGATCAATCTTTGTGTTACTATTGATCCACTGAATTCTGGCACTGCCATTCTAGCTCAGAAGTAGCTACAGTAGTAGCTGAATAGGTCTTTTCTTCCACATTTCCCTGTGGTTAAGACTTCAGTATACACAGGGCATATACTCCCCTTATGGAGAATAGAATAATAATAAGGCAATATGTTTAAAAAATGACAAGGAATTACAGTCCAGTCATGACATCAGGTTTAAGGGAGACTTCATTAATATATTTGAAGTCAAACAACATTTCTATGACTTTTGTGTTTCACTACTACCAAACATTTAATTGGCAAAACTGATGGCCATTTGAAAACCCATTCAAGCATCCCAATGCACACTAGCTGGTTTCATACACAGCTAAAAGCTCTGTGGCTTTTCTTTAACTCTTTAAAGAATCTGACCTCCCCCAGCAGGAAATCCTCATTAATGCTTTGGCAATTATGCTTGCAGTTCTCTGCGTTTGCAAATTTCTCCAAGATGACAACAGCTGCTTCAGGAAGCTTCTTGTAAAATACTTTTTTCTCCATTTCCTTTGCAAATATTTTATCTTTTTCAAACACTCTTTTCCTGTTGACAATAGGTGAACAACTGCCGTTTTTAAATGTCTTTCTATACTGAGGCCCCATTCTAGTGAATGTACCTTATACCCATGAGTTAAATTAAGTTGAAATACATCAGCCCTGAACATTTTTATAGTCTTCCCCATTCTCATAATCTACAAGCATTTGTGTGCTTACCTGGTGTGGAGAGAAGAAGCCATACTTTGCAAGAACTGTAAGTTTTTATAAACAAAAATAGCTGGAGATAATGTATTTTAACAGTAATATCCAAAAACTGTGACTCCTTATTTCCATCTAACAGAAGATGCCTTTGCTACTGGTTTTGCTGACGGTATAGAATCTCAAGTTATGCCTGTAAAGCTCAAAAAATTCGGTGGAAAGCAAGAAATATTCAGGTTTGAGTGATAAATATTTAGGTTAGAAAGCTTTGATTGAACCAGCACGCAACCAGCTCCTATTGTGTTTAGGCTGAAGAGGTCATTTGGACAGCTCATGGACCATGACTGTCCAGAGACACAGTCAGCGAACTGCTGTTGGTTTTTTTGTCTGAAAAGTGTCACTCACGTTACCATAAACGTGCTGCTGCTGCACGCAACAGCAGGAGCGCACAGCTCTGCTTGCTCCTGCACTGCTGATTCCGTGGGCTCACCTCCAAGTGTAAATATCTGCAGATTTAAAGCCACAGGTTTCTTTAAATTAGATGCTTAGCAGCCAACAGATACTTGTCATTATTGCTCATGAAGACTCATTCTCATGAGACAAACACATACTATACTTCTATACTTCCCTTTGTTGAATTATTTTTATCAGATCTTCAGGCCTAGTGGTGCTTTACTGTTTTATGTTTATTTTAAGATAATATTTTCATCCAACTTCTCTTCTATGGATTCATAATAAAAGCAACTAAGGACACTTTGTACCTAACCCTTTCATAAGGTGTGATTGAGGAGTTCAGCTGAATGTGTTCAGTGCATTTTTTTGCTTGTCATCCTTCACAGATTTACTTCATTCCATTCCATCTAGAAATATTGTTTTGTTAAAGAAGAAAAAAAAACTACTCTTGTGACAATTTGCATAATATGTTAATGCTGATATGCATCTAGACATCTGGATGGCATTTTAATATCTCATTCTCATTCAAACAACTAGAAACCACACAGATGGTAGAGACAATTTTAAGAGTATTGTTGTAAACAAATAAGGCAGCCAGGAAATCAAACACGCTCTAAGAGAGGTTTTAGAGCCTCTGCTGCTTTCTGTGTGAGAATATGCATATGACATGTTTTGACTGCAAGAGAGAGCAGGCTCCTTCAGTTTCAGATAAACTAAGAGGTAAATGCACGATTTTAAATTGAGACTGGGGATCATTTTATGGGAAATTCTTTACTCTTCCTAGCTCAGCTGGCACTACAGATCACACTCAGCGCTTGCAAAGGCAAGCTATTTGAGGCTTAGGATGCTGCTGGGCAGAATATGGGTTTTATTTTCTCTTATTTTCAATTAGAATTAGAAATACGAAAAAAATGATTGCTTCAGGACAAAGACATGTCAATTTTGTTTTCCTATTGCACATAATAATTTACCTTCTAGTACTCTCTTGTCCCCTTTGTTACAAATTCATCGGCATGAAGTTGTATAGGACTCAGTAATCCTCTACAGTCTCCTTTAATCTGCTTCGTGCTTGTACCTCTTTACAGTTATGTAATCTTTTAAAGTAGAGCAACAACTGCAAGCGCCAATATTTTGGATGCCAGTCCAACTGCTTACGCAATAGCTGCACAGCAGCCTGTTCAATAGATGGAGCTGAAGCCTCACCAGCTGCTGCAATCTGCACTGTGCTAAAATTACACACAGGTATCTTTATCAAACGACGTGATAAACTGAGTATTTTTCCTTCAGTATAACGGCTTTTGGACCTCCTAGTTATTACAGCTATAGATCCCACACAATTAATTCCGCTAACCTTACAAAGGAGTTTACAAGACTTCAGTTTTACACAGTCTAGTACATACCACAAGAGCCGAGGGCCTCCTCCTTTCCCATCATCTTCCTCAGAATAGCTAAATAGTTACAGCTCATACTCCCCGTCTTGGCCATATACTTTTTAAGTACATGAAAATACTGTGGAAGCTGTTGAATCTCACATTACAATTGGAGACATAAGAGCCACTCCTGATTACCCCAAGGCACACCGTGGGCAGTAAGCACCAGGGAGCTACGTGGCAAACTAGTCAGAAATGTGCACCCAGCACAGCCGGATCTCAAGTTCACTGCAGGCTGTTGGACTCGAATTCAGCGGAATAGGATTGGAAGCTCGCAGAAAGCAAACAGGTGGGCAACCTGATCAGAAAGCAGTTTATCAAGGGAACTTGTAGAAATGGTACTTCTTAAAATATTTCTGCTTTTCCTCCCAATCTCAAAAATAAAAAGGCTTTGTAAGTCACAAGTGCAAAGAAGAGAATTGGAAATCAACTCACAGAAATGAATGCCAATGCTAACAGTATTTACCTTAGCAGAGAAAAAAATGCCTCTCAAAGCAAAAAATAAATATGATACTGCAACATAAAATGGCCCAGCAGAACCCATGCAGAACAAGCTAAGAATAAACCCGCTTCCCTTCCTGAAAGCACCCCGCTCTCAAGCTGACACCCCTACCAGCCAACATGAATGTGACAACAGTCACACCGGCTTCCCCACTGATTTCTCCGAGTCTCTCTCTCACTCCTTTCCTTCCTCAGGAAACCTCTTTGTGTCCCAGACTGGCCCATGATCCAGCTCTGAACAATCCCCAGCTGCCTCCAGCAGATCGAAGCCCTTTGCCGTGAGGGGCGGGAAGCGCTAAGCAGGAAACGGAGCGGGGCACGAGGGGGAATCTGGGCCAGCGACTCGCGCTATGAAAACTTCATGTGCAGTGTTTTAAGTTTGCCTTAAAAAAAGATCAATAAAACTTTAATTCTAAGCACGCTGACTTTGAAAACATAGTTAGTGCCTGTCAGGATAGGAAGGATAAAAATAGTCACTTAATTTTTAGTCTGCAAATTTTAAGATTACAAACAACATTTTCTCTCAAAGATGATTCTTTACTTTGTCCATACAGATGGATTTTTGTGATGTCTAAAGCATGCTTAAAGCAAATCATGGTCTGATTGTTCATACTGCAAGCCTGTTGATGATGTAGCTATTGTGGGAACTGGGATATATGGAAAAAACATTAATAATAAATGATGGAAATGTCACCCTCTCATCAGAGTGGTGGAAAGCAGGAAAGCGATTAAATTATGATAGGAGTAGTCTAAAAGCAACAGAGAAGCATTTTTAACGGACAGAGGACGGGGCTGTCACCTGGACCAGCTGCGCAGCGGAAGAGGAGAGGGACACAGCGATGAGGAGCCCGTACCCAGAGAGGGCGAGCGCAGGCACAGCCTCAACATCTGCCGCCCGTACTCCTTCTCAGCGAACTGAGACAGATGAGAGAGAAATAAAAATAAAAATAAACACCCAAAGACAGGTTTGCAAAACCAGCAGTGGGGCAGGTATGAGTAGTGCTGGCAGCCAGTGCCCTTGGTTGCTTCACTCTTCTGCTGAGTCACAGGTGGAGCAATAGCAGCACTGCTCTGCTTTCACCTGCCTTCTACTCCTTCAGCTGCCTCGATCCCTCCATGAATGTTTGGAGCATCCCTGCAGAAGATCTAAGAATTGGACACATTTTCCTGATTCACTTCCCACTCACCCTGTCTTCAGAGCAGCATGTGTTAGTGAAAGTAAAGTACGAATCAGGTCAGAGAATCCAAAGTTATTTTTGAAGTCAATCATCTTACAAATATCAATCTTTCTGAGTATTAAAAAATACAACAAACAGGCATTTTTATAGGATTGCAAGAGCATTTGGGGAAAGGTTTTCATAAAATATGTATGAATTCATTTTATATGTGCCATAAAAAAAGAACAGATATAGCATAGTGGATCCTATTTTTATGTCATCTTTGGTAAGAAAATATAGATCAATTGATTCTAAACTCTTGTTTTTCTGGTACAAATGCTGTACAAGAAACACTGATATAACTGATGTAGACACACAGGAAGAGTTATTGTCCAAAGAGTTTTCTTTATTCAGGTCTCTAACTTAGACAATTCCCTACTGAAATTCAGTTTGTTGTCTACTATTCTTTATCAACTTATGCAGAAGAGAAATACATTTCAAGTCACTTACTTAAGTCACAGAAAGATTAGGGCATTTTGGTTAAATATTTGTTTAAAAAAAAAAAAAACACTATGTAAAATAGTACCTTATTCCTTATCCACTTTTCAAAAAACGAATGATTTTTTTTAAATGAAAATATCTCCAAAATAATGCAGCTGATCATAGGGGCTGAATGATTGGATTGTGTGAAAGCAACTGAAAATAGAGTATTAAATCAGATAGCACTGATTTCATTATGAGTATAAGCCCTAATACTGGAATTGGTGGAGGAAAGAATCAAGTTTCCTGAAAATACCTGAAATCTGTTATTATTAATTTGTGTAGCTCTAGATAGGCAGCAGAAAATCAGTCAGTAAATTGAGGGATCATGACAGACACTCTTTTAAAGTTTTCTAAAAAGTATTATGAAGAATTGATTTCCTGCATTTCTGTAAAAGAGCTCTCTCTGCATATATAGATATATACATATATATATTTACACAATATCATTACATGGAGAATTTCAAGTCTCTGTTACATTTGTAATATCAAATACTGCACGATTAAAAACAGAAGTGTAATTAAAAGAAAATGAGGAATATTCATGTATTAAAGCAGAGTGGCTCCTTTAGAGCTGTTCCAGACCTTGGCTTCCTTAAGTGATCAGTTAAAAGGAAAAAAAGGTAGGATATTTGCCTCCATTTGCATGACTAGAATAGCAGTTCTGGAAAAATTCCAATATTCTGTGTAATTTTAGACTTAGGACAGCTGCTCACTCTAGTCAAGTTAATAAAATTTCATGAAAAAAAAAGCAACACTGTATATGCAATATTGGATGGGATATCAAAAGCTTGATTTATCTCACCTCCCTGTAGCAAAGCTGCTCCTTGCGCTCAGAAATGCCAGGGTGTCTGCCCCTACCTGCTGCCTTTGCATGCAGCGAGGTGCCAAAGGACAGGGCAGGTGTGTGCTGGCTCGTGGGATGTTATTGTGCCCTCGACTCTCCACGGGATCCCATCTCATGGCCATCCTGAAACAAATCACAACCAGGAGGGTGTGTGGTGCCTCGTTATCACCTGTGGAGTCCTAGTGAGGCTGTTATGTAAGTTCTGAGTCAGGTTTATTTGGGGAATAGCTTAGTACTAACATTTGCTTTAAATGCATTTGTGGGGATTTGCCTTTACTATCCAAGCTCCCCACAAACCGTCCTCTGCTGCGATTGAGACACGTCTGCCCTGGAGAAGCCACCTGCAAAGCATTCACATGCACAACTCAAGGAACTGCTGAGTGCTCTGCGGTGGTTCTGTCTCTGATAGAGATGCAGTTGTCATAAGCAGCTGAATTTACTGAACTTACAGTAAATTAAACTGTTCCAAAGTTTGTTCTGCTTTTATTTATATACAATTAAGTGTTTCTGTACCCAATCAATGTTGTTTTGATTAGGATCTTCTCTACAGGACTTCCATGTAGGTCTTAGTGCTCCTGAAAGCAGACCCGTTTCTCTAACACGTGCTTGCATGCAAAGGCAGTGACGGATCTGGCAAGGGAGCCAGATGGACTTTCAAGTCACCCCTTGAAGCGACACCAGCCCTCTTGCAACCAGCCTCCTCTTGCAGGTACTTCAATGGGAGCCCTACGTCTGCTAGGGCTGAACCTGTTTGCATCTTGCTCAGAAGAGGTTTTTTTCAAAGCTGAAGATAACAACCCTTCCCGACCAATGTATCTTCTATGGATTATGAGATTTTACTGTCACGATCACCCTCCTCTTTAACAGACAAGTCGACTCATCCACAGAGCTTCAGCGTCAGGACAGAAAAAGGAAGGCAAAGCCCTGAAACCTGGCAGAGAGGCATCTCACTGCTTATGCTAACCAATTTCCAGATTTGAGCTTTTGCTTTTATTTTATGGACCATTCAGCAAGAAACCCAGCCACATTTTTCTCCCCTAATGCTCCTCCTAGACAAAACGCCTGTTCCTGATGGCCACGCTAAATACTCAGGGGCCTGAAATGGTATCAGCAAAGCCAAGCCATCCCCAAAGAGCAGGTCACATTCTGCAGCAATTTCTGTGAAGAATGTTTCATCTGTGAGTGGAAGGGACGAAACCTGTTTGCTCTTGTGCATGTGTATGCATTATGTAGCTATATATAATACAGTACATGTAATATAAGCTTAATACTGTTTCATTTTCTTAGCTGTATTTTTTGTTTGTTTGTTTACTAAGATCTATTTTGCCCTCACTCTTAAGGGAGGAATACCTTAACTATATTTATAGCGTTTATAAAAATCACACTTGCTTATTTTATATAAGACCTGAGGTATATAATAAATTGCTAGAAAGAAACTTCTCTTTCTTTCCAAAGTAGCAAGACATAGAAGGACTGCATTAGATTATATGAAATTTAAATGCATTAGCTGTTAGCCGAAGTGAATTTTCATATAAATTAATATTGTTATTGTATTTTAATAAAGCAATAGCATTTGTGGAATTACGTAGACATCAATCACTTGGGGGTGTCTTGGAACAATTATTGACTTCATGCATCATCTGCTTCTTCACTTCAAAATTTGTTGCACTTTTCATAAATACCATATATCAGTGAGCCATAAAACACATTCTAAATGCCTTCTAGACCATCACAGACACTGTTGTTAGAAAAAGTCCCCTGAGCCAATGACATCCTAATATGTGACTATGTAATTAAAATTTTGACATATGCAAAGAGTTGTAAAATAGATAAAAGAGTATGTATTGTAAATAGAAGTTTAAAGGCGTTGAGCAGATGGTTTGTTTGTGAAAGAGGTATGGGGAGTGCCAAGAAATGACAAACAGATGGCTGAGGTGTGAAGGACAGGCGGGGAAATTTGGAAGAGTTGAGGACATAATGGACAACTCGATGAATTTTTGCCCACACTAAGTGAATAATAGGGTTTGAATAGAAGGTTAAACATTTTGGATTTTTTTTATCTGCACTTACACAAAAGTGCCAGCGGAAAACATACAGCAATAAGACCAATAATAACGATCCAGACAAGTCGTGCTCCACAGGCTTTAGTGATGCAAAGCCTGTCCCAACTGCAGTCACCACTTGAGTGAGAGCTGTTGGATAACACAGGCGCTTCCATCCCAAGCCAAGGGGTGGGCCGAGCTGTCTTAATTCAAACAGAAGAATTCGGAACTGTAGCAAAACTATATTGCCAATGCTTACAAGTGCCTGAAGAGCATTATTAGCAAAGTACTAATCAATCATGTATTGCTGGCCAGCTGCAGCGCCTTGCTGCCCTAACTGCTGTGATGGCAGGCAGCAGCGAACTGAGCTCAGGCTTTGGGGCTTGCACAGCAAAGCCACGATGAAAAAGGAAGAAATCAGGTCAAGTATCGCTTACTTTTTTAAACAATAGCAAGTCTTAAACTATGACCAGTTTAAAATTATGACAGTGATAAACTGATCCTTGAATCTTATTTTCTGTTATTTTTTTGACTCTGATGCATTTGTCAGACTCTAGACAAGGCTGAAAAATACACTGTCAGATATAAAATGGAATTCGTGCACACAAAGGGACAAAGCATCATTTTTAGTAATCAAAATCAAACTTCCTAAGACCTGTGAAAGTGGAGGGATGTTGAGAGTGCTCTTTGATTCAATTCAACATGAAAATTCAATGTAGGTAGTAAAAGGGGAGCGATATTTATGAACATCTTTGCAGAAGTCAGTCAGTTTTGTCAGCAGGTATTCATTCTGAAAATGGCAACTGGAACCAGAAAAACCTTAGGCACAGGCAAATAAACATCCTCATTTTATAGCTACGGCTAGTGCCCAGCTGAGAAAATAGAAACTTCTAAGTAGCATGAAATGATCTTCTACGTAGCTTTGTGAAAACTCGAGCGAAGAGTTCTGCCAAGGCTACGGAGAGCGATTTCTCGGATTATTGCAGATGAAAACTAAAAGCAAAATGGGGATATCCAGTATTTGTGGAAACCTTGCAGTGCCCAGTCTTGCATCTGGAATTGTATTTGTACAATTGGAATTGGAATTGTACAAAGCAGACTGTATTAATGTGCAGATTGTATTAATATGTATTAAGGACCCACTATTCAGAAGTGCTTAACATTACTGTTAGTTATAGCATGTTTTTTGAAACTAGCTTTTATAGGGCTGAAAGGGAGAAAAAAAAAGTATTTCCAGTGCAGATTACTACAAGTTCGCCATTTTTCTGCAGGTAGTTACAAATATCTACTTAAAACCTTCCAAAAGAGCATTCAAATAAAATATTTTTTGCTTATTTCTATATTGTTTAATTATTATTTATTCTTTTATCCTGTTACAAAAGGCAATTTGTATGTGAAAATGGCATTTATGATGATGAAAACTGAACAGCTCCAAAGCAAATGTTACTTGAGAAATGATGGATGTTTTTACCCTGGCAGAACTTGCAAATAAAACCTCCGAACACGATCATTACTTTTGTGTTCTGTAGTTTCTTCCACCCTGGTGACACAGTGGAATTAGCAGCTGCGGGCAGTGCGACACTGTGCTAATACGTGGCGGGACAGAGGAGGGCTAACGACGAACTGCTCTTTGCCAGCTTCTCGTCCCCGAGATGCAGTGCTAGTTCCTCCAAGAATCAGCCCAACGCTGTCGCGTGCCCCTCGCAGAGATACTAGAGCTACAACCACTCGTGCTCCCCTTGAGGGCTTTGCATGAAGCAGTTAAAGCCAATTCTGCTTTCCGGCCTCGTGGAGGCCCAGGAGTTTCCAAGGCTGCCCTGGCAGGGTCAGCATCGTCTCCCTGGCACCTGCACTTTGGATTCTGTCTGGTCTGTAATCTTCGTCTGTATTTCTTTTGCTTACAGGATCATCTCTTTTTAAGCCCTGCTTTCCTCTTCCATCTTGCTCTTTTATATACGTCTCTCTGCCATTTAACGTTGCATTTCCCTGGCCTGTCACACCGGAGCTACCGTCCTCCCCACCGTCACCCTCGATGGNGATTCTGTCCGGTCTGTAATTGTCTGTATTTCTTTTGCTTACAGGATAATCTCTTTTTAAGCCCTGCTTTCCTCTGACATCTTGCTCTTTTATATTCGTCTCTCTGCCTAGTTAACGTTGCATTTCCCTGGCCTGTCACACCGGAGCTACCGTCCTCCCCACCGTCACCCTCGATGGAGACACCCTCCGGTCTGCGGGGCTCTCCCCTGCTCCTCCGTCTCAGAGCATCCCTGCTCTCCCCTGTTCCGTGGCACTGGAGTGTGCTACTCAACAGCGTAATTCTCATCGCTGCTCCTTCCTTTTTTTTCTGGGATGTTGGTAAATTTATCTTCCATTTGCCAGGAGAGCAGCTGTACATTTGAGCTATATGTTACCCTCAGAAAGATGAACTTACTTGACCTCCCCTTTTTTGGTTAAAGGAGAGACTGTTACTTGTGACGCTTTTTATCTCACTCTTGTATTCTAGGTTTTTCTCCTTGATTTCTTTTATCTGCTAGGTATCACACCAGACCAGCTGTCTAAAGGAGATGAATTTTAGTAGGGCTGTTTGTGTGATGACAGTTAAGGTTGTGTCAGAAAAGTATGATAAAAACAACATCCTTCAAAAGTTTCTAGTAGCCATAAACATTTGTTTTAAAAGTCTGAGATCTTTTTACGAAGGTTATTGCTATTGTTTTTATGCTTAGGAATCTGCATATGAAAAATATAAATATTTATGAATTTTATATACATATATAAATATATTGAGATACACAAAATGCTTAATATAGCCAATATAACTATACAATCAACATGCGTAGCTATGCATTACTATCACATCAATGGGAGAATTGTTCTTATTTAAAAATGCTACTTAATAGAAAATAGAATAGATATTTTGGAGTATGTATTCTTCAATAAATTATAAGTACTATATTTAGATACAGCTGGTCCTTAAAATTCAAACACAAACTCATATCTCCCTACTTCACTTTCCAGGAGAAAGCATTAAGGGTTGCTCCTATATATGTTTTCTGAACTCCAAAAAATACCTTCAAAATCATCCCTCACACCTCCTTCCCAGGCAAGGCACACAGAAGGCAAAGGCATTCCCCAGGGCAGATGCAAGAATGCTGATGTCACCTCATAATAAGGAGAATTAAAGTGAAGAATATAGCAAACCCAGCCGGAGGAAGAGACAGGATTTGGAAGGTAATGAAAGCAAAATGCTCTATTTTCTTTCTTCCTCCCAGTGTGCACTCGTGAGGATACCCGAGCTCCAACCGCTTGTTGAGTGTGTTTTCTAGGACTAAAAGGACTAAACGCTGCTGCTTCTGATACAGCAGGAAATAGGGCCCTGCCAGCCCTGTTCTGCCCGCGCGGAGCGGGCAGGGAGCAGCATCCGCAGGGCTCAGCCCGGGGCAGGACCTGCTCAGAGCGCGGAGCCCTCGGCGCTCAGCAGGACACGCGTCCGCGAGGACGTCCCCTAAAGCACAGGCCACTCACTGCACCTAGGCAGGTGCAGGGGGAGAGGAAAAGGGATTTCTTTTGGATATCTGACAGTCACAGCCTCTTTTGTGGTACCCTTCTCTGATGACATGTGGCTCGCTCTCTATCAGGACTCTGACAAAAATCATAGGAAAATTTGTTCTGTTCTCCTCTTGACAATAAAAATCTTAAACTCATTCCAGGGAGGAAAGCTGTGCCCTCATTTACACTAAGTAAGTCAATGATTTCTTTGAATGACTTTAGAGTTACAGTGCCCTGAACGAGAGAAGAATTTGACCCATATATTTTTTAAAATAGTTATGTTTTTTTGCACACTCTTCCTTCTGAAGACTCACTTTATTCAGCCATCAATATTCACACTTTAAAGGCTTATTTCCATCAAGTTCCATCAATGACCTTTAGAAATTGGTCCCTTCAAATAAGAAAAAAGACCTCAATTACAACAACATCTGCCTCCATCTAGCACTTTATTTGCCTTAGAGAAGGGATGGAATGATGATTAAGTTAATGGATAGGTCATTTTCATTTTTCACATTTACCATTTAAGTGCCTCCATGAATCACCATTTATTTGGGGCCCAGTCACGGAAGGCAGTGGCAAAACATCCATTGACTTCCACAGGCTCCTTTCCTGCACGCTGCAGCGAGGGGAAGCAGAGTACTGGCATTAATCAACCTTTACAACCATACCATAATATATTTGTCTTTTATTAGAGCTGGAAAATAAACACGATTGTCCTCAGGCTCCCACTTCTCTAAAATCTGCACTGGCTACCTCAGTTTTTTTCTGCTGGCACTCGGTTATACAGCATCTCTGCTCCCCGTGCCTGCTCACAGGCACTAAGTTGACAACTTTGCTCCCTTAGCAAGGATAAAATGAAGTGTAGTAGGTGGCAGTAACAACAGGAGAGAGAACTTCTCTACCAATTTATTCTATTTTACTAGGCGGCTGTAAGCATTTAGCCAAAGATATATGGCCAGCAGTGGCATGAACCATAACAGCGTCCTGTGGGGTACAAGCAGCACTGCAGAACATCGCACATCATGGCAGGATGCTGGCCGTGGCAGTGGCAAAGCAGGTGGTCCATAAATAAGGTAATTTGTGAACCCCTTAAGTAGAGAGGATCTGTGTGAGACAGAACGTGTGTAACGTAGGACACGGTCAGACGGAGGAGGGTGGAGATGGGGCTGTCAGGAGGAGCCGCACAGAAAGCTGCCGAGCTGCAGGGTCAGCCGCAGAGCTGCTCGCCCCCTGCGCAGCCTTTTAATGGTCCCTGGGTCTTCTAAAGTGTTAACGTGTGCCCACACCACCTTGTTTGTCCATCTAGTTTCATCTGCACCTTTGCAGCCTGGCGAGGGCTCTCCTTGAAGATTTTAATTCCAAGACCTGTTTTCTAGTCAGCTCTGCTGCCCCGGGCCTGGGCTGACGCTCAAAGGAGGGGACTTCCCCAGCACAATATGGTGAAATTACCTGTTGCACCCAGTTACTCTTACATATATAAAACAGACCGAGATCGAAAACATAGCTTGATTCACACAATAATGTTTAAAAGGGAACAGAAGCTTTTAGCAAATGAGGGCTAAAGTCACTAAAAAGCAAATGGAAGGTCATTATGTTCCTTATAATTGCAGCTGTTTTCTGATACATCTTGTACTAAAAAAGAGAGAGGAAGCAGAGCAATCTGTCTGTGCTGGAGATGACACTGAAACTTTAAATGGAAGTGCACTGCAACAAATTAAACAAGTGGGAATCAAAAAGCCGTAAAGGTTAGAACTCTTTGGAGCAGATATGGATTATAGGGAGAGGCTGCTCAACCATACCATTTGTTGACGAAGTTATAAAGATCAAGATCACTACACTGAGCAACTAGTCAAGAATTACAAGAAAAGGAATCATAACATGAAAAAATAAAGATGGAGTTTTTTATTTGAACTGACAAATTGCATTTATTATTCAAACACTGTAACCA
This sequence comes from Crypturellus undulatus, assembly GCA_013389825.1. Classification (NCBI taxonomy): domain Eukaryota; kingdom Metazoa; phylum Chordata; class Aves; order Tinamiformes; family Tinamidae; genus Crypturellus; species Crypturellus undulatus. The sequence goes on from VWPW01020719.1 coordinate 130,486, forward strand.
TCAACCGGTTCAACACCAGAAGGAACCTCAAATGACAAGACATAAAAAGAACTTCAACACAGAGCTGGAGAGAACAATATGATCAGCACAAGGACAATAAAATCCAGCCCAGGAAGTTTTATTCTGTAAAACTGACACGGCGTTTGGGAAGAGACAAACTGGGCTGAATGTCGTGACTTAAATGGAAACAGGGGCTGGACCACAAGGCAGGTAACAGCAGCAATCACAAACAGAAAGTGCCACAGGGAAGAAGCAGCGAGGAGAGTATTTGGTTTGCAGCACAAAAATCACTAGTGTCACAGAGCAAAAAGAGCATCATGTAAAGAGAAGTCCCTCTTGGCCGAGGAGGCACTGACAGCAGCAACAGTCTCAGAAAAATACAAGAGCCAAATGATTTAGCTGCCTATAACCGCACACTCAGAAATACTCTTTCCTCACTACAGAGCCAACTATTGTAACTATTACTCCAAGCCGAGCACTCATGTACACACTGACACATAGAAATGCAGGGACATTTTACTAAGAGTAATGGCAGGGTAGTGGCCCTGTGTCTTCTGATACCACAGAATGCCAAAATAATTAAGCAGTAGGTTGGCATCTATCAGCTGTAAAAAGCAACACATTTGTGATAACGCAAACAATCCTATGGAAAAAAAAAACTATTTCCACAGCAAATCTTCCTGTTTAAGCTGCTTCTCCTTATCCTTCAAGGATATGGTGTCTATTTGTATGAAGATAGTGTCTATCAATTTTAAGTCACATTTATGAACTCCATTCAGAAGCCGGGACTCCTCTGAGTTATTAAGCCATTAAAGGCTCTGTCACTTTTCATGTCAAGGGTAATAATCAAATGATTAAAACAGTTTAAAGTTAGCACTCTGGTAGTAAAAATGCGACATTTCCACCAATTTTTCCAGATTCAAGAACAATCCTAAATGGTGTTTGATGTGAACAACTGCGTTGAACCATCAGTAATTAAAAGACGTCTGCTGGAAAAGGAACTCAGAATATTTTTCCTAATGTTATCAAAAGGAAGCTGTTTGATTCTTCTTTCCAGGAGGGAAATTCATTTTGCATGTCATTTAAATATATTAACAATGCTTCGGCACTCTCAGTTACCTTCCTGCTTTTCAGCTCAGGAGTCTGAACATGCTTTGGGCACCAGAAGAGCCTCCTTGGGCACAACAGCGCATCATCCCCAGGAGCGGAGCCGCTGCTCCGGTCCTGGCAGATCCCGAAGCCACCTCGCGCTGAATCATTCCACAAAACATTCCGCTAGCGCAATTCCTTTGGGATTGGCGGGCTGGCCGGCACGTAGGGAGGGCACGAGCAGGGGGGTCGCACAAAGCCGGCGGTTTGAGCCACTGGCGCGGGGGCCCCTTCCCGGCTGCGAGCGGAGCCGCGGGCTGGGGCACGTGGAGCTCACGGCCTCCAGGACGCGGCGCAGCTGGGAACCGCCACATCCCATTTCTTGGAGCAGCCCCTAAAAGGAGCCCTCATTCTGGGCATCTCCACTGAGCACTCCCCATTTTGTGGATATTCAGAGCCCCGCTACACTTCAGTAATTCCAACTCAGTCACACTCATGACTGCCTCATTTGGTAAATTCTGGATTTTGGATAACTTCCTTAGAGAAACTAACTCAGGGGCTTGGAGTGTGCTGGAGCAGTTGGCTGTTCAGCAGCTGCCTTATAAAAGAGCTAACAAAGAACCGGAGCTAACGTTGCACAAAAACATGAACCTAGCTCTTGTTTTAAGTTACTCCTAACCTCCCAGTGCATTTGGGCTGCAACTGTATAGATTGGCTTCTTCAAGCATAAACTATTTTGAGCAAAAAAGGAGGTTTCTTCTCTAAGTGTATGCAAATATGCATACCTTTATATTTGGAGGTTATTTTTAAGCGGTAGCGGAAGGTTAAAATTTGCTGCAGAAACAACTGCTGTAGAACCATTTTCCTGAAGGAGAAATATGTTGCAATTCCTTCAAGACTACTTGCTGACTGAATTCCACTGCTGCTTCTATTTTGAGATCATTTGTGAAGGATTTATCTGGTTTGTGACTAGCTAAAGGATGATGCTGTGCATTGTATGAAGATACAAAGATGTTAGCCTCCATTACCTCTTGGATTTGTGCACTATAGCAATCTTTCAATTTTCTGATCAAAAGCTATGCATCAAAAAGCACAGTACAACACTGCATATTTCTTACCCTATTAGATGCCTCCAGCTAGCTCTTTGTTGCTCTTATTATAAAGTATTGCTGTGGCACCTGGATGCTGCATCCTACTGTGATACACACTACTAACACGTAGTAAATGATAGGCTCCTCTGACCAAGGAGATTAAAAACAAAAAGACTAAAATAAAGGTGATGGTTGAGAGAAATGCCTTCTGTTTCAGCCTGTATGAAAAGTCATATGAAAACAATACTTCAGTTACCTAAAAATGTAAAAAAGTAAACATATTTCTTACCATATGCAACTGAGCAAACACAGAACTAAATTATCAGTACTACAGTAGTGTACCTGATCACCTGAGGTGCATTCAGAGAAATCTGAATGAAAAACACCTGTCCTCAAGGGAAACCTGGGCTTTGGTACACATCAAAATAAAGAGGTAATTAATGCAACCAATATCCACAGTTTATCACAGCAATGCCCAGTTACTAATAAAATGCATCTCTTGTGGTGCAATTCAGAATATTCAGGAAACAGGTAAAAAGAAGGAAAGTTAAAGCCTCTTCTTTAAAATTTAACTTCATTTCAATTCTGTCTGGAAAATGTGCATGTAGACATAGCAGTATTCACAGGATGATTTGCTAGAAACATCCAACTTGAATTAACTTCACATTTTATTAGCTTGCTGTGGTTGAAGATGGCAATATAAGGTTGTAAAAGACACTCCCTCAATGTATATTGTTTCTTTATAGTAAAATGTCATGATTTATTATTTTTATTTCCAGTCGCCTGGCTTTCCCTCTGGAGGAATAGCTGATTAGTCTCACTTCAGGCAGTTTCAACCGGAAAGAGAGAAACAGCCAAAATAGCTAGGAAAAAAACACTACAGGAGCTATTTTGCTCTCTTCATAATTTGAAAGAGCTCTTCAGCCACTGAGCTTTTAAATTCCATAGGGTTCTCCTCGCAGGGGCAGAATGCTGCAGGCAACTTGCATAGGAATTAAATAGGGGTTTTTTTTCAGCTGCATAGCTCTCCTTTCTAAAAAAATATTTTTAGATGAAATCCTTGTAGTCTAAAATAAATCTCACACTTGAGAAATGTAACAGCCAATCCTCTTTAAGAAGAAGTTCGTTTCCCGGGCATCAAGAGAAAATGTTGATGCATTTGTACTGAAGAGGAGGACTGAAGATCAGGCTTGCTGGTGCAGCAAGGGGCACTGGTGCTGTAAGCCGTACGGGTGGACGTGTCTTAGAGCCGATCTCTGGGGCAGAGCAGCGCTGAGGAGCTGCTGCCCACTGGACATCTCGGAGATGCCGTCCCACGCACTGAGTGCCTAGTAGTGGTGGAGCAGGTTAGGAAGATGCCTGGAGCACATCCTCCAGTGTATCCACAAGGCATCCAGCTCACGCACTTTGAGATGTGAACTGAAACGCAGGAAGCTCAGAGACCTTTCAGAATCTCACTCCTGGTCTAAACCAAAGTGCCACTGCAGATGCCCTAGGAGAGCTTTGCAGGACTCCGCGTGCTCCCCAAGGAAGATGATGGAGGCTCCATTTCATATGAGGGACCCAAGCTGGTAGTAAGGACCACAGGCCAGCTGGGAAGGAGCTCAAGGTGAAGCTGCAACCTCCTTAAGCTGCATCTGCAGCTGGAGCCTTGGACCAGCTGCCACGAACAGTCGCAGGGGTTGATAAGAGCCAGGGATCCAAGTGCCACAACTTTTAATACCATTTGAGCACCTAACTGCTCTTCCATAATATGCACTGATCCGTTATTGTTACAGCCTTGCTCTTTAGAGACATTATGAAAGAAAAAAAAGGTCTGACAGATTTCAATTTCTTCCACTAAAAACACCCAGGGAAACAAATGACAGCTCAACAGAATAAAACAAACTTTTCTTCCAAAAACCTTAAATTAAGGCAACTGTAGAGTTTAAATCCTCATGCTATCTGTTACAATTTACAACAATTACATTCATTATTGGCTTATTTTAATAACCTTTAGGCACACTAGAATTATATTTTTTCTTCAAATTCAACAAAATGTAAGAGTCTCAAATTACTTATATCTATGAAATGAATTAAATGATGTGCTATGATAGCAGGAGACAGGATATGCTCCCCCTGGAGATCTTTCCCCAGTTCCATTTCTCTTTCAGTGTTCCTGTGTTCCTACTTTGGAGGCTACTACAATACAAGTGGTACTCATAATATGCAATACATTTTTCCTGATTACTTTAATAGTACCAAGAAGATAACCAATGAATAACCACAATAATGTATATGTAAAGGGAATCGCAAATCTCACTGAGGCAGAACAGGAAGAATTTATTTTCAAAGTGTTGCTAATGACTTGCTGCCTGTCCCTTTGAAAATTGCTTTGAGCTTAGTACCATCCCTCGGAAATCCAATTCATAAATTCATAAACAGCATGAAATTCCAGTAGGAAATAAAGCACTTTTATTTAAATGTATTACAGCATGTTAATGTTGTTTCCTAGAACATAAACCACAGTAAACACTGCACGGAAATACAGACAAGGAGTGACCTTACTGTATGATTTTGAAAAGTTTCTGGGCTAAAACCCAAAACTCGACACGCAGTCAACTTGCAAACACATTACTACAAAGGGATCCAGATGACACTCTGTGGCTAAGGCAAGCAAAAGGGAAACAGCACTCGTGTGAGCAGCGTATCCCATCCCCACACAGGATAAGGACGGGGACCTTCTGCCTTGGGGAGCTGCAGAAACAGACCCGGTGCCTCCCAGCTCGCTGCCAAAGCAGCAATACGCAGGGAGCAGGTGCTGCACACTGCTGGTTTGGCACGGCTGCCGTGTCATTCAGCAGCTGCTGATATGTGATAATTTTTCATGGGAGCTCTCTCAGAAGCTTTTCTGCAAGTGGCTGGCTCTCCTGTCTGCCTCTGCTCTCATTTTATTCCAAGTGCTCCTCTTATGAGCACTCAGCTAACCTGCTATGCCTGGAGGGCAAAAGGAAGTCGCTGAAATTCTCAGTAATGCCACTAAACTCGTACTGGTTTGTATGTGTTTGGGCTCTGGAAATGGAGGGCGGCCTCCCTGTATCATGTTCTCTATAACACTGCTAAATATTTTTTTCAGAGCAAATGGAAAAGGCTTCTCACATTACTGAGCACTGCCTGTATGCATTTGCCTATGGCATGTCAGGACTGCATATTCCCTTTTCATATTTTCTTTTTTTAAATGAAATCAACTGAAATTCTTAAAGAATCATAAAAGGAAGCAACAGAGGTATCTAAAATATGGGAGAGAAACTCCCATAAAAAAATGGGGAGAACTGAACTTCTTGGTACCTGCTTTAAGGAATAGACCCTGAGGGGGCTCAGGATTGGGATGTTCCAAGCCCCACAATACCTGGAGGAGCTGGACCTCCCCAGGGATTCGAGAAAGCATTTGTGTGGAGGCTTCTTTAACTTCAGAAATGCAATGAAATGGTGCTCTTTGAAAAAAAAAAATCATTAGTTGCAAATCAGAGCAATTATCTTTGGAATTTTTTTTAAAAAGAAAAGAAATTAATTAACTGCAGCTCATGTAGGTCCCGGGGAACGGGGAATTGTCAAACCCCGTTCAGTTCCTGAGAGAAAAAGTGAAGGATCAGTCGCCTGGAACAACGCGCACACGGCGCCTCAGCCAGAGCGAGCGCGGCCTTCACGGGGAGCCTGTCTGCCTGGGAGCCTGTCCTGCTCCGCTCCGCAAGCCCCTCAAAATATTAAATATCAGATGCAGGTGACCTCTGCTGAACTCCAAAACCCTTTTAATAAGAAGAATTTCTACCTACTTAGCTCACTTGTAATTGCACTTTAACTTATCAAATAACTGCATGCATGCCTACAGAAATCGGAAGGACATCTCCGTACGCTCTGGTGAGGGAGGACAGAAAGTCTGAAAGAAATGTGGAAAATCAAGAATTGGCTGATTTGGGATCAATGCTCAAAAAAAAGAAAATCTATGTTTATCCAGGAATATCCTCTGGATATCTCTACAGCTGTACAATGTTTCTATCTATCTTCTAGCTTCTATCTATATCTACCTTGTAGCTACATGCTGATTTAGGAGAAAGGTTGCTCAAGTTTTCTGTTTCTGAACAAAACACTTGGAAGGTGAAAAAAAGACTGGTTGAGGGGACCATTGTGCAGTATGAGGAGCACAGGGCAAGCAGAGCACCCAGGCCATGACCGTGAGTTTATCCGTCTCCCGGGCTGCTGAGCGCAGCGGCGCCTGGTGACAACGGGGTGGAGAGGGTCTGTCATGGGCCCTGGGCCGAGGCCAAATGCCTGCACCAGTCCTGGCACCTAATCCCACTGGGAGAACCTGCATCCAAACAACCTCTCTAAAGTAGCGTTTACTTTGACTAAAGCATTACAGAGAAAATCTGTCTCGAAAACTAAGCCCGAGCTCAGTCCCACTCAGGCCTGCCCTGGGGCTGACCAAGGTCACTTCCTTGTGCTCCTCCACAGCTTCCCTGAGCCTGGACTCCCCACCTCAGGCTGCGGGGATCCCCGGCCCTGGCCTTTTTAACCCCTTCTGTTTGTGTTCCAGTTCCCCCATCTATTAAAACAACATTTTCACTTCTCAGGAGACAAAAGAGGAAAAATCTTCAGAGCCGGAGCCCTTGCCTGCTGGGGAAGAAGCTGGAGGTTCCTATTCCAGTTGGAGGCGAGGGGACAATGGCCCAAGCTTGGTCCTCTCCATTTCATTCTTTCTGAAACTCCTGGGAATTTAGTCATCATGTGAATAACAAACACTCTATGGCCCAGGACTAATGATCTCTCTTAATGCCCGTGCTTTATTTCAGTATTCTTCCACTATATTGTATGACGAGTTAAGAGTGCTATTAAATAGCAACTCCAATCCTGTCATTTCAGGCTCTCTAATGCAGTCAAAACTGTCATCAGATTTGAAAATCAGATCCTAAAACAAGCCCAAGAATATCTTCTTGCTTCAAATTAGACATCCCAATTCACCTGAAATGTCCAAATACAATCAGCCAGAGTCTCAAGAACACTAAGAATCTGCAGCATTCACAGCCACCAGGGAGGCTGGATACCTCCGCCTTCTGAAACAAAAAGTCTGGTTTACGCCAAAATGTATAGGTTTACTTGTTAAATGTCAGGTACCTACATTTGAATATCTTCTTCAGAGAACTCTCTATTTCATATCCAGAAATGTTTTCATTTCCTGGAATAGCTGTGTTTATTACTTTAATAAACTGAATTTAGAAATATGGTTATGGGCTTCCTAACTAGGCTAAATTAAGTTTCATTAAAAAATAAAATCTAGGATTCCAGTTTGTACTTGACATAGTGGCACTTAAAATGTAAAAACATCCCTATTTCTTTTCCTTTTTTTTAAAAAAGTGGAGATAAAGAAAATCCCTCCTGCATTAAAGGTAGAGCTATTCTCAGCATTTCAAATGGACTAAAATATCATAAATAAAACTTCTAATTAAAATATCCGGTGTAAAATGTTTCTATGCTTATTATGTGCATGACTTTTTTGTTTGTTATAGATCACAGAACAAAACTGAAATGTCTTCATTAAACTTGCAGGGTGATGCTACCCAGCTGTTAACTTGCATCTCCTGGAGGAAGGGAAGTTCCTGGGGCAGCTGTTCTGGAAGCTGCTGGTCTGGCCATGATCTCTTCTGCAGAACCACGAGATGGACACGGACATAGACATGTGATTCAGCATTCTAGCACAGCTAAGCTCACCAAGAAATTGTATGTCATTCCTGAATGAAATTGAGGTGTCTCACACAACCCATTTAATGGCCATGCTAGAGGTGCATCTCAAAAAAGAAACATTGGGTAGCAGCACTTTTTGTTCTTAATGCATTCAGACTGAAAACTGAGATCATTAGGTCATGACTTTCAAAGCAGGTATCAAGTTAGTTATACATCCACAGATAATGTTGCTTGGCTCATGCTGGGCTGTTATGTTACCTCTCCGTCTTGCTGGTCTTTAATGCACAGGATGCATCAGCCAAAGCCTTTGTGAAAGCTCTGATACAACCCACTTCCCTATGCTGGGAGTGAACAAACAGATCTGGAAGCACTGCAAGCAGGATACAACATTATGCTTGGACCCCTACAAGAGTTTGCCCGCTGTGAAAGAGGGTCAAAAAATAACACTGAGAAAAATGCACACACGGATCAAGAGAAAAACCTACATTTTGTTCTCCTGTTCCCTTGACTTCAGGGCAGCACAGCATCCTGCAGCCTCCTGAGTGAAGAGTGAAGGAACAAGTGAAGCATCGAGTCCTTAGCAAGGCCAAAATGTCTTGGCTTCACTTTGCAGCGTCAGCGGGAGGGTCCTGCTCACTGCTGCTCCTGCCCAGCGTCTGAGCCCGCGTCTCAGACCGCCTGCTCCTGCGGAGGGTCCCTCAGTGCAGAGGTGCTGCGGGGAGAGCGCTGCGGAGAGCAACCCCTGCGAGAGGAAGGCACGGGGTTCGCTCGAGAGCCCTTGAGGAGCTCAGAGCCGACGGGCACGCTGGGCACGGCGCGAGCAGTAACTCGCGCTGAGAGGAGCCTGCCAGCGCCTTCCTTGTCAGAGCCCTCCCAGCCCAAAGCCAGCAGCATCCATTCAAGAGGAATCCCTGAGGCATGAGCTCATTCTTTTATCTACATTTTTGTCCTTGCAAATTGGTGATTCATTGTCTGAACGAAAAAAAAAAAATGGTGGGTGGACACTGCAACAAAGATAAACTCTTTGATTCTCATCAGAGGGTCAGTTTATTGCCACAGAAGATCCTGTTTAATATTCTTCTAAGGGCCAGAGAGCTGCTTTGAGCTGGGTGCAGGCTGATGTGTGCTAATTTCCACCTGCAAGGTTTTCAGATGACAGATTATCTCCAGAAAATGATTGTGGTGCTAAACTGAAAAGGTTCCCGTCCTCAGAAACTGTGTTGGCAACCTGCAAGGGGTTCAGGTACCTCCAGATACAGAGGACGTCAGAGGCAGTACGCGTTCAACACGAGTCATGAAAATTTCTGCAGTTGTGTCAGCCGGACCCCCACGGACTTTTTTTCCCATATTCCTAATCAAACGGCTGCACTTTTCACTTTCTTAACTTGCCCATTGCAGAGGAGAAACTATGGCAAGAGATAGCAAGTGTTAAATTCAGTTTCTGTGACAGCAGTTAATGAAAGGAGAAATGGTAACAAAGCTTTGTGATATCGTTGATGCCTAACTAAATGGCCAGAACCAAAGAAAGTAGTTACCACTGGGAAGGCAAGATTGCCAAACCACTGTATGTATACGTTGGATGCTTAATGATACAACTCCTCATTTATTTGTCTTCCCTCACACTTCTTAAACTCTTTAAACAGACATTGCAGACATTCAGCTAGAGCCACCTTCACGTAAGCCAGGCAAGTGCACATTTCACATACTGCATACACAAAAATGCTGTGCAACTAATCCCCCCCAAATACAAACATGCTCAAGAACAAAAATCTGTGCAGCTTTGTTCTGCCTGGTACTATGGTACATTCGCTATGATGCACTTGGAAGGAGAGCAGCAAGTGCTTCCTTCTGCAAGCGGAGGCCTGTTTCTTGCCTGGCAATACAGGTGGGAGAGCCTTTTAGTCTCCATCCTTGAAAGGATAACAATTAAAATGATAAAATATAACAATTAAAATGCTAAAAGATGTAACAGTAAGTGACTGAGAGACTAGTCACAGGTTTGGGGTTTGTATCTATGTTTCGCATGGGAACCAGGCAGGACCCTCTACAGCACTAGGCAAGAAGAAAACAGTAAAATATGAATTAAAACTGAAATAAACCGAAACTGTATTTTAATCTAAGCCCTCAAATCACTATTCCTCTTAATGGAGAACACAATTCAATATAGCATGCTTTGTTGTCCATTGTCGTTCTGCTTTTTAGTCTATTAAAAATGGTTCCAGTGTTAATATCCTCATATCTCCTCTGTGTCCAACTGTTCCCATGTGGACATGCACACGTGTCCTTAAGTTGCAAATTCTGCTCCCAAACCTTGTTGCATCTAGTCATGGCAAACTCATCGCCCTTTCTCTCCTCCTGTACTTTTCAGTTTTGTCCCTGCACACAGTGGGCGCTGAATACAGTTCCTCTCTTCACCCACTTCACATGGGTCACAACTCCAGGCCCTGGGTGGCCATGCACCCTAGAAATAGCTTAAATACTTATAAAGAATTTCCTCCAAAATTTGGTTGAAATCAATGGGAAATTTGCCTAAGAAAATATTACAACATGTAACGCTTCAGGTTAAAATGACAATAAATGGTTGTCTAGTATCACTCTATATAATGTTTAGGCACTGCAAAGCTGTTTCACTAATTCCAGCCATGGTAACTGATTAACGACAATGTACTAAAAAATACATAATAAATGCACTAGCTAATTATGAAAGCATTGCTTTCTTCTCCAGTAGCACGAAGGGCCCAGGAATGATTTCCCAGCTCATTAGGTTGGTAAATGAGAGAAGCAAAGCCCGAGCTGCATGTGGCAGAAGGGGTGACGGTAGCCCAGCCTGTGCCACAAAGCAGAGCACGGAGTCCCCTGCCCAAGCACAGGCCAGGCCAAGGCCCAGGGCAAAAAGCCCAGCGTATTTGCAGACAGATAAGCACACACACACACAAGCAGAATTTCTTTGTAATTTCTGTCCCACCTTCATCTACCGTGAGGACAGAGACAGTTACAGAGCAGCGCGGCGCCGGCTCGTGCGGTGGCCAGAGGTGCCTGGCACCAGCTGGCCCTCTGCTGCTGGTTTGCGAGGGTCATGCCAAGGAGCAGGGCTTGAGGGAAGCACCGAGCACGTGCACGGCTGGGGGAGCTCTTTCCCCGGCCGCGCCGGGTGGTTCCTCGGAAATTGTAATAAATGAGCAACGCGCGCCGCTGTTACCGGGCCATGAAGGCAATGTCCCGGTAATGAATTGAGAGATAACCGAGTGAGGAGAGGTCATGGAAATGAGAACAAGCAGCTTGTGTTTGCTGCACCACAAAGAGCAGCTAATGGGAGAACGCTGGCGGTGCGATGATGTGCTCAGGTGAGTGAACTAAATACTCATTACTGACGTAGTTCAATGTATGGGAGCAAAGCAAGATGAAATTTGTCAAGGCTGGAGAGGAGGATGGCGTGTCCTTCCTCTTCTCCATTCCAGAGAGAGTGCCCTTTGGAAAATCTGAAACACTTGCTTGGTTTTGTCCCACTGGAACAAGATCTACTGCATTGATCAGGGATTATTGGAGAACTTTTATTTATATGACAACCCTGTGGCACACACCCCCAGCAAATAATGTTATTTGGATTATGGTAAATTTGTCAAGTACACATTAGAAAGGGGAGACACTAATACAATGGGCCAAGATGCAGCTCACAAACAAAGTCGTGATGCTATGTGTTAAAAAGTAAACCAAGATCTCTGAGAGTAAAACTTCCAGGATTTCTACTTTCCATGCTCTAGAGAAGCAAAACCTGATGTATTTCACAAAACTTGCTGCAAACACCATGGCACAGAGGATCAAGCAAGCAAATTGTAACGACAAGGTGTAGAATGTAAAACTAATTAGCCCAGGCTTATGGAGCCCACCAGCTAAACGGAGGACACTGCAGAGCTATCAGAGACAGCATACAGGAGTGTAATAATGCACAAGAGCTACGTGGCAGATTGAGAGCAGATCTGCAAGCCTTTGTAGCACAGTTAATATAAGTTCTTTCCCAATTAGTCTTGCAATTAATCATCGAAAGCATAGAAAAACAGTCATCAAAAAGGAGGGCCCAGCTTACTTATATGGAATTATTCACTAACTTATTTGTTTTATAAATCACTTTCTCCATTTCTGCTCTTAATACAGTTTGAAAGAAAAAAAAAGTCTTGGAAGCCACCTATGGGACTCAGATGCCGACTTTCCCTTCCATCTGATGGGGACTGCATACTGAAAGCGCAGAAGTTGCTTTGAAAGTGCCTGTCTTCATCTCTCTTTTCTCCTGTCATTAGGAAGCCTCGTTGCAGCGCCCCAGCCGACATCAGAGCAATCTGGATGCTTGGGGAAAGCGGCCGAGGAGCCAAGAGGCAAACGGCGCACGAGCTCCTGGGGACACAGCTGCACCAGCTCACAGGTAACACAGCGAATTACACCGCACTAAATGTGCACCTGCAGGAAGCTTTAGAGCAAACAACGGTCCCAGGGGGAAGGTGAAGACTAATTAAAACTCATGCTACAAAAAGATGTTACTGTTCCAACATGTGTTAGCATGAGCCAGTCAGCGAGAGAGCAATAAAAGGAATGTCAAAGGGAGAGAGCAGTTATGGAGGAGCCTGGGCTGGGGCTCATGAAGACAAATGCCCGGGGAAGTAGGGCAGCAGCTCTGGTCATAGCAAAGAGGACTCTGAAAATGTAATTTCAGGGGAAGAGAGGGTAGATGACTGCTGCTGCCATGGGGACAGGACATCAGCAGCGCCCTGACACAGGTGCTGATCTCTGAACAGACGACCTTGCCAAACGAGCTCATTTGATTTACATACAAGCAGCGAGCAGTACCCAGACCCAACTGCAGACCAGAGGTACTGCTGCCCGAGAGGGCTGGACACTGCTGGAGCAGAAAAGAGCCTCGGATTTCCAGCTCTTCGCCCACGCGCAGCTCGGAGTGACAAGTGACGCTGCGGGCTGGGGATGCTGTGCTGCCCACGCCGCCCCCACCTGCGCTCCTGCTCCCACGGGAAGCCGGGCAGGCCCTTCCTCACGCCTGGCATGCAGGGCAGGTCACCACCTGCATCCTGCCCCTTCTCACTGGGACAGCACCAAGGAGCGGGCAGAAACTCCTGCCTGGCAGGCACGAATCCAGGTTTAGGAGGGACAGGTTTAGGTAGCACATCACCCCTTGTTACGTCCAGAGCACTGCAGCCTACGACCTAATGAGCAAATAGCAGTGACTGGGAAGCAGCGTGGCAAACCCTCTCCCACCCGGTTGGTCTTGGCTGACACGGTTGAAAATGAGCTCCAGCTGACTGGAGCGCTCTGCTCTCCCCTGCCCAGGCAGTAGTAACATGGATTCCAGATGAGCAGTGATTCAAAACCAATCAACAAGTCAATCCCAATCAATGCCACCACCTCTGGGCAGTCATCACCACTTGCACACATTGACACCCTGGCATCACTCGGAAGGGAAACTTGCTAACTATGCTGAAATCGTGCACGGATGGACATATTGCCAATTATGTGATGTACTGGAAAACACGCCACCCGCAAGGATATGGGACCAGCCGAGCTGCAGGCCCCCCTGGTCTCTCAAGCAAGGGAAACCTCCCCAGCCAGCCTGTGCAACCTGAGGGTGCAGAGTCCTCTGCAGAGCTACCTGCGGAAGACGTGTCCCCATCCAGTGCTAAACGCTGTGTGGGTGATGGTGCCACATCTCTGACCCTGGAGTCCTCAGCAAGAGAAGCCACCTCGGTGCCAGCGCTGAGGAAACGCTGCTAAGGCAGCAGCTCTGCAGAGCCCCCTGCCCCAAGGAGGACCCAGCCCTCTAGTCGAGGCAGAGCAGGGGCAGAAGAGGGCAACAAAATATAGGCATATTGTGAATAATATAAACCCCAGGCTTTCCCTGAATCTGAATACTGTTATGTTCATGTAAAAGATGCAAAAAGATGCCCCTTAAATATAGTTATATGCAGTGATGAAGCTAAGACCAGCTGCTCCCATTTGTGCAGCGCTCGGCACAGCGCACCAGTTTTGTTCAGGTCTCAGTTACCACAGTGGGAGTCAGGGTTAAGTCCTCTGAGGTCAGCAGGAACAGGCTACAGCAAAATAGGTGTGTGAGAACAGACTCACATCTAACGAAAGATTTCTTTATTTCTCTGCAATATGAAAATTTTAAGACTCTGGTATATCTTGTTTTCTGCTCTTTAGTGGATGTTAAAAAAACCCATATTTTAAGTCCCAGACTATGATCATTTCAACAACTTTTTTTTTCTTTTCCTATTTTCATCTTAAATAATTAAATTCTAGCAAAAGTAGATTAAAAGCTAGATTTACTAAAAGGGATTTTGCATTTTTTAGTATTTTATTTCTGTGATAATCAAGTTTGCAAATAAGCAAGCATAAATAAAATATCTCTATGGGATGCTAATTCACTTTTCCTTTTTTAATACAAGAAATACAGTTGTGGAATACAGATTATGTGGTAGCTAGAAACATCATCTAATATTTATTTCCACACCACTCTGCTCTGCAGACATCACCCCTTGCTGATCCATGATCTTTTAGGGTCCTGATCTCAGGATGAATCATCATAGGTAACATGCCACTAAAGCATCTACTTTACCAGAGCAAACAAAGCTCATTTCAAACTACGGGTTCTTTGGACTGTTCCAGCAACAGAATCACTAATGCAAAGTTCATCTTTGCGGAACCAGGGAAGCAGGAGGACCCTCGCCAAAGCCGAGGAAATGCTGGGCTACAGGGGTCGGCAGCCCGACTGCCCTGGGGCCTCCTTCTCCTTTGCCCTGCAATACACAGGGGAGAAACCGTGGTCCAGGAGCGGTCCAGGAGCATCCTCAGGAAGGCAAATTTCATGCTTTGATTAAAAAAAAAAAAAAGAAGAAATAAAAAAAACTACACTTTGCAGGAAAATGTAGACACACTCCATTTATAACAGGTATTGACATTTTCTACAGGTTTTATGCATGCCAAGTGGTTGGGTAGGTGAGTTGTGTCCTGTGTTCTTCACGGATGATAACTTAGGAGTTCAAGTCTAGTGCAGATAGATACATACACATATATGAGTGATGTTGCATTTAAATAACTTAATAAAGCATGATGTCCCCATGTGATAAGGCTGATAATATTTAATAGGTAATGATTTTAAGTACTGGTCACCTCACTTTGTGCACTTCAGAAAATGACAGCTGGGGAGAGGTAAAAGCTTATCCGCTGACAGTAGTCACCTGGAATTACTGAGTGCTCAGAATCCCTAATGCATCTGGAGTCATGGTAATAAATTAAATACCATTAAGGGTCTGTTCCATTGCACAGATGGAAATGACACAAAACCCAAGCATGTCAGTGGAAAAAATGCTGTTGATTTGAACAGCTTTTCAAAAGAGTGGTTGAGAAAGCCATGGGAGCTCTTACGCACTAAGCACTTTTGAAAATCCTTTAAACAAGAGGCCAAACTCCTCTGAATACCCGAGCCCTTATGTTCCTGTTTGGGTGGCAATATGTCTTCTTTCCCGAATGAAAAATAGCTGCTAATAGAAGGATATTTTAAAAAAGCAGTCACCCCAAAGCTTGACTGCTCTTCTAGAAAGGATTTGTAGTTCAATAGCCACTTTGATTTGTTGTGCAATAGCCACTTTCATGCGCTTCCCATTTATAAAACTAAACAAAATGCACCCAGAATAATGAAAAGATTCCAGCAAAGGGCCTGTCCTGCCACCTTCCTCACCTGCTCGCTCCGACTGACACTGGCTGGAACTGTCTATTCTGCATTTGCTCACACACAGACGTTCATTGCTCGCCGAGGGGAGAGGCGGCAGCAGCCTCGGGGCCGAGCAGCGAGGCTGGGGCACGCGCCGGGCAGCCCTGCAGAGCGCGGCGGCCGCCACAGCCATCATCTCACCTGCTAACTGTAATGTCATTGAATACAACGGCAAATGGAGAGCAGAAGGGCATTTGTATGACTAAAAGTTAGCACTGTCTCACTGCAAACTCCCATCTCTGCATCGAAATAAAATGTTTCTTTTCTTGAAATCAAAAGCTCATTTAAATGTCTGATGGCTCATTTGTGGACGAAGGGAACTGAAGTATTCCTTTCCTTCTTTCCTATAGAGAAGTATTAAAAGTACCATTTAAACTTATTTTTCGTAATTATACAATATTGCCAAGAGAGACAGCAGCCAATTACCCTACAAAAAAATATATCACCAGCACCCAAAATGAGGGCATCTTGTGCTGCCAGGTGACTGAAAGACATAAAGCAGTGCACAGTGTTTGCTACAGTTTACAAACTACTCCCTGCCCCCAGCACCAGCGTCTTATCTGACTTGTCCATTCTCATCCAGCCAAGGTGCTTCGGCCAGAAGAAATGAGGATGGCGGGTCTGGATGCAGACACAATAAACAGGGCTGCGACAACAGCTCCTAAAGCTGCTGGAGCTGGAGCCAGCTGCTGCCTCCCACCCACGTGAGCTCTGCACCTGCAGAGTGCCCTACTGACATCCAAGCACATTCAGGTGCGGGAATAGATAGACTTTCCAAAATAATATATAGATTCCAAAAATACAGTCATTTCCAAGGCAGACCTGCCTGGGTAACCACAAAAAATGACAAAAAAAAAAAAAAAAAAAAAAAAAAAAAAAAAAAAAAAAGTGAATACTGAAGGTTAGAGCTCTACAGTAAACCTGACTTTTATGAAGGAGTACCACAGAAACTTTAAAGCCAACATTAAGAAGATACTTTTTCTTAAGAAGATATTTTTCCTACTTTATCACTTTGAGGTGCTTTCCACTTTCAGCCATTTCTGCACCTTCGGGTACCTACAGACTGTTCACAGATTTTGTTTCTACTCACCTTAGCTCCAGCTCACCAAAGTTACAATCAGGGAAATCCTTTCTTCATTAGCACCTCTTATCTACGGGGAGGGTTGATTTTCTCTCTGTGCAACAGTGAGACTCCTTTACAAGCACAAATTTATGGCACCTTCTTTTGTAAGCCAGATTCCATTCCCAGCTCATCTTCACTTTCCAGTCCATTATGGTTCTGCAAATATTCTTTATTATCATTTCTCCCTCTCTTTGGTATTTGCTGTGCATTACTTTCCTGCAGATATATCAGCTTATGTTTTCCTCTGCAGCACTGCTCTTTGTAGTCCTCGTCCAGCTGTTGACTCCAGCCCTTGTCTCCCGCTTTGGCACCTGGATTCCACATCAAAGGCCAGCAGAGACAAGGACAGGCGCTGAGCTCACCTCAACTCTGTTTTCATGTGAAATGATTCTTCACAGGTGCAACTTATTTCCAAACAGATTAGGATCAGTGGAAAATGCTTGGCTTTCTTTAGAATATCCAGCATTCATACTGTTATGCAATTAACTCTAGTTGCCACCTGCATTTGCTTAATTCCAGCAAAAACCAACTTTCTTGCCAATGACCTCACTTTTGGAAAGGCATGGAGCACGGTGACTCAGCCTGGGGGTAGGTGAGAGCAGTCACTCCTGCACAAAACTGCTGTGCTTTGTGTGCAGGGTATTTATTAGTAATTGGATTGCCTCTGAAATTACAGCATCAGCAGATAATCTACCCCCTAGAAAAAAAATGGATATTGTTGGCTTGTTCCTTTATCGCAAATGGAAAAGAAGGTAATTACTGTACATGCCAAATGCATGGGCCCAAGTGCACGCATGTGTAAAGCACTCCATGTGTTATTTTTTCTTACAGTGTTTAGAGGAGTGCTCTTTAGGGAAAAAGCCTGCAGAGCAGGTATGCAACATCCTTCTTCTCTCACTTGTCCTAAAAATCTCGGCTGGCTTTAATTAAAATAAGCCAGAGATGGCAATTCTAGCAGCATTTAGAGTACTCAAAGGAAAGAGGTTTGTTCAAAAGGAGCAGGCGCTGAGAAGCACATCAGCCCTCCTGCCTTGCATTGATACGGCCAATACACTGAGCTTGGGCTGTGGTTTGAAAACCTCCCTCCCTTCCTAACTCTCTAGTTTGGTAGAATAAGCTACAGCTATAGAATTTGGCTCTGAAAGAATATATAGTGTTATTCTGTATTTTCAAATGTATTGGGAAAGACTTTGCTTTGTGCTTGTATCTTTTCTTTTATGCTTATCTTTTGGCAGAGGTGCTGCAAAATATGTGGCACAGCTGAGGAGATTTTCTACAAGGACATTCTAAGCTCCCAGGTACAAAAGTTGCTCAAAATCTACTATTATTATTGCCCTTCAGGAAAAACATCTGTGAAAGCTCTGATTGCATTTTACTTTTAAGACCTGCTGTTATATCTATAAACAGAAGTGATGGTGGTTTGGGTTTCTTAGAAGCCTATTTTGCTGTTTATCTGCAGAAAAACTCCATACAGAAGAACTACGTTTCAGAAGGATGTCTTAGACAACACAACTAGAAAAAGTTTGCCATCTGCTACAATTCCATTAAATGCTAAAATGTGAAAATTTCAAGCTTCTCTTTTTGGTGCTAAAGGTTTAAGCAGTTAAATCCATCAGTACAGTTTGAATCATCCAGGCATATGTGGATTGTTTATGCCTGGATGCCTGAAAAAGCCTAAATTTGTACACAGAGATAAGTAAATTTTGATTAATGAGTCATATTGAGACCTAAATCTCTATTTGTATTTCACAGACTTGTGAATACACAAGCATCTTGAGATAGGAAAATACTCCATTATGAAACAGGAATTACCTTAAAAAAGATAAAGTTTTAAAAATATCTATTACCTATTTCTTGTTGGTATAAAACACAGTACTTTCAGCCTATGCTTGCCTTTATAAATATTTTAAATGAATATGTTTCTTCAAGAATCCGTGCAGATTCTGGTTACACCAGGGAAGACTCCTGTATAGTTAACTGATCTTTTCATGGAGGGTACACCGTGCTTTATTCCTATTTAGTCTGTCTTGCCCTACCTTGCTCATAGCACAACCAGCACAGTGTGACTTGCATAGGGCATAGTTACATTCAGGTTTCATAATAGCGCCAATAATTACTTTCTACAAAATGACAAGTTATTTGAAAATCCTCATTGTCACTGCAGCGCACAGCGTAGCGTCAGAAGCAGTCGCAGGCACTCAGAGACTCCCCTAAGCCCATACTATCCAAGGAAATGAATTCCTGCTCATAAAAACTGAACATTCACATAGGTAACGATTTCAAAATCTGTGCTGTTAATAGTAGAGATTTGTGCTTTTCAACGGCAAACTTGCAGATGTGTGTCTGGGCGAGGTAGCACCTGCTTCTGCAGAAAACAATATCACTTAGTCGCTCAAGAATTGGAGTGGGCGTAGTTAAAAGAGACTAATGCAGGTACTATCTATGTGGTACTGAATTTTAAATGATACTTGTGCTCATCTTCATTAGGATTTTTTGAAAATTGCCGTTTTTGATTCCAGTGATTTTTAAATGATAAATAAAATATCATAATCTACATAATACGGAGAAACAGAAAAACTCAACTCCAAACAATCCTGCCTGAAGTACTGAATAACAGTAGTAGTTCAGTGGTGACAAGCACATAAACAACCAAATGCTCTTTATTGCTGTACTAGCAAACTGGATTTTATTGCAAGATAAAATCTTTTTGGCAGTCCACAGTGATTAAAGCTAAAATGAAATTGTGTTCTTGACTCTATTTCTTTTGTATTACTAAATTTTGTTAATTCTATTACTAAGCTTTGATAGTTTAGTAGTTTTTCAGTTCTATTTTAAAGAAAAATGATTCAGAAACATGATTATATACCAGGAAATCTTGTGTAGATATGGTAGAGTATACCATATAATTTAAGATCAAAGAAAAATCTAGCAAAGCTGGATTTTCTGTTTCAACCCAAACTGCAAGGAAGAGGCAGCAGAAATCAAGCGCATGGAAGGCTGCAGGAATGGGAGCCTCAGCCCTTCCTGCTCCTGAAGAGCTGAGCTGCTCCCCAAGCCCCTGAAGAGTCAGCGTTAAGGCAGGCAGAAAGGGAGAAGGAAGGAAGAATTGTATTAAGAAGGATACAATTAGTGGAGTTTGCTCTCCTCAAATGCTATTAAGGAACCCAGCTGCCCAGAGCGGTGTCCCACAGCCCCTGAGCTGAGCTCTGCTGTCCTCGGGCAAGGCAGCAGGGTTCGCAAGTCAGAGACAAAACTCATTTTGTTGCCACGACGGCGTTCAAGGACAAGACTTGACGCTGAGTTGGTGAGGAGGGGAGTTGGCTTCAATGATTGTGCAGCTTTGCACACACCAATACATTATGCTAATCATCTACAGCAATTTCTATGCTATGCAAAATCATAATCATATTAAATTATTTAATGTTTATTCCATGAGCTACTTATTTATGCTGGCATTTGGAACAACATGGGAATACTCACAAAGTAGTTCTAACTACGGTATAAATTTTATGAACTCTGAGAGACACATGACAATACGTACACTGAGACACTGTTGAGTATATAAAAAGAGAATAAGAGCCAATATTTTCAGATCTTAAGAGTATAAAATACAATGCGAGTTAAACCTTGTGACACTGCTCCCCATAACACACAGGTCTCAGGTGCAAAATTCAATATTTTTCTGAATATCAGTCTTCAATGCTGCAACAATGTTTGGAAGAAGGTTCTTCCGGCATCCCTGGGTCTTTCCATTTGCCCTGATAAACCATATCCACTCTGTTGTCCATTGGATATACCAGAGCGTACTCCAAAAAGCCAGGATACTGCCTCACCAAATCACTAAGCCTTACAAGGAAGTCTTTAGTGTTAACCAGCTATCTACAATGACAATTTATCCAAGCCAGGTTAAGGTAAAATGTATAAATCAAAAACAGTGAAAAAATGACATGGGTGAACAGATAAAGGAAGGACTAGTTCGTCTCTCGCAAGGCCACATCCCAGAGCCATCTCCTGCACTTCCCTTGCAACAGCTCTGCGGTGCTTCCCTGGCTCTTGCAGGTGATACCAGCCTGTAGGTTAAAGCCACGCGCGGTACTGACCGGCAGCAGGGCACTGCTGCTCCTGGCTCTCTGCGGGCCTGGGGATCCCGTGTGTCTCCTTTCAGGCACGCTCTAACGCGCACGCTGGGACTCATGCAAATAGCCCTTTAAAACTGTAATTTGAAATTTTATATACGTAATAACCTGACTACTGAAATGAACGTTAAAAATAATTACTATTGTCATCATATATCTATCTTCTTTAGGCAGGAGTTCTCCTACAGCATAACAACTGATATCTACTCAAGACTTTAGGGACCATTTCAGCTTCTGTGCCTTATTTCTTCAGGCAAGGGGAGCGATGAGAAAGGCTGGAGCAACACTTACCCCTATTTCCATTTAGCCATTCAGGCTTAAAATCCTATTCATGGCCTTGCAGGAGTCTGCTCATAGAGCCCTTAAAACCCAGATTCTCCCAGGGCTGACAGCGGCAATGTTCTCTATGTTCTTGTTTCCTCTTAAAACGCAGTGCAATCAACCGAATTTCATTCTTTATGTTCCCTAGCCCATTTTATCAATCACTTTCAGATACAATGTGCTCAAAGAGGGATTGATGAACTGTGTGCCTCCCTCACCACTGGTGATACAAAATTACTTCAAAGTGTTATGGAAAGGCTAATTGCATAGCTAAATGTCTCCACAGACATGTGCATGTGCCCAATTTATGGTGTCTGGAACTGCTGACAGTACACAGGCAAATTAAATCCGGTAATCTCTGAGTGTCAGCAATGCAGGATGAAGATGACAAGTCTGTGGACCACTGTGCGAAGGAGTCCGTGAGAAAGAAGCGGCAAAACTCATCTTGCAGCAGGAGGGGAGCAGCGAGCTTAGCCAGCCTGATGCCACCTGCTTATTCTGCTGCCTTCATGGCACTTCAGGGAATGGAGACTGGGTGCTAGTGCTTGGGCTTTTCATTTTTTTAATTTAAAGCATTTTGCCTTTCTCAGTAACTTCACCTTCATTTTCCCTGATTTCAGTCTGTGCCAGCTGCTCTTCACCCATGAGCTCGTTTCTTGTGGGCTCCACAAGCCTGCGAGAGAGTGTGAGAAGTTTGCAGAGTTGATGCATGAACTTTATCTTTCCAAGAAAATGCCATCTGTATTACATGCTAAAATTAACCAGGGCTAATTGGTTGCCACACACAGAGCATGATATGCTCTGCTTGATAAAGTAACAAATGTATTAGTAGATTTAAACTGTTCCATTATTCTCTATTATAGAAAGTGTGCTCACCCTATTAAACTCATGGCATTAGAGCTGCACTGCTGATTGCGCAATGGGAACAGAAAAGCCTGCTCTTACATGCTGAATCAGGCAAGTCCCAAGACGGAGACTGAAAATATCTGAAAGAAAACAAACCCATTTAAAATACAAATGCATGTTCTGACCTTTCACATACCGTGGAAGTTTTCTGCAAATTAGAGCTTCATTTCTCTAAGTCTCAGAGAAAGCCATGGGTATTCAACAGTATAACTTCTCCATTGATTTCTGCTTCCTAGGACAACACTGTTATTTTTCTTCAGCTCCTTTATTCAGAACGACCCCAGTCATTCTGTGCAGCTTCCAGCTGGAGCATGAGGGCACAGTAATCACTTCCTTCCCCCTTTGCAGGTAAGACAAGCAGTGAACCCAAGACCACTCAAAGGAGCGTTGCGGAGGGTAGGCACTGCATATGACTGCAGCTTCTGCATCATTCTGGGAAGCTGCTAACATGGGAGATGGAACCTCTGGTTCATCCCTAATCCTTCTAACGGCCCACGAAGCAATCAGATAAAACATCCACGTTGCCTAAATACCACTTCCTTGCAGACCGCGTGCTAAAGCATTTGGTAAAAAATAAGCGCTGAGATGTGTTCCACTTACTATCATGAAATACAACAGAACTTTTTAATATATTAGATGATGCTACACTGGATAAGAATCCATACTAATTTTAAACTCATTTGATATTAAAGGCAAGTTTTAAAAGTTATTATCTAAGATTCAGTTGCATATGTTATTTCTGTAGCCTTGGGTATTACAGGTATTTCTTTAATATTTCCTGCAATATATTGAGTTCACGGAGCAATCATTTCATTCTGCCTGAAGAATGTTCCAGAAATAACCACAGGAAAGAAATTTAGAAAATTAAAAAAAAAATGCTGTTAGGTGAAAGATATATGTATAATATCTTAAAGATGCAGGATCAGGTTATGAAAACTGATCAAGTTTACTCTCATGTCAATAGATTTGGGTTCATCTACAGGTGAGTTAAAAAAAAATACATTCTAAAGCATGTGAGTCCATCCTTGGCACTCAAATATCGCATAAAAAATAAAAGTCTTTTTAAACCGCAGTACTGATGTTTAAAACAGTATCAGATTTTTTTTTTCTTTTTCTTTTTAAAGATGTGAAACATCAAATGGGGCCAAACCTCTAAACGGGGCAGCACCTTCCCCTGTGTGAGGATGCAGGCAGGTCTGCAGGAGGAGATGCAGCTGTGCAGAACCTCGACACACTCAAGTGCTGCTCTCAGATTACATTAACTCACACAGACACTCGGTGGAACTAATTGAACATCCCTACCACGATACTCTAGACTTTCTCATTTAACTTTATTACAGTCAGAAGAAATAACAGTGCAGAAGGAAAAATACTGCTAAGGATGCAGCAGCATACAGTTCTGAAGCAGATCAATAAAAGCAGGCTCCTGATCCCAATTTATTATCTTTATCATTGCCACTCTAAGATGGGAAAAGAATTTCCCTGCAAGCCAGAGCAGCTGAGTTTGCCACAAAGGTCATTCATTGCCTTCCTTTGAAGAGCAAGGTATCATTTAACTCGCAGAATTTTGGGGAATTTTTGACACTACAGGGAATTGTTAATACTGTGGTGATCTCTTCCTCTTCCTGCAGCACATTATAGTTGTGCTTTTCAGGCTTCACTGTGAGTTTTTCAATTTTTCTACAGTGTTGGGGACTATTCTGCAGCCTCTGGAGATACTCTGAACTGCACGTCTGTTGCAAAGCTCCTGAAATTATCCCGGCCTTTATTCAGTCACTCAGAGGCTCTTTTCAGGTCTACAATCTTATCCTATCAGCAGACAGGACAGACCAAATTGGGAGGCTCCTTTTTGCTATTTGGGGAGTAGATGTTAGCACCAACCTAAGAATCATCATAAAGACCAACTCGCAATAATCTCAGCACCCAGGCTGTGAGTTTAAATCCAACACAAGCGACATGTTTTTACTGGGTGGAAAAAAGATGTTTTGAGTAAAGAGAAAAGTTTACTTTTAACTAGCCGCTTTTTAAGAAGATTTTTTAAAGGTATATATGAATTTAATTTGCAAATTTTACAGGTGGAATAGCCTCAAAAAATGGTTAAGAGAAGCATTTACTTAAGGGATTTAAGCTGTTGCCAGCCTTTTCTACCCTTGGACATTCACGGCCTTGAGAGGAGGAAAGCTAGAAGGGAAGCCGTCATTCCTGGGGCATTCCTGCTTCCAGGGGTTACTGACAAAACTGAGTGAGAAAGAAATGACCAAGAAGTTTTCATGAATTTTTCAGGTGTCCATATCTCTATCATCTCCTAAAAAAATCCACCTCAAATGTCCCTTTTTCTATGAATAATGGGAAATGAGATACAATCAATCATTGGCAAAGTAAAAGATGTTTAATATTGATTGTTCTCCTGAAGGATGAGGAAGCTATTCTAGCAGTGCTGAACGGGGAGGTGAGTGGCAAGAGGACAGTTTATAGATTTGTTTTCCTTTCTGTATTCCCAAAGTGGTAAGGAAAAGATGAGGCTATGATAGATTATAATTCTGTAAGGAATGACTAATGAATAAGTAAATGACCTTTGTAGCAGTAGTGAAGGGAGCAATAACCAGAGTAATTTGGTTTATTGGGTTTCTGCTTAGCACACATCCAGACCTCTCTTAAATACTCTGTCCCTTCAAAACACCTTTATGTGCTAGGTCTTTGCTTTTATTTTTTATTATACTTGACTTATTTCATGAAATTTGACTTTGTGTTCTTAATCTTACCTACTCAGTCTGAGTAGTTTATCGTATTTATTGCTTTCAATAACTGTTCTGTCAAACAGTCTAAGCAAGCACAACATCTCAGTCTGTAAGGCCAGGCAGTGGGCAAACATTAATGTAGCGCCAGGAGCCTTTTTTTTTTTCATATTGGCAGATTGCAGAATTGCAAAATATTTTAAGATAAATTTTGCAGAGGTGCATGGCCCTCTTGCACAAGTCCCTGTGGTACCTGTGTGTTCAAACTAATTAAAACTTCCATTTTCAACTAAAAGTGATTTTTTTGAAGGAGGTAGAAAACAGCAGGTTATGGGCAAGTCAGAAAAAAAAGAGGAAAGTTATTTTCTGCTGTGATTTTTTCCCTGAAAGGCTTTTATACCCCTGCTGTGAAAACATGTTTCTCCAGAAATGTGTTTTTGCAGGGGAAAGAAATCCCATATTCCCTATTTCCCGTCAGTGACATTCAACTTCCGATTCCCCAAGAACAAGCTAGACACTGTGCTCCAGTCCAACGACACAGAAACAGCTCGTTCCCTAAAGCTGGGTGCTTTGCACAGTGATTTCATTCCTCTTGAAGCATGTTCCTCTGGGGCAGTGCTCGCAGACCCGCTCGTGCTCCCGGCATGTTTGCTGCCTGCATGCACAGATTCCCAGCGGTGGCTCATTTCGCAGGCACCGTAAAGGCACGGCTCATGGTGCCTTATTTCCGCTACATATGCTCCTAGTCCCACTTGGCACCATTCCCTCGAGAGAGAAAAACGATCATTTAGAGGATGCTTGGTCTAACTGTTATTGTGTCTCCCTCTAAACAGTACTTTTCACGTGCCGTATGCAGGCAGATTGTATCAGGGGAAAAATAGCTTTGTAGAGCCAGTCTGCATCTTCTCCCTATAAAAGAGAGGCTGTGCTATCTATTCCTTTAGGAACAACTTTGAGATTAACTGTTGGAAAATATTGCCGTATGAGCTAAGCACCCTTTAGATACTCCATTTGCATCATGGATTTTATCCTTCCTGTATTTTGCACAAGGGACAAGGAGAAAATTGCTAAAAGATCTACCTGATGACTGACAACTGCTGCTTGAGCTTTTGGTTATAGACACCAGGCAACTTAAACATGGTGAAGGAAAGGAAAGGTGCAAAGAGGATCTCTGCATCTTCACAGTGGTCACATTTGCTCTTCACTCCTTGAAGTACAGTCTCATGGGATGAACCTGGTCCCATGCAACAAGATTTACGAGGGAAACAGTCCTACAGTTCCCATGTAACGATTATGGACACTTTATTTGGAAAGTTAGCTACCTTTTCCAGTTCATGCTCTAAATTATCCAGCTTCCAGTGAGGCACAAGAGCACACATGACTACTCACACAACTACACTTACAGAAGAGACATGGATTAATGACAGTTCTGGAGGTTTTCAAACATTTTGTGTTACACTTCAGTGGTCACCCTGCACATCATTACACAGAGAGAGCAGAATAAGAGTATTTCTAATGGAGAAAAGTTATATAAAATAAAAGGTATTATTTAAGCCTGGTATAATGCATAGATTATTCAAGTCTTTATAGATTCACTGGCGCTGTTAAATGAGTATAGTTTTAGGTGGCCTTCCCTCTTTATTCTCTAAATCTTGAATTGAATCCTCCTTGCTTTATGCACAGAATTCTCAGCTTCTGCTAATAGAAAGATCTTGGCACTTTTCAAATCCACAGAATCTGACTGCAGCAGAAAAAAATATGTACAAGAGTGGGTACCTTCAATTACGGAGAATAACTAGGGGAGGCAAGAAAAGGGACTGATGATAATAAGTATAATAGTAGCTGTATTAGGCCAGCAAGGTCAACAGCTAATCTTGCTGCAGTCTGAGAAAGGTTATTTTAATTCCAGTAATTGGCCCCAACCACCAGCAACTATTGATGTGCTGCCACTTTTATCTGCTTGCTGCTCTCCATGTTCATATGCAGCTGCAATTGCAAGATGAACACAAATTACCTGCTAAAGTCAATGAAAGTGATTGCTTCTGCTTCCTTCTGCTTACACTATTGATCAGTTGTGTTGCCTATACAACAGCTTCAGTCATTGTTGCACCTCCAGCTTACTGCACATGGGTTGTCTGTAGGTAGCATGGGCTTCAGAAAGCCATGAGACAGGCTAATTATTATTGTGCTGATGATCATTATCATTATTATTTTTCTTAACGGCTAACATCTATATGCTGCTGATCATGAAGTTACCCTACGGCAGTCTGCAAGCTTTGCAAAATATTTTAAAAAATACATTTCTGGGCCTGAAAGCATTATTATTTCTTAGTAACTACATGTACTGTGGTATAAGGCCAAGAGAAAAATCAGGTCTATATTTAAAAGGTGTTGTACAACTTCCTCCCGTTCGCACAGAATATCTCAATTATGTCAACTTTTAAACATGCAGTAGTTCAATAGGTTCTACCTCCCATCCGGGTGTGAGGAGCGGCACTCTGAGGGATATATCACGGGTTTCTAGTCTACCAGCACTAGAAGTGACAAGCAAGAACATCCCCAAGAACGGCTGCCATCGTGCACGGGCTGCATCAGCGGCTCTCCCGGCCGCCCAAGCCCAAGCAGCAGATGTGGTCAGCACCTCAGCAGGCTCCAAATTTGCCTCTTATTTCATCCATATTATACCCTAAATGAGCAACTTGCACAACTTTACGCTCTCCATATAGCAAAAATCAGACACATCTCATCAGAAATAAATACTTTTAGCTTTTTTGAGTTCGGGAGGCAATGCACAGAGTGGATCAGTTCGGAAGTTACCATCAAGTGATCTTAAACATCTCCTTGCTGCACTCCTACATTATAACATAAGCAGAACATAATCTATTATATCAGCTTAGTGATTCCTCGTGGACAACAAGCAGGAGATGCCTGGGGCAGCACGGGCGCTGTGCTAGAGGCTGCAAGCAGAAAGACCAGCACACGGTGCTAATGAGAGGCCCCTTGGATCGACCCACTGCCTGCGGCAACCTGGACCAGAACAGCTTGAAATTCAGGAAACTCCAATTGCCACTGGCGTGTCTGTCTAGTACAGGCAGTTTCAAGTTCAGGACCGTGTGCTGTCATTTAATACTTTGAAAATTTGAGAGGCTGAGTATCCCTAATCCTGCAAATAAGAGCACCAGGCATTAGCAGCAGCCAGTTCGAGAATCCTCTTTCTCACAGAATCAAGATACCGATAAATGTCTTTTCTTCCTGGTGCTTAACTCCAGATTTGTGTGCTAAGGTGGAAGCAATTAATTACAGAAGTTGCAGTGGAGCTGAGAGCTTTTCATTGGAAAGCACCTTAAAATGAGGTGGAAATAAAACAGTCCAAGAGCTTTGGACCCACTCCAGGAGAAATACTTTGTCTCCTTTCTTTATGCATACTGAGAAAGAGACTTTTCCCTCACTTCCCCTCCTCCCCCAACAAAAAAAAAGATACTTTAGGAAATTATTTTTTCCACCTGCTTATTTGGCCAATTCCACATAGCAGAGATAAGAACCACATCATATGCATTTTGCAGATTACTGATCTCTGTTGTCTTTGCCCTTGTAAAAAGGGATTCACTTTCTGTGTGAGTATTCAACCTAAACAGCTGCAGAACTTTTTTTTTAACCCTATGAAAGGTGAATTGATGAGTCTGTTCAGAATGGAGAAATCTAGCAGTGTATCTCAAAGCCACAGACGACACAGCTTTTAATTCTTAAATTCCATATTGCAGCAGGATTTCTGCCCTACCTAAAGCATTGCTTTCTAGATGCAGAAGTTTGTCCCTGTGCGCAGGGAGAGGACAAGCCCCGGCAGAGCAGAGGGACCCATCTGGCACACGTGCAGCCTCCTCTCCTGGAGACCCTTACAGGCTTGGCAAGTAATTTTCTTCAATTCAGAGAAAATGGATTTACAGCACCTATGCAGAATTTTATAGCTTTACAATTACTTTCAGAATGATTTGGCTGCATGTTTAATGAACAACCATAGAAACACAATCTTTTTTTTTAACGTATTAATACCTAAAAAACAGCCCTTACTCATTAGAGCTTCTCTCAGATCTGCTTCTACCTCCAGCTTTTGGTACGAATGCAAAAATCCCAAACTCAGTCTGCAGGACACATGAGAGCAGAAATGGATAGACAGCTTAATTTCTAACTGTTGTTTCATGTTTAATTGTAGTTTTATTTGTTGATTTCTGCCTAATTGAATACAGATTAAAAAGCAAAATATGTTAGAGCCATTCAAACCAATCACTTGGGTAAATAAAGGTAACAAAATTTTATGTATTTTCTCTAATTGCTACCATGATAATGGAGGGTTTTATCATCACTTCAATTCTTTATTCAGCTAAAGGGAAGCATGTTCCAAACATCTATGACAATTTTATATTTCAGTCAGCTAAAAGATGTTTTGAATATGGTTTGTGCTTTAGATCAAAAGCTTAATTCATAAATAAAATTAAATGGCTTATATGTTAGAAGGCGTGCTCAGTCTTGCAGCTCGCTGTAAATTAACTGGGAATACAATAGCTGTCACACGATTTACATACATATGTTCCAGGCCTGTTTCCTAAGCTCCAGAGGACAGAAAAGGAGGAAGAAATAATCATAATAAAATGCCCAATGCACTATTCAAATAATCTGGAATTGAACTATTAAGACACTAGTACATTTTCAAGTCCTTTTCTAGAGGATTTTTTCCTGATGAAGGAGGGATATTTTAGTATTTCCCCCAGCTCACCCCTGCCAATGTCCACTCCCAACGAGTCAGCTTTTCATCTTGCATAAGCTGGAATAGCTCCGGTTTTGCAAGTTGAACTTCACTAATTTCTGCTAGCAGGAGCTTCCATCTGTTCTGGTTGGGAAACACCAAACACTTTATTGAAGAGCTGCTGCTCATTCTTCCGACGACACAAGTCTTTGGAAGTCCAAGTGCTTTTGTGTTGCCTGGGCTCCCCAGGGCTCCTGCAGCAGCCGATGGCCCGTGTGGCTGCAGCTGGGGATGCTGTGGTGGCCGCAGGTCCTGGTCCCCTCCCCTGTGCAGGGCCCTTCTTCCCTGGGCAGCACTGGGAGGTGAGGGGCAGGTGGTCACCCTGCCCTCCACGGACTAGATTTGCTGTGGATTTTGCCCAAAAGTCTCTTTATGGCCTTGGAAACTTACTGGGGGGGTGGAAGAGATAAAACAATCTTTGTCATTCAAAAGGTTATGTTGTCTGAGAGAACATGAAAGTGATGGACATTTGTCTCCTTGGAAAAGCCTGATGCCTGACAAAATGATAGACATGGTGATTAATGACACGAAGGGATTATGGCAGGTTAATGAGGTAAGTCTATCTCACGGCATGAGCAAAATTTCATTATGATTTTTTTTAGGCAGCTGAATTGCAATTCTCCTCACATGCTACATCTACAGTTTTTATTTTTGAGAGTGAAAATATCTTTAGAAATTATTTTCTCTGACGACCCAATTTATACTCACAAATCATCCACAGCCTTTCTCTTCAATCGCTCTCTAATTGGATTTGTAAAGCCAAACTTCGTTTTCCCTTTCCATCACACAACTGTCCCCTTCACCCGCCTCCGCAGAGCCCCCACGGCAGCTGCTGCCCTGTCCGTGTTCTGCTCTGGGGCCCTGGGCCCAGCGCTCGCCCTCGAGGCGGGAGCTCCACGGGAGCAAACGTGGAGCGACCGGCCCGCAGAACCGCTCCATGGGAGCGAGAGCTTTGTGTGCTCCTTCTCTGAGAGCAACATTACCCACTTCTGCAAATACCTTGGATCTGCACCGAGATTAAGGGAGGACTTTAGAATACAGCCTCCCGACACCCAAAGCCTCCTGTCAGGACCAGAGGCTGCCGCCCGAGGCCCCGTTGCAGGAGCAGCGACCAAGGGCGCCTAGAGACTCAGAGGGAGCCTTGCCCAGCAGGGCCGAGGCGCAGCTTTACAGACCATCTCTCTATATTGGCACAGCTTAAAATGTATTTAAAGCTAAGGAAGTTTAACATCAAAAATAATTACTCATGTAGATATCTGCATTTTTGTTCAGACTGGTCAATCTGAAACCGGCTAAACATTATGTATATGATGTGTTACTAGAAATGAGCCTGGTCACTCGATGCCACATGGCACACATATATAGATATATATAGATATACCCTCACTCCCCTAAATCTACACAGACTTGTCTCCCTCTTTCTTCACAAGTCAAATTTATACAATACAACTCATGCACAAACTTAAAGTGAAATATGCTGAAGCTTTGCATTATTCTGCAGATCAGTTCAGGTTGCACTGTGATTAATACATATAGTATGTATCTCATAATTTAATAAGCTAAATTAGGGTGAAGCATAATATGACAGTTCAAAAAATGATCCTAGAAAGCACTTATGATAAAATGAGGTAGTTATTAGTAATATCAAATAGTTAGTGATTAAAGATTTAACATGTTGTCTTGGACTCATAGTACAACCATCCTCAAAATCATTAGCAGGCTTGTAGGGCTTATAATTCTTTATGAAAAGCATGCTAATTCACTCCGAAGAAATTAAGCCCATTTGATCTTGATAATCTTTTAAAGAATTTATTGAAGCTTATTAAGAGGAGAGACTCTTGCCAGGAAATCTCTTGTAGATCTTAGAAGAAATAACAAAATTATTATTATTTTGTAAAAGCACATAATCTAACAACTAAAGTTGAACTAAAATTTAACAAAGTATCTTTGGAACACGCCACATAATGTGCTTCTAAAATAACCATGTTTATACAAGACAAATAAATAAATACCTCCTTAATCCACAGCCTAGAAACTTTTCGGTTAACATTATAATATGTCTTTTCATTTACCTTTCAGTATATCTATTACTTTTATCTGAAGCCTTTTAACTCTGACAATGAGCAATCTGAACTGTGTTTCTAATGTAAAGCATTGCCTGCATTCAGATCCGTATTTGCATGTAAGTTGAAGTTAAATTCCTTCCACACACTAGAACAAGCTTGATGCTGTCACCTGTATTCAAAGCAAGTAATCACCCAGGCCTAATCTTCCACGATATTGTGGTACTAAAGATGCAGGCAGGCACTCAGGAGGATTTTCAAAAGCAGCTCACTGATTAACTCATTTTAACATCAGTGCTTTTATTTGAGTAATAAAAACTAAATAATTAAAGATACGCAGGCAACCACATATGCAGATAAACATGTCATTACAGTGGTTTAGATAGATGTTATGCATCTAAGCTCTTTTGAAATTCCCACTAGCTAGATCCTTATATTTAGGTGCATACATATATTTAAAATTTGGCTTCTGTGTTTTCAGGGGCCCATCTGCAAAATAAAGATAATCCCTACTTGATGTAAAGCTTATTATATTAAAAGATTATGTTGTGCTCAGACACCAGAGTAAAAAGGGCGCACCTGAAAAAGATGGAGAGCAAGACACTGCCAGTGAAAACTTCACTGTGTTATGTACTAATTTATTTTTAGGGCTAAGAGTGGTATATCACAGAATTCAGAAGAATTGGGAAATACAAAAGTGGTTCTGAATGGGCACAGAACAGTTCTGCCTTTTTCTATTAGGTCTGGCACATCATGAGATAAAATAAACAAATCCATAAAAAACATATTCAGGTTCCAAAATACAGTGTCATTCAATCAGGTTCTCTGTTCTCCACAGGCAAGTTAAACAGCTGTACCCAAGGTGTCCTTCCTGCTGCAGGCTCTGCACTACCTGCGTTTTCAAAGCGAGTCGGTGAGCAGCTTCTCTTGGACACCCTGCTAGGCCCAAGACAGGAGAAATTGAAGATGTCAAGGTCTGTGCAGAGAGGACGCAGGATTGCATTACCTTGAATTCCCACAGATCTGCTGTAGGCCTGGCTGTCAGTGCAAAAGTGAAAGATTAGGAACGACTGAAATGATGGTTATGAAGGAATAATCCCTCTGGACATTTGTCTTCCTCAAGCTTAAATCGCCCGCCAGCCCCTCCCGGACTTGCATCACTGGGGACCGGTTCGACATCACTTTCTGTAAATAAATGCTGTAGGGTGGAACCAGCAAATCCTTCATTACCTCCTACGAGTAACTCATTTGGTCACCTTGAGGCAGTTGCGGGACCTCGATCCTCAATTGCACTGAGCCAGGAGCGTGGCTGACGTGAGGATCTCACTCAAAGGCAGCTGCTGCAATTCAGCTCGTCTTTCTGTGGCAGATTGATTACAACTGTATTGTAACATGTTGCAAATAGATTAGTTTGTCTGAGAACAATCTATTTTGGGTTACCAACTTGTATTCTGAATTTAGAAAATGCTATTGTTTAAGGGAAATGTGAAGTGACTGGTGTAGGCTGCTGAAGCAGGATATTCGTGCTCCTTTGATCCAAGTCGATATCATAAAATGAACCATCTCTCAGGCTTCAGAGAAATCATCCATCGGAAGTAGTGAAGGGCAAACTCAAGCACTTTGGAGTTCAGCCCATGCTAGCTACAGAGCAGGAGTGGTTGATATAAACCTCATCTGAACTCTCCACAGCTTCTGTGAGTCTCAAATTGCTTTGGAAACTCATGAGAACGGCCTCTTGTGGGACTAGGAACACTTCCTGCAACTGGAGTGCGCTGGTGTGCCAATGTCAGCACTGCAGAAATAAAGCTTTTTAATATTTCTACTATTTTGAAAGGAGGAAGTACAATCTGATCACATGTGGTGACTATCAATTTAAATTTCATTCACTTTGATGTGCTCAAGCATTAAAAATAGACAAATTAGAGCTATGATCCCATTTCTGGCCATCATAATTTTGGGTATAATGTGCCGCAGTGAACAGTTAGATATGAGCAGGATTTGTAAAGACTCTGGAAAATAACACAATCCTTATGGATCCTTATTCATTCAATGGCATTAATAATTGCATATGGACAAATGGAAAGCTGCAGCTGAAGAAAAACATGCGACATATAAACACCTTGAAATCGTTCAAGTATTCTGCTAAGCCTCGCTGGTCCTAATTTTTTCATCCCATTAAAGTCCTTCAAGGTTTAACATTTCCCTAAGCAGCACATGGAATCTCAGCCCTGCTGAAGTTACACTCTTGGATGAACTAAATCCACAAGATCTGCTATGGAGATGACTGATAATTTTGAAAAAATTGGCCGGGACTTGCCAATACTGGTTATTCATTGATGACTTGTGTCTTAATTTAATAGCATAAGGACATAAAGATATCCCATCCTAATCTCACTGTCCCTGAGATGGATGAGATTATTTACCACTATGATCGACCATAACTACTAACTAAACAATACAGCTGCCTAAAAATACCACTTGACACAGTGGTGCTCTTGCGTTTTCACTCTCGAGAGTTTTTTGCCATTTTTGGTATGTAACTTTTTTGTAAGTTACATTGCATTGTTTTTGCATGTATTCATTCCTACCACTTTCCTGAAATCATTAAATTTTAAATAATGGTTATTTTCACTCCTAAACCCAGAATAAATCTCTATTTATTCTTGAATATAGAGCTTTTCGTCTCCAATCTTTGTCCTAAGTGAATAAATCAATTTCTATTTAATGAGTAGAAGAGCTTCTTTTCCCCACTGTTCACAAACTGCAAGAATAGTTACATTTATTCTATGCAGAAGAAAATTCACCTCATTGGGTGCTTTATAGAGTTTGGTGCTGACTGGGTTGCTAATTTACTCTGTCAAATCAAATTAATCTTGTCTCAGAAATCACTCAGTTATGTTAAATGGATCAAAGTTGAACTGCAAGCAATGCAATGGAAGGCCATGTTCAGATTAAACAGTGTATTACAGAAAAACATTTGAAGAAATTAATAGAATTAGTTCAGCTACTTGGAAGGATTTCCATTCAGAATTTACTTCAGAGAAGGACCTAGAGTTTTTCTGCTTTAGTTCACAAGTTTCCTATGTTTACAGATCTTTAGTCTTATAGTTTACTTTTAATTATAAAATGGAAATGACACATCGTAATATATATGTCCAAAAAGAGTCCTGTCTTAATTGTGCATAAATCAATATAGTCTTTTAAAACTACTAAATTAGCCAAGCCAAATCTAAATCCCTTCTACAAATCCTCTTCTGCACACACTCAGACAAGCTACTTGAGATGCAACACAGCTATTTCTAGTCTAAACAGCTTGCTGTTTTCAGATTATTTTCCCTTTAGCTTAGTAAAACATAACAGAATAGAGTTGGTAAAGCAGACAAATCGGGATAGGACTGACTTGCCTATTGATGCAAATGAGTATTTTGCCTTATTTTTAACACATTGTCCCTACAAACACGTCCAACAAAGTTACAAATTCAAGCAAGAACTAAAAACCACACCACTTTCAAAATTTAGCATTACCAAACAGCTGGTCTAACTGGCTACTGTGATTAAATTTTGCATTATTTTAAACTTCTTATCAGGAGCTAATATACATTTCTCTACATGTAACCTAAATCAATGTACGTACAAATGAATTAAGTTTACACATTTGCATATTCATATTTGTACTGCAGATTTTGATTTCAATTTAGTCAGATATGGACAAAGGATATTGTATGTTATATTATACTCTTAGCCATATAAAATTCAGGTAAACGGGAAGGATCTAATTTTTAGGATGTTAAATGTACACAGCAATAAGAAAGCAGAGGCAAGGAAACATCTCTCTCCAACTTTAGTACGTATTTTTAGAGAATCATATGTGATTGTTTTTGCAAAGAAAGGTCAAGAAGGGGGATTCAAAATACTGTCTCTTGACAAGGTTTTTTTTCTTCCCTACCTTTCTCCTCCCTTAAATAAAATACTTGCAAAGTAATTGCAAAACCCTGCAACACTTTTGATGTTTGAGACATGAAACAAACATCATGCATAATTAAAACCTTATATACTAGGTTTGCCATAACCTGTAAACACCTACTATATAGCAGAGTTTGCAGAATACAGAGAGATGATAAAGCGATGTCATGTAGGGCAGAACAGTCTTCAGGATCTTTTTTTATTAGTAACACTTAATGGCCTTTATACTTTTACAATGAATTATATGTACTCATATTTGACACTTAAAAATTAACAAGACACAAATCATGTGTAAAAGACTTTCACTATAATGACAACTGATTTCAGCTGTCTTCGCTTGAAAGGAAGAAAATTATTCTTTTGTGGACAGTCCTTAAAGCACTGAGCAAGAAGCATCGCTTTACATGAGAGTGGGGAATTTAGCAGGAGCACTCAACCTTCTGAAGAATCAGATCCTTAATTCTTATTCTCCAAGCAGGTTTTGGAGAAATTTGCAGTAGCAAAATTTATAGAGATGTACTTTATATGCACAGTCCATAACACAGATGAATAGTGCTAGATGTTTACGGTATATTTAAGTACACTCATGGGAACCATCCCAACTCAATTCTGTAATATCAATTTTGTTATATATTTGCTGTGGGGAAGATGTTAATAGGCTGTTAAAACAGTCACTAGAAAAAAAAAAACTGTACCAACTTCATAAATCCTAAAGCATCTGATTTCAGTTTCATGGTTATTCCTTTCACAGAGATATCTACAAGAAGAGTTAGATTCCCAGTAAATGTTTTATAGGTTGCACTGTTTTACGGTCTTAGAATGATGGCAGTTGGTGGTTAATTTTGTTTCAGGAAAAAAGCACCATTATACCTATATCACATCCTCAGCTTAACTGCACATTCTGCAGCCACTGCTCTTTAAGGAATCATAACTTAAAAGCAGAATTTTCATTTGCCTCTCTTTGGAGTTTTCTTGAGCAAAACACTTCATTGCTCTGAACTACATCATTATACGACAGATCAGACCGTGTGGTGGGTTGGTCTGACCCAGTTTGCAGGATCATTGCTCTTTATCCACAGGAATGGGGCTGGAGAGACAACCAGGCACTGCTGCACAGTAACAAAATCACAGAGCAAGAGCCTGCAGAAGGGCTTCACCTTTGAAGAATCTGGATATCCCTTTCCATCTATGGGGGACAAAGGCGCCTTGGCCCACAAGCAGATGCTCAGTGGCTGTAACAAGGTTTTAGGGCATTGAATGGGGATGATGGTGGCACAGATCAATTTAATTCACCATTTCAGTAGCCACCTCACGAACATTGAGCTCGACTCTGGGTGAATTTACACTAGATGAGCATTTGGCTTTTGATTTACAGGTTTGACTTGTGTTCAGGTGAAACAGTGACTGAAATGCTTACAAATGCACACTTTAGCCTCACATCGTGCTCACAATACAGCGAAAGCTAGTTGGCTATGCTGTTGGTTTTGCTGTTTGTTTTTAAGTTTCCTTTAGCTCATTTTTGCAGCAATACCTACAGATAACACAGCATGACTTCACATACATTGCATATGGTCTTTTGTAGAAGTGTAAAGTCACCTAAGGCACAGGTTTAGTCACTCTAATGAAAGAATCCCTGGAGGCCCAATCATCCTCTCATTACTCGTGTAATGCCGGCACTGAATCTAATCTCTCAATGGTGTTTTTCTTCTTTCTCTTCAGCCTCCTTCGGGATGGCTGATGAGTTTAATTTCTCATTTTGGAAGATTTAGAGCGTGTCACACAACACAAACCCAGGCAAGCTTTGCAATGGCTTCTAAATCAGAGAGTGCCGGGAGCCCTCGCATCCCTTTGCTCCCTATGGGAAGCATAGGTGCTACATTAAAAACAAACACACAAACAAAAAAGCCCTGATTCCACGGCCTCCTGCCCAAAACTCTCACTGAAATAGAGCTCGCTACGCCTTGAAGCAGTAGTGACTAAGAGCAGGGCACTGCTGATAAAACAAAGGAAACCAGCAGCAAGGCACACTCATTGCGGGCACAGGACCTGGGCTCACCCAAGCATTAGCTCCTAGTTTGGGGACAGCAGCTGCCACTTGCTAAATGAAGGCCCTTCTAAGTGACAAGCTCCTGGGCACTTTCCTTCACCATTCCCAAAGCTTCTCAGAACATCTTTAGCGAGATTTTTGTTTGCTTTCTGATTTAATTGAAGGAAAGGTCAGAAAGGTGCAACACAGGGAGGAATCAGGCTGAAGAGGATGAGGGCCCTGCCTTTACCTCCTCGCACAGCGCCACGTCCATCCCTCTGCCTCATCACGGAGAGCTGCTGCGCTCCGGCAGCTGGGATCTAGGGGCACTGTTGTACCACTGTAGCCCTTCCCTTCATTCTGCCTTGCGTTTAGCTGTGACAGAAGCTGTCAGGGAATGTGCAGAAGCATGAGTCAGGCTGCCTCCCGTTTGAGACATGATTCGGGTTTTGCTCTTTCCCTCCCGCCCTGCAGCACAGCCCAGGATCCGAGGGCTCATGGCTCCGGGCACCGAAGCCGAGGAGCCCCTTGCAGGCACGTCCCGCTCATGCACGCTTAGGCCACAGCAGGCGCTAAGCAGGTTTTGCGAATTCTCTCCCCCGGCGTGTGAACATGAGGGGAAAGCAGAGGGGCTCGTAAACCGACCTTCTCCCCTGTACACCAAAATGCTGGGCTATCACTCCAGAGAGAGACTTAATTTTTGCTAGACAAGTTCATTCCTTAAATGCAAATATTCTATTCTGTGTGAAACTACTGTCTAAGGAAGGCAATACTTCCACAGCCATGGAGGGTTTCGTGCGGTAGAAGTTGTCTGGGTATTCAGGTGGGAAGTGACAGAAGACACTGCAACCTTCTTTGAAACTGTGAACGCCAGTCCCTCAAGCCAATATGAAATCTCATTTAGCTGTGTTTGGTTTTGTGATGAACTGGAGAAACTTGTCTAAACATGATTTATGATTTCCAGTTTGCTTTTATGAACTATCTATCTTCTTGTATCTTATGACTCTCAGCATTGTCTTATGACTATATTTTATTGCCTTTTGCCTCCTGGTTCTTATGCTAAGGGCACAAGAGAATGGTGTTGGTACATCCTCTCTTAAATAATTGATACTTAAGGACTACAAGACAGTGAATAGACCTAATATGGGGAGAATAAATGACTTGCAGCAATCTAGATAAAGCCTGTTTTTCTCAATTTGTGTTTGGAGGACTGGGATTTGAAAGGCTGGGCTTTATCCAGAGACAAAATAAACAGAGGAAACGTTAGCAATAGTTGTTAAAACTGCATAGTCTGAGTTGCTCAGTGAAGGGACTTGGAAAGCAAGTGCACTCTGCAGAGTGGATGGTTTCCAGAATAA
The DNA here is from genome assembly GCA_013389825.1 of Crypturellus undulatus. Lineage (NCBI taxonomy): Eukaryota > Metazoa > Chordata > Aves > Tinamiformes > Tinamidae > Crypturellus > Crypturellus undulatus. The sequence goes on from VWPW01020719.1 coordinate 169,590, forward strand.
AGTCAGAACCTTCCCTCACTCCCCTGCAAGAAACCTCATCCCTCATGACCCCCAATAATCAAAAACTTCAGTTTTGAACATACGCAACCAAGAACACGTGTTCACTTATTTTTCATTTCCTAACTCAAAGACACAGACAGAGAAAGGCAAGAAAGACCCACTGATTACAGCTGATGCAGGTTAACACTTTAAAATTGCTCGAGCATGTTACTGCTGTACTAGCTTATACTGTAGGACTTTTATGGTTAAATAAACAAATACCATTTCATTGCTGGCAACTTATGCAGGATTTTATGTTCCTATCAAGAAGCCTGAGCCCTGCAGTTTGCTGCAGAAGGAGTTGCTGGTGGTTCATAGGGAGCACAGCAGCAGAAGGCAGAACACAAGTGAGAAACCCAGCCTGAAGCCAAGGTGGGCTGTTCTGGCAAGAATGGCTCTTTCATGAAGGAAAGATCCTCTCTGAAAGAGCCAGGAGCTTTTTGATTTCAACAAAATGGAACCAACTCTAATGTCTTTATTTTCTGTAATATGATCATTCTCCCTCTCAAAAAGGAAACTCTGGCTACACAGTTTAATTAGTTTCTACAAAATTAATTTCATTTTGAAAACAGTAGGACATCCTGTCTTACAAAGCAGTAAGAAATCGTGGTTTGAAAGCTGTGGAGACTGCACTGCAGACTCAGGAGAGCCCCAAAGCTGCAAACCAAAGACCAAGAAGCCCTGGGAAAGTCTCCCATGGCTCTCAAGCCTATACAGAGTCAGGAGGTTACAGCAGTCCAACAAACACCCCTCTTATCCTGCGCTGATTTTGCATGGCCAGAGACTAAAACAGCCGGGCTCTTCCAACTGATGTGTCTGTCTGCAGGGGAAATTGGTGCCACCAGAGAGAAGCTGGGATTTAAAATTGCCATGTTGGGAGACTGCAGGACCCTGCAGGCTTTTCTCCCTTCTCCCTCCCCCCTTTCTCCCTTCCTTCCCCTTCTCCCTTCCTTCAGTCTCAGAAGTGAACTTGGTTAATAAACACACAACATGTAAAATAAACACAGGCAAAGTCATTTTTCAGGCAGAAGCTTCAAAATCTGAAGCTTCCAAGTCTTCACTTAACCACTGCAGAAGCATATTAAGGATAGCTCTGGGATTCACTGAAATTGCTGTAGAAGTTAACTGCACAAAATACGTACATGCGTGAATGGCAAATAACATTAATTTAAGCAATTTTTACTCTGAATAGGTTTTTACTTTGCACTGATTAATTAAAAAAAAGAGCCTTTGCAATGCTCTGAAATAAGAATAAAGTGTTTTTTTTTTTTTTTCTTTCAACCAGTGAGAACAGTAGCAATTATTGGAAATCAGATCATTTCACCTAAGAAATGTGTCTGCTGTGTCTGCCTTAGTATCTCAGAAAAAAGAAAGAAGTGAACAAATACTGTCCAGTAAGCAAGGGATGTTTATAAGCATTTTTAGTGTTCTACACGTGACAGTGGGAGGGCAATATTTCCTTCCGAGGAAGAAGAACTTGTTGATATTTTTGCAGACTTTCACAGATTTTCTGCCCTGTCCTGCCTAAAAATACAGCAAATAATTCAAAAGAAAGAGCTAGCAGCAAGTAAATCAAAATGGTTGGGCTGCCATTCTGATGGTTCTAGTTTATAATAGTTTCAAATACAAATACTCAACTAATGCACTTCACGAGTTTTTATTTTTGAAATTACTGCCTCACATGCACACATTTTAAAAATGACTTCTAGCAAGACAAAAAACACTAGGATTTCTGGAAACATCCATTAGATAATGTTACGAGTTCCACACACTGAATTAATTTAGAAAATGTATTTTTGAAAGTTCTTTTTGGTATAAAAATTCAGAAAAAGAATTGGTCGAAAAAATGAATATGAATAGCAAATAATAAAGATTGGGAGAGAAAATAAAGACAGCTTTAATAGTCAGCGAACATTTTTTAAATAGGAAGCTAAGACATATTCTGTGCAAAGAAGAACTCTGCAGGGTGACATCAGCTCATACTAGGGAATGTGAGATTCTCTGAAGCTGTTTATATTCTGTAAAACGATTGCAATTTTGAGACAATTTTAGGAGAAAGAACTGTCAATGTTATTTTATAATGACTTTGTTTTGGTTGTGTCAAATAATTACTGCAGATATAATAACATGTCTGCTGTATGCTGGAGCATTTGAGCTTTTGTGCCATTACTGAATACCTGAGTTTTGATTTAGAGGGCAAATGGGATTTGTCAGAACTGAAAATGACTTATTCCTAAAAGAAACTGGAAAGTGTAAAAGGAAATTAATGAATGAGGTACTTAAATTGATAAGTCTGTTTTATAAGTCAGTATCATAGGAATATGATTGACTAATGTCAATTTTATGGACGCGTAATTATTATTCCTTTAGTGTTTATAAGTCAGCACCCACCATGAATACTAATATGAGTTACAGGTGGATGTAGCATGTGTTATCTTGTATTAAGGGATGATTTCCCTATTTCATTACCAACTAGGTAGCCCAGTCTAAGTTTTTTTTTTTGACATCTCGTATTAGAAATGGGAAAATAACCCATCCTTTCACAACAGAACAGGAGGGGGACGAAGGTCATTGGCAAAGACCTCTCCTGTTCTTTGCGCCGTGAGGACTGATTGAAGCACGTGTCGGAATATCGCGGCCCCTGGGAAGTCGCTGGGGTCTGGATCTCGACCCCAGCAGCGCCGTGGGTTCCCCTCGTGCTCGGAGGCCCCGGCCCTGCTGCCGCGCCGAGCTCCCCGGGACAGCCCAGGGTGCCCTCAGGCCGCGGCTGGGGCACCCCGAGCTCCAGCTCCTGCCAGCCCGGCTGCCCCTGGCTGCCCCCATTTCCCCCCGGGAACCCGGCCCCACTCGCCGCCTCCACGACCCACGTGCAGCCACGCTCTGCGCAGGCACAAACCTCCTCCTGTTTATCACGGCCCATCCAGGATCGTGCTGCTATTTTGGGGGCTGTAATTCGTACTCGGCAATCTGGTTCCATTCTGAAGACACTGAGCTGGCAATCAATTTCCCACTGTTCCTGGGTTGAAAGCTAAAGCTAAAAATGGAACTATTAATATATTACAAGTGAGTGCTAAATCTGTTAAGTAGAGCTGACAGATCACATTAGCGCACGCACCCTTAAGCTTTGGGTGGCATGGCAAGTGACTTGTGATACATGATACCCTTACTGACCTCTGAATTGTGCCATTTGTGAGAAAGAAAAGAAGTTTCTTTTGCACTGCATGTCAGTATGGAAAGGCTTCATGTTGACATTGTAAAAATAAAATAAATACGAATTGCAAAATCGCCTATAAAGTCTGGTAGAAGTTTGTTACTATTATGCAGGAGCCCTCTGATACTAGTGTAAAAGCAAACTGTTTGGGTTGCTTTCAGTTCTTATCTCTCTATATTCCACATAGACAAGTCAATTTGCAGTCAGCAAGATTCTAGTGCTGTAATGTGTTTCACATATAAACGTATTTCTGCTCTCTGCTGAAGAACCAGGATCTGCAGCATAATGCTTCAATGCTTGAAAATGGTGCTACAAGATCTTTCTCATAAAATGGGCAACATCTTTTTTTGGGTTATTGCCTTCAAACTAAGAAAAAAAAGAAAAAACATGAATCTCTATCTGTGACAGAGAGGATCAAATCTCAACTGGTTTTGACATTGAAAATTTGTGCAGAAAAAGCTAAAATAATATTTAATAATTTTAATGAAACTTTTCATTCTCATTTCCATTTATAAAGCACTAAGGACTATGTCTTAGTTCCTGTTGCTCCCTAGTTGAGATAGACCATCTGCTTTATGCAAAAAATGGTGGCCCACTCGCGGGTTGCTCCTGGCACCTTTAGCTCAGTGATCACTCAGTGTGGTCAGCGTCTCTACCACCCTCTCCGCGGGCTCCCTTGACCGTCACCCAGCTTGCTGAGCGTGTTTGTGTTCCTGGAGAAGGACATCAGCGACAGCCGCCCAGCCACGGCAGCTGCGCAGATGGCAAATGCATCGCGGCCCAGACCCAGAAGTCCAATGGCAGCAGTACCGAGAGGGCGGGATGCAGAATACAGCAGTTTCATAGACACTACAAGTGGTGTCTGTTGGACCAGCAGCATTAGCAAACAACTGGCTGTTGGATTAACCGTTTTACGAAATGTAATTGCGATTTTGTTACAGCTCCAAGGAAATAGAGACATTTACTGAGTTATGCCCTATTACACAAAGAGTTCAGCTTTGGCTTATTTTTATCACAGAATATCAGAAAACAGGCAATACCTCAGACCACATTTCAGATCTGTCCCCAGTGGCAGATTCCAAATGATCGCAGTTTTGGAGATGTTGGAGTTCACCGTGTTTCAGTTTACACTGATGTAAACTGGGAACAACTCCCAGAGTTTCTAATAAAAGTCTCCTCAGAATCAAGGGTATCATTCGGAGGCTATTTTGAAGGCTGTACACGCTCACCCTCCTGGGTCACATTTTCAGCAGCAGGAAGCTGGTGCGTATTCTCCAAAATTATGGGAGCTCCAGTAATTTTGAGCAGATGAGCTGGTGGCCTGTATTCTCGGAAAAAAAAATGATTTGAGAGCAGAATCTGAAAAGTTAATCACACTCCAGTCTAGTGGGAAGTGCTGCCCCTGTTCGATTCCCTGCCTGTGCTGGTTTTACAGAATGGTTTTAATTGTTTTTCTAGATTTCTTTCTATTTCATTTAATTTGTGAGCCATTTGCTGATTTCTAACTATGAAGCCAGCAAAATAAAAGAATTGCAAAGAGAATTCTCTCCGATCGGTCTTCACTGGATTTAAAAGCCTTCAGGAAGCATTTGAGATAATCCAGAAAGATTGAGGAGTACAGATGTACCTCCCAGGATGTGAGGACTAATGCATGTAATAACTGTATTTCTTTAAAATGACTTTCTCAGGCAGAGTTAAAGGCATAGATGTAACTAAGGGACTGGATTCAGGCCAAGCTGTAATGGCTCTGCTGTTTATCTTTTTTTTTTTTTTCTCCCTAACAGAAACAGCAGAACAAGCGTTTTACTAAAAGATTTAAGGTTTCCTTTCACTCCCTCTCACACTTAGACCTCCCGCCCCAAACATTTTCGGATCACACAAATCAAAAACCAAATTGACTAAACTACAGCAAAAAGAGCCCGCTGCTCTGGCTTATTTTACTTACTTTGCCCACTAGGAGGAAAGGGAAAGGGAAGATGGATTAGACAAAGGATTCAATATTTTAGCATTAATATATAAAAGGAGGAAGAATGAAAAATTGTGGGTTATACTAAGTACAATTTAGGAGTGGACACTCTGTCACCAAGGTGACTGAGATTTGTCTTATATGGAAGTTATTTTCTTAACATACTTATCCAAAGACCACAGAATAGATCCTGAAAACACTCTTTTATGTTTTTCCTGCTATTTTTCACACAAACACACTGTTACTACATTACATATAAATCTTAGCTGAAGACACCAATGAGCATGGTGAAAGTATTCAGGATTTTAGTTTTTTCTTAGTTAGCTTGATGTAATCAACACCAGTTCAGCTGGAAATGTTGCATCCATCCTCCTGCCCATGAGGGGTAGCTCTCTGCTGCTTATCTATACTCATGAGGGGATGAGAAAGGTTTAATCCCTGCTGTCCTACAGCTCCTCCTCAATTTACACGTATGTTAGCTGTTAGAAACAGCATAAGGAGCAACTTTTCTACCTGGAGGGCCAATATGAAGTCAAGCACTCACATGAGCACAGATGAAAGATTTGGGGGCAACTGCTACAGCCTCTCTCCCAGAAAAGGCTCTCCAGAAAATACTCTTATGCAGAGGGTATCTTATATCCCGTGAGAAGAGTAAACGTGCCTTGGCCGGTAGAAATAAAGCTGTGTGGCTTTCCTGCCTTAGTATTTTGTACACTTTTAGATGTAGTTAGGCATTTCATGGCCAGGTAGCAACTTGTCACAGCAACCAAGAGGACACTTTAATTTACAGACACATTCCTGAAGAGACTCAAAAATCTAACAGAGAAGTGATCCAATGCCACCTTTCCCATCTCCACTCCCATCTGCACTAAGACAATAATAGCTCTTGAGCTTTGGATAAGGGAACAGACCTTTTTTTTTTTCCTCCTTAATCTCTTTTCAGCCATGCTATTCTTGCTTATTTTCCTCCATCTCTCCCTGGGCTAAGTTCTGCCTTTTGAAATCAATGCTGCAGAAAACAAAACTTGGCCTCTTTCCATTCTCTTACAAAGTCATTTTCAAGGTTAACCCCAGGAAAGACAGATGAATTTATGTTGAAACAACCATTTGCAAGGACCTCTTTTCAGGTGCTCTTCCCTATTTGTCCATTTGCTCAGCACGTCCCGTGGTGCTGGAGGACACAGCATGGTATTGACCAGCAAATTGGTCAAAGAATTTAGATTTATGCAGTGCAATAATAGCCAGCTTCACAATAAGCCTTACATGGAGAAAATACACAAGAAAACTCAGCTACATTCCTGCCAAAATCTCTGGAAAACAAAAACAAGCCTATAATGCTATCATGTTTGTAAAAATGCTTCAGGGTGCCTATGTTCCAGAGCTGGGAGCATAATAAATTAACTTAAGTACTGGATGCCTAGGACAAAACCCTGTGGGATACCTGAGCCAACCCAACAGGTGGAGAAATTGAAAACAAATTGATAGCCTTGGGACAGAAAGTATTAGAACCAAGCAATTATAATAGCAGACTGTCTAGCATGAAAGGCAAGGAGAGCCAACAGTGATTTGCATTGATATAGCACCATAAGTACTGTGTGTCAGATGATGTCTCAAAGCCTTTCATGGCAGAGGAACATCATAGGGCATAGCTGCTGAAGGAAAAACTAGAAACAACAACAAAACAAACAACAAAACCTCCACAACCCCCAAAAGAGCAGCAACAGACATATTTTTGAAACCAACAGAGAATGGTTTCTGACACGTGGTGTCAGCCAGCTGATTTGAATACTTGCCTTTATAGTTTCCATGCTCTAAAAGAAGATCAGGTGAAGTTTCATTTCACACAGATTCCACAACACTCCTGGAAATCAGAGCTAGCACAAGAGTTTAATTCCCCAACACAGGCAGTCAAAACAAACAGAAAAGAGGCCTTGTCCCTCATGCTGCTCCTTTTCCCTCATTTTGTTTTTTCTACTTCAGCACTCTACCCTTGCACGGTATCTGATGCTGCCCTTCTTGTCTCAGAGGGGCAAAAGGGAAAAAAACCTTTCATTTTACTTTCTCACTCTGCATTTTCTGATGTAAACACGCACTTGGGCCACTCTACCTCTCCTACAAGCTACACCTAGACTATAGCTGCAGATTTCTTCAGAATCAACTCATCGTGGCTTCGAATTGTGACCTTTCATTGAATGCACCTCAGCCAGGAACCGCTACAAATCTATAATTAATTGAATCTCCAACATCACTGCATCTCCGTGCTGCTTCCTCTCAGCTGTTACAACTCTCAGCTTACACATATATTGTTTGCACTGATAAATGGCCACTGTACAGCTCAGGACTCTGTTACTGGAGAGAAAAGTGAACATGTGGCAAGTTTTTCCACTTCGCCCTGTAGGNTTACACATACATTGTTTGCACTGATAAATGCACAATGGCCACTGTACAGCTGGCTGCTCAGGACTCTGTTACTGGAGAGAAAAGTGAACATGTGGCAAGTTTTTCCACTTCGCCCTGTAGGCTGGAGCAATCCCAGAGTCTGTCCTAGAAACAGTGTAGATGTCACCTTATCTCTGAGCTCCAGGTGCACTGTCCATCCCCACCATCAGGGAAGACGTGGACCAACATTAGATATGCAAGGAAATGCGATTACAATGTGCTGTTTCAAGACATGATACACTCTGGTCTCTATCCAACAGAGCTAGGAGCTTGGCAAAGGAATTGTGCATCTTAGGTTTTCCCAGGAAAACCTTTTTCATAAAGGTTTTGGGAGGTCTTACTGTTTTGAAAGCGATTATCCAATCCAAAGTGCCAGAGAAGCACTCTCTACAATTACAATTTTACCACTTGAAAAGCTTGGCTATGTCATAGCAGTGGCTCAATTAGGTTGAAATGCTGGACTGCTCCTGATGGCACAATGGTTGTGAATAATATCATAAAACATTTGTTCATCTTCTGGAAACACACCGATTATGGGCACAAAGTACACTCAATTTTCTTTCTGAGCACTGAGGCTCAACACATTTACTTACACTTGGACTCAGGACAAGAACTGTCTTTTTTAATGCAGCTTTATGTCACTTATGCTTCACATCAAAATAGCTCTGCTGCAGGCAGCGCAGGGGTATATGCTTTGGGGAGCGTGTTTACTTCCCAGAACAAAGTCTCAGGTAAAACTGCCGCAGCTCTGTGTGACTGCTGCAAAATTAAAGGCACTTGTCTTTGCGGGACGACAGAGACTGGCATCAAACAGGACTCGTGGAGCTCGCAGCGGCGCTGATTAGACTGCTACTAATTAAAAAGGCCTGGGAGTCAAATGATCCTGCACAAAGAAACTTGCATGCAGACAGCACCTGATTTAACAGATTATTCCTGCAAGCCTTTCAAGATGTTTTACTAGGCAACCTGGTGCAGGAGCGCATGTAAAGACCAGATAAGCAGTTCCAGATAGCAATCTAAATGCAAGAGCAATCACCTCGTGTGCTGAGGCAGGTGAATGCGGCAAGGGAACAATTTAAAATCATTGCCCATGATATACAGCTCCTCTTCAGTACAAGGCGGCACTGTGGGGAATTCCTATCTTTTTAAATAGTCCGTCCCCAATTTAAAGGTGCAGAAGAAGAGTATGGGAAGATTAGATTCAACCTTCCCTCTTCTCAGGGCACAAGCCTAAAAGAACGGAAGGAAGTGCTCAGTTACTTGTTCATACAGGTAAGGCATTACTCCCCTGTCTTCTGATCAACAGACAAAAGCACTGGTTAGTGCTTAAAATTTACTCTTCCTTTGTTGGATTTTCTCTGGATTTTTAGAGCCTCACCAGATTTTATTCCAAGAAAAAGTAAAAGGGGAATATAACTATGAAGAAGAGGGTTAGAGGGTTCCTTTGATGGAAGAACAGGTTTGCAGCATGAATAAGGATTATTGCCTCACCATAATGAGCATGGAAAAAGAAAAAATAAGCAAGTAATGTGGACTTTCAGAGAAGGTCTTTAAGAAAATGTTGGCTCCAGCTGATTTCTTTGAATGCCCTCATTTTAACTACATTATTTACCGTGCTGTATAGCTGTGATGCTTAGCTATTAGCTCTGTAGGGCTGTCTGCATTTATACTTAATAATATACTAAACTTATATTTAGCATAAAATAGGAATACAGTTACATGAACTGTGCTCAACCATGACCATATGATTCTTTAGATCAAATGCTCAGGGATGGTTTCTGCACCTCTGAATCTGGGCTTGCCATTCAGGCACTACAGTTTGTGCGAAGGTATCTGGAGGTTTTATGTACCATGATGAAACATTTCCTAACTCCAGAAGAAGCAGGAAGGACAGCAATCAGTGACATGCTGCTCAGTACTCCCTCCAATGCAGAATTTCTGTCAGAGATTGGCTTTGTTTGGTATCCAAGTGCTAGCACTGCATTACACAGTCCTTTATAGAACAAATACACCGATTCTGACTGTTCCAGCAAGCGTCCAAAAACTGAGCTCACACAGGCAGGACCTCGTAAGAGATCTGCCATTGCTCTGTAGTTTAGCACTGGCATTATCCTTGACTAAACAGATCAGATAAAATGTGAAAGTAGCCATTGGGTCTAGGTTTGCCGTGAGAGAGAGGTCTGGCCACGGTCCTTTTTGCCATTCAGCTGGACAGGGGCCCCTGGGGAAGCATAAGTACACATTAAGCGGTTGTAGGGAGATACCTGTCTCCTCTGACTGGATAGCCACTATCTGTTAAGTGGCTGCATAATAGATGTTAATCATTTTGGACCTGAGTCAGGAGTATAAAAAAAAATAGAAATACAGATGGAAAGACAGGCAGTCTAAGTCTAAGTTAAGTTGTTACGGAAGGCTGAGGATGCCCCAGTAAACGGATGGTGGATGCGGCAGGCTGCAGGCAGCAGCACTACCACACCAGCAGGGTTTGAGTGCTGCCTGCTCTTGCTGAAACACACACCGCAGCTCTCTCCAGTTTTGCCTCCTAGATCAGATTTTTGCTCCCTTTCCATTTTTTTGAGTTACTCCTGCACTATAAACCTGTCTTTAAGGCAAATAATGAGCTTTTCAGGGAAAAGAGTGTAGGAATAACATGTGGAGATGGTCCCTGACAGAGGTCCCTGCAGCCCTCGGCCGCGCGGCTCCCGTCCAGGCACAGCGGTGGTGGCAGGGCACAGCGGCGCTGGCCCTGCCTACAGAGCTCGTCCTTGCACCGCCTCGTTCACACTTTGCTCCTTCAAAGAGGGCTCCATGGGAGGACTTTTGTGCTCAGCACTGTGCACAGACGTACAGAGCTGTCATGCTCAACATATGCCGTAATCTCGCCTTCTCTTAAAATGGCTGTTCTGACTAAACGCCTATGATCTTTTTGGTTAGGAAGCACAACAAGCACAAATAAACGAGTCACCATCTGTGCAGTCACTCTCACTTTTCCACCATTGTCTCTACATGACTCCTTATGTTCAGACATGAAACTCCATTCACACTGTTTCCTTTGTTGCCATAATTATTACAAAGTTTTGTAAGGCACTAAGTGGCTAAGTATCAAAAATCCTTCTCCTCCTGGGCTATTCTGCATATGAAAATGCAATGATGTTTTCCATCACTTCCCTATTTACCTTGCTCATGCAATATATATTTGCAGTCTGTCTATAGCTTGATTTATCTGTTACGCCACTCTTTGGGTAGACACTTCTTAATCTTATTTGTACAGTGACAATCAGCTAAACTTGGTTAGTCCCAAAACACCATCTCTATCTTAGATCAGTAATTCTACTCTTCTTGGTTACTTCCTTCATTTCAGTTATTTTACAGCATTTATGTAGAGTCTATCAAAAAGCAAGTGTGATGCTAATGTGTGATGCTATGTATTCATAAGCACTTCGCTTTAGCTTGGAAGTCACAAATATTTAGGGTTCTAACATTCTCCCAAGGCTTCCATAGCATGTGATTTCTTATTTTATATTTTAAAGCCTTAATCTCTGTTTTCTTATAGCTAACAATGAATCTCTATGTATTACACAGACATGTACACACATAAAATTGTCAGCCAAAAGCTGGAGGCTAAAGTTTTAAATATTATTGATAAGTGGTGCTAACTAAATTTGATATTTGATCAAACTTCTGTTTAGAAGATTTGATACCATTAAATGTAGCAAAAATGAAATATCCAGCTTTACAAATTATACTATGCAGCCCAAGCACAGTATCTTCTGCAATAACGACACTGAGACAGATTTCATCTTTATAAACTTCCAGCATGGTCTCAGACGTGAGTTTATGTCTACATTAACACTATTGCAAACACATCTAAGGGCTGAAAATTAATACAAGGTGCATAAACACATTGAATAAACACTTAAAATCAGCTAAGTCAGTCAATTATACTAATTTTGGAGTCCTACAGCATTGAAAAAGTTTTAGACTGGAATCATTCCAGAATTTATACAAGAGCAGGTAGATAAGGAGGTCAAGGACTTAATTAAACTAGCAATTTCTTGCAAAGAGTATTGAGAAAACTAAGCATCATCAAGCGCCAGGCAATATAATATTATTTTACATCAACGTATATACTGCAATGTAAACTCACTGTAAGCTGTGAGGAGGAAATTGGATCAGAGTCTGTTCTACACAAAAGTTCTTCCTAGCTAGAACTGTATCAGATTTTAGAAGATTTTCCCTGGTAACTTACTCGCATTGCAAGCAGAACATTTTGTCTACAAGTTCTTCTGAACTAGCAATATTTGGCCTGAGAAAACCAAGACATAAAATAACAGGAATGAGATTAAGTCATAAATTCTGCAAGGGATCTGGATTAGTTACAGAGCAGCAGAGGTACTCACTGGAAAATGCTCTGAGTAGATGTCAAAAAAATGTATGGTGCTGATGTATTTTAGACCTTTAAAGACTTCCCAGTGCTGGATGCTATGAGAACTAGGAAGCCCAGAGGAACTGAAGAGGATGGCAAGGAGGTGGGGAGTTCTCCCTTGTTACAGGGTACCTGCCAGATGCCAAAATAGGCTTCTTGCAAAGAAAATTAGGCTTTTGTTCTTCCTATAAGTACTTGTGTAGGTTCCAGTTTCTTTTCCCCCTCCCTCTTTGAAGTTTCATATTATAGAATAAATCTGCATGTAAGCAGGATTCTGTTTCATTGGAATCCATCAACTGCAGGTGCTTATTCCTTGCACAAGTCATAATCTTTGTTTGCCCTCATCTCTGTTTTATGATGGCCAAATGCAATGTCACAAAGTAGAGATTAAGACTTCACATAGAAAACAAACATCTGGACCCAATGAATCCCTAAGGAACTAAGACCCTATCTTCATGTAAATCAGCTCAGTAATAAAAATGAAGGGAAAGACATATACCCTTTGGAAATTCAGGGTGATCTGTGAGCAGAATTCCCTCTAGATAGAGTTATTGCCATATGTTCCCATGATACATCAACTACTGGATTTCAAAAGAACAGAACTATTTTCATAAAAGAGTGAAATGCTACTAAGCATACATATTAACAGGTAGCCATTTAAAACATTTTTGAACTTTTTCCTTGATTACTGCTGTCAAAAACTTTCTATCTTATGACCACCATTGCTGCTGAATTTGAGGGACATTTGGCATGTTGTGAAATATAGTGAAGTGTTGGATATGGGACTCTTCACAAAATTATTTGTCTTGCTTGTGGCACTTCAGACATATTTTCCAGTACAAAAAAATGCATGAAAATGTTATCAACAGACAGTACCAACGCTCATAATCTTCCCTGGCTCAATGGCTCATATTAGCATATGCCAACAAATGAAAATTAATTAATGTACCTGCCTTTTCATAGGTGTATTTGTACAGTCTTCCAGATGCTACTAGCCTTGAGACAAATGCTGGCAGTTCAAACAGCGAAAAATCTACTGAGGACAGTTATTTTGAACCGAACGGCTCAGCATCAACAAACCTGAATTTTCCATTTATTTGCAGCACTACATCTGTTGGAACGTCTCCAAAGCTTCCTGTGCTGCCGCTCTAGTTCACTCCAGTATTCTCAAGCAGGGAGAATACAGGGTCCAAGTGTTCTCAATATGCTCCTGACTTACTACAACTATAAAGGGCTAGTATCTTCTTCTCTGATGAAGGGTCCACTATCAGTTTGAGCTCGATGGCAAACGTGCGGAACTACATAGTGGCAGAATAATACAAATACTTCAGGTGGAAAGATGTCCCATTCATCTATGGTAAAAAGGCCGACAGTAAAACAATAATCTGTGTAGCAAGTTTACAAGCTTGTATTCACCATTTATCAGCCCACAAGTACATATAAAGGAGCAAAGTCCTTTATAATCACAGTATGCCCCAGGAATTTGCTCACAACAATGTTCTCTTTTCTCACTTTGACAATTCTCATTAACAGCTGCCTTCCCTTCATGCTACTATGCAGAAAGGTCTATGTGATCAGCATGCTCACACACAAAGAACTTTCACTAGAGTCTGCAAAATTTAAATTCAGTACAAATGCTTATGAAGGGAAAGTAGAGGGAATGGGAGAGGGAAGAGCATTTCAAAAAAAAAAAAAAAAAAAAAGCTAGAGCGAGGCAAATGAAAGAACCAACCCACGAACCAATTTCTCCAAAGAATATTAAAGTGTATTTGTTGAGACTGTCTGCCCACAGAAAACTGTCCCACAAGTTTCTACTATTTCCTACCTTGAACCTTGTCTTTTACAAGAAAAGCTTTGACAAGGAAGGTTTTTTTTTTCTTGCTATGTAATGACCCAAACAAAATCTCTTCTGCATTTTGCAGAACCTCAAATGATTCTGCAAAATACAGAGGGTCCAACTCTGCCAAGTTTCATTGCATGCAGTGTGATGAAGGTCTCCAGATCTCAGTGCCTAAGTCTGGAAAAATTGGCACAGTGGATACAGACCAAGCAAAACCATGGCATAGTTCAGCTCACATTTTACGCTGACTGAGAACTTGGCCTGAATTAAAAATGTTGAATAATTAAAACTCAGACTTGCTTATTTATCAACTTACTCATGCAGTAGAGCACTGATAACTGAACTGAGCCATAAACAGCTGCTCAGAAAGACAAGAAGACAATTCAATTTAACATGGAGTTGGAAGTTGCTTTGATTTGACCCGATTTTTAAAAATCCCACTGGAATATCCCATTTTCAATCAGGTTTTGCAAAATACTGTAATATTTCCACTGTCGTGAAGATTTTTTTTTCCTTGTTTTATGCTCTTAAATTCTACGACCTCCCAATTACTTAGAAGCAGAACTTGAAGACAACCCATGCTAGTGACACCTTCTTCTGGTGTCATGGACCAACACGGTATGAGTGTAACTGAAAACATGCAATATGGCTCTTAAGATATGCTCCCGCTGGCTCAGTATCAGATTTCTTTCACAAGAACTTGTCTAATGGCTCTGTACTAATACTTGGTTTCACTCCAAAATGCAACTCACCCAGTTAATACTGTCTATTTCAATCACCCTTTACAACCCATTTCTTAAATTTGAGTGTGCCCCTTCAGAATGTGAGTTCCCCAGATTTGCTATCACTAACTTTTTTTTTTTTACTTAGCATTATAGGAAACGACACTTGTTTTCACAATGGTGCTGTAGCTAGTGTATACAATTAAAGTATTCTTGTTTTAAAATATTGGTAGCTTTTCAGAGAATAAAAAAAAGGTCACTAGTTCCCAAGTGCAGAAATAAAAGTTGCTGGATGAGCACGTTTGCAGATGTAGCCCTTACTTATCTACATTAATAAGAGGAACTTGAAATTTAACCTAGTCATAGGGATAAATGAGGACTGGCCTTCAGATCAGATCTAGAGGTCGTTGAACCTTGCCCAAGGCAGGAGACTCACACTGTGATGAATTATCATTTAAATTGCTCAGTAAATGTTAAAAGAGGGGCTAAATATAGAAAACAGCTTCAGCAGTCAAGCAAAATGGCATGCTGGTGTCAAATACATAATAAACAGTAGAGTATGCATTTTCATCTAGAATAGTGATTGTACAATAAATGATCAACCCCTACCAGGAAGCCAAGAATTTCTCTTAGTTTTTAAAGCAGGCACAGTCCAGATGAAAGAAAGTCTGCTTAGACTCAGGAAGATTACTGCAAAAGAATAGAAACCAAATTACTGTCCCTGCATGCAATGATTTATTAATAATAAATAGTATTGTCCTGAAACACCCATCTGTTTTTATTTTTTTAAAGTGCATATGCTGTATTTATTATTAATAGCGCTGAATTTGAATTCAGGCAGAACTTATTATTTGGAAATTTACAGTCTCTATTGACTAAAATAACTTCTTACTGAATAATTGGGTGTGATGCTAACCTTCCCCCTCTCTCTTTTTTTTTTTTGACTGATTTTTTTTGAACAGTTCAGTTTCTCTAAACCAGCACGAATGGAGTAGAAGCAAGTGCACAAGTCTGACAAATCTTAATTTGACAGAAAAATACTGTGCTCTCTAAAGACTGTAACACAGCCACAAACACAGACTGTGTTTGGGAAAACCCTAATCAAACCTCTTATGAGTAAGAACACATCTGTTTTTATTTACAGACGTTAGAAGAAATAAGCAAGAGCTCCCAGTCAAAAGTTAGGACCATTAGATTTGATTTACTCTCCTTGCAGGCGGTAAGGAGTTCAAAGGCCACCTCCTCCCCACATACAAACTCTTCTAACCACCTTCCTTTCAGAAAAACCTTCGTGTTTCTACAGATATCTGTTTTCTCCTTGGCCAAAATCTTGTGCTTAATATTTTCAGTGACAGCAGATGTAGCTTATTCCTCTGAATTCAGGTTGTTTTACATTTGGAAGTGTTTTTGAGTATACCACTAACTGAGGAGGTTCACACCACAGGGTTAAAGGCTCCTCCAATCATGCTACAGCATTATGGAATTTGAAAATGTAAGGAGAAATTAAGCATAAAAGTTATATTTAGCTTATAAATGAGAAAACATTGAGATTCCAAGTTAAAGCTGCTGGTTTTTTGATCAGTGATCAGGCAAAACAGCAGGATTTGCAAAGGAATGCCTCTGTCCCAGCAACTGGGCCCGCTAGCTTTGAGTAATGCATACAAGTGACCATAATTCATAAAACTCTGTGTAGCCCCAAATCTAGTGGAAGCACAAAATTTTCTACCATCTCAGCTTAAAGAGAATCCGTGAACTTTTGGCAGTCTGGAGGCTGCAGAGGGAAGCTAAGCAATTCTCTTTAGACTTAGTAGATAGACAGCTCACTAGTTCATTAGGTCACAGCTCCACGTGACACTGACAAGTCAATCACTCAAATTTATTTCAAAGTACATTAATATTTGTGAGACTGGCAGCTATAGGGAAACTATTTACCATAAAGAGGATGCAGAATTAAACAGGGAGCATGAAGTAAGTACCAAACCTTGAAGAGCAGGACTGAAAATGCTAAGTAGCTGTTGCAGTAAGTAAAAATTGATAAGACAGCTCTCTAGCATTATTTGGCTCAACTCTGTTTATGGCAACTATTGTACAGAGTTGAAGGGTCTTACCATCACAGTAGTCCTCCTTGCAGTGCATGCACATCCTCATCCCAGCCCAAGGTCAGGGCATTCCCTCCAAACACCTTGTTCTGTTTTTCCAAGTGTGAAACTTACGGCTGCAATCACATCAAGACTCTTTGACAGCACATAACTTTCTGCCTCCTCTCTGAGGAGCACCCCTTCAGAACAAAAATGTAATACAGCTAACAGTGTCACCGGAGCTGTTGTAAAATGCACTTGGGCATTGTGAAGATTCATGCTTAACGCCTTTCTATAATTTGTGGGAATATGCTCAAAATCTCCACCGCATACTAATGAGGTCTTATGCAGAAGAGCAGGATTGCATTAAAGTAAAACATTTTTAGATGACAAAGGGGAAGAATGAATAGCAGAGACTGAAGAGGAGATCATTTCATCCACCTGTGATCACAAAAACGTTGAAGTACAGTATTGCTCATTTCTGCTCTAACATGAACTCTCCAGGGACTCACAATTCTACAGGGACAATCTGGTTTCAAAGGTTATTTCATTTTTATGTCAGAGAAAATGATGGGCAGTCATTGTACTCCAACAGAGAAAACACAAGGATTAGGACTGAAAGACCGAACGTGGCCTCACACATACACGCAACATCTTTATCTAGATTTCTTGATCTGATAAGACAAGAAATTTGACTATATCAGAACAGAGTTACCATTTTATATGCTTTTATTCAAGATATTAAGAAAAGTCCTGTTGCTAAGCTTTAATAAAAGACTTAAGATTGTAGCTAACTCCACTGCAATACAGAATCACACGTAACTATCTGGCTCAGCCCATCTTCTGGGCTCAAGAGCAACTTAACCAGTCTGGCATGTGAGCCAGATATTGCATTCAGAGTCTCCTCGTTTGTATTGATAGGTAGCTGAAATGCAAGTCTTGTAGAGTATTAGAAAAGGGAAGATCTAGGAAAATTCTTTGATTATTATTACAAATATAATCTAAAGTCAGACATCACTAAAGACTTTCCGCTAGCATATGAAGGGAGAACCACCGCCTAAGAAAGCTCTTAACAGAAGAGTTTTATTTACTTTTTAGAAACCTTTTAGCAAAATATGATCTCATAATTATTATTTTATGCTATGCTGAAATTTATGTTATAGTAAAGGTACATACTGAATAGAGAGAAAGCCTGAAAATACNAGTATTAGAAAAGGGAAGATCCAGGAAAATTCTTTCATTATTATTACAAATATAAAGTCAGACATCACTAAAGACTTTCCGCTAGCATATGAAGGGAGAACCACCGCCTAAGAAAGCTCTTAACAGAAGAGTTTTATTTACTTTTTAGAAACCTTTTAGCAAAATATGATCTCATAATTATTATTTTATGTTATGCTGAAATTTATGTTACTGTAAAGGTACATACTGAATAGAGAGAAAGCCTGAAAATACCAACTGTTCTCTACAGGGAAGAAATCTCTTAAACTGCACAGAGATCTGTTAAGCAAAACAAGCAAACAAACAACAACAAATATAGTCTTGCACTGCAAGAGTTTTGAGTCCTGAATTCCATGTGGAGTAGCATATTGTGTATCAATTTATCATAATAGTTTAGGAAGGGATTAAGAGATATTACAAAAAACTTAAAACTCAAAGGATAGATCACATGTATTTATTAACTGGGAAAGGGGTTAAAAAAAAGAAAGAAAAGAAAATTTAGGGTATAGCCCTACTCAACCATGAGTGTTCTGCGCACTTCCTGGGAAACGTCTGTATGTCCATATAATGGCCTGAAGAGTTTCACTGCCCCTCTATTTGCCCCACTCCCTGAACCAAACTGAATCTGTCCATGGAACTGGAAGGTGGGGGGACATCAGTGACTGGAACGTGACCCAAATCTCTTAGATCCCATGAAAGGGCTTCTGACTTCACAGGCCACCAACAGCAGTATTTTTATGCAATGTTTAATTTTCACACCCCTGCCCCCACCCTCCCCCCAAATCTAGCACCTTTTACACCCTCCATTGCGCACAACCAGGACATTCAGTAAGGATGGTGAAGGGCTTAGAGCAGCACTAACTTTTCTGATTCTCACTGGAATGATGAATAGCTCCTCTAAAAGGTTAAATCATCATTTATCTTGCCCCTCTCAAAACTGCAGGGCTTCCTAATCTAAACTGTGCTGTAGGGCACTAGAAACACGAGGGAGACAAGGGTGAGTAACAAGAATTTTTACCTACTGGCAGAAATGCAGTGTTCCCTCTAGTCCATTTGCCTTTCCTTTTCTCCTGCTTCAGCATGACAGTCTGTTTCTCTGCATCTTCCATACAAAGACAAGACCGAGGAAGGGCAATGGATGGGGCAAATAAGCCGTGTGCTGTGTCTAAGGTTTGTCCCATCCTTCATTCTCAGCGCAGGAGGTTTGCTAGGGCCACCTGACGAGTGACAAGCTTTGCTGGATGTCAGCGGAGGACAGACTCCTCTCCGCATTAGGAAATCAGCGGACAGCTGAGGCAGGAGGACTGGCTGAGGTGGCCTCTGTCACAGCTTGGTCAGCCTGCGACACAGAAGGGTTTGCTGTTTAAAAGAAGGAGATTTGGCAGCCCAGGGAGCTGCCTGCTTGGAGGGCAGCAGGGCCGAGGGTGCTCTCCGTGTCTGACCTGCACCAGCCCACGAAGAGCTGCGCTGGGGCTCTTTTGCATACTGAGTTCATGGGCCAAAGCACCTAGAGAAGACCCGGTTCTGACACCTATCCTCGTGTCATGCTGCACCTGCGTATAATCTGACACAACCCAGCCAGGTAATGGATGGCAGTTATCTTTAAATTAGAAAGTAATTTCAAAACACAGTCCCTGCATTCAGTCATGCTATGGGGAATACTTCAGTGCCTAATTATAGATAAAATTATAAATTAAGACGTCTCCTCTCCTTTGACTGAAGAGGGAGCAAGAGTTTCCTTCTAAGAAGCTTCAGAGCAGAAGCTTAATTCCGTATGTTCCAAACTGCCTCCGAAGGTGCCTTGCTCCCTTCCCATCGCTCATCTCCCTGACAATTCCTTGGACATTCCTTTGCAGTTCGTCGCCTCCACCTCCACGTTATCCATACCAGCATGGCATCAGATTCCCCTGTATACTAAATAATAATTAGTTGGACTGGCAGAGCAATAAGTTTTTAAGTTCTACTGTTTCCACAGGATCTCAGTCTAAATTAAGACCCTGAGAAAAATGGCTTAGTTTATCATTTTAAAGGAATATAGAACTTTGTGTGAAAACAAGGAAAAATGAATTTTTCCTGAAAATTAAATCCTAAGTTAACAATAGAGTGAGCATAAGTTAACAGGTAAAGATAATTTACGTAATTAAAATACTCATGTACTATTAATAAGCCTAATCTGCATGAGCATTAGGTCATTTTTATATAATTAGCTGAAGCAGAAGGTTTTTTGTCAATTAAACTAATTGCTTTTCACACTAGGTGTAGATTGAATATTGATCTTTTTATTCAGCTCGCTTGCATAGGCAAATTAGATCTAATTGCATCCTTACCACATTGTTACTCAGTTCCTGCAAATTACAGAAAAAATATTCTCTGTTGCAGAGTGGTGCTTTCATTGTGGTATTGGTGTTGAAAAAAGGCCATTTAATTTAAGAACTTAAAATTCCTTTCCCATCTGGCAACATAGTAGACACCCCTGGCATAACAGAGTATGGATCATTATTAGTTAGCTTAACATATTATTACAGATCTACATGGATACAAGAGCTGCCCAGAAGCATAGCTGTTTCTTTTGAAATAAGTTAACTCAAGAGATGGGAGCTGACACATACGAATAATGACTGATGACCTTTCTAATTTAATAACATATTACTTCCCATTTTCCAGAATGAATTTGTTCTTTAGCTTAGATGGAATCAAAAGAGATGGGGAATTTCATATATATAAATATATATATGAATTTCATGTATGAATTTCATATATATAAATATATATGAAATACATACATATATATATGTGTGTGTGTATGTATATATATATATAAAATAAGCGAATGAAATTGCTTCTTTAACAGGATAGATTGATAGATTGAGGTGGTGTGTCCCCCTCAAAGGAGGCCTTTTGCTCCACGGCGGGCATCTGCCCCACACTGCCCCAAGCCTGGTACACGCAGCCCTCCCTCCACTCTCCCCCACGCTGCTTGTGTGCTCTGCAGCAATCCCTCTCCTGAAGCTACTACACTTTTGCTATGGATTTAAGTAGCTTACATGCTACTCCTTTCTCATTTTTCCACTTCCAAATATCTTCATAGCTTATACCCTGAAGGTACATGCGAGTAAGCCTGAATTGCCAGCACAGCTTTGGAACATCACTTTGTTCAACGTGAGTAATTATTTGAGAATGCAGATAGGCCATGACAGTGAGATTCACAAAGAGCTGGAGCCATGTGCAGCTCCTGTCTAAAGCTTGTAGCACTTCACTGATCACAAACCGCTTGTGTCTCCCTGCAGCGGCAGCTCCCGGGTACCAGCTGCATTCTTGCTCCTATACATCAAACACGCAGGAATTTCCACCTCTGCCGCCCCATCCATGTAGTTCTCCCAAACACGGCTGGAAAGGAACGGCTGCTGTCCTGCCCACAGGGGCTGTGGACAACCACAGACCTTAGAAAGGAGGCTGGAAAGTTCCCGTTTGCCCAGCCAGCCACTTGGATAGAGCTGCATGTTGCCCTATATGCAGCTACGGGGCCCATTGCTACGGGAATGCAGTGTGGTAACTATTGTGTCCCACTACTTTGAGTAAGAAAATGCTGTGCAAAGAGGAGAAGGACTTTCCTAGAGGTATTTTCACGAAGCGGCTGTACCCACACAACTCCTCACAGACAGCAGTGGCTGTAAGTACCAAGGAACAGCTTCAGCTCTGGACTGTAAATATCAAGGTACGGCCAAAAGCATTATAAAAGGAGTAAGCCTGAATTGTGCAGACAGAAACTACTGGGGAAAAACAGACAAACAAACAAAAAAAAACCCCAAAGCTCTTCAAACCAAAGGGCAAGTTTCATACCACGCCACATGCTTCTAAAGGCTGCCACAGCCATCAAACAACACAGGCTTTTTGAGGGACTGCTAAGGGAAAAAGGAAGGGAGCAAATTTCTCAAGAAAAATGATGATGTGCACATGGTGGCACACCACCTCTCGTACACAGCTGCATACAGACCTGAGCACAGCGGCTGCAATCCAGAAAGGCAGCAGCTGGCTGAGTTGTTGGAGGCACTTGCTTGTTCAGAAGAAGTTTAGCCTTGCAAGCTGGAACATGGATGACCTAACCCCTAGCTGGATTTGCTATTTCCTATCTGTTACTTTCCAGTGTTTCTGATGATTAGGAAAGAGATGGAATTTTTATTAGCCTTTGATATCTAGAAGAGAACTATTCCCAGATCACCAATACTCTGGAGACCAGATTTCATTATTCAAATATTTTCTTACAAAGAGGACTGATGCAGTTATCATCCATACAGAGACATGTTATTTTCCTGAGACTATTTGCAGTTTGATTAACTCATCACCATGAAGTGCTCAGCTATAAACCTGCTCTAAGGACAACTTTATATAGCTGTAAAATATTAAGAGACCAACACAGGAAGAAGACACTAAAACCAGAAAAAGAAATCACTTTTTGCATCACTCTCCTATCCAATCATAGCAAAGGAAAAAAAATAGCATGCATTATGTCTTCTATGTAGAATTGCTTTTCCCTTGAATGTAAAAGAAGTCTCTCTAGAACTCAGCTGGGAAGCATTTCTACATCTGGCTGGCAATCCCCCTTGGAATGGGGTAAAAAGGTTACACCATAACCTCCTCACTATTCTGATTTCCATACCCTGTATATAGAATGTACAAAAACCTCAGTTTGCTCATATCATTCTGGATAACAAATACCAAAAAGGTTCATGTATCCTAGCAGAGCAGTTGCAGCTTGCAGAGGAGTCCAAAACTCATTGATAAGAAGTATTTATCCTTGGAAGCATTTACATCAAGCAAGAAAGAATACCAGCACTAAGGATACCTACCCTACAATCCCTTGTGTGTGCAGTTTACACATGAAAAATCTAGATTTGGTAGAGCCAGAAGTGTAATTAACAGCAGGCTCCTCAGTATGACTGAACAGGCACTCTGGTGTTTGCCCTCTGCTAATATCTATATCATTGTGTTTAAATTCCAGTAGCCTTGGTCATGCTCCAGCATATATTAAACTATAGTGTTAATTCATATATTCTATCTTAACATAAAAAAGTCTTCAAAATATATTCAATCTTGTTTCAGCAAAACTTCAAATATTTTTGAAGCAAGGAAAAAATACTTTTTTTCTTCTCTGATTTGGGCTATAAGAAATGCTCTTGAATAGGAGTCACTAGGAACAGCAGCATGTCTTAATATAGTACAAATTGCTTTCCTTAAAAATAAAAAATGAACAGTATTTAGGGTTGATGGATTGTTTGTCCTTTTCGCTTGTTAAGATTCTCTGGTGTTAAAACTGGGACATATGGAGCATAGCTGTTGATGTCAGAGCCCAGATGCCAGCTGCCTACATTCTTACAGCAACTGCATCTGGATGTTTCATCACTCCAGTTTCCAAGTTAAAATAAAAAGTGCTAATTTCCAAAGACAGAACACTGGTTTTTTCCCCTCTGAAACACAAGTGACTTCACAGTGCAGCAAAGCCTCTGCAAAGGCACAGGATTAGCCACATTTCTCCCCTCTCTGCTGAGTGGCCATCATTAATCATATGGCCAGTTCTTGTCCATTGCAAGGGTGAGGTAAAATACATTCATTTTGGCATTGTCATGGGTGGCTTAGGTCAACGCGTTTTATTCTCCATGGGGCAGAGCTAACAGCACTTGTAAATTGGGGATAGCAACTCAGATGACAACTGATAGCTTGTTAAACCACTATAAATCAGTCACATTCAATCTTATACCAAAAGCCTTTAAACAACGGGGGCGGGGGGGGGGAAGAATTAAGAAGAAGTAACTTAACATCAACATCAACTAAATGTAGCCAGCTCGGCAACTTATTGGTTAGGAAAGCAGATGTCAAGTGTATCTAGTCAAGTTCCTGAAAATTACCCTCTCTACATCTGAATTTAGGCTCTTGAAATAGATTTTTAGATTGTTATTAAGCATGCAAAGAAAGCACTCTACCTCTGACTAAAACATCTAAAAGCCCATTCAGATATAAGAATATAAGAATAAGAATACAAGGCTAAGTGTGGAGAAATACAGTGTCTCTCTTGAACAGTGAAAGAACTGTCCTCACAACTCATTATTTCAAGAATGCTGATGTATCCGACAACTTCAGATTTACATTAGACTGACTCAGTTTTGTTCACTAATGACAGCACTGACTGCATTGGCTACTACAAATCACCTGCAACACAATGACTTTTAGATTCAACAGGAGGATGAATTTGGTTCTTTGTCAGCCACATACAACTGCCCCCAAAGGCCGTGTTTTTGGAACTCCAACTGAATAGTTCATCTTCAAGATATTCTTGAAACCATCTTAGATGTCTGTTTTGAGGGACCTATCTGTGGTGAGAATAAGCAGTAAAATCTGCGTATTTAGACAGACTTACTTATTTAGCATCTTATAGACCAAAAGTGAGATTTACTTTATAACCTACCTTTACGTAGATGTTAAAAACTGAACATAGTAATTGTTACTCTCAACTTGACCTTTTTGGCTACTTCCATACATTAAGTATTAGTTTCTGAAACTCAAATTTGCATGTCCTGTATATGAAACAATGGCAACCATTTCACTAGAGCCAGTATGGACAGCTAAGAAAGTTTTGTGTGCTGGTGAATGGATTTCAGCTTCCTTGTGATTCTTTTACTCCATAATATTCATGAAAGCAGCTGTCTTCAAAACCCACATTGCGACACTCAGGAGAGACTGCACATAGGTAGAAATCACATTACTCATTGACCTATAGTGTCAAATACTTTCTGAAAGATCTGCATCAGATTTGCATTGTGTCCGAGGGAAGCTTTCTTTGAAATATTCTCCTGCTGTAAAGGAGTACAGAAAAAGGCAACTTTTGATACCATATGCTGCAACTAGCTTCATTCTAAGCATATGGGCATAGTAAGGATAGACAGGAAGAGGGGACTCTACAGATGTTAAAAGCAATATATCAAAATAAGTATGATGCATGTTTGGGACCGTCAGTGAACAGCTAATATCAGCTAGAAAGAATCTATATAAAAATATTTCTAGAAAGTCCTGTGGGATATATCTACCACCACAACCAAAATGTAAAAACACTACCTTGCACACTGTGTGTGCTATTCAAATATTGGTGCAAATTTGAAGTACTCTGTTTATTTGTCATAAATTTTAATGTTCAATTCTACCCTCTGAAAGCTTGAAAAGGAAGGGAATGGCTCAATCTGTACTCTCCCAAGTGTCTTCGTATAGACCCCACTAAAGATAACATGCAAAGCAGTACCAGTGGATACTCTCTTAAGATATTTCTCCCTGAAGTACTTTTATCTACTGTTGAAAGAAGAAAGTGTTGCAACACAGCATATAGTCAAATGTGCAAAGAATAACCTTCTCCCCTCTCCTATCCTTTCCTTTGCACAAACAAAGCCGCCTCTTGTACTGAGGGGAGTCCCACCGCAGTCAATTAGAACAAGGCTGCTCGCGGACAGAAAAGACGACCCGTTACGAATCTACTGGCAATTTGCTTTGTTCTGTGAACAAAAGCAGACATGTGAAGGAATGGGGAGGCTGAAAAAGAGTATGATCATTCTTGTTGATAGAACAGGTTTAAGGTTTCAGCAGGGTGATCTTCTTGAAATGTCAGATTTTGATCAACAGGTAAAATGTTAAAGGAATTCTTATTTAGTCCTTGCCCTGTCTCACTATCGTACAAGTAGTACCCTGTTTCTCAGACAGTTGGTTAGTATCCTAAAGCACCAGCATTTTTCAATTGATTAATATTCAGGTTGACAACGTTTCCTTGAGGAAACAAGGTAAATGGCAGAACCACAGACTCTCTTGCCCTTCTGATTTAGGGTATATATACGCTCTTGTCTTTTGAGATACGTATATACACACATACATGTATATATTATTTCCCCTCTGTGAACTATATAGGCAAAATCATGAGTATCACAGCTAAAAATACAATTTTTTTCTGGATAAAATAATTCTAGCCATTGCTGTTGATTTAGATAGCAGAACTAACTAAAATTGCATGAAGTCTGAAAACTTTGATTTGGGCCGATATCAAACCTTGATTAATTTTTGAAAGCAACAGCTGGTTGAGACATCTCCTCTAAAATGTTCTCACTGTATTCAAAAATACATTTTACAGCTAAGTGTTTAGCAAAGAAACTCTTGGCTGACTTCATGCAGAAACTTCACATATAAAACTCTTTTCTTACTGCACTCACCAATGTCTCAGGATACTCACTGGGCACAATTTCACTACAAAATCTACACCATGCACTTTCAACACTATGGAAATAACAGAAGGATGATATACAATCAAGAACAAACTATTTTTGACAGTGGAAGAAGATGAGAAATGTTAACTTTGGGGCCTGACTTCCAGGTGTTCGAACGTGCACATACTAGCAAGCTTTACCAATTGAAATGCACTCGATTCTATATATGACCTTTTCAAAGTAAAGATTCTTAGCATCTTACCTAATGCTTTCAGTCTAATCCAAAGCCTATTAAAAGCATGCTGCTCACCTTGAATGATGCTTAGTGTTTTTGGAAAACCTCACCAAGTACCTTCAGCTGCCACTGAAATCACCAGGAGCTGCAAGCACTCAATATTTTATGCTAGACAAGCAACCACTATGATCAGACACCGTCTGAAGTAATGTTTGTCTCGCCTGCTGCGACTTGCTCACATTCTGCATCTGGTGTTCTAACCTTTCTGCTAAAAGAAATTTCTCTCAAGGGAACATCTTGGCTCTAAGAACCAACTGACTGGCCTTTTTTTAGTAGTTTCTTAATTTAGGTTCACACTTTTTTTTTCCTAGAGGAGGAAAATCTCCCCTTTTCTTTTTGCTTTCTGTGCTATTTCTCTAATGTATGTGTGTGTTGCTACAATACCTTTCTCTTATCACTATTTTTCCAAGTACAGATTTTTTCCTGGCAGGAAAAAAAATGGTGTAAGCTTTAATACAATGATGTAGAAGCTCCTTTGATTTGTGGACAAATTCCCACTCAAGGTGTAAAAACCTTGTGGCATTTTCTCAGAAAACAGATCTTTTATTACTTCTCTCTCTTTTCCCTTCCCTCTCACAGTTAGACTTGAAGATACATTAAGAACCAAGAGTGAAAGAAACCCAGAAAACAGCAAATAGCACAGATAAAGAGAAAAGCTGATTAGCCTTTTTGCCATGTTTTGCTTCTTTTTTCAGGTTTTTAAACAAGCAAAATCTCCTGGCATTGTTTTACAGTTGTTATGACTTTTGCAAGGTTTCTTTAATGACTTTTCTACTTGATAAAAAGTAAAATTAAGAACTCTAATTCCCTCAGTTGTTTTTTTTTTAATTTTGTTTTCCTTATGGCACTAACATGATCAGCTTTATAAGCCAGATTACCTTCTCTGTGGACCATAATTAGCTCCCTAAACAAGAATTTCCCAAGTTGTTAGTTTCATGCCTTTTATCTAAGACTATCTGTAAGAGATGGGTCTGCTTTGCCTGTTAAAAGTAGGAATACTGAACCAGGGATTACTGACAGTGGTTACAACATCAGCAGCTGCAGAAGTGCTTATATTGAAACAACCAAATATAAGACCAGGCTTGCCCAGACATCGTTCTGGTTTGGAGGTCATGCTTCAGCTCGCCCCACTGTGCACTTGGTGTTTGCAGCTGGTCACCATTTTGCAGCTGGGCTGTATACAGTCATCAGCCTGCTAACAAACTGCCTCAAAGAGGACAAAATTGTTTCGGCCTTTATATTCAGGGAAGATCATTTGTTGCAGACATTAGGAGGTCAGGTCAGACCTCCTTCTGCCTCCAAAGCCAAAAAGGAAAGTTGAGAGGCACCTCACTTAGAGATGAGAAAGGACAGCCATAAAACTGCTCAGATGTAAGTTAAAGAATGACAGAGTCACGAGAATTGAAAGGTGAACTAAAAGTCACTTCAGCTGTCAGTCCAGGGCAAAGTTCTAATAAGGACTAGGACTATGGTGAAATTTAGATGCCAAATTTTATTTTGCCTCATATTACATCATGAGATGAAGTTATTGCACTTTCTTTCCTCCTCAAGCCTGGGCAAGTCTCTTGCTTCCTTAGTTGGAGGCTTAGGTTTCTACCCAATTACCATCCTTTGGGTTGTCCTAGGGGAGCTCCATGACACCACTAGGTGTTGCATGAGTTTCTCAGAATAACAAATACCACGTTATTTCAGTGTGTTACACTGACTTTTATCTTTTCTTTCCCTGTACCTTCACCATCTTTCTCATTAGAGTGCCTTTCTTCTCTCTTCACTCCTGACTTTCCTTACACTGTTTGCACTTCTTTATTCTTGTTCCCTATCCGTGTATCAAAACTATTCTGTTGAAGAGCAAACGTCTGAGAGTGAAGATTTTTTTGGGTATCGAATGTGCCTTTTGATGCTCAAAGTGCAGCACAAAGAATTAAGATTAAAAGAACTGAGTGATACAGTGGAGATTAGAGAGAGCAGGGAATGCTAAAGACACACAAAGAGTGCAGGAAAGCTAAAATCACTTCAAACATTAATATCCTTCTTTGTGCCATATTTTACAAAAAGTGTTCTGTATCGTAAGCTTGAATCTTTTATTCTTTTTATTTTATTTCAAGCAGCTCTGTGATAAGATGAACATCCAAACTTTTTAAAAATTCATGTTGTTATATAGGTGTAGATAAAATATATATTTCAGGAATATAATACACTGTGAGGACTTCTGTTAAACCAACAGTTAGTGCCTGAAAATGATAAATCATAAAAGTTTTAGTACATGGGACCATTAGTAGAAAAAAGGCAGAGAAATGTGATGAGAAGAGAAAGAAAAATGCTTTGTCTCTTTCCCTCATAGCCTTTTCTAATAGAAGTGGAGAGCAAACAAAGTTTTACACACTACAACCACTAGTGGATGTTATGACACAAAAAGGAGTATGTAATGAATCTTTAAAATGTTTCAATCTGTAAAAAGGCAAGTTTTGGAGTCTAATTAATGTAACAAAATTTTCAAGATTTCATCCAAGCAGCAGCTTACTTAGACCGTGTCCAGCTCTGCTTCTACCTATGAGCCATCCATTACATATACAGTAGAAAAGAGCGTAATGACCAGTGCTTGAACCTCAAAGACAAAGTAAAAGGGCAGGAGAGAAAACTTAACCCAGAATATATTGTGTTTTGCAAAGCAACGGCTTTAAGTTCATAACTTTCTAGGTTAGACAATCTTCTACCCCAACAATTCAACTATACAGTTTAAATTCATTAATGTTTTAAAATGACAGCCCAGGGTGGCATCCAGTCAGGTTTTGAAGATCTCCAGAGAAGGAGAATCCCCAACCTCTCTGGGCAGCCTGTTCCAGGGCTCTGTCACCCTCAGGTCCAGGCGTTCCAGGGGATGCTGGAGCAGAGCTGGCTCCTCCGGCTTCGCGCAGGGCTACGGCCTGCAGCACCACTTGAAGGATTTCCAGGGTAACAGCAGAAGTCTGATAAAACAAACTGCAAGTATTTCTAGGTATTTTCACAAGTATTTTTATATTTATTCAGATCTTTCTGAAGGAATAGCAATAATAAGTTCTGCCAATACAATGTTACACCACATTCTTTTTATCAAAGGCCAGCTGTGGAGGAAGGTGGTAGCATGAGAAGGAAGTGTTCAGACAGTGGCAGGTCAGACCAGGATATTCAGAGAAATTGGGCAGGTAGACAGCACAATTTCACCAGCCCAACAAAATTCCAGGTCATTTATTACTTTCTGAATCTTGAGCTCAGCTTTCCTTCTGTGCTTTCTTTATATCATATACCTCTTATGATCAAGACTTGTTAAATACACTTGAATCTAACCATTACATTTTCTGGGCCTTACCAAGTCATAAAGCCTCATGGGGAAAGCCAACTGCACACACTGACAATGAAGAAACTGCTTGGTCTGTCCCTCCCCTTCTAGGCTCTCATCAGACACAAAAACTTGTTGTGTTTGGTGTTACCCAAAGGAGCTCATTGAGCAACCTGGCACAACGTGTGTGTTTCTAGAACTGAGCAGTCCTCTCCATGGAGAGAGTGGCAGGCAGTTGGGCGTGCAAATTACGAGGACAATTTGCAACACGGACACAGATGGACAATTTGTTCATTTGACTGTGTCAATACCCTAACCTAGAGTACTGGCCACTACATGGGCAAGTTGCACTAAGATCTCTGACCTAAGAAAATAAGGAGGGAGGTTTTTTTGCTTTTGCTATTTTCTTTTAAAAGAAATATCATGCTGAAAGTGAATGACAGCTAAGAAAGATATTCTTGTATTTCCTCAGCCACTGAGGAGTAATTCCTAGACTAAAAACTGCATTGTCAGAGCAGCTGAACATATATATGGTGAAATTCTGGGAATCATCCCCAACTTCAAGCAACACGCAATCAGTGCCAACGCACACAACTGAGCTGTACAGATGACACTCCTGTATCATACGTGGAAGGCTTGACTGAAATAGATATAAATGTGTCTTCCAAGTCTGGAAGTAGTCACACTCTTTGATTACCACAAATGTAGCTTTAACAGCCTGACAGCTACCAAGCTCCCCCACAACTCATGCCACACTAGCGACGCGGAGGAAAGCACAGCTATCTCTACCTGTAAGTCAGACATCTCTGGGCAGAGCTTCCGAAATTCCTCCGGGCACATGCAGCATTTCCCATCTGGCTGCCCCTCTCATGACCCGGCTTCCCCAGGAGAAGTTCCTTGGAAAAAGTGGAGACTAGCACCGGAGCAGGAATGCAGCCCTCAGCAGCCAGTGTTGTCCATAAAGCAAGGCCATTAAGGTATCTATCTCAGCTGTAGTTTTTAAGAAGCACTGACACCCAGAGCTATTTTTGAGACTATTTCCCCCCCCCTCCCTCAAATGCTATTTATTTGATCAACCCTGCGTAGGCTCTTGTTTTGCCTTTTTTTAAATCTTTGAAGTATTCCTCAGTCATTTACTAGCAGAGCACTGTGAAGCTCAGAACAGAAAAATACACTTTTCCCAAGTATTTTGTTGTACAGCTCACATTATCACTACTACATCAAAAAGACCTACCACATTAGGAATCCAAAGCTGTTGAGTATTAAGTTATTAAGAAACAGACTTTCAGTGGGGAGAAGGATAGAGCAAATTAAAGATTAAACAACCACATGACTTCTGTCATGTCAGATGATACTAAATTTGCTCAGCCCAGAGTCACTAAATCAAAATGTGGAACTTCCAAGTTGAGCAGCTGATGCATCGGGTCAAAACAAACGGCAGGTTTGCACAAAGAGTGGACCAAAGGTGAATTTAAGGTGGACATTACAACTAAAGTCCTAATGTATTTCTGACACAGCAAGACAGGAGCTATAAAATAACCAGGAGAAAGCTATAATTTCCTTTGGGTAGCTGATACTGCATAGCGTTTTTCAAGGGAGCGAATAAAACAACAACAACAAAATCCCCAAAGGAGAGATGTTTTGCAGGTGAACACTGATCTACAGTGCTTGTGCATTTTAATAATTATAAGTAAATAATGATACTGAGCCTGATGGGATCACGAACGAACCTAGGAAAAAGCACTCCTCTACCCAAACACATTGCGGCAGGCAGGCTTCTTTCAAGGCAACATTGTCATTAATCCTACACTGTTCTCATCATAAATACAACCTTGCTACCACAAAGAATTGCTCCCAGATCTCCTGTGCCTCCGTACAAAGGAAGACAGCTGTGTGCACCACGCACATATCAAGGTGGCAGTTTCCCTAGCAACTACAGCTTAAGAACTTTTCCCCCTCAATCATGTAAATTCACAGCGATTCAGGACAAGTGCTGGGGAAAAGATTCCGTCTGAGTGTATTTGTGGAAGAATATGGCTTATACAGCAGCATGAACTCTGTCCGTGGTTGGCTTCCTTTACAGTGCCAGGGGAATTAGGATTAACTGAGAACCCAGGCTGGAGCTTGACTCCTTCTACGAGCTCTTTAAAAGAAAGCAAAAACCCCACTCTGGTAAAGAGTTTATCTGAATTTAGAGGCGAATTATGGCTTGGGCTAGTTTAAATGTCAAACTATATCCACAATTTTTCTCTTTAATTTTTCCTTAGCTCTAAATCTAAATAATCTGCTTCGGTAAAGGAAGTTTTACATTGTTTAAATGCAGCAACCTCTAAGATCTTTGTGTATTTTATTAAAAAGTGAAAACCCTGGGGTATAAAATGTCTGCCTATATCCAAAACTTTAACGTTAAGAGCAGTATAACAGAGTCTTAAACTGTAGTTTGCAATTAAAAGTACACTCTCCTGCACCCCATTAAACATTACTCTCATCCCTATTTGTTTCAACATCTTCTGATGATGTACCTCATTAAGGCAATTACAGCGTATTTATGAAGAGTCTCCGGTCTTTGAGCATGGCTACAGAAAAGTGGCGGTGGTAGGAGATCTTATTTTAAGTCTTCCAGAGCTCTTCTTCCTCTCTGTGTATTTTTAAAATATTTTAATTAAATCCCTGGGCACAAGTGGATATGATTTAGAAGGCAATTCAGGTCTTTAGGCCTACACAGATGTCACATAAAATCATCTTTGAAGGATGATTTTAGAAACAACTAAAGCACCCTTAACTAGAGTAAATTGGAGGCACATGAGGAACAACCACTATTATTTTGACAGTATTTGAGTTAAACAGAAGCTACAAGGAATGTTGGCCCATTAATGCTGAACTGAGCAGCAATCAGGAGATTTCATTAGAGTATCAGTTAATTTTTAAACTTTGGTGAACCAAGAATCTGAATACAATGCAGAATTTGCAGGGAACAGACAAAACCAGGATTTTTTCAAATACTGAACATACAGGAAATCAAACAAAATTACAAGTTAAATTTGCATACTGAGATCTTTTCACATGTGACTATTCAGTTTTATTGAATTATTTGAGAGATGTATTGGTGGTTCTTTCAAAAATGAACAGTGTATGAAATTAAGTAGAGAGCAAGCTGAAATTCAGCTGTCATCAGGTCTTTTGCAGCCTGAAACCAAGTTCAGGAGCCTAAGAAGGACAGAGTTTTACAGAGTTTCGAGCAAAACTAGACTGTATTTGGAGCAAACATAGACCAACTTAGTGCAGGAGACAGCAAGGCTCCTCAGTGCTTGTGCCCAAATCCGGTGCTGGAGCAGCTTCCGAGATGAGGCATCCTGCGTGCCGCACCATGACAGACACAATGCAGATGAACGCTCTGGGTGAAACACTACGGGCTCAGCTCTATTGGCAGCCCTTTTTACTCACCAGAGGATTCAAAATGAGCTCACTTTTTCAGAGCAACGGCAACCTGTCTTCTTAGATCGTCATCTCATGATAAGATCGGAACAGCCTATGAACTCTCCTGGAGGCAAGTGTAAAATCCTTTCTAATCATTTCTGCTTCACACAACGCCACTCACACCCAGACACCACAGGGAAGGGAACAACATGAAATTAAGGCAAGGGTGCGAGTTCTCATGACAAAGCTGACAGACTCAAAGTATCACTGGTCCCCTTCTTCCACCAAGCAGGGCAAGACAACAATAAGCTCTTTCTAAAGAAGCTAGTTGTCACAGCACTCAAAATTTGCAGCACACATACCACGGAAATACGTATCCAAGATTATCACACACGCAAATTCCATAGCCAGGCGGTAGTGATCAGATTAAAGGGGGCTCAGAGTGAGCCCCCTTTAATCAAACATTCCAAGTTTTCAATATATTCTGTGTTATGACTGCTGACTCAGGTAGTGTCAGCTAGGCACAGGAGCTGCAGGTGGAGACAATAAGGATGCAGGAGGTACAAAGCAGTGGAGAATCCACAAAATTGAGTCATTTTGGGTTTGCACATACATTGTAGACAAGACTTGGATTAAATAGTAAAAATATTAGAGATGATATTCAGGAAGGCATTGCCAGTGCAGACATGTTCAAGTGTAAAGGTAAACAAAGACTTCATTTATAAAAGGCTAACTTATGCTTTTTTGTTTGCTGTTGTTTTTCCAATTATTTTCACCAGAGTTATTAATCACAGAATAAAAGCATGCAAGATCACCCTTCTTATGGTTATATTTTCTCTCACTACCTTACAAAGGAGAATGTCAAAGTTTTTAACCTGGGGAAACAGAATGGTTCCACAACCATCTTGAGAACAGCAGTTGAACAGTGCACAAGAATATAAAACATCTTACAGCATCCAATCTAAGAAGTCTAGTAATGCTGCAGTTGAGGATCATCCTGAAACAGCTCCCCAGAGATCAAACCAAAGCCCAGCCATGCTACTCACCAGTCAGAGCTCCACTTCTCACCAAGAGAGGCAAAATCCTCTCTGTTTCAGGTACAACTCAAGCTGCAAATGAGATCATTGAGGTATTTATAAAGCAAGGCAAGACACCATTACCCGCTCTGTTAATAGGTTTGAACTTTCCCCTTAATTGACAGCTGCACTAACACTCTGTGATGAAGCAAGGGGGTCTTTGCAGGAAGGTGGTTAATCCCCTCTTTCCCCACAGAGAACTTAACCTGCTATTGCAAATTGGCATGAAGCAAACCTCTGTGCAATTACGCTGCTAGCTTCCTCCCCACTATCATCATTATTTTTGGAAGCCAAAGCAAAAATGAAGGTCCAAGTTCTCTACCTGTCTCAAGTTTCTACATCATTTAAGGAAATTTTGTCTGCAAAAGAGCAAGAAGTGTTTTTTTTTTTTTTTTTTTCTTTGAAACTAAAGTAACAAAGCTCCTTTTTTTTATTTCTTAATGAAGTCTTAGGCCAGTGCTTGGGAATATACCTTGAGCTGCAGGTGAGAGCTAGGAAGGTAGAAGGTAATAAAGAGGACCAAGCTGCAGGGTACTGACAAAAATTACAAGGAGAATGGACTCCATATCCAGCGTTCCTCAGGCAGAGCTACATTAGTGGGCTGGCTGGAGCCAGCAGAAAGAGGTCTTTTATTTTTTTCCAGAGTGCATCCATCCCTCCTTTCTCCGCATTCACTCTCAGATCTGAGAACTTGCTGCACAAATCTCCTTCTTCCTCTGAAGAGAAAAGAAAGGCAGGGAAGAGCTCCCAGCAATCCGGCTCTCCCCAGCTCCTGGCTGGGGGTTTCATCGCGCACAGCCCTCGCAGCCCTGTGAGGCGAGGACTTCCCTCGCTGAGGGATGATTCCTCCCTGCTGCCCCGCGGTGTGACCCAAAACATTTCCGTGGTGCAAACGCAAGGGGCAGTGAGTCACTGCCTCCGTGCAGGCCAACAGCTCCGGTCCTGCCGCCTCCTGCACATCAGCCTTTCCATTGCGCACAGCTGTATCCAGAGCAAACAATAAATCGTCTGTCCTTGGAAGAAGGAAAACAGCAAGTGCTCCCTTGGCAGCAAGAAATGCTTTACATTATTAGTGTAATAACCGGGTTATTAATTAGCATTTCAGTGCTGCATGAAACACGAGGTGTCCTGTGAGCGGGGAGGCTATTGCAAGCGCGTGGGGATGGCGACGCCTCTGGCTGCCTGGAAGAGATGACACCGGCAAGCAGCACTGGTGGGTGGCCAGGCTGGACCTGCATGTTTTGTGACAACCCTGTTTTTAATGTGAAGAGTTGCAAGCTTTTGCTGCAGCAGATGAGCTGCAGGCCTACCCCGTGTCTAACCACGTGTTGTCCCAGGGACAGGCAGGTTTTGGAAGAGGGTGGCAGCAAATCCCAGGTTATTTCTGGGCTTGCACCTAGCAGCCTGTCCCCAAAAGGAGCGGTTTCTCAAGTTACCAGAGGAGACAAACTTTTCCCATTCTTTGCTTTTCCTTCTGCAAACACGGAGCAGGCGTCTCCTTTTAAAGGTCGCCTTACTCCCACCAACAGGCAGCCGGAGAAGCGGTGGTGCCAAAGGCATTGGGAGAAATGTGTGACGGGTCCTTCCCTTTCTTTAACAACTTGCATTTCTTTTTTTACTGAATTCTTCACTTTCAGCTTCCCCCACTTTATCTGGTCTAACTTCTTAGGCTCTCATATTCTATCAGGAAGTATGGAAAAATACAACAAAATCCACTTTTCAGGTTTGTCTAAGCCTTTGGCCAAGAGGACTGACTAGCTGCTAAACGGTCTGTGCTGTATTGTTGGGTATCGGGATGGATTGTGGCCTGCAGCTCAGTTACACTGCCAGGGAGGCGGCGCAGGTGGGCAAGCATTCTTTTCTGAAGGAAGAAAGAAGAAAATTCCCACAGGGAGAGCTCGCAGGCAGAGAGAGAGTGGAGCCAGCGCCAGGGGTCACATTTCTCTCGGTGTCAAATTTCAGAGGTCTCCCATGAAGGACAGGTCTCCTAGTCACCCTTGGTCAAAACATCACCATAGCATGTCAGGGTGTACGTGTTATACCTCATGAATCTAAAATATACTCAGGACCATAAAAAGGAAAAAAAAATCCACACTTAATAAAAGCATTTATTTTGTTCCTAAGTCTCTGCAAATTCTATCAAGAAACAGTAAAACCAGATCTTTTAAAAGTCAGTCTCTGCACATAAATATCTTAATTTTAATCAGTATATTTGTTAGCGACATTAAAACAAGATTGCCTGCAACTCAGTTGGCAGTTTGTAGAATATATATTTTTCAAATTGCTTTAGCTTTTTATCTGATGGGCAGTTAACAGTTTTACTTGTTCTTATCTCCAAACACTTTCCCAGCCTCTATGTACTAAGTAACTTCTCTGATCACTGAACAGCAAACATTTCAAGAGTGAAATCCAGACAGAGTTTAATAGTTCCTACCACTACATCCTACCACAATTCAATGTAAAAATAGCTTTCCCAGGAGGAACTACAAGGCAAATTTAGACAGAAAGCAAAGACTTAAAAAAATGGAGCTCATGACCAAGGTTAATAACTCACAGCAACTACAGTTTGGGCAAGTCAAGAACACAACTAAATATTTCAAGAATTTGCTGCAAGAATTGAGAAGTTGAAAATCATGCTTAACTCTCATTAAAAGGAGCTTTACTGTCTGCACTGCACTGAGGGAACATCTTATTTGATGCTTCCCAGCCTTGTTTGACCCAAAGTGTTTAGCCCGGGTGACGATACCAGCAAAAGCTGATCAGTGCTAAATGAAAGCATCATAGCAAATCTCCTTAGGAGGCTGCTATGGTGAGACTGTTCAAAGGGAAAGGAAAAAAATAGAGAGAGAAGCATTTTTTCCCAGAGTTTCTCGGACTGTATGTCTCCATTTTTCAAGATATGCAAGTGTTATAGAGTTGGATGTGGATAGAAAGCAGGAGTTCTATCACCCAGCAGCTTCAAAATGCACCTTGATTTGCAATGGAATGAGAAATTCCTTTGAAAATAGTTTTAAAAGATGTAAAAGAAAAAAATGAATTGAGAGTCCTATGTCAGCAAAGCCTAGTTGCTCTTCCTCTCAGCCTAAACGCACAAAGGATTTTTTTCACTTTGTGTAAAACATTACAATTCAGTGGTCTGAAAGCCCTTTTTTTCTTACCTGTAATATGGAAAATGCCAGGTCATTCTCTTCGCATTGCAGTAATGCCTATATTTGAACCTTGTTGTTCCATAACCTTTTGTTTCTGAATATTTGGGGATCCATCTCCTTTGACCAGCAGCTCCACTCCACAGGGATAAACATCCAGAAAATTAGCTGCAATAAAAGAGTAGCCTTCCTTCAGAAATAGCGTTCACACTATACTTCCCTTTACTTCTCACTGCCTCTAACAAGGTGAAAAAGAGATAACAAAAGTTTAAGTATCTGGAGATCAGCCTATGATGTTCACGTTTTATTTTCACAATATTCTTTGAAAAAAAAAAAGGTGAATAAAGGAGTGGAAAAACTTCAGCTATCTCAGCTTTTCCTATTTCATGCTCTAATAGAAACACGGCAGAAAACTTTTCATTTTCAGAAAAATACAAATTCAAATCTTTCACTTTCTTTGTAGGAACAGAAGAAGTGACAGTATGTTGGTTACAAATGTAAATAGGTGCAATGAATTGTTTGAATTCATGATCATCTTGAGAGTAAGTGCTATTGACATTGAACCTTCAACAGTGTATTATTAAAAAAAAAACCCACACTTTGGCTAGCAAAAGAAGATATTTTTTCCTTCATGTACACACTCTGCCTTTGTTCCTGGCTGACAGACTAATAGTGTCTATTGGGAGGGGTGGGTAAAAACTCGACTCAGACCCACAGTGTTAAGACAGGAAGAATAGGGCTCTCTTAGAAACTTGCTGTATATTAAATTCACAGATCTGAAGACAAACATGCCTTTAACGTCAGACTGAGCAAAACGTGCTTTTTCTGCATTGGCATTTATCACACATTTGACAGTGAAGGAACAACTGAATCACAATTAGGGATCAGAAAATGTCCCAAGGTCCAGACATTGGAAGGTTTTTCAAATTCAATGCTTATTCAAACTTTATTAGGGACTTGAGGTAGGAGTTTTCCTATAAAATGGGTTAGAGAATGCCTGAAAGTCTGAAAACCTCTTGGTACCAGGATACCAAAGGTTAGAACCAAGTCTTTCATTTATTTCCCTGAACATTTCTGTTGTCCCCTAATCATAAACCTGTCATTCAACAGAGAGATATTAGAGTATGGGAAAAAATGAAGCTAAAGGTTAGATTTAGCAGATAAAAGGTCTGC
The DNA here is from genome assembly GCA_013389825.1 of Crypturellus undulatus. Lineage (NCBI taxonomy): Eukaryota > Metazoa > Chordata > Aves > Tinamiformes > Tinamidae > Crypturellus > Crypturellus undulatus. The sequence continues at coordinate 208,189 of VWPW01020719.1, forward strand.
TAGAAAGGTGCATTTGTGGAATTGGATTCCTTCTTACATGTCATGATGTAGATTAGCCGTAAACCCCTGGAAACCAAGGGAGTAAGACTAATCCACTGCTGATGTCAGTAGGATTTGGTTTCAGGGTCTTTCTCAGTGCATGGACGCGGGATCACTTTGCACAATGTGAAATTAAAATCAGCAGACTAATTTATTATTCAACAAAATGCAAACACTAAGTCCTACCTAAAAGCTTTAATCTTTCCCTAAGAGCCTCTTTGTAGGGCTTTCATTGTTCAGCTACACGCATCTACTATCAATTACAAAACATACCCCTTTTCCCCAGCGGTAAAGCAGTACCTTTAATATCTTCCATGTAGACCTGTGCTACCACGATTGGTAATGCTTCTAGAATGGGACCTTAGAAAGACTTTAGATTTCATCCCCTGCTGCATACGCTGCTTCTCAAATTGAGCAAAAAAAGAAACACTTTTCTCAAATCAGTGAGATCTCTGCTTCACATCATCTTGCATTTATGGCATTCTGCCAGAAAAGTATCTGCAACTGGGTGATGGAAACAGCTGACTTAATAGAAACTGAAATTCTGAGTTTTGCTCAGAATTACAGCATTCTAGTGCTGGAACAGTCCTGGGGGTGAAGAGCGATGGGTTCAGAACCGTTTAACCTGACTTGAGGCATGTACAAATCTGCAGCTCAACCTGCTCAGGGTAAGCTCTGCCTCCCCAGGCGAGGGAGAAGCCCTCCCTTCTGGAGAGGACGGGGCAGTCCCTGCAGGACGATTCCTTCCACCCCAAATGAAGGAGGATCTGTGCGTTTGAAGCACTTCTCTGCCTGTTGAACAGGGCAGGGCTTTGACAGGAGCCCCCACCTGCAGAGATTAAGGTGTTAGGCCTTTCCACAGAGATTTATAGTGGAATTTGGTTCTTCTTTTGCCTTCCTGGAGAAAAAACATTTCAGTCACTGGCATAAAAGCAATCGCTAGAATTGAGTATTAACTGGTAGCAGACTTTTCAAAAGGAAAATACCTTCAATGGTATCTGAACCCAGCACAAGAAAATTGAAAACATTAGATGTTGATTTTTTTTCCCCAAAAAGGAAAATGTTTTAGTTATGTTTCAGAGGTATGTTTAAAATATGCAAATATTGTTTAGAGCTGATTTACATTCTGCAGAGTATAAGGAAATGCTAGTATTTTTTTTCACATTCTTCACACTCCTGTACCTACAGCTGAAGCTCCAGCCTATTTCCACATTTTTATTAAGAATTTAATTAACAGTTTTAATTAAGAATTCTACTGTTTGGCTAACTGCATATGAAAGGGCTGGAGTGATAAAAAATGACACGAATGGTTTTAAACCTCAATAAAAACTTTCAGGAATCTGCACTAACTAATGTATAAGACATCTTTGTAATCAGACAACTGTTTTTCAATACTTTATGGTAGTTGCTATTATACATGCTCATGCATATATATGCTCATGACCTTTTCCACAAAGAGCATGATCTACCAAAAAAAAAAGTTTGAAAAATCAAGAAGGTACAATATTTAGAGGACAACAGCAACAATATCATGAATAGATTTTTAGGGCATTTAGCCATAGCTTTACAACATCTGATGTCTTCCTGGAAGTCTTTTTCCAGTTATATTTTCATTGCACCATATTCTCCATGCATAAAATTCTTTATCCAATAATATATGTAGTGTGGTTTCAGCAAAGAGAAAAGGAACTGTAATTGCGGTTGTTTGAATCACATTTTCATCTCACTTTCTATGTTTTTGAAATCATGCACTCACCAGATTATTAATAGATATTTTACATTATACATAGTCTATAGTTTTCTCAATGAAACATGACCTACTTTCTTCCACTTGTGCCTCCCAGCCCATCCATCTAGCAGCTGTGAGTTATGTTTGTTGTGACAGTTAGTGCACTTCAGAGCTGTCAGTCATAGGTGTTGTGGTAGAAAGAATTTTGGAGAAATGACTTCACCTGCATTTACCAGCAGTAAAACTTAAAGTGCTTATGAAAACACAAGCAGAGCTGGGTCGCGCTATTTCCTTTGGGCCCAGTTATTCACAGAGAGCAGAAGCATTCCTCTGCAAGAAGCTCCTGTGAGGTGAAATTAGATCTGTAAGTACCAGCATTAGAAGCTTGAATGTAGTCGTTTCTTCTGAGAAAGCACAAGAGAGTAAAGGATAGAAACTTCTCTCTTCCATAGACATGCACCTTGCAGGATTGAAAGAAGAGCCTTGTTTGGCAGCTACTACCCTTAAGTCTGCAAGGATGGGATGAGACCAGTGGGATAAGCGGTGAAGAAAGGTGGTGGGATCTCTAGTGTTGCTGACTCCTTGAATACCTCTGAATTCATGAGATATAGCATACTTCAATTGCAGCATTTCCATTTTGTGTATTTCGAATTAATTTGCCTAAGATTTTCAAACTTTTTGTCAGCCTAAGGTTAAAAACCTACTGTTTTTAGATGGTTCAGAATTGTCCTATCTGCTAACTCCAGCGTGTGCTGCAGAAGCTGTCTAATAGTGTGGACAGAGTGAGGAAAATAAACTGGCAGTGTGAAACACTCCAAGGGAGTGAAAATTAGCATATCCTGCAGGGCCTTTTTCTTCAGTTAATATCTTTTATTATGCCAGTAGGTTGCAAACTCTACTTTGTTTAGAGCTGGGTAATCCACAATTGCTGTAATGCTGCAACACTGGTCTTGTTCCAGTTAGGAGCAGCCTGGGGCTCTGCGAGAGGGGCTGCGGCTGAAGCGGTGGCGTCCGGGATCCCAGCGGCAGAGCAGCCGGCGAGAGGCCTTGGAGAGAGCGGGCAGCCCGGCCCTGAGCGACGCGCCAGCCACTCCTGGGGGAACAGGGGAGACGAGGCACCTCAGTGAGCTAAGCGTAATTCACGCAAAAATGGCCCTGCATGAGAAAATTTAAATTTTCAACAATAAAAAAGTGCGTTCCCAAAAAACCATTTTGTGAAAATCTCTCCAACTCACTATATTTGTACTGTTCTTTACTCTCTGGTAAAGAATTTGCACTCTAAACACCCTTCTCTAAACAATGATACAGGCTGATACACAAATTTAGGACATAATTAACAGCATGTGTAATGAATCTTGAAGAGCCTTCATGATAAAAAGAAAGTCTTGAAATCTGAAGATCTTCAGAATATACCCTGAGGCCAGGTCTAAATTTAGCAGTATCGATTTGAGAAAAATTACTATGACAAGTTACCTGCATTTCTGTTTCAAAAGTATATTTGTTTTGCTAATGTAAATGAATCCCTGGTGCACAGTTCCTTGAGAAACATATTCTCCTGAGTTACTGAATTCTGTCTACCTCCCCAAATAGTTGTTTTCTTTCTTTTCTATAGCGAATAAATAATATACATCATCAAAGCAAATTGCCTTCTCAATTGGAAAAGGATACTGAATCATCAAAATGATACGGCATAATGATGAGTTTCTGTTAAACAAAAATTATTGGCAGAGAAGGTCAAAGAAAAGATTTCATATTAAAATTCAACTGCCTTCATGGTATTTTCGAAGCTACATTTCATATTTGGTCAGACAATGTGACTTGTATCTTCGATTTCATGAGAAAATATTTGGTTTGCTGGGAAATTCAGGATTGTTTCTAGGTAAGAGAAGGGATAGGAAATCTATGCAGGTACCTCCCCTTCCCACAAAGTTTATTTCTCCATGTCCTGGAATGCAGCCCTCACTGATATAATACAGATGGTAGCTATGCTTTACTATATTTTCCTTGACATCCTATTTCTAATGAGATAATGTATTTTTTCACAAAAGCTACATCTGTTTAGCTTCCAAATACATTTGATCTGCACTAATGGTTAAGTATATTACCACCATTAGTCACGATATTACAAGACTCTGAAAGGACAGCAGAGATTCTTTATGAAGAAGAATTTCCAATGGGACAATTGTATCCCTACTCTAAACACAAATATGGATGGTCATATGAAGTGGAAATACATGCTCATATTCCCTTAATTGCAATGCTGAAACAGTGTTTATTCCATTTTCCTTCCAGTGCTACTTTCTACTCTACCTTAATTCTGATTTCAGTCTGGGAATATATTTCTCTGTTCACATACATGTGGGTATCTTCCCACACTCTGGTATAAGACAACTAATTGATTCAGTAAATGTTTGCATGGAGCAAAAGACTCGTGTCAAATGATAATCAAATTGGTGTTTGGAGTTTAAAGTTGAATTGAAATTAAAAACTGGTGTGTCGATAAGTGTTCAATTTTCACATAATGTTTGAAAGGAAATGGTAGCAAAATAATGAGGGCTTGGGGAGGAAGAAGGTTTGCTGTTTATTAACTGGATTCAAAATTAATGAGTAGTAGTAATAATTATATCCTCTTTTGACCACTGTTCAATCTGAATGGTAATTTATCAAAAGCACAGACAATATACCCAGACTTCTGCACAGACTTATATACAAATAAGACATGTTTATTTACTTACAACTGGGCAGTGTATGACCTTAATGCAACTGGGATAACAACATGCTCCCTCAAAAGGCAATTCTTAATGACTGAAGTTAGCTAGGTCTGAAAACTATGTTTTAAAAATATTTCAAGTATCTCTCTGAGTAAGTGGCACTTGCTAAGGAAAAACTCTGTTATGAGGAGTAATTTTGAAAATGCATCTTCATTGATTTGTAATGGGAATTTATTATGCAGGAATCTCCGTATGTTTTCATGATCCTGCAAATTTATATGCAGACAAATCTAAAGGCGATTAAAGACTTTGACTAGAAACAATACTAGGAGTCCTTCTTGAAAATGATGCTGTATTACTACAGATTAATCAAATCAGAACAGAGGTGACTTACAAGAAATCTTGACCTAAAAAGCAATGTTATTCTGCACATTTCTTTGTAAAGAAAGAATAAAGATCAAGCAATACAATTAACTCCCTTGTGAATGCAATTAACTCCTTTGATTGAGCTGGTGGTAGAATCCTCCTCCCTGTCCTGCAAGATCAATAGTTAACAGCAAGCCCAGCCACCAGTATGACTTGAAAAGATTATGCCTAAAACAAGATCCTGTTCTAGGTACTGGTGAACAGTTAAAAAAGAGGGTCAAGACATAGTCCTATGCTTCATGTTTATAAATGTTTAAAAGAGTGAAACAGATTGTAGACCTGGGTCTTCAAAATAAGGCAAGGATATTTATAAACTACAAAGCAGCTGGCACAGACTCACTCAAGGAAGTGCCAAAGTAAAGAAACCCTTTTTTAGTCAGACAATTTTATACTCGAGATTTTTAAAAACTTAGCAAAAAAATCTGGGTACAAGAGGGGAACTAACAGTCCTGAAGTGAAAAATCCATCAGGAACTGAATTTGTGACCATAACGAAGCTACTCATTGTCATTCAAGATCACAGCTGCAGTAATCTACAACTTTTTGATACCAAGTTGTGAATCTGAATTTTGTGGTGGTCAAAGGTTACTGACAGAGGGGGCCCCGCTCGCCCTTCCTCTTCAGGCCTGGCCTGGCAGCCTCCTCAGATTCACTCCCTCCACTGCCATCAGTATTTGATTTTCAGTCTGGAGCTGTGAAATGTTGAACCAGGTCGGACGGAATTGCTGACATTTGGCTGTTCCCATCCTTTTAAAAACACAAACGTAAAACTGTCTGTGGAATTTGGCACAGGAGAGACTTTCTGATTTATTAATGTAAATGACAGGCTAATGTTCATGAGGCAAGACAAAGCTTGGGCGTTCCTGGTGTTCTGCATTTTAATGGGGTATGATATGGTCTGATTCCCCGCAGGAAGATGGAAACGAGTACTGAGAACACACAGAATTAATCTGAATTTTTGTATCATCAATCACTCTGTAGATATTAGTGTTTTTAGTTCTGCTTTTATTGGATTTTTTTTCCCCAAATAGACATTTGTATGTATGAAATGTACATAAACTGTGGTATTTACTATTATGTGGTATTTATTTCATTTATTTGCATTCAATTAATATGATCTTAATAATTAATTATTGTTTGGATAACACTGGCTAAACCTTGGTCCTGAAATCTTAACAGGGCCTAACAGGACCTAAATCAGAAGTCAGTGATCCCATGCAGAACCTGTTCAGATCACTCCTAATTTTCAGTCACATCACTTGGGTATCCGTCTTAAGTACCAGCTTCAACCTCTCCTCCCTATTACCTCACACATTGCTCCATTGCTTTCATGTTTTACTGAAATTAAATTAAATACAAGACCGATATCTGAATACTTGTGCATTAGCTACAAAATGAGGCATCAGCTATGAAAAATGCTACAACATAGTTTTAATTTTTAAGTTTTAATGCTCCAGGTAAACATACTTATGCCAGTCATATTGCTCACATGCTTAAAATTAAGCAGATATTCTTGGCTTTGCAGCATTGTAGCTTTCATTTTATCATACTTCTCATCACTGTATGCAGTAAAACAGAAACAGAATACAGTTCAATATATAGACACAGATATAATTTTATTTTTGAAAATATACGTAATTTTGCCTCTTGTTTCCTGTTGTTGAATAAATGAAAAGAACGTTATAATAATTTACCATATGATTAGTACGTTGTGGGTTTTTTTTTTTTTTACTTGAAATTTCATGAAATCAATTTTTGGCCACTATTTTCTCTTATTTTGTTGATACCTTGCATAGCCGTGCTGGGAAATGTGTGATAGAGACTAGCTTGGTAAATTAGAACATAAGCAAAAGCAACTGTGTGCACTGTCAAAGGCAGAATGAGGCATATATTTCATTCTTTTAGAAACTGAAGAGAAGGGTCAAATTCCAAACTTGCTTAAATCACCAAAGTCTGCAGGAAATTCTTGGCAATCTCACATCTAAGGCAACACTGGTTCTTTGCATTCTTTGTAAAATCCCCTTTTATCATTTTCCAGGTCTTGAGATTACCAGCAAATAATGATGCAAACCTCAGTTGCTTTCTCATTTCCTTTGCTGCTGAAACACTAATGCTCAGTTTTGATAACCAAGTGTTGGAAACTTCTTGCCGGCCCAAGGAATCGGGAGGGGATCACAGACGCAGACTCCATGTGAATTAGCTTCTGATCCGTGAATCCCTTATTTAGCCCGAATAGCATACTTATATACACAAGCAGAAGCAAGCTCTCTACACGCGTACAGCTACGATTGGTCACAGGCTACTATCCATGCATTTCTACCGCATTCAGTTGGTCGTGGATAACGGCGTGTATTCACACCATAGGTCTGTGCACCAGTCCTTCTTTCTTACTGACAAGCTTAATCAAGGTTCTGTCTCGCCCAACTTTCTCATGCCTGCTGTTCAAGGACTACTGTTCACATTCCTTTAACTCAGGGAGTATCCGCTATCTTCTTTAAGCTCAGCTCCCTGCAGCCACTTCTCGTGGGAAGGCCTCTGTTCCCTGGATATGTTCCTACACCTAGGATGTTTTCTCTTTTAACCTTTCACATGTCTCATGTTAAAGGATTCATTTACTGAATCTTTCATCAGATTGCACTGATCAATAGATGCCTATTGTCATTTTTCATTGATCATGACAAGTTCTGCTTTGTTATTTCCATTGATACCTCTGGATGAGCCGCAGGAGATTTTTTGTCTCCTTGCCAATACTCCAGAATTTCTCGCAAATATTAAGTGGTCCCATGCAGCTCCAAGACAGCTCTCGTAAATTCCTACAGACACCCTGCCCTCATTGCCCACTCTGCACAGGTCAGACAAGACAAAACTTCAGCACTGAGGCCAGGAATGCAAATGAAATACCAAAAAAAAAAAAAAAAAAANTTAATCAAGGTTCTGTCTCGCCCAACTTTCTCATGCCTGCTGTTCAAGGACTACTGTTCACATTCCTTTAACTCAGGGAGTATCCGCTATCTTCTTTAAGCTCAGCTCCCTGCAGCCACTTCTCGTGGGAAGGCCTCTGTTCCCTGGATATGTTCCTGCACCAAGGATGTTTTCTCTTTTAACCTTTCACATGTCTCATGTTAAAGGATTCATTTACTGAATCTTTCATCAGATTGCACTGATCAATAGATGCCTATTGTCATTTTTCATTGATCATGACAAGTTCTGCTTTGTTATTTCCATTGATACCTCTGGATGAGCCGCAGGAGATTTTTTGTCTCCTTGCCAATACTCCAGAATTTCTCGCAAATATTAAGTGGTCCCATGCAGCTCCAAGACAGCTCTCGTAAATTCCTACAGACACCCTGCCCTCATTGCCCACTCTGCACAGGTCAGACAAGACAAGACTTCAGCACTGAGGCCAGGAACGCAAATGAAATAAAAAAAAAAAAAAAATCCATGTACATATTAAAACAAAACAAAGCAAAACAACAGAAAGCTTTTCAACAGGCTGCTCAGAGAGGGAGAGGTGAGCAGGGTGCACCGAGGGAACCCAGTGCCCCTCCAGCAGCCCCGTGTCCCTGTGCTGCCAGCGCCAGAGTTCTCATCCCCACAGGCCTTGGGCCTCCTTTCCACACGCACACTATGTTCTCTCGTCCCTGCAGCTGGGGAATGTGAGCAGGACTAAGCATTAATTAGTAAGATTGAAACTTGTGTGGTGTAAGTGGATTTTCTGATAGCCCAAAACCAGAGAGCTTTTCCCTCACTGCATTTGTTTGCTACCCCAGTTACATGGGAAAATGGAACACTTCCCCACCATTTATTTCTTAATAAAGTGAAATTATAGAATTTTATCATCTACTTTTCCTCTGATCAGTTTTTGCCCCAGGTCATGTCTACTGGCTGTTTATTTTATGTATTTTTAATATCTTCTTTCATTTGCCATCACAAAGATAGACCAGTATATGTGGTATATTAATCAGAATAAACAAACAGAAAATAGTACCCAGGCTCATCTCTGTTTGCTCACTGAAATACAGACTGCGAAGACTGGCTGTGATTGGGATTTGCCTGTTGGTCTAAGAGCAGCGACAAAAAAGAGACAAAAGAATTTGCTGCATGTGCAAAAAGTGTCGCCAGGGTGAACCACAGAAGCTGGATCTGCCTGCACCTGAGATTTTATGTCACAATCTTTGATTGTTTGATTTCTGGGCTTTCTTTTTCTTCAAGGATTTCCACAGAAGGCAAAACAAAACTCTAAAACTTGCCAAAGGCCATTTTCTTTTATTATTCATAAGTGGTAGATATTACTAACGATAGCTTCATAAACTGAAAAAACTTTTCTCGGTCCCATCTGCATAGTAACGTTTTATGAGAGATATATTATACACATTTATCCGGTATTGAGAAAACGGAAGCATAACTTTAAAATTCACTTATCAGTGAAGGAAAAAGCCATAATAAGCAGCATTTGGGAGAGAGGGAAAAGGGGAGCTGGGGAAGAAATGTATAAACAGCCCTGTCCAGGGGATACTCGTTGCACACACGCTCCATCTTAATTCAAGTCATCTAGCACAACACCATCACATATATCCACAAGGACCAAGAAATACGTATTCTGCTCTCCTTGGTTTATATCCAGAACAAATCTATTTCACAGAGCTAAGTGTTGCTGGCTGGTTTGGGAATATTTGTTAAATGGCTATAATGTGATACAGTTAAGTTATTTACTACTTGTGACTCGTGAGAAAATTGAGGCTTTTCATAATGTTACATTTGTGCAGAAAAAATACATTTATGAAAATGAATCATTTATGTCTTATTTGACATTCTTTATTTTTCACTGGCAAAACAAAAAAAAAAGTATTAATGTGCTTTTAATGTCATCTAGCAGGGTATGGCTGCAGCTCTTTGCATGGGCTGGCTAAGCAAATGCGGACACGTGCTAACGACCTGAAACGCCATTAACTTTCTGAGCATGGATATTGTACACGGAAATTTTCCAGAAGTTTCAGACAACCTGCTGGTTCGTGCAGTTTTTAACAAAATGTTTTATTTTCCCTTCAGCTAATTTGCCGCCTCTCCCCAGCATCTAATCCAATGCAAAATCTCCCTTCAGCTTCCCGGTTTCTTAAAACAGGCTCAAAATTTCACCAGGGAAAGGCATCAAACAAAAAACAGAGTGAAGATCCCCAGAGACATGAGGGCTAAACAGCACTGTATTTATTTCACAATGTTGTCAGACCCTAAGCGTTAACTTCATACAATCATGAACATTTAATATGGTTTTAACACACCGCCTTTCAAGATAGTAGTAGTTTTGGGTCTGATACATACTTAATGCTTTACTATGCCAATAGAGGCATGCATCAATTCATCAGTGGCTGCTTATGCCTTGCCATACATTTTTATCATTACTCAATGTCTACTTGCTTCAGTTAACCAAATCAGAATAGGTTGCCGCAGTTCAAGCACTTCTCTAACAAAATAGTTTCGTATATATGTAAGCTATGGCTTCTCCAGCAGTGCTGCTGAAGTTATGCAGCCTAACTCTGCCAACCATTAGTCGGTTTTATGCAAATGTTAAAAGAATCAAAAATCCTACTTGACCCCACAGCCATCATGCCATGCTGCAAAACTGAAATCCTTTTTTAATAAAACCTTTTAAAACAATGAATAACTTCTCTTATTTACCTGATACCCCAAATATTATAAGCAAGGGGAATGAATCAGCGATGAGGCATAAGAAGTAATGATGACAGTTGCCTCACTTGGTTCTTGTGGGACAGCACTGCTCATACCTCTTAGTAATCACAAAGTGTTGCAAGGCAGTTTATACCATCCAGACCTTGCTGTCACCTTCTGGGGAGGGGAGTGAAAACAGACTATGGTGACTGGTTGCAGTTGTAAAACATTCAGACTCTGTCACCCTGCAGGAGCAGACAGGTATGCAGCGGTCTGCAAAGCAGAGACTTTCAAAGAAGAAATCACAGTTTTCACATTTTGAGAAAAAATGATTTAGAGTAGCAGCAGGCTTGGAATATGATGTTAGCTGTTACGGAGAAATACAGCTAAGCAACACTTTATAGAAGTTACTGGCTTTTTTGATACAGATCTCCTAGGTTGGTTTGCTCTTGTAAAACTACATGTGATGGCTTCACACGAGTTGTCCAGAGCAGGAGAGTAAAAGTCGGAAACTGAAGGAATAAAACAGGTCAAGTGCTCATGCCTTTGACTGAAAAATAGTGCTTTAATGAGAGAGAACTTTACCAAAGCTCCAGTTTTCTCTGTCTGACACTAAAAACAACAGCAGCCTGGCAGCTTGAAAAAAGCTTTGAGAGCCAAGTGGAGAAAGCTTAAGGGTCATTTCAAGTTTTCTCTGTGGGGAGTGCCAAGGGAATGATTGAATCGCATTACTGGCTGAGCTGAAATGAAAGATGGCTCTTTTGATGAGGAATGCTTTCTGTTGGTTCCCCTATGGGTGACTTGCCCTGCAGAAATAAGTTGTGCATCTCCCATCCTCAGCTGAAAGTCATTGGCATAAAAATTCAGCTTTATATCACTGATACTAAGAAAGAATTCTTTAAACAAATGGGTGAAATATTTAGGAGAAATTGCAGAAAAAAAAAGCTTTCCCCTCTCCGCAAAAGGCTAGAAATAGGATCCCTAATAAGCTTTAAAAATCACTCATTTCTTATATTTTGAAGTAATCTACAAGTGAGCAAATTCTGAAGTTTCCTTATGCCAGGAATCTGTTTGATCAAGCTGAAGACTGGGATTTTCTTTTATCCATTTTGCAATTTACCTTGTCTTAGAGTCTGCACTGTGCGAGATTTTAGATGGTTTGCCAGTGAAGATAGAGAGGTGCAGGAGTAACTCCCCTACAGCTACAGTGAACGCGCAGCCAGTCTGATGTACTCTGATGAAAAACAGATGAGTTGAAATCACTGTTGCAAGTTGATGGCTCATGATTGTCTCATCAAACCCCAAGGTTTTAGAAGTGCATTGGCTTGGCTAACAACATACATGCAACTTCCTGTGTAGCAAAAAAGAATTGAAATATAGGAATAGTGATATCAGGCTGAAAATATCTCCAATTTAATGATATATTTAAAGCTGGAAAAACAGCTTTATTCATCTAGCCCTCTCCATAAACGATGCACCACAGGTTTCTTCTGAAAGTTAATGTTGTTGTCTAAAATTAGCTTGGGTTACGTGAAACAACTGAAATGCTCCTGTGGTGGAGCTCAGGCACCAAAGAAAGAAAAGAACAGGCTGGTTGAAGGAGCTGGAAATGAAAAGCTGAGGCATGGGAACCTGGAGCAAACACCTGGTTTTTCATAGTATTTTTTTTTTCTCTTGCTCCAAACCCTGATCCCAGCTGTGCGGTAAAGACGGCTGTTCCTGATCGCACTTCACTCTGATTTCCTAAAGTTAGAGGAAATAAAGATTAGGCAGAGGATTTTAGGAGGAGTAAAGTGGTTCCTGGGAGGATGGTGGCTGAATGAGCCCAGAGTAACTGTGTGATGCTAAGTAAATCACTGAAACGAAGTTTTGAAAGATGGCCTCTGATTACATATTCTATATTGCATGTGTTCCCAGCCTGATCTCTCGGGTCATATTTCAGAGGAGCAGAGCAATGAAGCAGATGAAAATTATACCTGCAGCACGAGGAAGTGCTAAGCAATCTGAAAAACCCTGCCCTAGACCTTTCACACTGGCAATCTGAAAGAGAGTGGATTTTGGCCATTGATGCTAAAATGCTGTGCCTCAGTTTCTGAACCACGCAGTGGAATAGCAGCACCTCCAGCAGTGCCTGTCTTTCACCTGGAAGAGCAGGGAGAGTGGTGTTGGTGCTGCACCAAGTTGCTGCAAAGCAGTCAGAAGAATGATGAAAAATGAACAGTTTTGCATTTCGAATCACACTGCGACCTACACAGTGTCTGGAGCCACTGACTGAAGCTGCTAATTTGATGCTCCTCGCCCCTCTGTTCAGCACACGAAGCAGAACCCCAGCACAAACTGCGCAAGTGCTGAGCTCCGGCTGCTCACAGGAATGGCGACAGGGGAGACTCCCAGGATTTCTCAAGCTCCCGATGCCTCTCTGAAGAATTACACTACTTTAGCATACATTAATACATAACATACCACAAGGAATTTATAAGAACACTGGGGACTTCAAATTTTTCTTTCAATAAGCATGTTGGTTTAAGTCAAACATAACTAGTCATATTTGCTTTGCCTTTTCTGTGTAAGAGTAGGTCGCTAAACCTTGCTTAGTACTAACTGACTCCCCGGTTAGCGCTGACAGACCGAGCTGACAGCAGCCCTGTTAGGAATAGGGCTTTTTGGGGCAGCTGCAGATTTGAGTATCAAACCGAGCCCGCCCGCCGCTCCTGCTGCTCGTGCCCCTCGGCGCCGAGCCGGCTGGCGCCACTAGAGGGCGCGGCAGCCATGTGAAGCCGCAGAAGGGCAGGCGGAGCTCGGCGCGAGCTGAATAAATAGTTTTTCTTTTCAAATACATATCCTTCAGCCCTCCTATTATTATCTTTGCTTTTTTCTATGGCTCTCTGCTAAGGTAACAATAATGTATTATACCTTTTCCTTTTCTATCAGAAAGCACAAAACACTGCAAGCCGGTGCTGATAATCCTATTACTGGTTTCTGTGTTTATTACCTGTAATTAAATGTTGCCATTTAAACTGGTAAAGTATATGAGACAATAAAAGATTTAGTAACTGGTTAAATCCTGTGTTAAACCTACAGCCTTTGACGAGAGCGAAAGCATTTTCCCTCTCTTTGTGCATTTCAAACCCACGAACATAAGGTTCTTCAATAGATTTAACAAAGCTTAGCACAAAAACATGCAGTAAAGCACTGGGTTCCCAGCCAACCAGAAATGGAAGATGATTTGCTTTTTGTTTCCTTTGACTTCACAACAACATCGAGTTAGATCCAGACAGCACAACCGGAGACCACATCTATGAGGAATTCCTCAGCATCCATACTGGCTCGCACGGTCCCAGTTTGCAGACTGCTCATTAGCTCTGCTGACATAAACACAGTGGCGGTGATTTTATTTTTCTTTTTTAAGTGAATAGCCAGAAGAAAAACAATGATATAATTAAAATAAAGCAGGACATGTATGTGTTGTAAACAAAAGGATTGGCGATCTTCACACAAATCTTTGCTGAGCTGCCATCTGTTCCTTCTAACAAGCTTGTATTTCTTGAGTATTCTCTGTCATTTTAATTTTTGGGTAACGCTGAATAAAATGAAGGGAAAATAATTCCTGCATGTTCATGAAATTGTTTCCTCACAGAATTTTAATCCCCTCCTGCCCATCTCCTTCACCAGAAAGCTGTAGGCTCAAACCTCCTCGGAGCCAGAGCTGCCCCCATCCCTCCTACTCAGCAGAACCTGATTAACGTGCTCAGCATCAGCGCTGGGGCAAAATCCTGCCTCAAATGGGATTCATCACCTTTCATGTCAAGTGTTCTGGCCTAGGTCCTCTCTGTAGTCCCAGTCTGATTTTAGAGGGGCTTTCACTGAGTTTTAACTGCAGTCTTCAATCCTAAGCACGACATGAAGAAGTTGTCTTCTTTCTTCTATATTAGTCTGCTGGAAACAGCCTGGAGGCTCTTGCTGTAGGCATGGTTCACAATCCACCCCTAAATATGACGACTATCTGATGACAATTTCATCATAAATCTGAAGCTATGTATTCTTTCCTTAACTTGGACAACCAATTCCTCCAAATCCAAACTATATGAAGGAGTCACATTAAATCAAGCTTGCAGGCAAGACTAAATCTTGGTTGAGACTGTTTCATCCTATTTTGGTTCCATGTGTAGATGTTTTTCTCATCCTAATATCATCATCACTACCACTAACTGTCATCTCAGTCCAGCTTCAGATTAAATCTTCATTCTTAACATTGCCCAGATTTGCTCACTCAGAAACCTCATCTAACCCTAACCTGGATTCTAAGCTGCATCACCGACTCGAACTTCCAGCTCTAGCCACCAGCTATCAAGGCTGATCAACAACCATCCTGCAAACAACTTTTTTTTTGATCACAACTTCCGTGTTACCAAGGCCTGAGTTGCATCTTGGGTCATAGTCAGTATTGCTTTAATTACCCTGTAATCTCTGTACTTCTCTGACCTCAGTTACTTTCAGTTGTGAAACTATATAAAATGAGAAGAAATTTTGTATTTTGGTTGATGATCTCTGACTGCAGCAGGTGGCAGATTAGGGTCTGAATCTTTCTTCATATCTTCCATGAAACAACTAGATGCTTTTTATATCAGAGGGAGATATTAATAGACATAAGCACTGTATTATGTTTCTAAAACTGAGTTATGCCCACATTTTCTCTAGGTTACTATTGGACTGCTCAACTGCTCTGAGCTCTCTCTTACTCCATAGAAAAGTATAATCCAGGCTGATATTAGAATAATCTTATTTTAAATCCATTTTACTTTTAAAGACAAATTTGAGATACAATTAAAAATATGCAAATGATTTTTGTCAAGGCAAGTAGTGCATGACAGCCTTGAACGCAAATTGGAAATTTACTAATAAATACATAATTAAAATAAAAATTCCTTCAAGATCAGATGAAAACTACTCTTCATGGTAACTTTTGAAAATTAAACTGAACAAGTCTGTTGCATTTTACTGTAAGAGTTAAAACAACAACACACACAGAAGAATAGGATCCTGTGTATAGCTGAGTCCAATATCAGAGAAAGACCAGAGAATAAATGCAAGACAATTGCTGCATAACAAAGAGGAGGATTCCTATTCCTTTTGTTTCAGGCTGGGTCATTCTTTGTACTCCAGTTGAAGCAAAAAATGCTATATGGAAAGGTTTCCCTGGGGAGCATGTCACCAGTGCAGGCTTGTTTTTGCTCTCAGTAGCCCAGAAAATAAAAAACGGTTCCTTTGATGTTTCTGGAAGCCAAGCAGGCAGAAAACCTGCTGCCCAAGGTCTTCTTCCTTCTATAGTCACTGAATAACCTTTTGGATACCTACAGCAGCGTGAGTCATGTTTGAAGTAACAAATTATGCAACTGCCATCCCTTTGGAAGTTTATTTTGTGTTTAGTCACTTGTGCAGCTGTACAGTGAGTATCTTACCAGGATGCTTTGCCAGGTTGATGAAAAGGACCTAGAAGGAACCAGCCTCCTGTGACCCCTCCTCAGAGGCTCTGTTTTCAGGCGTTTAGACGTTTTAGGGGTTTTCAAAGGGCTGAAAGGATGGAAACTGTCCTTGGCAATTCAGAAGATAATTAATAAAACCAAAAATAACTGAGGAATCAGACTATTTTCTGTGAACTAAAACCTCTTTGAAAATTTTAGAAAGTGAAGGAAAACCTAGCTCAGAGAATTTTCTCCTCTTGCGTATGGTAAATTCGGCAAATTTCAAAAATAGGTGTTGGTCTCCTGGCCGTATGGTTGAGACGGCTGCAGGGGATTTGCTCAGCAGCAAACCTGATGCCTTGCTGCCTGATTTGCTTCTGTGAAACCAGCTCACAGTTCAGTTCCTACAGACCATCGAATGGCAGAGTTTACACCCTGCTTTTCGCACAGATCTCTGGAGGTCAGGAAGCTGCCTGAGCAGGACTCAGCACCTGAACCCCCTCTCTGTTAGCGCTGGTTTCCCAGCAGCACTCCTGCCGTGCCTGGAAGGCACTTCTGTGCTTGCAGAAGTGTTTCTCACTGTAAAAACTCAGAGAGCTTTGCTTGCAGAATGACAATCGAGGGAGACATTCTTTTCTTAATTTTTTAAAGAAGGTAGTCTCCTCCTTGAACGAAGTAACCATGGGATATATAGCAGAGCTGACAGGTGACAGGAAAAGCACAGATGGCCAAGTGCAAAAGGTGACTGATTCTTTAAGGAACAAGATGCACCAACTTTGACAATGCAGCCTGTCTGAAAAAAAAAAAAAAAAAAAAAAAAAAGAGGCTTCACACACTCAACAAATCATCCAATTTGATGCCCATGGTAAAGGGCACACTATAAACTACTGGTTAATAGAAGAGTCAGCCTCTCTAAGAGCAAGCCTAGAAGCACAAATCCTTGCTAAACGCATACCATGAAGAACACCGTGGGTTAAGCTTAGCACAGACGCTTAGATGATGCAATGTAATATTTCCTGTTCAGCAAATATGTTTCTAAAAGTTTCCTCCCTCCACAGTGAAAACGGTGCAGATGACCCATTATTGGCCACTGCTTAAGGTGAGGGCATGTCCTGATTTCTCTGGACAGCCTTGATTCCAGGCCAGCTGTAGATGTGCATCTACAGATGCAGTCTTGGTAAAAGTTCTCCATAAAATGGAGAAGGGGCTTCCTGCCCTCCTGGGGGTTATTCTGCTTGAAACTAGCCAAGGAGTGCGACAGGATACCTCAAAGAGAGGACACATATAAATCACCTAGTAAATGCACTGACAGCAGAAAACATTCTGCCAGGGCTGTTTGTCACTTAGCACTCAATGTAATTACAGTTAAAGGTTTAATTATAATTCTTCTGTTATTGTGCTATCTAGTTTCCCCTCTTCCTATTTTTTTTACTTGACTGATCATTTTGTTGTTGCATTGATGTTCTCTTTATACTCTGGATTTCAAACAGCTCCATGCCCTGGGGATGACAAATACTTTTAGGCTTGATTACCTGTAATGATGGATGCCCACACAGCAGGTAAAAGGAGTTGGGGAAAGCTCTCTTGTTGTGCCTGCTCTCAAGCAGGTTTCTCAGAGGCGGCTGCCTGAGTGGCACTCTCACCTGCCTGATCCTTGAACAGAGAAATGTTATTAATTAATGACTTGTTTTCTGATGGTGACTTGTACCATATATTTTGCACACCACAGAGATCTGGCAAGGGTGGAATAACTATCATTTCAGCAGAGACCTGAGTGCCATCTGTTTTTCCTGGCACCAGTGTTACTTGGGAGGTTAGAAAGGTTGAGTACCAAATATTTTCTGGTCGACTTTTCTCTAAATGATTGTCAAAGAAAAATGTTAAGTTTTGAAACACTCTGCCTTCTTCTTTCTCTCTAAGAGCACACACACAGAGGTTATATGTACCTCTCTAGAATTTGATCTTAGTTTTTTTTTTTTTCTGTTGCCTGACAAAATCCATATGTTCCAGATTCAGACCATCTGTCACTCTTGATTCTTTTTCACAAAAAAGAAGATGTATTTCTCTCATGATTGATTTCTTCTGTAATTTCACACAGGGATGTTTGATGGAAGGAATTTTCAAAACATACTCTCACACCCCATGGTAATCTGCATACACAGGCCTCTTCAGTGACAAAAGACTGGATGAATTAACAATAATATCTTAAAGAGTCCTCAGTTCCTAAGCAGAGCTGACATTAATTTTTCCAAAATAGTAAAGCAGAGCACTGCTGCAAAATAGCACAGTAGTGAAAGAATTGGCTGAAACAATTCAGGAATGGCAATTTCTTGCCAAGGTCAAGGAGACTCACAGAAAATTAAGATGCTTGGCCCTTGGGAAGTATATTCTCCCCAGAGAACTGGGCCTAGAACACTCAGAAAAATGCAAACCAAAACTAGCCTTCCCCCTAAAAAAAAAATCACCAGCAATCAAGATCCATGTTATCTAGCCAGCAACTCTGGTTATAATCCTCATAATCTCATCGAGGCTTCAGAAGGGCAAAGCCTCAAGGGGAGGAGTGTCCTAAATACAGCAGGTGTGAGAGACCTTTAAAGACAGAGCAGTGGCTGCATGTTCTCAGAAGCTTTAAGCACCAAGCGGTCAAGTGTTGGCTCTCATTCCTGCAACATGGCTTTGCAAATGACTTGCTCATTTCTAGAGAACTAACACTGGAAAATGAAGTTTACAGTTCATTTCAAATGGGAAAAAATCATATGGGTTTGTTTGGAATTTTAGTTCATAATATTTATATTTGTAAATGACTATTTCAAATTGTGTTTGTTGGCAAGAAATACAAAAGGGTCCAACTCTCCAAATTAATTGATTGTGTTAAAAGCAACATTTTACTGAGTTGCTCCAATCACTCACTTTCTCTGCCACATTAGGGCATGAGGTCCTTCACCAAACCCTTTCCTTCTGTTGTAGGAGATCCCCTCTACCTCCTCAAGGTTAGAGGATTTGCATTTTATTTTTTTTTCCTGTGTAGAACACGACAATGACAATCAAATCACTGCTGATCTTTTTGCAACAACTATAAACTCATGAGTGCCCATTCCCTTTCTGCAAAGTACTAGTAAAAGCCAACTCCTGCCCTCAATTCTACAAAAATATACTGATGTCATTGTCAGTGGTTTCATATCCTGTTACCAAACTAAAGAATTGTTCTGCCAGAAAAAATTCTCAGCTGGTCACCGTGGATCCTAAATTGACCCCCTAAAACTAAGGCCTTCTGAAGTGAGATGTGCTTTCAGAAAAGAATATTAAAATCCATTGAAGAACAAATCCACATTCAAAATCAAACTTTTCTCAAGTCAGACCTCAAAGCCCAGTTGTAGGTCCACTACACAGCAGTAGCAGGTAAAGCAAAGATCTGGAAATCTGTCAGAAATTCACTGAAATACAAGACATGAACAGATGCATCTGGTGTTTCCATGCGGGCCTGCCTCTAGTTTTCACAGGTAGCAATTTTGCAGCCTCATGTGATGGAGAGCCTGATTGCAGCTCTCCTGAGCAATTGCTGCTAAGAGCAATTGAGTGAACCCCACTATCTCCACATTCATGTATTTTGCTCTGATTTGCTAAAGCTGCACTGTAAAAAGGGTGTTTTGGTGTCAGTAACCTCTGAAAAGGCTGGGCTGTGTGTGCAGCGCTTGCCAATACTGTCTGACAGTTCCTGTTCACAAGTCTTCAAATAAACAATGCTACATATCTGGAATTCTTGACAGCCTGCTCTCGTGTCTTGGAGAAAAAGTTAGTCTTTTTTCTCTTCACTGCAAAAAGAACTATACCATAAACAACTAATTCCCTTATGTATTCTGCTTCACATTATTCAATAGTGTTAGTTTAACAGATAAGACATTTTGAGATAATCCAGTTCTGTAGCTCTGTATTTGTTTTCTTGAGCTGTAGCTTTCTCAGTGTCTAGTCTCAGTGTCTCTTAGTGTCTAACTAAAAGGGATTTGGGGCATCTGCGGGAAGAATCAGTATTCAGCATTGCTGGACACGTATCTTAGGTAAGGCAAAGAACAACATTTCGTTCCATTTTGCTCTCTCCCTATTAGGACATTTAAACAGAGGGTTTGTTTTGATTTTCTGACAAGTGTTTCTCAAATACTTGCGGCACAGCAGTTATAATCCCCCTAGAAAAAATATTTTTGGGAAAATTTAGGGTCAGGCATTGGGTCAAGCACTAGGGAAGTAACTGCTCTACTAGATGGTTGAAAATCCTAATGGCCTTCTACTTTTCTTTCACCAAGTTTTGTTTTCCTGCCAAATTCCTTTTGGGTTGCTCACAAAATTTAACATGTGCTGCTTGTAGAGTTTTTCAGCACATTAAGAACATGAGGTCATTATATGTGATAGTGTCCTTGACAGCACATTCTGTTTTATCAGCCTTTTGGCAGCTTTTATAATTTTAATCATTATTATCATTAATAAACATGCTCAGCTTTCATTTCAAGAAGAAATCCAATCATCACCTGTTCCGTGGGCTCGTCCTGGCCTTGGCTCTTTTGCCTTATTGCCTGGCTTGGTATGATCCATACCCGGGACCATTCGAACCTCACTGCGGATACTGCAGCACAGAGGCACCGCAGGAACTGTGCTCGGGGCCACAGCATTGGGAAGAAAAAGTCTGTGAGGACCTCCCGACAGAAGGAATGCAAGTCAAAAGATTTTTACCTGTTTTTTTTTTGTTGATCTCCTCAAGTACAACACAAATAGAGACTCTTGCCATCACTTTGCCCTAGGCCTGCCTTTATATCCTTTTTCAGAGGTTCTGAGAAGTCATCATTTTACTCAAGTCAGTGAGAGTTGTAGTTTTCAACTTTTTTTTAATCAGTCCTTATTTTATCAGAATAAAACTTTATTATTATTATGATTATTATTACAAGTTCTGAACAGTTGAGAACTATTCCAGAGATCTTATGTATGGGGCTTTGTACAGAGCAAGGAAATCTTTCCTTACATACGGTTTCTGATAATACCAGAGATCTTCTGCATTCCCCTGGACAAACCACTTGGAACAGATTTCATGAGTTATTAGGCATGTTAAGACGTTGGTAAGTGCCTAATAAGATTTTTGAAGGAATCCATGCGAGAAGAATATATCCTGCCATGGTCTAGTTTCTTTATTTTTTCAATGTAAGGAAAAAAGAGGGTACAAGTACAATGGTGCTGCTTAATATTTCTGTGCAAGTTTTACTGTGTCTTTCTGAGGTGTTTTAATACTGATAAGTGAGAAATCGCAGTGAACTTCCAGTGCGTTGCTCACCTCGCCTTTACCATAGGTTTTTTTTTTTTTTTTTTTACCAGATGAGCCTTGATCTTTTCTTGTAGCAGACTGAATCTGCATGGGATTTTTCATGCAGTAATCCTAATTAAATTATAGCTTTTTGTAAAATAAATTAAACTATGATGTATTTGTGCCTTACTCATGTTAGATTCAGACTCTGCAGAAGTAAGAGAAATTCTTGTCTCTGAAAGATGATCTCCAGAAAGAATTAATTCTCTCCTTAGATTTTTCATTTTGACCTTCTAGCTCTGATTTCTGGTAATAAAGAATGTGTGATATGAACTCAGCATAAGCTTTCCCAGCTAAAAGAAATAACACATGACTAATTAAGAAACACTAAAGATGATGCTAGTAACACTTCAGAATTACAGTCCATTAATTTCTGCTATATAGTAGAATTACATATTTTCACATTAATAATAAATGGAGTTGTCATAATTAACATTATTTCAGTGCAAGAGGACTTACAATATATCATGCATGATTATATGTCTGATTAGTTTTGTGTGACATTAGCAGTCCAGTGGATAATTTGTTATATTCTCTATCAAAAAAAAACTAAACTAGTGTATGCAGTAGACTGCTGAAAGTAAACTCATGATCTGAATTTGAAACAATATCTAAATTATTTATTTGGAATAATGAAAGCAGGAATGGAGATTTGATTGTTTCGGTACCAGCAGTCGAATTTCCTTTGGTTTGTCTCCTTATTCTTAGCTAAAGATGTTTTTTCTATCTCTTATCCCAATTTATGCCTTCTAAATACTCCAATCTATCCCAGTGATATTCTGTTCATTTTAATAAAGGTAAATCCTTTCGCTCATCTTTGAGCTAAGTTTCTGCATTGCTACGTCCAGCAAGTCAGCAAATTCTTCAGTAGTCCCAGAGACATAACAAAAAGTAGATTAGCTAAGTTTGGGATCTTTAACTGGAGTATGCACCACCCTCTGGCTAAACACCCTCTCCTTTCTTTTACGGAGGATTCAGAAACATTCAGAGGCAACTGCTCAGGGAAACGCTGCGGGCAGTTGGGTGTCTCAACAGTACAATTTTGTGGGTCTTCTTTTTTAAGTGTTTTTTTTTGTGTGCAGCATAACACGAACAGATCATTCATACAACACACATAGAGCTCGAGACAAAGTCCAGTGACAGAATGTGATTTTTCTTTCTCTACTGGTGCATAAAGCACTTAACGAAGATAACAAGTGACATCCATGTTGTCCCTTTCACCCAATTCGCTTTATATTCTGTTGTCTCCCATCTGAGAGTCTAACCGATTTTCTAGTGTGGACAGTCTTCTATTTAAGTTGCTAGCACTGATTCATTTTCTCTTATATTCAGCTCTATTAAAATGAAGAAAAATGGTTAAACATATCATCACATGTGAGCTTTAGCCTTGCACCTCTTAGGAGAGCTCGTAGGCTTTGCAATGTTTTGATTTCCCTTTACTGATAGTCAAACATCTACATTTAAACAAATTAATTAACAAAATGGGATGCTTTCTTTTGGGCTGATAAAGCCGAAGCTTTTCTCTCACCAACTGCCACAGATCCGCAGTGGCGAGAATCCCTCCCTGGCCAAGGTCTGTGGGATGTGGGTGGCAGCAGGACCAGGCAGGCTGAGCAGGGCTGCGTGGAGCGCTCTGCGCACCCACCTGTCGCCGACCGCTCATCTCCTGTCGCCAGCAGGGCAGCCTGCGCTTGTACCTTTCAAAGAAGATGACCAGTACTTGTCTTGAAAGTTTACAAACTGTATCTGTCAAAAATTTCTGTGAAAAGAACTACATGAATTTCTCTCACATTTGTAGTCTCTTATCAGAGACAGTACTCAAGAGAAGGCATGGATTCTGTTGAAGACAAAGTAAGGCATTTTTGCTTTCAGTAAACAGCATATTCTGTTATTTTATTTCATTCTGGTTTGTAACTTATCAGGCTGCCCACAAAAAAAAAGAGGATCCCTTAATGTTTGTCCAAATATTCCCTTAATGCTGTCCTTGTCCTTTCCCTTAATGTTTGTCCAAAAGATTATACTGATGCCCTTATTATTTTATGAGAACTGGCAAAGCAAAAAGAAAACAAATTTGTGTTTAAAGTATCACATACCAAGTCTTTGTTCTCAAAAGATGTCAGCAAGGTGACCTGCACCGGTGGAGCTGGGTCTTTTAAAACACAGTGCAGGGATTTACCTCTTGTGACTTGCCAGCTGCAGTCACAAAACGGCTGCACAGCGAGAGCCACCCAAGCAGGAGAGGAAAAGGGGAAAAGAGGAACCGCAGCAGCTTTTGTTGTCCAACTGCTCTCTCATTTCCAGCTCCTGGGCATAAAGTTCTTGCCAATGACACAAGTTACGACCAAACGCTAGCAGGGTAATGGACATATCATCTCTCTGCTGACTTCCAGACTGTAGCAGGTGGTGCAGGGCCTCTGTGTCATTACTTCCCCTGAAGCAGGACTATATTCCCAAGCATCTCCATCTTCAGGTTAATGTATTAATTCCTAGCAAATAATGAAATGTCTCTTAACTGCTTTTTTTTCCTACTTCTCTGAACTTTTAATTAGATCTATGCAGGTGATGAATACTTCCAAAGTCCATCTGACAAAGAAAGGCGAGACAGACTGGGAATCCAAGTTAAAGTGCCAGGTAATTCCCATATTAAAGCCTATGTACTGTAAATTGTATATTGTAAATACCCAATGAGGACTTTTCCAAGTATTTTCCCTTATCTATATCTGACATTGCACATGCATAAAAATGTCTGCTGATCACCTTTTAACATAAACCCTTGCCACAGCTTAAGCTTTTGTTATACACAGTCTACCAACCCATAAGCAAGAAAATAATGGTCCAGTAGCTCCTTCAGATCCTCTTCACACCTAAAAAGACCTAATAGCAACATTTCCTTAAATGCATACTTTTAAAAGGCCAAAACACAAAGGAGAAAGATGCATTTTTGTAAGAATCACAAGCTGCAGCACATGAAACACATGTGCAACTTGCTCGTGAGTACAGAAGCCCCTGTGAGAGACATCATACAGATACATAAAAAATCTGTTCCCTGGTCTGATCCACAGCGCTCACCCTCTAGGCACAGGAACAGGCACAAAACAAGAGAGCAGCAGCCAGGTGGGGAGAGGAGGCGAGCGGGAACGGATGCCGACTGCAGCCGTAAGCAGAACTCGCTGCGCCCCAGCTGCCTCCCCATCGTCACGAGCTTGCAGGCCCAGCCGCTGCCTGCCCCTTGTTCTACTCCTCTGCTAGAAACGGCAGAAGGAGGCTCTAACCTGCCCTTTTTTGACAAAGAAGATGAAAAACTGAAGATCCCAGATCTTCTTTAAAGCCAATCTCCCTTATTCATCTACATTTTTACAGTGCAAATCTACATTTTTATGTTATGAAATAGCCGTTATTGCTTAACTACATTTTTAAAGAAACCCTTAAAACTGAGATAAACATGATCACCTAAGTGTGGAATGAATGACATTTCACGATTTTGCAAAATTATTTTCTATGGCTTCTAATTCTGTTGACTCCAGTGAACTGACTTTTTTAGTATGTTCTCCCCATGTGGAGTTACACCCGAGGGATGTAGGGAGGGATGTGGAGTTACACCCAAGGGAGAGCATCAGGGGACTTCGGAGGAGAGATCTGAAACTGCCCAAAGAAGGGCTCTGTTTTTATTACTATTTTTATCCACTAACATTTCGCAGGTTCCTTCAGCAAGTTGCAGGCTGAAGGGGTTTAAACACCCTCAAGGGGGTTCTGTAGTGAGCAGTGAATTTAACAGTGACATCCCGGAGACCTTTCTATTTCCATTTTAAAAGCATATAATCTGTAACATGCAAACAAAAGGAACTGTACATTAATCTGAACATCTATGAAAAAGATTGAGATACTGTTTCTGTGTTAAAAGTTTCTTTTGCTATAGGTGTGGGCATTTCTACTCAGATTTCTCCCTTTTATTATGCTTCAGTTTTAAGCTCTAATTTTCTAGTGGATATTAAATCAGATAATTCAGCTTTACAATTTATATCTTGAATTGCTGAATACCCAAAGATTATCCACACCTGCATTTTTAAGAGATATTTATTATAGGACTCATGAAATATCTTTTTTTAGCCCTGTTTCTACCTGTTTAACAAATTGGTCCTTTGGCAAAAAAAAAAAAAAGGGGAAGAGAAAGAGAAAAAAGGTTAATTTGTGATGTCTGTCTTGCACCTGCTCTCTGTGTGCTGATTCCTTTCCAGCAGTCATGCATAAGCTCAGAGCACCTCAAAACCCAGGAACCCCAAAGCTTTCTCCGAAACACACACCCTGCACACCTTCTCCAGACAGATTCATTTTTTCTTTTCTTGTTCTATAGCATGACATTGCTCTTTGTGAAGATATTATATCAGCAACTGCTGTTCAAGATACCCTGAAATGCTCTACCTGATGTCCTACAAGGGAAAGCAGATACAAGGCACAAGCAGAATTCTGCCTCAAGATTACATATTTGGACCATGGAGAATAATGGAATATAATAAATACTTAACAATCCCTACATGCATAAGGAATCTGTGCTTTCAAGTAACATTCATTACATAATGGTTCTACGAGAAGAGCAAAGCATCTACAAGCCTTGAAACTGCAAACGCACGAAAAAAAGATTTTAACCTAAAAGTGTACACATTTCTCCATTTTCAAGTCAGCAGGAAGAAGAACTAATTTATGTTTACAATCACTCAGTTTGATTAAAAAGTCATACTTCAACAACTCTAAAGATGCCTTTTCTGAACATCCTCCTTTCCATTCAATTAATTCCAAATGATATTTGCCCAGAAAATGTAGAGCATGTTTAACAGCAACAGAGATAGTGCTAAAGCAAGCAATCCCTGGTTAAAACTTAGACTCACTTCTGTCAGCATTCTTGCAAGAACATTACACCTTGGTTTCCTCATTAATATTGTTCTACACTAGCCTAATGTACAGCTAAGTAATGGGTCAGGCAACAGAAATGAGCATGCAGACATAAAGCATTTTACGTATGGTAGATATTAAATGACCTTCTCCATTTCACTTACCATAAAATCAGTAATTTTCAGCACTGCAACTGGGACTTTGCTATGTTCCTAAATGGTGAGCACCTTTTAGAAAAACGACTGTTCCTAGAGTCATGATATATTAGGGATAGGAACTGTGGCTGAGATTTAGGCCATTGGTTCTATTTTTACTTGTGCCAGTGATTCATTTCATGGATAAGTCGTGTCAAAACAGACATGACTGACATGACTTGAAATGTTGCAAGTAATGCTGTGGGAACAGGTATGGATCGCTTCTCTGTCTCTATTTCCCAGACTGTCAAATAGAGGAAATGATACTTATATTTTATTATCTTAAAAAAATGAAGTGTCAAAAAATCATTAAATTTTACATACAGTTACTGAGACTTCAGGCATAAGTACCACAACAATGAGGCCAGAGTCAACTGAGAACATTGAGAATTTTTATTCCCATGCCTCACTGTCATTAGGAAGGGTCTCTCGACACCCTGCAGCATATCATCTTTCCAGTATTTCCAAGATTTAGCTAAAAATAGAGTCTCATAAAAAATACCCATGATTTTATATTTAAAATATTGCATCTTTGAGCCTTTTTCCTCCATGAAGGCTAAGAAGTACTTTCATTGCCCACACGATAGGTTTCAAAGTCTCCTGCAAGGATGCTAAAAATCATGTGAATAATTAACTGGTGCAATTGAGCATTTAACACCACACCTGCAAAGTTTGTTGGCCATGAAGATTTATAGTTTAATAATGTAATATGGGTTCACTTTGATGTGTAAAATACAGCACTGCAATGGAAACAACTGTAAATTTTCATGGCTAACAAACTTTGCAGGTGTGGTGCTTCATGCTCAGTCGCACCAGTTAATTATTTCTCTGAGAGCCGGGATCCCAGTAGAAGATGCAACAGACCATCTTTGACAGTAAAAGTATTTTAGAGAATTCACTTCCTCCTCTCATAAAAGCTTGAATAGGCAACTTCAAGTGCTCGTTTCATAGCTAGTTTTGCATTCTAGGTATACTGTAACAAA
Source organism: Crypturellus undulatus (assembly GCA_013389825.1). Classification (NCBI taxonomy): domain Eukaryota; kingdom Metazoa; phylum Chordata; class Aves; order Tinamiformes; family Tinamidae; genus Crypturellus; species Crypturellus undulatus. The sequence continues at coordinate 235,630 of VWPW01020719.1, forward strand.
TCTCAGTAGAACCAAAATATATTAATTTTAGATTTAGGTGTCAAAAAGAGTATGTGATTTCATGTTAGGAAGGAAAATGGAGAAAGAGGGAAAAGGAGACTTGAACTTGGTGCTCAGCCCAATGTACATGGTTGCAGTTACCCACCACACCACCTGCATTATCTACCTTAGCCTTTCCCTTTTTCAGTGTTGGTGGAATCTCTCATTTTGATGTGCAGTCTCTAGGGGTTTTAGCTGTAGCCTATCCTCTGCTGAGACCAAAACACACCGGCTTGTTGTAAAGTAGGATACGTGTGAAAGAAAGATTGATTCAAAGGCCACTGAAATCAATAGAAGTCTTTCCATTGCTTTGAATCATTTTTGGAGCAGGCCCGACGATTTGCAGGAACAGAAGCTTGTTTCTTCCACAGTGAAAACATTTATCAGAGAGCAATTTTTCATCTCTGTGCTCAAATGGTGAATTGTCGTGAATCTGAACTTTGATATCTGCTCTGACAGAAGACCAAGCCGTGTCAACACCTTTAGTTTACAAATCACTGTCAAACTGTCAAACCAATCAGGAATTCAAAACACCTAAGACCTTTTTAAATGTTGCTTGTGTTCTGTCATAAAATATATTTAAATATTATGAAATATTCAGTTTCAGTGTCTTTTTTCTAAAGAAAAGTGATAGAAAAATTTCTAATAAGTGCATTTCATTATTTTTCATTTATTGAAACTACAAAACCCACCATCTTCTTGGCCAAATTCTCGTTATTCTGATCCCATTTAGAAAAGAAACACTTTGACAAGTATCACAGTTTTCAGTCCTTTAGATAACAATGTTTGATATCAGGACTTTCCCTCAGATATAAAAGGCTAACTAATGTTCTCAAATCTGTCCTTAAAATGGATGAGAGAATATTAGTATGTCACAAAAACGTATCTGCCAGTATATCTAAGGATAAATACAGTAGAGGGGAAACCCTTAAAGCTCAGAATCAAGGATTCTGCTAAAGTGACTTTTGCACTGATCCAGACAATCTATGTAAAGCTGCTCTACCCCTGTACTCCTTAAAGCTGCTTGAAGGATTCAGAAACTTCTAACAGCGATCAGCAAGACCTGCGGAGGACAGAAACTTCTCCTAGTTCTCCCTTCCCCCTGCTTATTTCTTCTTCAAACACTAGCAGAGCCCTGGCTGCCAGAGCAGTTACTCTGGCTTGATCCTCCTCCCACGAAGCCCCCAACATTACAGAGAGCCCTGCCACCCCAGCCAGGAGCTCTGCCAGGCACAGCCCTCTGAGCACATTCTGCTTCAGCTACAGCTTCAAAGCAGGTACCAAAGGTTTCATGCCTTTCTCAAGGCACACACAGAAACAAGAAAAACTGTGGAGAGTTTTCTCACATTGAGCATCTGCATGCAACCGCATGTACCGCATTAACACATCTGCAAAGGATGGTCAAGAATCGGGGGACAACAGACGTGTGACGAGCCCGGGGTGGCAAGATACTAAGACAGTACTTACACATATGCAAAAGAATAAAACAGAAAAAGGGTGATTAGAAACTGTGATTCTAATGACCGTGAAGATATTTGTTAGATTTAATAAAGAGTCAGCAAAATATCAGTCTAAAGAGGAACCATAAAGAAGTATAGGACTTGATAAGTGACACATAAAACTTATCTGGCACACCAACTTTCATAAAAACAAAATTCAGATCAAATTCTATTATAAATAAAGATAGTTGGCTAGTTCAGGCACATTATAACATTGTTTCACTTGGAAAACGAACACTTGGATAACTGAAACAAATGCAGCATCTCATTTAATACAAATATCTAGTGATGAAACTGAAATACTGATTTGAATTTTACTTCTAGTTTGTCAAAAACTTTCAGCATTTCTGAAACTGTCAAAATCAGTTTCAGCATTTCAGCAAATATTTTTATGAGAAACAACTAAGCAAAAGCCAGCATGAGCAAAGGAAATAATAGAAAATAAAACAAATTGCCCTAGTAAAGTCAAGGTGAATGTTTCCCCTTTATAGCTCTTCACTATAGCCTCCGTGTCTAAAATATTGTGTAGTGTTAGCCATTATATTTGCTGCCACATTCAGCTCCAATGGTAATTGCATTTTGGGCTTTGGTGATAGAGTGGGATCCTACGGTGTATAGGATTATGGATGGAACCCAGGGTAGCGGAGCACGCAGGTATGTGCTTACGTTTTACACGGGGAAGTTGTTTCAGGTTGTTAGGCTCTAGTTTGCAATTGAATATGGCATTTGTTAGTGCAAGTCTATACAGCTTGTGGAAGGTCTGCAAAAAGCATGGGAGGGAAATAACAAGGTTAACACGTCCGAGAGAAAAGATCAGCACCACTGAAGTTGTTAGGAATTTTGCAATTGGCTATAGAAGGAAGATTTCAAAAAGACTCTTTTGTGGTTTTGAAGCAATCAAAAATAAGGGTATTATAAGATATTATGGAAATAGATTATGAAAGTCACAATGTTATTATCCATGTTGACTAAATCTTTCTCCTGGAAATTTCTCTGCTGATTCCACAATGATAAATCTTAATAAACAGGAAAAGCAGCAGTTTCCAGCAGCAATGTTTTGACGCATCCTTGCCAAACTTCAAAGAAACAAAGGACATGAAAAAGTTGTGCGCAGTGATCCATGCTGATGGCATTTTTGCAGGGGATGTCAGAGGTCACCGTTTCACCAAATCAGTTGCAGTCACCCAGGATTTTATGGGGATTGTATTTTTTAGGAACATGAAAAAAGGAACATAAAAAAATATGAAAAAAAAGGATTGCTCAGTTGTTCTCACTCTCTCCCCTCACTTCAAACTTTGGAGGTTCTAATAATGACACCATATATGTAATTCTCATCAGTTCAGTTAGTTAGAATGGGTGATTTCCATGAATTCGCTACAGCAGCCGGACAGCAGCGCGGTGCCGCCGCGGCGCTTCACGCTGGAATTAAAGGGAGGCCTCGCAAGCACCCATAGTTGTGATTACAGCAGCATCACTGCTGCTGCTCTGTTGAGAAAGAAAAGCAAATCTCATTGTCACAGCTTTTTTAGTTAAGGGAAAGACTTTTTTCCTCTGATTTGTTAAAGACTTTTATTGGTACCCTGAAGAGCATCTCCAACCATCCATGTTAAAATAAAGGAATTATTCCATTCACTCTTGTTCAGGGATTAGAATAAGGATAATTTTTTTTGAAACCCATCCAAACATTCAATTGTCCAAAATTGCATGAGATNCACCCATAGCTGTGATTACAGCAGCATCAAGGCTGCCACTGCTGCTGCTCTGTTGAGAAAGAAAAGCAAGTCTCATTGTCACAACTTTTTTAGTTAAGGGAAAGACTTTTTTCCTCTGATTTGTTAAAGACTTTTATTGGTACCCTGAAGAGCATCTCCAACCATCCATGTTAAAATAAAGGAATTATTCCATTCACTCTTGTTCAGGGATTAGAATAAGGATAATTTTTTTTGAAACCCATCCAAACATTCAATTGTCCAAAATTGCATGAGATAAAATAAGCCATCCTGAATCCCAGTCTGGAAGTTTTCATTTAGTTGACAATTCCGTTATCTCCTACCAGCCAGACCTCTTGATGTTTGTGTTGCTTTACTCTTACTGGAGATTTTCTCCAGGATAGAAAAAAATAAAAATAAAAATAAAATAAATAATTCAAAAATGTAAAACTTTTGCAGAAATGCAGTATTTTTACTGGAGAACATTTTTCCTTTACCATCGCAGTGGCAGCAGAAAGACCTCACTTGAGCTAGTCACAGTCATGTCTTCTACCTAATGGACAACATTATTTGGAAACTTTTCTTTGATGGACTTTACTAGGAGCAAGTATTTTTCAAGTGTGCCAAAAACATTGTCAGAAAAATGTCTTAAAATCCCTTTAAGCCATTTTTTTTTATTTTTGCTAATTTCCGTCAGTTTTCCCAATTTGTGACAGCCAGAGTCCTTGTGCTGCATGAGCCGCCCTGTGTTCAGGCAAAGCTATTTCCTCTGCTGTGACATGTCAGATGTGACATAACTGCCAGACTAGCTCTTTATTTCCTTTTTAATTCATTTATTTCTCTTTTCAAATCAGCTCCTCTCAGCTGTATCACAATGAGAAGTTTGACATGGCCATTTGATCTGAAAAAAATACGGTAAGGACTCAGTGAATTAATTAGAGGAGCAATTGTTTCCAATATCCTTGTATTAGCCTTTAACCTGTCCTCTGTCTGTCAGCTTTATCTGATCCCCTGGTATGGCAGGGACTACTGATCTTACTTTCAGATAGACTTTGCAGAATGTCAACCTGCTTAATTTTAATAATAAAGAAGCCATCATTGCTTTTCCAGTATGGTAGGGTATATGAAAAAGAATGAAAAAAGAAAAGAGCTGACAAGATCTAAACTGGATATTGTAACCTGTGGGTTACTCACTTTACTCCAGCCAGTAGATACACTTCTGAATGCAACTTCAGAGCACTTAAAAGTGTTTTTGAAGAAAAGCTTGTACTAGCATGAGTTTATTCTTAAATTACTACCTTCCATAAGGAAAAAAAAATCTGAATAAAATATGTTTAAACAAAGAGTTAGTTATCAGTTTTAGCTGCTGTGTCAAATAGCAGTGAACTGAACTACATGATTTTATTTGGAGATATTAGTGAATCAGTTTTATATTATGTGATCATGTCTACATCCTTTGCGCATTCATTTAATACGGAACAAATCCTAAGAAACAAGGCCCTGGAGAGTCTAATTATAAACAAACTCAGTTCTCCAATGCCCTGTACTGATCCATTGGAAGCTGCCTTTCTGCAGGAGCAGAGTCCCCAGCCCAGGGATGACAGTTCCTCCTAATGAAACTGGCTGCAAGGCTGCAAGGCTGCCTGCTGCTGGCCGAGAGAACAAGGACATCATCAGGCACAGAGCGTCTCTGCTCTCGTTTGCAATGTGCCACGGGCATTTCCAGTTAGGATAAGGAGTGTATCATAAAGAATAATGCCCGGTGGGACTACTTATTTCCAGTTTGTGTGGATGGGTATGTGTGTATCCTATCCATTTCTCACTAAGATTTGGCAAAGGTATTCTTGATCCAGAATTAGAATAGTTAGCGACAACTAGGAAGAAGGCACAGATTTCCTTTTGCAAATACCGCCTAGTTGAAAGAGGGGGGTTATTTACATTAGATTAATAGCGTGAGTCATTGTCCTTCTTAGCTATTCAGTTTTGCCTCCTCTTGCAGATTGGAGGTCAACTGAGGCAGCCGGTGATCATCAAGCAAAGCTTCTCAACCGCCTCTGTTTATGCAATAATTAATCTAAAAAGTGACAACACAGGATAGCAGGTTTACAAAATAATGGCAGTTTAATTTCCTAAAATATTTTTAAGCGAGACTCATTCATAAAGCACCTAAGAATGGATCCAAAAATAACGCACGCAAAGAACTCGACACCGCGCTGTGTGCGGGGGCTGCTGCCCGCGCGCTCCGCACGGTGCCGCAGCCGTGTTGGCGAGCGGGGCTGCAAGTCCCTGCCGGGCCGATCCCAGCACAAGCTCCGGCACGGGGAGGACGTGCACGGCTGCTGCCGTGCACAGCAGGACCCCACAAATCCGCTCATGGGGAACCCTCATGAGAAACGTTTGGATACTGCATTCCCTTAGCTCTTTCACAGGTGAGGAATCACACACCCTTCATCCGTTGGCTTGCAGGTAACACAAGGTGAGTTTGGGCTACAAGCAGTAGCTGCTTTGGCAAAGATGATGGGGATGTTTAAGGAACCCCAAATCAACATAATGCTAAAAACATGANCGGGGCTGCCAGGCCGATCCCAGCACAAGCTCCGGCATGGGGAGGACGGCACAGCAGGACCCCACAAATCCACTCATGGGGAACCCTCATGAGAAACGTTTGGATACTGCATTCCCTTAGGTCTTTCACAGGTGAGGAATCACACACCCTTCATCCGTTGGCTTGCAGGTAACACAAGGTGAGTTTGGGCTACAAGCAGTAGCTGCTTTGGCAAAGATGATGGGGATGTTTAAGGAACCCCAAATCAACATAATGCTAAAAACATGAATGTCTTCCCCTGCCAATCAGTTCTGCATTCACCGAATACTATGTGAAACATCACTGTGGCAGAATTAAGCAAATCAAACAGTGTATTTTGTTTTAAAGAACAGAAAGAAATGCATGGCATATTATATTATCTGTTTTCATCTTTCACAGTTAAACACCTTAATTGTCAAAATTATAGAAGCAGTTTCCTGCAGGAGGCAGTGAGCAAGAGCTAGATTTACGGTGGCTTTCACACAGCATTTAACTTGGTTGTAATGAGCAGCATAGGTGGTTTTGGCGGCAAAGCACCTTCCATCTTTGAAAGTCACACTTAATCAGCTACTTAAATATCACCGCATCTCAGATGAAATGAAGTCTGTGCTCAACAAGCGTAAAGCAACACAACAATTTACAGCCCACCTCTACAACAGATATATACCTAAATAAAACAAACGGGATCTGCGAGAGTGTAGCCCAGGCTTCTCAAGATGATTTGGAGGTCTCAGAGTGTCTGTTAGCGTGTTTTAGTATAAATTATTTGTGAAAGAAAACACAGACTTATTTATCCATATGTAGCTAAACAAATGAGATGGGGGCAGGTATATTATTAATTAGACAACATGCAGAAAGGTAGAATTTGCTCAGATCTCATTCCATTAGGATTTTATATTGCTCTAGCTTTATCAGGGTAGCTATGTCAGTGTAAGATTACATTTGTCTCCAATCATATAAAGAAGTTCATATCCATTGAACCTGGTGAAGAAAATAATCTCTGGAATAGCAAGTGTGCCTTAGAGATGTTGCACAGAAGAAAAGATAGAACTATAGTCCAACTAGATTGGGAAGTGCGTGAGCATTAGAGACATGTCAGTGCAGGAGCCCCAGCTTCGGTGGGAATCCTTCTGGCGCAGACTTTGGGAGCACATGGCACAGCGGAAGGCAGAGAGGGGACAGTGCGACCTGGCACACATGCTGTGGCAGAGGACACAGCAGCTGACCAAAACCTTTGCCCTTAAACTAAATCCAAAGTCCAGATCCCTGCGGGACCAGACACTTTTACAAGGTTACATTTTTCACACCCGATTGCTCCAAATTTCCTGAGTTGTTCTTTCCTGTGTCCTTCTTTAACCAAAGCCATCCACTACCCATGGGCTGATTCAGAACTACAGTGTTGTGCTGCGATTTCTGCAAGGTGAGAAAACCCACAAAATTATGCAATGGAAATCACCCATCATGAAACAATACGTGAAATTCCTGTCTCCTTTTGGCATAGACAGCCACAACAGACAGTAAATCTGGGAAAAAAAAAAAAAAAAAAGNAGTGAAATTCCTGTCTCCTTTTGGTATAGACAGCCACAACAGAGAGTAAATCTGGAAAAAAAAAAAAAAATAGATGGTGGGACAAAGTGAAATAATTTCTTGAAGTGCCTTGGCTTCAAGTGGATGATTTCCTTAAAGATTGTTCCTATTTATATGAGATGAGCAGCACTAGGCTCTGAAGGCAGCATCTGCCAAGGCAAAGGCAGGAGTTGGACCCGCCATGCGCAGCACATTTTTTAAAAAAAAACAGAACAAACTCACAGCACCCAAAGACCCAGACCCCCAGGAGAGGATCACAGAACAGAGCAGTGGTTCTTCCTGAGCACCCAGCCTTGTTCCTCACGGTTCTGCTGGCCCCTTTCCCTCTCCCTGCCTACTCGTTTGAGCAAATCATTTAACCTAATTGTGGGAGTATTAATCAGACACTATTTACTACACCTAATGGCATTAATTAATGTTTGCAACAGTTTTATTGATATTTGAAATAAAATGGATAATGAAGGCAAAAGTTTTATTTACCAGGATTTTATGATTACTAAACGTTAAAAGACAAGATGTATTAGAGACCAAATTAGTTGTTAGCATTTGATAGGGCCTGTCTGAGGACATCTCCCGCTCGGGTAATAGAGTCTTAAATTGCTAGCACTTTTTTCCACCAGGATCTGAGCAATTATGTAGAAGAATTAGAGCTCTTTTTGTGATTGCCGGCAAAATTGCCTCCAGATTGAAGGAAGGAGCTCGGCTCCCTGAGCAGCAGCGAGGCAGGTAGGTGCAGAGGCAGGCGCAGGGACAGGCTCAGGGACTTGCTGGGTCCCTCAGTGTGACCAGACCATAAGGAAGCCACAGAGGGGACAGTTAACGCCTCATCAAACTTCCTAACAACCTTTTACAGTAGCTGTTTATTAAACACCTTTGAAGAGTCTGACCTTCAGAGATGAATCAGCGCAATTTGCATGCATCAAAGGCAAGTTCAGCAGGGCAGGACAGGACGGTGAGAGCTGTGGTGGAGGCCAGGGCACTGAGTCCTTCTGCAGCTGTACCCACATACGCAGTGCCCACAGCCCAAGCCCTGCCTTTGCCACGAGAAATGCATGGCTGAGCCTGGGCCTGGGGCTGTCTCCAGGAGAACCTGCTGACCTACTGTGTGGGTCATGCTGGGGATGAAACCTGTGTTGCAATGAGGACAAAGTCCTGGACCTATTTTGAGAGTCACATCTAGGGAAGCAAGCTGCTCCCAACATGTCCCGTGTGGCTTGTGATCGTGGTGGGATCCCTGCCATCCTTCTCCTGCACAGATGCCCCTGCTGAGGCCTGTCGGGGTGTCCTTCCATCTACCAGCAGGATGTAACCTTCACCAAGAGCAACTGAAAACTTGGACTGCCTGTCACCCCCAAATTTCCAGGAGTCAGACTGACATCTAACAAATCAGCGAAGCTCCACTGGAACTGGCTCTACCTCCTCCAGAGCGGGGTGGCAGACAGCAGGAACACACCTTACCCAGAGGGCAAAAAACAGTCTGGCTAAATATTCATCTTATCTCTCTAGAACAGCTGCGGTCTCTTTATCTCTGCTTGCACAGTGTTCAGCATAACAGGGCCCCTTCCTGATCAGGACCTTGAAACACAGCACAGTATTCTAGGTGCAGAACAAGATGTAAAGAAGAATATATACAATCAAGAGTGACTTTTGGGTCTTAGGCTGAGAGATACATGTGATGAATATTTGGTGTCAAGAAAAAGTGTTAACTGTGGGTCAGAGAAATCCTATATATATAAAGCCCACACATTTTCATAGAAAGTACAATGAGAGATAGAATGCCTTCTTTTGTGGTAGCACCAAAGGCAGCAGAACTCATTTGCTCGGATTATATTTTGCACAGAGTTAAGGTTTAGTGATGCATCAACCCAGCAGAAGGCACCAAATTGTTAGTAACACTGACCCCACTGCCACCAACTGCTGCACTTGCCTTTGAAAAGGAAGAGACCGCATTTCCCTTTCAAGAGATTATGGCTCTTTAAATGGCTGCTAAATTATGTGGGGAGGTCAGACAATATGCTAAAATGTTTAATTTAGCAGTTATCTCACAGCATATTAATTATGGCTTTTGGTCAGTTTTTCTCCCCTCACGAGCCTGAATTGTAAGACAGGTAAAAATTATGTCCCTTGTGAAACTCAAATTCGCCTGACCTTTCCTTACAAACCTACCAGCTGATATTACTGAAGGCCTGCTAGGTCTTCAGTGAGAGCAAATAATGAATAATAGTTCCCGACCTTCTTGATTGTATGATCAAAACATTAGTGTGGGCAGTCTGCAAGCTCTGCACTACAGACCTCAGAGAGCAGCGACTGGTTATGAACAGTTCACAGGCCGGGGACGAGAGAGACTCCCAGCAGTCAGTTGCTATCTGATGGGATCAGCCAGGGCCGGCCATTTAGCTGGTATCACAGAAACATAATTTCCTCCTTGGCCAGGCTACTTACTCTCCTAGCCAGAAATACAGATTATCTGACTGCTCCCAAGCAACAGAGTTAGACTTGAAATAGGCCTGAGCCCATATGGGCCCAAAGCTCTTTTTTTGTTTTGTTTTGTTTTGTTTTGTTTTGTTTTACCATTAAGAAGTCCAGCTCTGTATGGGCTCCCCAACTAGCAGCTGCTAGGTACCACAGTACCAAAGCACAGAGAGTGGCAATAGAAAAATGACAATATAAAGCTAGTTTCAGGTCTGTTTTTTTTTTTTCCTTGTTAAGTCTCACTTGTCTAGCTGTACTACATGAATCATTTATGAGTACAGTCTTGGAGCTCTGCAAACTAGTCAGGCAATATTCAAATCTTGCTTAGTCTGCTACAAACTTTAAACCCAGCAGAGAGATGGGGAGAGGCCCAGGGAGGTTCGCTGGCCTTTAGCACAACTTGCAGCTACAGCTTTAACTTGAAACTTTGAGGATGCTTTAGCTACTAAAGCAGAGAATGCAAAGCAGGGATAGGGTACTCTGACATAGAATAAATCAAAATGGGGCATATTTGCTTTGAATTTCGGGTTCATTAAAGGCTCTTAGTCTATTGGAATGCATGGAAGTTTTACATAAATCCCTGTGATCTGAACCTGCTCTTTTTTTTTTTTTCCTTGGAAAAAGTTAGCCTTTTTTGCATCTGAGATGGATTACCTATGAAGACACATCGACTATTCTATTGTGTCCGATTTCAGCAGCAGGACCAGTGGCCTTGCCCCGGCTGGGCCCCAGGGACGTGGTCTGTCTGCAGGAGCCTCATGCAGGGCCCTGGAAGGCCGGCAGGGAAGAGGCACATGGCAGCACTCAGTGCCAGCACCGAGCGGGCAGACCTTTTATAAGGACTTCTCCCTCCCTTTGCTTTTCTTTTTGAAAATTGACTACAATATTTTCCGCTGGCTCTGCCCTGCTCCCAAGCGTGCCCTGGGCTCGCTGGTGCTCCATTTGTCGTCCCATGAGAAAGTGGGCAAATGAGGTCTGTTAATTGCTGCTATTAATACCCTTCATTGCAGTGCCTGGTGATGAGGAACCCTGTATTGCGTCTGCTTGTTTGAGCTGAAGGCAGAGTCCAAACCTACCCCCAGGCAAACCCATAGCGTGTGCCTTTGCCGCAGCGTGGGAGCGCAAAACACCTCCGCCTCTTGCAGGCTTGCAGGGTCACCGTTCTCTATAGCCTCTGTTTCCAGTTTAGAGTTGACAGACTATGACTCAATAGTTTTTAAGCAAATGCTTCCATACCTTTATAAATGACTTTTCTGAGAGGTGGTTGCCACTGAAGGTATTTGAATTCACACTATCTGTGTGGGATGTTATACTAGTCTATTATAGGCAGTACCAACAAGTTCTTTCTCCATCTCATCTCCTGTATTCAACAGAGTCTTGCAGACTATTTTGCACAGTCCTGCACTAATATTTTCAGGTTATCTGTCACTGGAGTGGAGTCTGGGCAAGAGAACAACAGCAGCTAATTCCCCGTGATCTGCTCTACGGTGACTGAAGCTGCTTATCCATAAAGGGCTGAGCCAGGGCACGGAGGTTTGCCATCAGGGAACACCTTGGTAGAACAGAGGTTAAAAATGTCACATTGTGAATTCAAAATCCAGTAAATAGATGAAGTTCTTAAATACATAGGATTTCTGCATTCTTTAAGTTGATTTTGATAGACTTGTCCATATGGAGCTTTTATTTCTGTAACAAGAAATCTGCCTGTGATTTTCCTAAGGTAGCAGAATTTGTCCCTGACTCATCTGTACTTCTGTTTTGGAAATCCTCTGCTCACTGCAAGAGGATCCCTGGGTCCCCATCAAAGCTGATTAATTACCCCACACTGGGAAGAGGGCAGTGATAAGCTATTTTGATGAAAAGTCTTAATAAAATTCTTTGGTTTCAACTACTCTTACTCAGCCTTGGTCACTAAATTAATCTGCATTAAGCACTCTCTCCTATGGTCACAATTCCATCATCCATTTAAAGAAAAAGAACCCTAAAAACAAAGCTGTTAATCCTATAGCTCTTTACCTCCGGAGGTCTCCCCTAGACAATTCCAGCAGAATCCTTATTAGTGCTATATGCATCTGTTGGGAGATGTTTAATTTACATATCTGCTCTGCCACACGGAGTGATTTAACTCCTAGGGTCTCTCTCCCTCCCCAGGACGGCTCTCTACAGGAGGAAGCCATAAATAATAGTGCAGGAAAGAACTCCCTTCTCTTCTGTTGTTCTTGTCTACTTTATTGCTGCTACGAGAATCTCTGTCTGCTGTATGGACAAATCAAATCTTTTATAATAAGAAAAAAAGCCAGACTTTTCACTTTAAGTCTCTGTGGTGATTCTTTGGAATATTTTTCCATAGAATCATTAGCTCTAACAAAAGGGATTTAAGCCTCCAGCAATGCTGAAAGCATCTCTCTGTGGCACACTGCATGCTACATCCTGCACAATAAGGATTAGGCAAAATGGGGTCTTTGGGTGTGATTATCATCACCTCTTTGTCCCTAGAGTGACAACTTATACATCCTTTCATTTGAGAATGATGCTCTATGGGACACTGCCATTGTGAGAATAGGTTGTGCTGTCCTTCTAAGAAAAGGAAGCTCAATTTTGTTTTTGGTATGGAAGGTTGCAATTCATAAGACAGCTGTTGGCTTATAAACTGCTGAGTCTTCTGTCATTGTGCCTAAAATGTGGAAAAATAAATGTAAACAAAGTAGAAATTTGTCCAAGACTGGCATGTTATGCCTGCAGCTAACAAGCCTTTTTATCTCAATGTTTCTACAATTTTATACATTCAAAAATGCTTACATTTAGCAAAATGGTAGGAAAATCAAGTTAAATATTGTATTTGGTTTCCAAAATGTTTAAATCCTGGACTGAACCTACTTCAGTGAATGAAAAAATAATCAGATTTCATAATCAGCTTTGAATGCAAATGGTGGAAAATGAATAAAAGAAACTTATTAAAGAAGCTAAAATCCCCTGTTTAACCTCCGAGGAGTTAGGAGCTGGTGTACGTGGAACACCTGACTCTTCTTGCATGCACTAGCTGATGGGCTCCTCTTTTCTTAAATGCAAATAGATAGCCTGTCTTAACTTCTGCCAATGTAAGCACATATCTGAAACACTTTTTACACTCCTTTAGATATCTACCAGATCATTTTGACAATGAAAATGATGATGAAGAAGATACTATTCTCTGTAAAGCTATTAGTCTAGCTAGTTCAGTGCCTGTGCTCTGGCTATTCATCTGAGACTCTCTTGCCTCGCTGTTACAAATATCTGAAGCACTAACTTACTCCAGCAAATTGTACCAGTGAGTGCAAAGCAGAGTAGGGTCGTATGTCTGCCTTCTGCTCTAAAGAACACTTTGTTGAAAACAGTTGTATTCTCTATCCAGTATATCCATATGGTAGAAATATACTATTATCCCATTTTGTAAAGTCTAAATCTAAACATTTTATTTAAGGTATGTCAGGAAATCCATCTCTGAACTAAGTCGTCCATGTAGGGACATTGATTTCTGGGTATACACTTAACTGCTTTTATCTGGAAGAGTTTTTTGGCCATGAGTTGTTTTCTCTGGGAAAGACTAGTTGGTTTGAATGCAGTCTTGACTACATTGTGGTTCTGAAAGTGACTACTACACAGAAATAAAATTTAATGAGTGACAAAAGTATCTAATCTAATCAATAATTTTTATCAACTGGTTTCCAATATTAGTGTAAATATCAAATGGCCAAATATCAAACTGGCCAAAAATGTCAACTGGTCAAATATTGCATGTGCTTTCTTTCTCCTTTACTTTGTACCCTGTAAGATGGCTGAAGAGCTTAACCTGTGTCAAAGCGTCTGCAGCGAGTTCATTTGAGGCATCTTGGGGGATGGAAGGAAGCCTAATTCCTGTTCAACTTATTCCCCTCTTATCTTGTGCACGTACTGTACAAATTCAGCCTGCTGGAAAGGCACACTGTATATAATCTTAGTCGGCATTGCTTCGCAAACAGCTCTGTATGCAAAATTGTAATGCGCTTTTGATGATGGCAGCTGCTGCTGGCCATGGGCCAAATTGCAGTGTACTCTTAAATTGATTTGAGGGCTGGATAATACATCAGTCAGTCTGCATGCCTCCTGCAAGATTGACATCCAAGATACAGCACCTTTCATCCCCAAATGCTTTACAAACTTCAGTTGATACATACTGATCACTTCATCTCATAGGTACCGCCTCTGCAGTGGTAAAAGAGATTTAATATCCACTTTTCCCCTATCAGGTAGTTGTCCTACTCACAAAGTGACAGGACATGTATGTTTTTCTCTCTTGCTTCTCCATCCAATTTTTTTATGGATGTAGCTCCATTTTTGTTTCATCCAATGCCAAATTACAACAGCTTTTGGGGAGGATATGATAGCAATCCAAAGTGTACAACATGGTGCAACAGTTTAGTAAAGGAAATGAATCCAGCTGGATCTGTCAACAGCTTAGAATTCATGCAAGCTACGTTAATACGCAGGTTTCGGACGACACGAGAAATTGTATATTGGAAACATACATTTTCCAAGATTATTTCTTTTTGTGGATTAGGTGAATCAGAAGCTGTGATTCCAGTGACCCCCATTTCTTTTACCTAGACTGGCAGTGGAGCAGCTCCAAGAGTGTCTTGGTACAGGGTCAGTGACAAGAGCATCTGGCAGTGCAAGGGCTTTCGATATACCTGTTATTCACAGAGCTATAATTGTCCTTTGGCAGTACAAAGAAGGAAGAGGTGGCCTCTTGCTATTTTCAGAGTTTTTCTCCATTAAGGTATCTGTTCACAGGCATTGTTTTAGCACCATGGAGAAGGGAAGACCTGAAAATGAGCACCCCAGAGCTGAGAGTCTGTCACTCGGCAGGGCACCCAGAAGAATCAGGGTACATCTGTGCTTCAGTGACTGTTCTCTATGGACAAACTGAGGCAGTTTAAACGCTCTAATTTGTGAGGTGTGAAACTCCATGCACTGAACATAACAAGCATTAGAGAACCTGTCCCCTTAACCACCTTTATGTCCCTTCACGCCACATGGGAAGCAGCAAAGCATCGCGGGAGCCCGCGCATGGCCACGCTGCCGTGGCCACGAGGTGACAGCGTCTGGGGTGCTCAGTACGAGCTCAGGCTCTGAAGGCCCCGCAGATACCGTGGTGAGTGCAGAGGGGCCACGTGCTATGTTCCTGAGGTCGATATTAACGAACAGCAGAGCTTTAGCTTTTCCTTCCCAGCTGACAGTTGAATTGGGCTCAAATACACATTATGACCTTTTAAAAACTGCTGTTATCTGACACATTTAAAGGGAAGGGGAAGGAGACAAATGTTATTTGCTCAGTGAGGAATCAAAGAACTCAAATTCTTGTATGTTCGATTTTGCTCAGGTTTTCCCAACTTATTTTCTAGCAAAAGGACAGTAATCTGTCCTGTCTGCAAACGAGAGAAAAAATTCCCTGTGCTGCTGCTTACCTCCACGGCAACATGGGTAAAGAGGAGCAGAAATCCTACAGCTGGGGCAAACAACCTCCTCTTGTCCATGAAAGGTAAACATGTAATATGAAGTAAAATATATGTCCAACATATATGGTTTCATTTGTTTTTAGGCGCTTTGGGTGTGCAAGCGAATAAGGAAAGAGGTAAAATTAGTTCTAACTTCCTTGCAGAATATTTAACTACCCACTAGCAGTGTTCCCTGTCTTTTGCTGAATAGGTGAAATGAAATACAACCCTTGATTCAGCATTTTCTTTGATCCCATACTACACAGTGATGGATCATAGCAATTTCTTTCACATGAACAGAACCCTGTAGATAAAATTGTTTCAGACACACAGGGCTATAAATGTATGACAGACCTAAACCTAATATTTTGCTTGTAGTGCTTAAACTCATATTCAATAGGGTTCAAAACACCTGTATAAAAACAAGGAAACTCTTTTATAACACTTGATTTAAGCAGTTTTGGAGGAAGAGAGTCTTGTGTAGGTATACTGTAGTTACACAAGGATATTTCACTATACATTATACACTATACACTATACATTTGTAACATTACAAATCTTGTAAGTGTAGGACAGGAAGAAAGAGATTAAGCATAAAAGACCAATGCAGGTGGCCTATAAAAGTGTGTGTTTACATACACACGCAGACATCCAATAAACATCATGTAACACAACAACCCAGACATTGCTTTACCTTCATCTTATTTTCTTACCCGGATGTTACAATACAAAGTTTTACATGGACATACCATCTTTCCTGTACAATAGCTAAATTTCTTGATGTAGCTAAAAAGTTACATATTTATTATTACTTTCATTATATATTTTATATCTTTATTCAAAATATGCTATCAAGCACTTCAGTTATTTGGCAATTATCAGCATCCCCAACAAGAAAGAACTCCTTAGCCTATCCAGAAGCAAGGGATATCCTCCCACTAGTAAGGGGGAGATCTTTGGTCTGAATTATGAACTGGAGATTCTCAAAGATGTGCAGTTCTGCTACTGAATCATAATTCAGACTTCATTTTGATTTCATTATGTTGATTCCTTTCATGAGAAAAATTCTGATCTAAACTTTTAATGGAAAGAGTCTCAGGAAAACAGTGGGCAATAAGAAGTATTCAGGGAGTGGAGAAGGAATCTAAATTCAGAGCTAGATTTTTTTTACCATAAGCTTTCCTATCTTTTTTTTTCTATCTTTAGCTTATCTTTTAGCATTTTCATTAAAAATATCGTGTGAATGTCGACTGCAGTGCTCTCATGATGGGCATGAAATTATTACAATTTCTCTGAGTTTGGATTAGATTATAAATTAAAACCTCAGGCCACTTTCTTTGAAAAATTCACAGAGGTTCCAAAATCTCTGGGCTGAACTGCGGTTAATTTACTACCGTTTCACATTGTGGATTTGCAAACAATAGTATTTTTCAACAGTTTTTAGATATGTGTCTAAAATGTGTTCCGTAGACATGTCTACGGAAACAAGGAGCTTCAGGAGATCTTTGAGTTTATGAATTCATCTTTTAAGACCGCAGAGCAATGCATTTAGCCTATAGTTACATTCAAGTTGTTAACATTTGTCATATCTTTGGCCCTGATGGCAACATTAGATAAGAAACTAGATTAATGGACTAAGATATGGAAATCTCATGAATCCTTTACCTTTGGTTTATCATGAAAGGTAGAGTAGCACTAGTGACAACTGTCCTCTGAGTGTGTGGACAAACAGAATTGTATCTATCATCTTCTCTGTATTCCCCCCACTCTTAACCATGAAAGTAGATACATGTAATGGTCTCTCAGAGAACTTTTTTCCTGGGGAGATAAATGCATGATAGTCTAAGAGCAAATCTACACTTGATGTCAGTCAGCATTTGCTGTTGATTCCGGGTACACTGTGCCAGCAAGGATGCAGCCCTCCTTGAAGCTGTCTCGTCTAAGCAGCCTCTCTTAGTTGGACAGGGCTCTTGGCTGCGTCTTGGCCTCTGAGATGAAGGGATCAGTCCATCCACAGGAGATGCCCTGGCTAATGGCCTGGCAAAGTTCGCTTACTTGTTTGATTAGATGATTCATTTGCCAATATGATTGTCCCTGCAGTGCCTACAAATGAGCTTGAGCAAATGTAGTTGCTTTATGAAGAAACACAAACTAATTCAATTTTAAAACAAAACAGAACTATTTGAAATCATGCTCATTTACTGTGTAAACACTGACCAGAATTAACTAGGCATTCCTTACTTTGGGGAAATGCAGAGTTATGAATAGATGGGGAGATATTTTGCTGGTTCAATGGTTCCAGGCAAGCATCATGGTGGTAAGTAACTTCCATTTTTACAGTGATACTGAATTAGCATCCTTTAGAGAACTGCTGGAGAAACCTAAATTAGAAAATAATCAAGAGCCTTGGTAATGTGTACATATGGTAATATATAATGTGATACACAATTAAGTCAATGTTAGTTCAAGGAAAATCTTTGAAAATCATTCACTGCTAATTCAGTGCCAGACTGTGGTACCACACAACCCTCAGTTCGGCCATGGACATTAATGGCACAATATTAATTTGAATTAGCACAGCTGGTGCTAGATATGAAGGGGGACGACTTTCTTTCCTCTTTCCTTCCTCTCCCCCACCAAATGCTAAAATTTTTAATACACTTTCTTAACCAGCCACAGTTATAAATTCCCCACCTCTTTTTTAACAAAAGCCAGAGTAAGCCCAGTACGTGCGGAGGGCAACCTCTCAGTGCTTGTAAGTGCCCCTGTGGGCACAAGCTCTCAATATTCCCCATCAGATAAGCAGAGGTAGCAGAGAGATACAGGGAGTGAAAAGAACAACTGCATCTCCCTCCTTAACTGCCCCTAGAAGTGCAGCTAGAAAGTTGAAGAGTAAAATAACACATTTTGGAGATGAAAAGACAACTTTCCAAGAAACGCTGAGAACTGACTCTCTGAGAGAAGATTCTTCTGCAGTATAGCATGGCCTTCCCATTGGCCATGGGCAACTGTTCCATCTATCTTATTTAGAAATAAGTAATTTTTATTCCAGAACGGTATTCTTTTTTTTTTTTTTCCTCTTTTAGCTGCAGAGGTTTTGTGGTTGATACTAACCTTGAAGATACAAAACAAAATATGTGCTAATGATATTCCTATCTCCCAGCTGGTGCTGGCAACTCTTTTACTGCTCGGCAGGACAAGTGCAAGTACAAATGCAAGTACCAGAACCTTGTTGAGAGCAGAGTGTCCCACATTTCAGTCTAAGCATTTGACTACAAGACATGTAATAAAGCAGATTCTCCTCTGAATGAATAAGTGAGCTCTTTCTGTGGGGAGGCCTCTAAAGAGCCAAGTGGCAGAATGTTTTTTAAGGAACTTATGAAAGCTATCCCACCTGGAAACCATCCCACACACAGAGACCACGTTGCTCTTCCTCTCAGCTTGATTTAATTGCTCGTTCCATGTCTTTACCTAACCTGAATTGTGAAGAAATATAGGAAGCTACATGAAATGCTGTTATTATTATTAATATAGAGCAAGATTTTCAAAATTATGAGACTCCATAAATATCATGAAACTCTTCTCTTTTTTATTGAAGATCCCTTCCATATAATTAATTTTATATATACATATATGCACATACACATATATATATATAATTTGTTATATGAAAGGAAATATATGGAATTATATTCCTTCCATATAATTTATTATTTGTATTGCAAAAAATCTTCAAGTGTACCAAAAGGGACTTAAGAACATTTAACACCTGGATCTTGAAACAATTATGTGGTATGTAAAAATTTCACTATCAGCTTCTTCACCATGAACAAAATGCTGCAGAGCAGAGCAGAGAGGCCACTGACACAGGGAATAGCTCCTGCCACATTCTGAAAAACATTTTGAGATGAAAAACTTCCTTTTTTCTTCCTTAGAAATTAATACGGAATAATCAACAGAGTGACTGATTCAGGGTATATAATAAAGACTTAACCTGCTTTTCCCTTGTTCTGTACAATCTACAGTCTCATGCGTCATAAGTTTCATTCACAAAACTTTCTCTATGGGAAGTTTTCTGAGACTCTTAAGTCTCAGTGCAAGATGCTGCACCAGATAAAAGCAATCATCAACTTGATGTTTGCCACTAGTATCACGATACTGTTTGAATTTTTATTAGGGCTACATTAGACAGCTTGAATAACATATGGCCACCTATTCCCGCTTCAGCAGCTAAGCTGGGAGTAAGATCCGGTCTATCTACCACTGAGCTTTATTTATGCCAAAGTTCTCTAATTAGACTCAAAAGGAAGAGGTAAGTTCGTGTGAAAGCCTCCATAGGAGCTTTCTTTTCTGAAGTACAGGTACTTAGATTAGGTAGACAGGAATCTTTCACTTTATCCCTGGAGGACACCTCTTCAGAGATTTCATATGGCTGTTTAGGAACAAAAAACATAAACAACATAATGCTGAACTAAACAAATGCTAGAAATGGCACAAATACCTACTAAGATTCAGCTGTTGTGCCTCAGGAAGATACTTCCTTATCTTTATTCCTACAGGCATCTTCATGTGTTTTTTGACATAATTTGTGTAGAGGCCAGCTCCAAAGAAGTTTTGAAAGAATGTTACTCTCTTGTACAGAAAATGCTGGGTTGTTGGAACTGTGCACCATATATCAGGACCTTATCTTCTGAGAATGATGCTAACTCACAGCAGGGTGGAAGGATCCTTGAATTACTGTGATGCTTGTGGTTATTTGATAATACAATAACTATCCATCAAGGAAATATGAACCATTTTTGAACTAAAAAGGAAACCAAATATTCCTGGGAACAACAGAGGAACTGAATACCCTCTTCCTCATTTTCAGTGCTGTCATTTAATTCCGATAAAGCAGTTCCTTCTTTTCTTTACAGCTCACAGGATATTACGTAATCTTTCCCCTTGCAAAAGTAATGCTGAGCTTTTTCTTAGTTCAGTTTGATCCAAAGTTCAAGAGATTCAGTAGAGAATCTTTCCAGTAGTTTCAGTAGTCCTGTAGCAAACTCTTTGGTCTTTATTTGGTGTTTAAGCATCTACTGTTTTAAAAAGCTAGACAAACCTCCTACATTTTTTTTTAATTATAACTCAACAGAAAACATGCTAGAGTTTTCTTCCATTTAATTGAAGTCACTAAATCAGAGGCTGTTGAATTTGGGGTTACAAAATTAGTTACAGCAATGTCGTGCAAACTGTCAGATTGCTTTTATTGACAGTCGTAGCATTACATAACTGAAGTTTCTTCCTGTCTATTCTAGTACTGTTTACTCACAGTGCAAGATGCAAGGTTTCATTATGTCCTAACACAGGGAAATTAGAGATGTTCCTGTTTCTGCCACTGGAGTTTTTAAAACATATTTTGAGCAAGATTAGAGAACAGATCAAATTAATCCTGTGACCCTACAGAAGATCACTATGTTGCTACAGAAGTTTGATTTGAATGACTATTACAGGCAAGGAATGCGAGCAGTAGAAAGGCAACACATCAACAGACTGCTGAAAAAAATCATAATTCATTATTTATTTTTAAAGTGTTTCCCTTTTTTAGTTAACAAATTGTCCATGAACAGATCACATTTTTTTGCTAATGAATGTATACATCTTTGTGATTTATCATCTACAGCTAATTCATGAAGTTTATTTGCACAGAAAAGTGCACAAGTTTTACTGCCAATATGGTAAGCAGATCCTTCACTGAATAAAGATGTCAAAGATTCCTATCCTGGCAGGAATCTGAGGTCTTTGAAAATTATGTGGCAAATACGTAAGTTTTATGGCAGTTAGCTATTCAGATAAGCATTTCTTGTTAGACATTAGATTGCCTATTGAAAAAAAAAAAAAAGAAGACAAAATGGGCCCAGGATTATTCAAGCTAAATTCATTTGCCATTTGAAGAAATATTTGTAAGGTCTTTCTTCATCCAGCATCCACTGAGCAGTGCAAACCAAATTGTTCCTAGGGGCCTTTTGCTTCATATGAACCTCATCTCAATTCTTGGTAAGATTCCTAAAGTTAGATATTGTATGTTAAATAGAAGATGGATTCCCTGCATGTAAAGATGCAAGGAAATATACTGAAAATACTTTAGGCAGGCCAAAATTATGTCAGCAACAGGTTTCTATTCTTAGAGGGCTCTAGGTGAATGTAGAAAGCAGGTGTTTTTGATTTCCTTTCTCATCTTTAATTATCTTTTAGCCTGGAACAGTGGTAAACTCTCTGGTTAACAGTACATTTCTCATCTCTGTGTAACACTGTGACATGATTTGACATCTGTTTTTGAATTCAGCATTATTTCTTTTTTATTTGTGAAGAAAAGGTTGCAGACACTACACTGTAAATTTCTTCCCTTTGCTAAGCATAGAGAGAAGAGCTGTGCATAAAGGAGACACAAAAATATTCAGGAATCAGGATATAACTTTGTTGCCAAAGAAAAATCACATGGAATAGGATGTTTTATAGGGGATCTCATTCTATTAAAACAAATAGAAAGTTTCAGCTGATGGTAGTGTGGGGAACAGAAATATTCAGTTTGCCAAAGATCTGTAGTAGATAATTGAAACAGAAAAGGGATTATATGAGCTGCACAGAAATGTAGAGGCATTCCAGAAGTCCTCTGGCAATTTTTTTGTATGTTTTACTCTTTCTGTAAAAACAAAGCTCCAAGTTATTTGCATCCCACTCCATCTGGATCTCTTACATCCATCGAGGATGCATTATTGCTTCTGATTAGCTGCATTTTGTACTGTGATCCCATATACTCTAAATTACCCTTTTAGTAGCACCTTATTTTGTAGGTAGATCCCTCAGTGAGGCCTCATGCTGAGTATGATGCTTCTCAATGCAAATAAAGGTACTGGAATTTGCCCTGTACTACTCTAAAAGTAACTCATTCTGCTGACACTATAGTAAGTCAATAATTCATTTACACAGGAGAAATGTAGATCTGTAACTGTGGAAACATATGCCACAAAGCCTGCATTAAAAAAAAAGAGGCAGCATGAGAAAAACCTACCTCTTAATAAGCATACTGTGTAGGCTTCTTTCCTCCAGCACTGACACAGAAACAATAAAGATCTCATGTCTTGTTAATAGTTCTGCCTTTAGGGGAGTGAAAAGAAAATTACCTAGAGAAGAATAAGCCTCATGGCAAGTTCCTTTCAGGTTTATGGACTCTAGAGATTGAAATGTTTCTTCCCTCAAATATTTTCTTAAGTATTTACACGCAGAGTTGTCAGATCAGCACTATATACCATCTTTTATAGGCAAATGGAGTGTATCGATGATGCCACCAGTAATAACGCTCTGCACTGCTGGAGCACAGATGTTCAGAACCCCTTCACTTTTGCTCCTGAATCCACCTACTATATCTTTCTTTTTATTTACCTGTCTTCTCAGCACTTTTAGTTGGACAATGTAATACATCTGTTTATTATCACCACTACTCTAGATGTCTTAAACCATATACAAGGATATGTGTTCTCATAATAAATGAATAAATGTATTAGACTAACATGATTCAATAGTCACAAGCCTTATCTCCCAATCTGTCTGGAGAAAACACCAGTCTTTACTAAGCTAGCACAAAATGATACTTTCAGGTTTGTTTTGCAAGTGGCTGACAAAGCAGCACATTATGAAGGCTGGAATACAGGCAGGCTTTGTGTAATACGGGATATTTATAACACCTTGGGAAATTATGCCTTTCTTTTACTAATGAAAATAGGGGTATTGCCACAAATGACTGGGGATGTATTTCTAAAACTGTGCACTTACACTGCTGAGGTAGCCTTTATGAGAAAAGGCCTCTTTGCTGTCAACTTGCACACTGGCACCAACCCGGATCTAGCACCATGTTGCCTTTGGCAGTCCTTTCCAGCCCCACTCACCACAGGCTCTGGGCTTTCTCTCTTGTAACCCTAACCCTAGCCCCTGCTGTCAGCCAAATCTCAAGGGGTCCAGAGGCTGAGGCCTCATGTTGACTCCCAGGTAAATGTTGTCCCAGAACCTGCACAGATCTAGCGCTGCCCTCCTTTGCCATGTCCTGTCCAGCCCCACTCTGCCTGGTGCTCTGGTCTCTGCAGGTCTCCTAACTCCAAGAGCCTCAGTTCCAGGCAGATGTTTTTATGCCCCATAAAGTACCAAATCATGGCCACTGATACGTGATGCAAAAGGCATTATCACTTCATTTCAAGAGTATACCATGTTGCACAGGAGTAAACAGGCACTTCTTTCCACATTTTGCTTTTAATGAAACATCAAAGTATTTCTGTGGTGAGAATGTGATAAATAAATGCCAAAGCAAAATATTTTTTGTATTACACGAGGTATATAAAATGAAGTAAATAATCCCTTAGAGCAAATAACATTTTAAATTGTGAAGCTAAGGGATAAAATGTGAGATTTTCAGAGGAAACTTTAGGAACAAACTGAAGCACTGGGCTTTTGCAGAAGCTAATCTGATACTGGAAGAAGGATGAAAACATGGAGTGAGTATTTGTTGTCAGGAAATGATGTAAAGAAGGGACTGATCCCCTGCTCTGGCGTCTCAGGCCCTGTGTGACACGGCTGTGTTAGCCCTTTGGTGCATCCACTCCCCATAATATCAATTTAAGATGGTGCTGCAAAATAAATGACAGATTTAGGAAGTGCTGAAATGCTGAGGTAACAGGGGCCACATAAGCATCTATCTTACATAAAAGTGAAATACAGCTTGTCCCTGCTGGCATTTTGCTTCTGTGTGGGAGTATATGAAGAGCAAAGATGCATCTTTAAAAAGATGTATCCCTGTGCTCACTCTTTGGAGCTGTTTGCTGGCTGGGTATGGCTTATCACCCCGCCTAACTCTAGGGTGCATCTATCACCATTGTTAAAAGATGGCAATTTGCCTTCCACCCAAAATCCTGTCACATATAGTGACTTCCTCAATCAGACTCTAGACCACCAGTTCAGAAACTGCTCAACTTTTTGCCACCCTGCCTGCAGGAAGGAAATGTTTCCCCACGTGGGCGATGGTGAATGCAAAGCACCGGCAGGCTCTGCGCTTTTGGCTCTCAGCTGCCTGCTCTGCCCAGACACAGCTGCCTGCAATATCCCTCTGTGCTGTGATATTCTATGTATGTCATACATTATTGCTGCCTCAAAGAGGCAGTGCACACCTTGCCTTCACATGATTAATTTTCCCCAGGTATAATGGGGAGAGCCTACACATCACCTTTTGTAGTCTTCCCTAAAGCAGAGGTACCTGAAAGGTAGGAGTGACAATAGCCGACATTTATCCACCTAAATCTTGTATCAGATATAGCCCAATTTACAATTGTGTTTTTTTTATATGCCCATTAGTCAACCATTTCACAAAATGTGTAATCAAATTACTTTCTTTTCCCATTTGATTTCCTTCAGTAAAAATGCACACATGCATCTGTCTATCAAATGCTAAAGAGGGCTTATTAGGATCCATCATAAGAAATCTATACACTCCTGGCAAATAGCTGAAATCCTATTTTCAGATTTCTAGCTACATAATTTGCTCTTCCACTCAGCAATCCAAACTGCAGCCATGAAAACCTTTGATCCTGAAGGATGACAAAGGTGCACAAACTCTTATCTCACACATTAGACCAGGGGGAAATATAAGGAGATGACACCAGAGGTCTTTACAGCCTCAAACAGATAGACATAAAACTTCTGACCCACTGTAAAGAGTGGGAATGAAATTGAAATTGTTGGAAAACAGCCATTCCTTCTTGTCAAATGCTTTCTCAGCACCTAAGGATTACAGTTGCCTTAACCTCAGGAATCTCTGCCAGAAAATGCATACAGATGTTATCTAGTGGGATTTTTTTTCTTTAAGTAGCCTATCTAATACAGAAGTATTAGCAGTATATTTTTTATATTGCTGCAAGTAAAGGAATTAGCAATCTGAACTCCAGTTGGATCATGGTTTCTGCAATGTAATGGAATTTGGATCTTACTGCATTAGAAAACAGTTATTTCATTTTTATTTTTCAGGAGGGAAGTGAGAATACATTCCTAACCTGCATTTAAATTTTGATCAACCTTGAGTGTAATGCCTGCTTACAAAACCACTGTGTCCCTGCTGAAAATCTGGCCTTCCAATTAAAATATATTTATTTATTTGTTTAGGAAAGGGCTTTCCAGCATTTCAAGCAAGATGTTGCTGCAAATGTTTGCAAATGTAGACTCCTACCTAGGCTAATATAAAAAGAAATACTTGGACGTAAATTCAATGCATTATTTAGCACACTTAGTCTAACCCCATTTAGTAAAGATGTTTATTCTTTCTAATTTGATATCTAAAGCTCAGCTAAAAATCACTGAAGTTCTAAAATATGCCAAACACTTATTTTTACATTTTTGTCAGAACTGGGTTAGAGCCCGAGAGCAGGGACCTTAGTTCCAGTCAGGTCTGAACGACAATGTCGTGATCCTAAACCCAGCCATCAGTCTGGGCTCAAGACCTTTGCTGCACAAAACTGAGTTTACAAGTCTCGATACGAACTACCAAGTTTTCTTTGCAGACTGAGAACAAGAGGAGATCAGTATTTTAATCAAACATTTTTACTTTTAACATTGTTCAATAAAGCTCTTTTAGCATAGCTTCTAGATAGAGTGGAAAACAGTTCATCTTTGGTCCAGACAAAACTAGTAGTTTAAGTTGTCTGAAATATTAAAACCATTATTTTTTATTCAACAACCATTTATAAACATATTGTGATTTCCCTGGATGGATTGCTTCTGTGTGAACTCAGATTACTTTCACATACAAACTTTTTTTTTCAGATTCTTCATCTGAAACCTCTGTTTTTCACCTGCATGTAGTTCAGCTGGGTCACAGAGCTTTGCTTTCTTAGCCGCAACTTTTCTAACTTACTTTTTATAGCAATTTTTCATATTTTTCCTCCAAAGTTTAACTGTATCGATGCATGACTGGACCTTGAGTTACCGCAAATTTCCACGAGGATTCATCTAAACTGCCTCTTGAGAAAGAACTCGTCCCACGTTTTCCCAGCACCCGGAGATCATGGCTTGTTCAGCTCTTATTCACATGAAGCACCTACACGTGTGCAGAAGGCCTGATTTGCTCTGCAGAGGAACCAGGAATCAGGAGCACTGCTCCTCCTCTGGGAGGCAGGTTTTGATCCTACATCTCCAGGGACCTTTTCCTGGCGGGAGATGCTGCGAGGCCTCAGGAAGGGCAGGGGCTGAGACGGCAAAGTCTCCATCCCATCCCAAGGGCAATGAGATGGCACCATTCACCTTGCTAGTCCTGGGGATCTGGTTTTGCCTCCCCTCAGCTGGACTGCAGGAACTCCCTGTGGCTGCACCCTCTGCAGCCAGCACCCGGGCTTATGGGGCTTCTTTCGGGCAAAATTCTAATTTACATCCTTTCCTGCTTCTTACAATAAATCACAGTTGGAAGATGTTTATGCTACCTCAAAGTAAATTAAAATCTTTTAAAACATCTACATAAAAATAAATACTGGGTATATTTCCCTAAATATTGTTCACGGGGACTTACACTTATGCCAGGATTCTTCTAGGAACCTGGTCAAGAGCCTGGCCACCCAGTATGCCTAGCTGGAGGGAAACCTCCTTTCCTCAGGGATGCTGCAATGCACTGCTTGACTATTCTTTGAAAGTTAAGTTCAAATCAGATCCATTTTTGCAAATTAACTGAAAACTCTTATCAGACTTCCCGACTACATCAAAGGCAAGGAAAACCTTTATCTTCTGTGTTTTACTCTGCTATTGAACAATGTCTCCACAGTTGAGAGACTTCAATGGGAAAATACATAAAGAAATTGTTTTATGCTTTCAGATTGTTTCAAACAAGTTTGGAGAGAGTCATAATGCATTGTAATGGTAACAAAATATGTCCTTGCTACCCTAAGAATATTTGCTTTTAATTCTGGGTTAATTTTTCTGGCAGGTAATTTCAAGTGAGCTCTCAAATCCAGACTTATTTCGCAGCATGTGCAGAGCTAGCCAGAAGCATTTCATTTGCTTTTCTACCAGCTGCCTGGATCTGCAAAGGGGGTTCCAATCTACCTGTTTCCACCTGTTTCAAACAAGAGCAAATATCACACATGCCTTCATTTATGAGGGTTTACTTATTTAGGAACAAATACAGAGCATCTGTTCACAGTGACCAATACTTTAATTTTTGAGCAGGTTCTGCTGAACCTGGTGGGCCTGTTTTAAGCCTGTGATTGTAATAGCAACAAAATTTGTCCTTTTGCTTCAGCAAGTAAAGGGATGAGAATTAAGCTTCCTTAGTGCCATATCATAGGGCAAATTTACACTGCCTCTTCTTTTAACCAAAAAGAGTAATCGTTTGTAAAATTCTGGGAAAGATTTTGCACTTTATTTTCAATTTAAAAAGAATTCAGTCAACATAGTATAAAAATTTGTCTAAGCTTTTGGCAGATTTATAAATAATAATTAAGCATTCTTTCTGAGGTGAACAAAATGTTCCATTCAAACCCCAAATCAAATGTCTTTTTTCAACAGTAGAGCTTACTTAAACATCTTTCTAAACAATACAAAAATACATTTAGACAGCAAACATTGAAGCTAACAATTAATAAAAAAAATGATAAATATATTGAAAAAAGTATGGACACATTAAGTGTTTTAGGATTTTTCAGTGATCAATTTGGCAAAGAGAAATGGTATTTAATAAAAGTCTTGATTTTTTTTCAAAAGTTTTCAAATGTGAGATTTTTTAAGTAGTCTGCAAAAAAGATTATACTGATCATCAAGACAGAGAACTTAACACAAAAGACTGATTTCAAAGAATGTTCCTACAAAACAATCTATTTTTTCTATCATTTATCTACAATGGTAGATAAAATCTTGCAATTATGAGTGACCCACACTGGGTTCTTTATTATTTGTACCCAAAGTATCCAGCAAAAGGGGGTTCCATTCTGTCATGCTGCTCCCCGCTGGGCTTTTGTAGCCAGAAAGCATAAAAGTCACCATCTTTTCAATATATCTGTGTGCCACTCATTCATTACATGATGTTAGAAGTAAGTAAACCAGTGGCAAAAAATGAAGCCACCTGAATCCTTCAGCCAGGAAGGGAACACAGCCCAGAACTGGAAGGGAAGATTATAGCACTTCTGTATTTTATTGGAAGCAAGTAGTTCTGAAGAGATATTGAAGACAGAAAAATCCTCTGTTTGTTACAGGTGACAGGTTTAGAGGCATTAGAAATAGGCAGTACATTACAGTTGGATTACGAAGAAAACTGCAAACTGCAAGACAAAGTCATTCTGAAATTTAAAGAAAAAAAAAATCCCCTGAACCTCTTCCAGAAGCCGGGAAAAGCAGCTTTTCTCTGCAAGAAAATATCTGCCAAGTGAGAGCATTGATCACTGTGACGCATAATATAAGCTGCATAATATAGTGAAGTCATGTGAATTTGAACAGTTAACAGCTGGACTAATTAGAGAGCACAGTATTATTGGTATAACTGATAACCAGGACTAAGCAAGGTTATTTTGCAAGTAATAGATTTGACTTTGCAAAGAACAGTGGATATTTGCAGAGCTAATGAAAACTGTGCTTTCCAAATTAAAGCGTTAGCAAGCAGCGAAAGAGCTGGAGTGCATCTAATTAAAAATGCATAGCAAGGCAGGAAGACGGAATACAAGGGTAAACAAATGGCAGAGACCGGATTTGTTTGCAATAAATATGGGAGGAATCACAACGTGACTCCGAGGTGTCCAGCCGGAGGGACGCGATGTCGCGCGTGCAGCCGGGGGAACCATTTTGCACCGCGGCTGATACTGCCGCATCTCATCTCTGAGTAAACAGTTCTGGAGACTTTAGGGCCGTCAGCCCAGCATCTTTTACTGAAACAAACACATTACTCGTGTCTCGGAGAGGTGATTGTATGGCTTACAAAGCTAATACTTAAAGAGTTTGCATGGCCGCATGCAAATAAGCTTGATTTAAACTCATTAGCATTTCTGCTTCTAAGCTCTAGGTTGAGCTATTCTTAGACTCCTTTCTCTTGAAAGAATTATGACTTATTTATCTGACAGAGTGCCTACTATCTTGCATCTCATTTTCCTAATCTAACATAACCTTCACAATTCTCAGCAGCTTTGTTTGACAGCTACCTACAAGGAGGAGTATGTCACCCGCACAGCTGTGCGGAATCTGGTTTCCCCGCTGGGGTGTTTTGCCTCAACCTTCCCGTTGTGTCGCTCCGGTCGGCGTGTGCGTCAGCCCCGCTCTGCCACCAGCGGAAGGGCTCCCGGCCCCCAGCAGTTGTGCAGCTCAGCTGAGGGTCTGGATTCTGGTCCCTGCCACNCGGCGTGTGTGTCAGCCCTGCTCTGCCACCAGCTCGAAGGAAACGTGGAAGGGCTCCCGGCCCCCAGCAGTTGTGCAGCTCAGCTGAGGGTCTGGATTCTGGTCCCTGCCACGTCAAAGCTCAAGCCATCGTGCTCTCCCTGACTCTCATGATTTTTTACTACTAACTAAACTAGTTATTTTCCTAGGAGAGGATCCTTCCTCATCTCTCCTATTTACCTACAGAATTTTACAAGAGAGAGAAAACCTCACACATCTGGCATTAGACCACCTATTTAAGAATTATGAATGAAGATGGAGTGGGATGGCTTCCCAGACTGGCATGTTGCAGACATCTACTCACTTCCAGAGCATATGGTGCTGGCTCCTTGTCAAAGAAAAGATGTGGAAATGAAAGTCTATAGTTCTGAAGCCCGTGACTTATCTACATCTAAACAAGGCAAAAGATGACTACGTCCTCATAGCAAATGTACATAATACTGTTTATCAAGTGTTGGAAAGCGATATACAAGGGTCTCTCTAAATCCTGACACTGTATCTCACTGATTTCAGGTTACAATAAGCTTCCAAAAAAAAACTGGGTTATGTTTTGCCTGATTTTATATTAAAGCAATAAGAGTCAATTTACATTTTTAAGGAATTTCTAAGTTCCCTCCAAAAGGTTCAGTCAAGCATCAGGTTAGTCGGGGAGTGGTGGCCTCCAGTCCTGAACAACAGCCTTGTGCTGCTGGGGTCAGAGCGCTTACTGATACTCATGGGCTACTAATTACCTGTTTCCTGCAGGATTGACTGATAATACTAATGTTGGCATACTCAAACTACTGTAAAATCATTAAGCATATCTTGTTTTACTTAACCTAAACTCATTTAAATTGTAAGACTTCTGGAAAGTGTTAGTGAGACTAGAATTCCCTGGTGTGTTGAGGAAGTCTTTAATGAAAAAATGAAGTCTTATCATATTAAGCACAACTTTTATCATATCAGTGACTTAACAGATTAATAAATGTTGTTTTACTAAAATTATAAGACAGCTTCTGATATGAAATTGGATTATGTCAGTTCATTTTTTCCATCTGCTTCGTAATATGGCAAAAAGCAAGGGCTTGAGGTTAACATATTGAAGTCATTAAAATTTCTTATGTAATTAGACTTGATCTACCTGTTATTGACATATAATATTGGTTTGTCTCTTAGAGAAACACTCTTGAGTTTTAGATATATACAGAATGAAACACATGTTGAAGATAAAAAGTGAAGATTTCTTAATTCTGTTAACTAACAACTGATGTGTTTACAGAAAAACATTTATTTTTGAATATTTGCCAGGGGCATCTTAAATTTTTCTAGGTATTTCCCATACTCTTTTCCCCACCCTGATCTGAAAGGTTTAGCGTCACCCTTGTAAAGAGATTCATGGAGCCTTGACAGTACTTAGACACTTGCCAAGTCCCATAAAACTAATGTCAAGACTATTTTCCTTTCTCCTCACTTCACCTCCGCCAAATTTACCTCTCATTTGCTAGGCAGACAGTGTTACATGGGTCACATCTAATCACTTGAAAATCAAATCTGACCACCTGAAATACAACAGTTTTTTATTACTCCTTCTATTAGTAATAGAAACATAGTATTATTATTTCAAAATTATCAAAATGTGATTACAATAAATCCAGCAATGATTGGTGATGGAAATTTATATGCAGGGAAATCTCTGACAGCTATACTCATACAGTATAAAATTTAGGCATCATATAATTTGTTCTCATCTACTAATGGTAATATTTTGAATAATTAGCTTCAACTGAGCTTGCAGGTCTCAATTTGCATTTAACTAGCAAATTTTTACAAGCAGCTCATTTTATCAGTTTAATATGTCACAACATTGTTTAATTGTGCAAGACAATGCATAGGGAAATTTCAAAATATTCTTAATTGACGATGTAATTATTTTACTTTCTAAATTTCTCTGCCATATACATCATCCAAGTCTTTAAATTTGGACTTTCCAAAATGAAAACTGTAAGACATGAAAGCAATACCCTAAAGGCCCTTACTCACTGCTGAGCTGGGTCGTATGCCTGAACAAGACCCATTGACACAGGTACAAGGAGAGCGCTCTGGGAGAATGAAACACTTGATGACATCTTGGCCTGTTGCACGTTCTGCAGCACACACAGCTCTTGTTTCTGTCACGTACATACCCACAGGAGTGGTGTGGAGCTGTCTAAAATGTCCAGGACAAAAATGTCCAGAAAAATTTCATCTTGACACAACAAGAGTGCCCTACCAAAATATGCTTCTCATTTTGTAGTAAATTCCAGGCAGCAATTGCTCACATAATTGAACTACTTGCTTTATTTCAGACCTGACTGTATGGCCTCAACTCCCCAAAATATTAAATTTTGCAAAAGATTTGCCTGCTAACCTGCAGAGCTCTCCACTGTCAGGAATTTTCTAAGCATTTAGATAGTCATATGCCATCTGGATAAAAAGATAAATTAGGAAGCCAGGAAGTCTCATAGGTACATTGATGAACGATAATTGTATATATATTTTAAAGAAATATTCACAGGAAAGAGCAAGTGCCACATGCTCCCCTCTCCTCAAATTACAATGTAGATGTCTTGCCATCAGTGGGAACCAGTCCTTGAGTTCAGAAGCGTAATTAAGGAAAATTATCATTCTTTACTGCATTTTTTGATTCTTCACTCCCTGTTCTGACTTTACTCTTACCTGGAGAGCTTCTTTTTACTGCTAGCAGTACCTTGTCTGGAAGGCTTCATAAATCACCTTCTCAGAATCAAGGAATCACCTGTAGCTGCTCCCATTTGTACCTCGTGCCACAGTTCCTTCTTAGCAGTACTAGGCCATTCCACGATTATGGCTCAGAAAAAAAACTAGAAAGTAGAATTCAAGTAATCGAAACATTTTGTAGTATCATCAGCTAGTTCATTTGGAAGCCAGTTTTAAATATTAGTAATAGTTTCAACACGAAAAATGTTTTATTTCTAATGTTGTCAATCTTGAGCAATCTAATACCAATAACATGAGAAGTACCATAGCCGGTCAGATTCAAGATGCACTAAACAAGCTCCTGCTCCGTGACAGTGATGATTATGGAAGAATTTAATGACAGTAGATAAAGACTCTTGCTCTCCTTGAAAATCATCACTAGAAAATTTTATAATTTTGACTGTAACAGAAAAAGTCCTAAGACTATGACTCAAGAGACTCAAAATTCATTCTTGGGACTACCATAATTCCCTCTATTCTCTCTGCACTTACTTCTGTGTCTACATCTGCAGAAAGGTGATAACAACACTTCCTGTATTGCATGTTTTGTATTTCCAAATCCTATTCTCAGGATATAGAAATTTCATTTGAATGGAGACTACTTCACTCAGTTGATCTTAAGTCATAGCCACATATTGGTCTTATCAAAATGCAGCACAAGAAGAGCAATAATAACAACAATAACTCTTTAAGAAGAGAAATGAACTGGTAAGATTTTGGGGAAAACTATTGTCCTTCCTTGTTCATCCCTACTCTTTCTTTTTGCTTGCTGCCTCTTTTTCCTTCCCTTCCTTCCATCATGAAATGAATTTTCCCTTTGCCAGAGGATATTGTCTCTGCATAATGCTCTGATTTCAAGGGGCTGGCAGGTATTGTAAGACAGAAATGAGAAACTGAGTGCATTCCAGACGTGATATTACATGCCTACAGCACATCATATGGTTAATAAAATGGAAAAATTGAAGTGCAAGTCCCATAAGTTTTCGCTTTTAAAGCACTGACACCTTTAGTTTATGAATTAGTAAGACTTTTTCATTTTATAGTCCATAGGGAATTGCTGTTCTCTGCCCTGTTCCTTGTGGTTTTACTGTGCTTTCTTCTAACTTTTGTTTTAACCTTCAGTTTCCTTTCATTGAATTTGAAGAAAAATTGACCATAGAAAAAAGTGCAATAATAGATAGCAATTAGTTTTGGAAAAGATAGAAATAACACTAAAAAAATGTTATTTTGCAGTTCCTACATACCTGACTTTTAATATTTACACCTTGCTATATACTTCCTACAATGTGTAAAAAAGGTGTAGGCAAATCAGTATTTCTCCTGATCTCCTCCTCCTCCCTTTATTTTGCTTACACAGAGGCCCAGAGAGGAAGAAGATCTCTGCTTTTGTATTGTTTGTTATCTGGGAAAACTGTGGTGAAAATTCATTATGTAGTTATTGTTAGATTTAGAATTTTGACAGTAAAATAGTACCAGAGGAAGTAGAAATAAAACATATATATTTGTTGGCCACTGATAGAACTAGAGGAAACGGCCAAAAACCGAAGCATCAAAAGTTCCACGTGAAGTTAAGGAAAAATTTCTTAACAGTGAACGTGACAGAGCACTGGCACAGGCTGCCCAGAGAGGTTGTGGAGTCTCCTTCTCTGGAGATCTTCAAGACCCGCTTGGATGCAGCCCTGTGCCACGTGCTCGAGGTGGCCCTGCGTGTGCAGGGGGGTTGGACTAGATGACCTCTAGAGGTCCCTTCCAACCTTAGGCATTCTGTGATTCTGTTAAACTCTTTAAAAATGACAAGTAGGTAAAAATCGCCTTTTAATCTAACAAGGAAATATGTATCGCCCCTATCTGTATCAGTAGCCAACCTGGACCAGAATAAGAATGAATGTCGTAACACAAAGAGCTAGAACACAGCTATACCGAAGGGGAATCTGCATGCATGCCATGCACTGCAAATACAATCACTGAGGCAAAACCTGTCATCCAAAGTGTTGACAAATTTTGCTGAATAGTAAAGGTTTTACACAGCAAAGCAGTGCAAACTCTGTTCCACCACACACTTTTATGTCTGAGTAAAGTGCTGGGTAAGTAATATCTCCAATCGTTCTAGTAAGAGGCTCTATCAATACTTTCAAAACGACTACTAGCATTCAGCTCTCAGATTTTATTTATAAATGGTTTCCACTTAATACATTGTATAGTTGACTTTAATAAGTACTTATTGTAGGCTTGTGTAGCACAAAAATGTTACTTAGGATGTGATAAAATAATACGCTTAGGAATACTTAGAGCAAACATACAGCTTTGGCTAATGATAGAAAACATGGGCTTTATTTACACAACTCTGTGATTTTTTTTTTTGTTGTTTGTTTGTTTCTGTAGTTGGGTAAGAGACTTCTTCCAAAATATGCAAAACCTGTAGGGAAATAGTATTGAATTTTTCTTTTTTAGTTCATTATTAAAGTGTATTTTTGGCTTCGGGTATTTTAGATGCTAACCACATTCTCAATTCTTTCCTAACCAAATGAGACTTAATCTCTCCATTCTGATCTCAACTGTGGAAAGGAGCACCTAGCTGCTAAAGCAGGTAAGATGTTTAACATGTGCTACATGTCACTTTCCCAGCGGAGCTCCCTATGCATGTCCCCTCTTAACGTCTGTTTCTTATCTCTGACAATTAATTGTGCTGAAATCACCTTGTGTATTTTATCACCATGGAAAGAAGACAGTCTGGCACTCAGGGCATTGTCTGTAATCTTGATTTCTGCCTCGAGGATGCAACATGTTTTATTAACTCTTGTTAATACAAAAAGCTTGTATATGACAAAAAGCTTGTATTTGAACATACAAAAGCTTGTATGTTCAGACTTTTCTACCTTAAGACTTTTATGTAAAAAAAGAGATTTTTTTTTCTCCAGAATGTGCTTAGTGACACTGCTGATGGCCTGGGCAAGCATAACTTTTATATGATTCTTTTACATATGGCTTATAAAGTTCATGAATCTGCTAGGTGTCCTTCAGAATTAAAGAGCCTATATAGATGGAAAAATATATTAAATCTGTTTTTACTAAGGACTAGGTTATGCAGTGCTTCTTCAGGAAATTGCGATAAGTAATCATCTCATAAGAAGAAAACCCAACTAAAATGAGGAATAAAAAAGTAATGCTTTCATTAAGTTAGCAGTAATGGCTTTGTTAACAAGCCAGGGTCATTTTTCATCCTATTTTTTTTTTTCCTGTCTTTCACACTTGCTTTTCATGTCAAATTGTGACAGTTGCCCTACCTGCACAAGCTCTGTTGGAATGATGTGCAATTGGGATTTGGAGCAGCTCATTTTTACATGAGATATATGAGAATGATTTTACATCTTTGAATCAAAAGTACCTTGAAAGGAAAAGCAAACAACAAAATCTATGTATATTAGATCAGTTATAATTGTTCTGATTTTCTGACTTCACTTGGTAAAAAATGAATAACTTGATTGAAAACTTCAATATAATTGTGATATTGGCTTCCAAATTCCTCCCAGTTTCTGCATATGCTATGCTTTCTATAGGAGACTCCTGTCCAGGTTTGTTCTTCCCCAGATAGACCACAGCTATGCATAGTTTCTAGATTTAAGCTTTTTTTTTCACTCTATTTAGGTTAGAAGGTTTAATTCTGAAGCAGCCATTACCTTGAGAGGTCTTTAAGACCTTGCTCATTAACACCTGCCTATTAATACAGAGACACCACAGAACTCACTATTGGTTTTTCCTTTCCTTAAAAGTGCATTATATATCAGAGGTGTTTACAGTTTTGTACTTTCATCTTCTGCAGGTTTCTGTAATATATGCAGCCCTAGAGGATTCCTCAGAAGAAGAACCTTCAATGACGCCGGAGAAGACAATGATGAGCACAACATTAAGCTGTGCTTAAGCTACATGACTCTTAGGACATATACCTCCATCCACACATCCATGCGTAAGTGTACAAACAGCCATCCACGCGGATGTGTGTATGTCCATGCGTATATACCCATATACAGGCACACACATATAATCAGTTACGTCATTCAGAACTGCTAAGCCTTACGGTCCTAAACCAGTCTATATTTGTTAAACATACAGCAAAACTTCCCTCAAGCTGAAGTGGAGATTCACCTGGGAAAAGCAGGCGAAGATTCTATGCTTGTGTGCTGTCACCTTCATAGATTTCAGCCCCACTGACCATCACAGACAACATTACAATGTAATGTCCTTAATACAGAGATTATTACCTCTTTTTTAATAGAGGTAATTTCTTTCATTTGCGTTAGTTTAAGAGTTACTTCCCAACAAGGAGTATGTATGCTTTTTTACAAAGGAGTTCTGAAAAGGATAAAATATAATGAGGCTGAAAGAAAAAGAGCTTTGTCCTGAGGGCAGGGGCTGCCAAAGAAAGGCCTCTGCTGAAAAGAAGGCAGCTGAGGGGAGAGAGGAGCCTACTTCGTTTTGGAACTGCCTCACACGCACGGGCAAGCCATCTTGGAGCCCAGCCTCACTGTGCTGAGAACCAGCAGTGTGGCAGGAATGGCTGAGAGGATAGAAAAGTCCAGGCAATAACGGGAGACAATTTTGGAGACTTCCTTTGTATGGGGACATGTTCCCCTATAATCAGCAGAAATCTTTCTACTGACTTAAATAACTTTTAGATCAGGCCTGAAGTACAAAGCAGAAATCCAAAAGAAAACAAACTGTGAAAAAAAAGACACTGTAAAGTGACATCAGATAAGAGTTAAAAAGGCATACCTGTGATCTCTCCTTTTATGGAGCTCTTCAAAAAGTAAGATCCTTCATTTGCTCAAAAGCTTCATCTTAAAGAAGTTTCTAAGACAACCACCACATACACACAGCAACAAAGTGATTGCCACAGCCGAGAGGTTTCCTTTTGACATTGCTTTGAAAATGATTAGCCTAATTCTCTCAAAAGTTGACAATTAATCCAAATTTGGTTACTTTTCGATCAGTGAAATGAAAGCAAAAGGGAGAAAAGTAGAACAAGATAAAGCTAGTCCTTTATTTTTTTTTTTTCATGGTAATAAATTACAAAACCTTTTTTCCTGTTAGTTTCAGAGTTGACAAACCCACATCTCAAATGTTTGGTACCTGGAAATGGAGAATACAAATTGCAAGATTGATTCACAGCCCTGTGAATGATGATTCTAACTTGCCCTTTGGCTTAGCTGGTAAGGAGCCATTCACTTCTGTAGGATAAAACTGTGCATCATTTCCTACACAACATGCTGAATTTTCATACAGTGAGGTGGATCCCTCCACAGCAACTGCTATGGAAAAAGAAAAAGATTTCCCCAGGAAAGGCTCATGGTGGTATTTCCTGGGCAATTTTTGTAGGAAGAAGGTGAGGGATGGCATATTGCTGTGTACTGACTGCTTGTGCCTTGTGCATCACTCAACATCTGTGGTGTAGAGATGACAGTTGAGGTTTCTGAAATGCACAAGAGGAAAAAAAAAGGTAGCTAAATATCGAAGAAGTTGAAGAAGCTAAGAATTGTTAAAGGACTTGCTGAAGTCTTGCTGTCAGGCTCAAATGGCCCTTGTTCCCACTTTTCAGGAAGACAGGAGAGGGGAGAATTATCAGGTACTGTGTAGGAAAAATCACTAGGGAATAATAAGTCCTTTATTCAGGTAAAATCAGTAGGCAAATCTGGAGAGCTTTGTGTGAATGCAGACAGTGATACTTCAGATTAGAAAACAAAGGAATAACAAAAGCTTCAAAACAGCTCAAAACAACTCCCATCTTCACTGTGCGCCTGTGGGGCGGGAGAGCTGGAAGAGCCAGATTCCATCAGGCTCAAATGAGATTCTGAGCTTGCAAATTCTGCTTCTTTCTTAAGAATTTGTAGCATTACTTGCTGAAACAAACAAATAAAAATGTTGAAAGAAAACATTAGTCCTGAAATAAATAAAGTTTATATATATATATATATATAAAATCATATATATATATCTCCTGATGAATTTACTTTCTATGTTGACAGCAGGGGCCAGTGCTGAAGACAATAGGAAATGCAGTTTTCTGAGAGGCCTCCGTTGCTTTGTACTTTGAACAGCACAAAGGTAGTCACTCATTTAGGCAATGAAGTATTAGCTCCAAACACTTGTAAGCAAGGGTCACTTCTTACACATGTTCTTCGTTGCCACGTCATGAAAACCCATCTGCACATTCTTATCTTTATGAATTTTTCTCCTGAGAACAGGTCACTGGGTTTTATATATTTTTTCATATCAGAAGAAATACAATTACCATGTGATGAAAAGCCACAGAAGAAAAAGAAATACAAAAGTGTTTTGTCCTCTTTTTCCTTTTCTTGCAGTTAGTGGGATAGTAAGAAAAAAAAAGAAGTGGAAAAAATGACAGAGTTGCCATTTATTTTAAATGTCTTCTCTAATCCATTCTTTTATCTTTTGCCTTTATATTCAGTACAACCTTGTTTAAATTTTGCATCCTTTGAAATGCTCCTCTCTACAACAGTTTTAGAGTAACAATTAATGTGGAGTACGCAGTGTCTCAACAGTTCTTAGACTTGCTCTTCAACCTCAATCTTCCCTCCCTTTCTTCAGCTCTACTTCTTATCTACAGTTCAAAAACCCTTAAAACTAGGAATGCCATTAAAAAGGCACATGTACATTTTTACATTAAAAATGTAAATTTAATGTATGTGTGGGATTATATCTGATTCTCCTACGGATAATTAATTCTACACCAAAACGTTCTAAAAACACAAGAAAGAAAAGTTCCATAAATTTTATAATATCATCTAGGTATTCATAAAAATGACAAAGATGGATACTGCTGGTTTGATTTTCATCGCTTAATCAAATTTTATTCAATCAGACACCGTTTTATTTAGATATATTTAGAAAATATGTCTTTATGTTTCAGTTTTGTAACAGTTAATAAAAAGTACTAGAGAAAAATATTTATTTCACCAAAATGGAGCTATGGAATTGGCTAGATTATTTTTGTCACTTCTGCAGTTCAGTTGTGAGGTCTATTTGTAGAGAACCAGAACATTTCTTTGAGGTGGTTGCTTTTAAATAACTTAATTGCAAGGCAGATGGTATGAAACAAATAAAAAAATCTCATGAAATAAAACAAAAAACCTTGCATAAAGGTGGAAAATTGCTTGAGGAATGCTCTGGTCTGAGGGAAAAATCTTTCCATTTGTAGCTGCTAACTGTAGACTCCAAGTCTGTGATTAGCCTTTAATGTAGAAGAGGTAACACAATGTAGCTGATGTAAACATGTCAACCCAGCATGAGGGACGGAGCCAGAAGTCAACTTCTTTCTCAAATGGAAAGTTTCAGATCTTCAAATGTACTCTGAACTCTGTAGCAACAATTAAAAACCAGTTTCAGATATTCTTAGGAAGTATTTAAAACTTTTTATCAGTTTTCCTCAGCCTTGTTAACATCATGGGCTGCACTGGAATTAGTTTTTTTGTTAGGTTCCCAAATTTATATGCCATGTGGTGTTGGGCTGAGTTTCATCATGGGACCAAATAGAAGGGATTGCCTCCCCTTGAATCCTTAGGTGCATTTTCATGTGCACCACCCAATGGTCAAACCATATGGTTAAATCTAAGTAAATTAAAAAAAAAAAAAAAAATCCTGGAATTAAAGCATCACCTCCTAGAGTTACAGATATGGGCCCTTTTCTGGATTTGGTTGTAGTGTCCCACAACAACTCTGAAACTCACAGTCACTGTTTTCCTATTTTGTTTAGACTTCAGTGGGTTTAGCCTCCCTACCTTGTGTGAACATTGTGATTTCTATGTTGCTCTTTCCTTGCCTATAAGAAAAGGATAGTTTTCCACTTTCTTTTTGAGAAGAAAAGGTATGTGAATTTCCAAGTGAAACAGGAATAATATATGAAAGGACTTACAGCACCCCAAATAGAAATCTGAAAGAAGTATGAAGATTATTATATGGGAGATTACAACCAATGGCAATGAAATTAGTATGAGCAATCTGTAGAGTTTTCCCTCTAAATTTCATGGCTGTCACATCCTAATCTCCAGTATGTGTCATGCATTTTTTGTGCAAGGAGAAATTTGCAACTGCACCTTACTTACATACCCATTAGCAAACTGATTTTTTTTTTTGTGATTCTCTGATACATCTATCTCTATATATCTATCTTCCTTCTAAGATTAAAATCTACTTCTGAATCTTCAAAGCAATTACACAGACAAAAAGCAGCAATCTCTTCCTGCCGTACAACTTTCAGTGAGTAGAAATCACCTGATCAGAATGTGATGGTAGATTATCAGCTCAGAGAAAATGCATGATATCCTGCAGGACTGATCGATACGTGAACAAACTTGACTGCCTTGATCTTGCTCCTCTGTAGAGCTCTGGGAGTGCAGCTGCTGATTTTAATGGAAAGACCAATTGGACAATATAGATCCCTTCCTCCCCCCGGTAAGGGTGCTTTTAAAGTTAAAGCAAAAACAAAGGGAGAAGGGAGGCATGAGGAAAACCACACTTCCAGCCTATGTTTTTCATCCTCTGTTTGAAATGAAATGCTATGGATTTTTTGGTGTTTTAGAATACTTTCTGAAAGGCTTATCTAAAAGTGAATAAACAAAAAGAAGAATCTGCTTTTGAGGTCTCTGAAAACTGGATTGTTTTCATGTATTGTACCTATTTAAATTATAATTCCTAGGAACAATATAGAATAAAACATTGTTGCAAGAAAAAAAATATAACAGGTCAATCCCAAATCACATGATTCTGCCTTTGTTCCCATATATGTTTCAACCAGTATTGGCAAGTGCAATCATTGCATATTTACTACTTTAGAAGACTGGGGACAAGATTTCAAAAACTGTTGGTGACACTACGGTTAATCAATAAGTGAGTTTTTCACCACAACAAGGAGAGAATTTCAACTCAAATATATTGAGGGAGAAATTTTGCTTTCAGTGGTGTCAACAGAGCTGGGATTTCCCTGAAGGAGATGAATGAACTCCTCATTTTCATAGGTGGATGTTTGGTTATGTTGGCAGAAATCAGGCGATTTGCACATGTAATTTATGCATGAATCGTTTGATGAATGATAGCTGAATATTCTTCAATTATCATTGCACACAGCAGCTGACAGAAAAACTATGGTCTGGATAACGTGTTGTGTGCAGCCTGATTAACAAAAAAGTACTGGCTTTCCAAACACTGTAGTTTTAGCTACAATTGACATGGATGGCCATGAGAAACCTGAGAGGATAGAGACCAAAATCCTTATAACTTGGGTAAAGAGTTTTGTTACTATATTGCAGAACAAGAAACTGAGGAAACGTTCACCAAAGATTACAGAAGATAAGCAGGTCAGAAGAAGGATTACAATGGTAGAATTTTTGATTCTTATCATGATCCCAAAGGTGTTCTAAAGTATTAAAATTAAATCCACTGACGTTAGCAAAAACTGTTACCTGTGAAGTTTGCTTGATTTTAAACAGAAATAATTAAATACTGCTGTAGTTCTCAAGATACAAATCCTTCTAAAGATCAAACATATCCTGTAAGATATAAAGGGGATTATACACTATTGCAATTTTTTTTCAGTAACTGTATTTAAATCCATGAATTATGTATATAAAAGAAGACCTGTAGCAGGAATAAAAAAAATATAGGTGGCATCTATAATCTCAGGTACAGAAGAATAAATCTCCTATTGCGTACCGTAGCACTTAATGGTAGGTGACAAAGTTATATGATACTACACCATTAAAAACAGAAATTTAGATCTGCAGCAGAAGAATTGAAATGGGCTTTTGTGTGTCGGAATCCTCAAAAATCAGCACCGTGCAGCATTCCTACTAATGAGACAAGGTGATTCTACACTGCAATAGACATTTTGATGTGCATATACATTACTTAACATTATGGAGATGAAAATGATGCTCAGCTGGAATAAAAAGATGACTGTGCCTAAAACAGTCCATGGATATCTGTAAGAATTTATTGTATGTACAGGTATAGACTCTGAATTACCTATAAACTTAGGTGATTGTAGGACCTGGCAGTTTTGTAGTGATGGGAAACATTGCAGTTCTGAGCAAAGGTGAAGAGACCTGTCAGACTCTTTTTGTAAAATTAACCTTTGCTACTCAGTGGGTCAATTTTCTATTTTAAATGGACACAGTAGCAAGTCCCTACTTCATAAACATATTATGCAGACAAGTACACTTACAAGGTGTTTGGATATGCTCATGTGTAATGTCTGAGGAATGCTCTCATTAATTTTAGTGGAAGTAAAATTGGAGCTTAATTTCTCTTCCTAAAATTGTATTTTCTGCAGTCTTCTTTAAGTTTCCAGAGGGAAAAAGGAAATGAAGACTGTAAACCAAAATGAAAGAATCTTTAATCTTTTAATTAAACTGCTGTTGTAGCACTGAGGACCAACACCTGAAAGGAAGACTTTATTACTGAAATATCACTAGATGCTACAGCTGAGATACTAAGTAGGTGCCAAAAATAACCATTTTGCAAAAAAGCTTCCTAGAGACCTGAACCTGGAGTTCTTATACAAGCCATATGCCTGTCGACTTCAGAAGTGGTCTTTTTCTTGAGCAGCGGGACTGGCTAGGGATGCCTTAGCATCCTTAGCATGCTTCGAGTTCGACTGGAGAGGAAACATAACTCAGGCATTAAATTTTCCTTAAATACTAATGATGTTTAAATATAACTCACATATAAACATCAAATGCAATCAGCTAACTAATCAAAGTATCATCAACTTTAACAACTAGTCTTGACTTACTTAGATGAGGTTATCAGTGCTCCTGAAGACACCATTCCAAGACTACAGATGGTTTGAAAAGTCCATCCAGTAAATCCGAGACATTTAGATTCTGAAATTTTCTGATTCAGCCGATTTGTTAGTGATTCAAATAAGGTCAAGTCTGGGAGTCTGGGGTCCCTTTGATGGTAGCATCTGACTTTAAAAAAAAAAAAAAAATATATCTCTGCAAATGACCCAGCTGGCAGTTCTGCCAGGGAGAATGCATTAGGGCCAGTAGGCTGGAGGGATTTTCCATCGGTGGCTGGGAGCACCACTGTTCACCCTTTGGGAGCTTTTCCACATGATTAGTTGGTGCTTGTGGCGGAATCGAGGTTGCGGCTGCACTGGACGGCCAACAGCCACCCTAACCTAACACAAAGCTCCCTGGCAGCTGGGCACAAAACCAACTACCACAAGAGCAGTCTGTTGTATTTTGGGGGACTAGGTTAGTTCTTGACAACCTGAGATCGAGGAGCTCGTACAAGAATAATGACCCCCTTTGTCAAGTTCTGTGATAAACATAACTCAGCTGGTTGAAAATCAGGCCAAATATATTTGCTTTCAAACAACATGCTTTTCAAACCAACATAAATAAACACATTTGGGGGCCTTTTTTTTCCTTTTTTTCCTATGGGATTAAGAACGATAAAATCTATTTATGACAAGCACTGCATGAACAATATGATTCCAAATGTAAACTTCCTCTCTGTCTCAGCTACAGCTGCCGCATGTTGTTTTCAAAAAGGACTGTTTTACTCATCCTTAACGGACCAGCTTTACAGTCTTTCAGCCCTGCCTACTGCTAATTGCTGACCTAGACACAGATTTGATATTTAAACAGACTTGTTCCTCAGAAACAGAGAGAGGATAACGAATCTAATTCCATGTACTTAGCAATAATACTGACATATTTCCTCTCTCCTGGTATTTCACATGCTAGTTGTACTGAATAGCCTAACAGCTTCCCCACCAGTCACACCAGTTCTCACATATAGAGATAATTGTTCTCCAGCTCATCATTACTGTCAATCAAATTGGATTTTTAACATTGTCTCTTCTCCCCCTCAATATTAAACAAGAGCAATGCCATTTTTGTCCTCAGCAGTGTTGTGAATAACAGATTGAATTCTACTTTTAGCTATTTGGTTCTAATTTTCTATTAGTGTCAGAGGATGTTAGGTCTGAGAAGCTGTGAGAAGTACCAGTTTCAGCAAATAACAGGGTGCCCTGCTTCGGTGCAAATCTGTGGTAATTTCATTGTATTTATTAAGGCAATAAAGGACATACTCATCAATACCAGCTAAAGATACAGGACCAGGACTCCTTCTGTTGTGACAGCAATGACCTCCACAATACTGACCTTTTTAGAACAAGATTTGAACCACAGGATCTAAATTACAGACATTTATTGCTACAGATAACGGAGTCCATTCATTACTGGTAGTAATAATAGTTTATCTTTTACGCACACAAGTGTCTATGATTTA
The DNA here is from genome assembly GCA_013389825.1 of Crypturellus undulatus. NCBI lineage: Eukaryota > Metazoa > Chordata > Aves > Tinamiformes > Tinamidae > Crypturellus > Crypturellus undulatus. The sequence goes on from VWPW01020719.1 coordinate 280,520, forward strand.
AAGATCACAGCCAGAGCAGCATTTAAGAATTGTGAACTCCAACTTCCTGATCTACATGTTTTAAGATCTTTGTCTCTTTCTATGTATACTACCAATAGTGATAATAGTAACATTTCTCTGCCCTTCCTGTACCATGCCTGAAACCACGCTGCTAGTCATTTTGGGTAAAGACTGGCTTGCTAGCGAAAGTTTACAATAACAAATATATTTGGAGCTAGATTCTCTCTCCGGAGATACAGCTCTAGTCTAACACTTCTCAATATTCACAAGACTTCAGAAAGTGCAAATAAAGATCAAGAGCTTAAGTAAGGAAGTTTACCCAATGATAATGTGAGCCATCTTTTTCCCCTAAGTGCCATTACAGGAGTTTGATGTGTTCTTAAGCGGGGATTTTGATATGCGGAACGCACGATGCCCTCTCTTGTTTTACCTCTTTCTGGTACTTTTAGACATCTTTTTTTTTTTTTTCCTTCGGATAGTATTAATAAATTATTAGATGAATACACATAGCCTCAAGGATTATGTACAAGCTATTAGCAGCAAGAAGCAGTGGGTAATATGTGCTGTTTACTAGCTGAAATAACAGTCAAGTTGATTTGGGTTATCAGACTTTAGACAGCACCAGGCAAAATTAAAATGAGCTACTAGGAAGTTAATTTGAGATGTTTGCTTTTTCAATAGAGTTTATGCACCAAGATGAAAAAAAATGGTGCAACAATTGCCATAAGCAAGTTGAAACAAATGGCATAAATGAGATGGAAACAACTAAACATGAAATATAGATATTTATTTGGAAACTGATCTTGGTAAATCATTATCTTTTCGTACATAAGTATAGCTGAGTTCTATTGATGTCAGCTAAAAGAAGGTTGGTGGGTCTAAAAATGGATAACTTAAAGTGATTTCTGCCTGAAGTTGCAACATTTCTCTTAAAAAACAAAAAAATCTACTTTAAAAAGCAAATGTAAGCAAATCTTAAAAAAAGCTAATCATAAATCTGTTTTAAAAAAACATAATTTCATAAAATTATTTAGAAATTCAGAGAGCAACTTTAAAGAATAGTAGAGACATAGGCAGAAGAATAACTGCAAAAGCAAGTAGAGTCTGATGATGATACTAAAAGGAAGGGTTTAGAATCAGATCCAGGAATATAAACTGATCTATCAAAGGAACAAACGTCCTTCATTCCCCCCTTCTCCTGCAACATGTTTTGCCTAATAATTGCAGTTTTATGGAAAACACGCCACAACTGTATGAATGTTTCACCTACTTGTTTTATGGAGAGCATTTCTGTATTAGGTTCAATGTGAAGTTGCCATAAGACAGGCTTTTATTTCATGCAAGTAACACAGTTCAGCTATAACCTCTCTGACATTTAGGCGGTTTGATCACTGGCGCTAACTGCTTAACAAGCAGGGATTTTATTGTGTGGCAGGAAGCCTGCATAATTTATTTTTAATAGTCTGATAAAATCCACTGCACAGCTGAAAGATGCATAAAGATTTGGATAGTGGAAAAGAGACTATCCACACAAAGATTTACACAAATGGTTATATCATGAGAAGAGCGATGGGGCATTAAACAGTTGGGAACCATTTGAACAAGAGCATATTTTGAGAATGGGCTAAATACTGCAGTTTTAAGTAGTCCATCAAAACAGTATGGTTCAAGGCCTTTCTAAAAATGTATCAAACACATCTAAGTCCAGTAAAGCCAAAATGCTTCACTCTGCGCTGCTCTTTATAACATTTGTTACCTATTTATATTCATCCTGTTGGTTCTGTTGACATCTTTCATGAGTGGAACAAACCCTGTGCTGCCTGAAAGCCACAACAAACTGTCTGTATGTTCTTGCTGCTTCTTTGGGGCGCACCATGAATGAGTGAAATGCTTCCTGAGCTGAGATTTGTCTTTCATTAAGCACTAGCCTGTGCAGGATTTATCCTTCTAGACTTACATGCACCCCTGAAATATATTAGAGGTTTAAAATGGAAAGCCAGGCTGATCCTTAATTACAGTATCTCTTATTACAATTCTACAAGGCAACAGCAAGAAGAAATTACCATGTGTAATACAAAAACTAACCTGCACAACTCCATTATACTCATAAGCGATGGTCTGTTCTAAGAGGGAGTAGTTTTAATTAAACTGATCTTTGAGGAGGAAGTTGATGGGATTACATAAAGAGATTTTTTTTTTTTTTTTGCACAGTGAGGGTTGATATAACTTAACAAAATTCAATTATTTCTATCCAATGCTGCATAAGAAATATTTGGGCACTGAATGAAACAATTCGTAAAGCAAATTACAGCACTGTCAGAAAACAAGAAATCAGCATGTCAAAACACGAGGATATTTCTATACAAAGCATCTCACAGGTGACTTTATACAGATGATCTCTGTCTGAATATTATATTTCTTTCATTAATTTTGGCTACAACAAGAAAGAGGAATATTTTGTATTTGCCATTTGAAATTTAAAAATTATACAAATGAAAAATGTCTCCAAACATAATCCAAAGAAAGGTGCAGAAAAAAATTTATGTTTTAATTTATCTAAGCTTCCTCAGCACTGTAAAAAACCATGTACAAGTTTATAGCTTTTGAGATCCTCACATAACTACATTTTCAGCAGTAAAACCAGATCTATAATATGCTATCCACTACTCTCATGTATATACTTTTAATAAGTGGATTTTATATAGTAGTTACCCAAAGGGAGAGCCATATAACAGCAGTATTATACAATGGGCTCTCTAGTGTTTATATTTTGAATTAGATCAAAGGCTGGTAAAAGTAGAGATGTTCAAACACCGGCCTGGTGAACTAGCGGAAACTGCCTGGCTAAACACAGATCGCCTGGTTTAATTACTTCTTTACACAGACCTAGTAACATTGACATGAATGGCAGCCTAAAATGAAGGAACCAGAATAATAAAGAAGCACTATATGAGTAACAGAACTGATGGGTTTTGGTACATTTCTATAATAGTAAAAAATAAGCAATTCAGTCTGGCTGTGGTTTATATGAACTGCCACAATATACTCCCTCAAAATAGATCTCCATCTAAAAGAAGAAAACAGACCTTTTTTTGTTTTAAGGTTACAGTCTGTAAGCTTTTTTTTTTACCCACAAATTTCACATTCATGTGGAAGAATCATATATAGAACAGTAAACCCATTATATTTTTTTTATTTGTTCACTTCATTTTCCTTTGGCAAAAAAGGACCATTAAAGCATATTTCTGGACTTAACTGTAGAAGACACTTGTGATTATAACCTGGGTTACATCCATGGTGCAAACGTGGGATTTAATAGCATCCACTCCAGATATGGGCATACTCCTGTTTGCAGCTGAGCAAACTGAAAGTTAGAGCTTATGTTCTTTATACTATTAATGGTCAGATGTTAAGATCTTCCAGCATATAATTCAAAGAAGGAATTAATTTGCCTTTTGTTCAGTGAAAACAAAGATAAACATCCAATATTTCCTCACCATACCCTAACATGATTCTATACTATAAATTATTCTACAATTAGGCCTTTCAATCACTGAATCTGCCAGTTTAGAAGTGAAAGCCTTTTTTAGTCTTTGCAACCAGTCATCTGTTGGACTCTCTTCAAAATGGAAAATAGTATTTCAAGTCTTTAGTATACATGAAACAGTATCTTGTTATAAAAAAACAATCTCTGCAAACTTTATAATTTTTGTGTTTACTTAAATATGACTTAAAAAAATCTAACTAGAATCCAGACAATATTTTGGCTTGTGTTATACCAAGGTAAGAGTTGGAACAGTAGGTCTGGTTAAAATACATTAAGTTTTATCTGCCTCTGTCATTGTGAGAACTAGGATAATGTTGCAACGTACATAAATTTTAATTTCCAAGTATTCGGTTAATATAAGTCATTTAGCTGATCAAGTGAATCGCCATTATTACCCCTGTGAGTTATTTGTTTCATTTTTAAAATTCACCAACCTATGTCTCCCTAATCAACAATTATCTGCTTCCCTGAACTTCTGCCCCAGATGGGAGGGAGAGTAAGCAGATGATTGGGTGAATATCTTATGGTGATGGATCCTTCCTTGCTGCAATTCATGCATATTGTTACAGATTATTTTTACTTCTTCAGCAAACTTCAACCTCTAAATCATGGAAATCGAAATCTCATTATCGTTCTCCAGATTCCTAATGTAAACTAATATTATCATTTGCTTCTTAATCAAATAACTGTAGAGCAAAGCTGGAATCACACAGGAAGCTGCAGGTTGGATATATCTGGTCAACTGGAGTGTTGGACTAGAACTGGAGTGTGTTCACCACAAGATAGAATATTTTTTCTAACATTAAAAGCCACATAGCAAACTCCTATGCTAACGCCTTTTCTAAATCTAGGATAGGGGCTAAATTGCGAGAAGTGGTGAGAGGGAAAGGCAAACCGGGCTGCATTCATCAGGTCGCAAAATGCCAGGTCCACTCTTGCGTTTCAAGCTGGCAACGTCTGAAAGTTTTCTATAAAAATGACTCCAGGCTGGGCTGTTAGAGACCCATGTAGTGGTATCCAAGCCAATTCACCATCTTTTCACCTGCTCTGTCTCTCCCTCCACGATTATGATTAGAGAATTACTAAAACAGTAATTCAGTAATACTATTCTCGGTAAAAAATAGGAATGAATGAAAAAAAAAACATATCACAAAGCACAAAGCTTTACCATAGAACACCAATGAGAAATCACCAGGCCTCTATGGAACTATGAAACTGATAGTTTTGCAACTAAAAAATCCTCACCCCACCTTGAAATGACTTATACTCTGTTCTTATATGAGATCAGAGTTGCAGACAGAAAGAAAAGCCTTGAGAAATGAGAAAGTTCGTACCAATATGACTTAAATTGATAACAGAGTTCTAGTCACAGGGAAAAAAAAAAAAAAAGGATGGAATTTAACACTTCTTTTTATGAATAGAAGCATCAAGGCATCAAGGTAACAATTCAGCTGAAAATTCACATCAAGTGAATATAGACAAATATGTAACTGGAAAGTAATTTCACCTAATTTCACATCTATGCTGCCTCTTTATGTCGAGGCAGTGTGATCTAGTCACCCATATGGGCAAAGCTGAGGGGACACCACCATCCCCCTGGGTCACTGAAGAGCGTGTGTCGCCAAAAAGCACCCAGAGAACTGCTGCTTCACCTTGCTTCAGCAAACTTTCTTCCCAGCTCCTCAGACACCGCAGTGTGTGTACAATCCACTCCAGAGTAGAAACCTGCCAACCCGAGTGGCCAAATGCATAAGAACACAGCACTCAAAATGTGTGAATGTGTGAATGGTCTTAATTTTTTTGAAATAATATTTCAACATCACTGAACTACAATTTTTTTAATGTAAATAATTAGCTTTTAAAATGTTCCAAGAAATGGCAATTTCTTTTCTTTTTTCTGAAAAAAAGGATGGAGAGAACGTGCCTCTGGGAGAGGCATGAATGCTCAACTGTCATGTACCTGTGGAATCATCTGCATCATGCAAACTGAAAGACAAATCTACCCCCTTCCCCTTAGCTTTTTCATCCATTCATTTCACTGGCTTGGTGACGTGGGGACACAGGTATCAATGAATAAGTGTGTGATTAGGACATAAAAGACAGAAGCACTGGCAAACTTAGCTTCTGTGCATGTCCTATGTCTGTCCTACAGCACAGTAAGAGCCACTATGCCAAGATGACAGCCTAATAGGAAACCTCACACCATATTTTGTTAGTGTGCAATGGACCTGAGTATATATTAATTATATTATTTAGCTTATTTGCAGATACTGTAAAGAAACCTAAAAGCTAAAGCTAAAGCTAGATATCCTTGATTGATGCAAGAAGTACATCTGTATGGTGATGACTGCAGATCTCGTGTGTGTCTCACTCACAAAAGCTCTGGATGAACTCCCTCTGTTTTGTGCCATCCATTCAGGCATAGGCCTCCCAGTTGTTCTGACCCTGGCCTCTGCTTATGGCCTGTGAAGTTGATCAGTTACTCACACACCAAAAGAGGCAGTGAACTCTACTGCAGGAGATCTCTGAGTCCTTTTTCCTCTTCTTCATGTTAATTTGCACTGAACGGGCCAGTCAGACCCCTATGGATAGGAAGCTGGATCAGTCTTAGAGAGAAACTGAGACTAAGGCTTAGAGGCAAATGAGGTAAGAGGTAGGACCTTTCTAGCAGTTTTGGGTTATTCTGTGCATGTACTAAGCTATTAATACTCAGATATTCAAGTATAAATATAGATGCCAAGCTCCAAGGTAATTTACCGTTTGCGATTGCTTTAACGTTTGATTTTCTTGCACCCTAAGTATTACTCAACCACTAACACATACATATAATTAAATTGAAAATCCCTTATTTTATTTTGTAAAGGTAATGCTCATCTTATACAGCAACAATTGTTTTCCTCAGGGTATATGAAAAATCTAAGAATTATAGGTTTGATCTGAGTCTATAGGAAGTCAGCAGAAAAACTCTCCAACTAAAACTCAGTTTCAGCTGTTTTTTTTTTTTACAATGGAACATTTGTTAGTTTTAATGGAAGCAGGGGAACCATTAGAATTCTGATAGAAAATGCAGAGCAAGGTGTCTCAGGTTAGCTAGACTGAGGGTCAACTGTACTGTATGTGAACTAAACTATCTACTTAAATTACATGTTCTGGTAAAAGTGGTCAAGTAGATCCCAATTAGGTTAAGAATATCCTCTACTTGCCTCTTTCTGTAAAGAAGAGATATCAAAATCTCATGATCAATTTCACAGCAAAATTGTAGTATAATGTAGTTGCTCCAAGCTGTGCCAAGTTAGCACTTCCAAAGAGCTGTACTGTGAACTAGTGACAACTTCAACAAAAAAGCTGAGATACTGCAGGCTGAATGGTGTCACAAACACCTTCCTTCTCCCAGCTGCCTTCTGTCCCAGAATGGGATATTTGTTTCCAACTACAAATGTAAAACTGATATAAAGCCAGAAAAGACTAGGAAGAAGAGTAGGCAAGAGTGCAGATGAGAGTGTTCAGTCTAGAAAAACACCTTTACAATCCCAGACAGAAGTGAAACAGGGCTGCCAGAAAAACTCCTGAGGAACAGGTCTTCCTAAAGCAGAGTGCCAGGAATTTGCCTTTCTTCCTTGACCCCAATCATAATATTCCCCCATCAAAGGGAAGTGCTAGATCCTAGATTTGAAATTCCTTGAAGACAACATGAAAATGACACCTAATAGAGGAAAGGCAAAACAAAAATGCATAATGAACAGAAGATAAGAATGTCTAATAGAAGTGCCTAAAGTGATTTTTGTAAGACTCCATTGAACAACATGAACTGCTACCTATTGACGTTTGTTTAGCAGAAATCTGGAAAAAACTATACAATCAAACAAAAATCTCATACAGATGCAAAAATCTCAGTTACTGAGAACTTATACAAACATGAATAGAGAAGAGAAAATAAATGCATTTAAAATAAGAAGTATTAACTGGAACTGTACAAGTTGCAACAACTTGAAGAAAGCTATGGGAAACAGGTCTCACAAACAGTGGTAGTATCACAGAAAGACCATTGTAAGACACGTTAGTACTTAGCACAAGGTGCTTGGGCACAAAATGAAGTATATGTCTTGCAAGCACTTTTGCAAAACATAGTTCAGAACAGTAGGCCAAGTACTGGGGAAAAAAGAGCCACACGTGGAAGGAGAATCAGGGAGTAGCTGCACCAAGCTCCGTAACTAAAGATTTTTGTAAATTCCTGGTTGCAGCTGAGTGACTATTTCCCGCCAGTGCCCATCACGTGTCATGTAGTACCCTAAGCTTATGGCCTCTGATGTCTTTGTAGGCTTCTCCTCCCCAGAGCATGGATGGCGGACATTGATCCATTCAGCAGAATGGTGATAAGTATCATTGGAAGTACTCTGTAATATCCAGGCTCCATTTTTCTATTTTTCTCTCCCTCAAGGAAAATCAATGTGAAAAGTGACCCACTTATCTGATTGTTCAGATCCAGGAAGCTGCAACCACAAATAAGACCCTAAAAATTTGGAAATACGACTGGTGTTTTGTCAGATGGCTGTTTTCTATTAAAAAAAAAGGGGGGGGGGAAAGTGCAAACAAAAAGATAAATAGCCCCCCCAAAGAAATTCTTAAAGTATATACTTAAAGAAAACTATGCTACAGCTAGCCACAAAGCCATTCTGAGGGCATTAAAAAGTATCACTAAGAACACTGTAATTGTCATGATAGCTAAGGCTGTTCAACAGTGGTTACACTTGGCTATCCTCTCAAAATTGAAACTCAACTCCATAACACCACCAGTGGTATCAAAAATAACTTTAATAAAAGCCTTTGTGTTTATTTTTGCTTATACTTTTGAAACTTCCTTGTCCAATTATCTCCAATCAGGCCTGACAGTTCAGCTCTGGGGTTAAAAAGCTTTCAGTTCCATTATAGATAAGCTTACAAGTATTGATTTGAGCATTCCCTCCCGCCCCAGCCACAAGCAGGTATCTGTAGAGGACAGAAAGTTTTCAGATTCACTGCAATGTAGCAGAAGTGAAATGGCATCAGAGAATAATACAGATCAAATGAATGTATAGGAACCATTTAGGCTCTACAGAGAGCATTATTCAGAGCTTCAGAGGTCACCTTCGCTGAAACGATCATTAAGAACCAGTGCATTCTACAGGGATTAACACTGAATAAACCTTAGCATTTATTCCAGAGGCTGAGATCAATCTGGTACTTTAACAGGACTAACTGCATCACCGAATGTTTTTTTTTCCTTCTCTCCTCCTCTCATTGAGGGTAGAGACTCAGCAGTTCAGAGCTCTGCTTTTCTGGTTTAAGTTGTGTGTTTGTGTACATGTGCTTGTGCATGCACATGTTCACCTGGAAAGTAACTGCTCACCCTGTGTAATTAAAGCATTACCAAGTGGTCATTTTATGTATTAGATTGTCCATAACTATGCTCAATCAATACATCACAACCAATAAAATGTTATCCTATATCTAACCTAGATACAGGATATAAAGACCACGTTAGGCCAGAATAAAGTGCTGTATTAGCCTATTATGATTCTCTAATGGATCTAGTATGAAAAAGGATATTAAACTTGATATTGTTAACTGCACCTTTTTTATACTCAGGAGAAAGCTAAATACACAGTCTGCTATTAAATAGCTTACATTAAACCTGCAGATCCCTTTTTCTTAAATTTCCTTTTTTCTCTAAAAATGAAAACAGAATCTAAAGTGACTATGAAAGAAGAACCTATTCTAACTTTAAAAATACTTCCTACAGATCACATTAAATTTTCTGGATTAACATTCTTGCACATGAGTTGCAATTCTTAAAGCACACAGAGAAGACGCTGTTGGGACTTTGTGCTCTCTCCAGTGGCATAATAAGCAGTGTGGGACTTCTGTTCAATCTAGGCCTATGAGTTGAACACACCCAGGCATCTGAAAATCTTTCCTAATGAATAAATAGCAACACACTGTAAAAGCTGCTCATCTTGTTCAGTAGCTAAAGTCATGATATATGGAATTACAGTAAGGTACTGACCTTAATTTTTGCCTTCCAGTCACTTGAAACAATTCACTGCTATAGTGATCCTTCTCTAAATGTAATCCCATCTCCTAAAATCATTTAAAATTTGTTTTTAGTTCCTCTGACAACTGTTGCTCCTCAGTTTATAACTCAATTAAATAAATCCCAGAAATATCTGATGTATATTCAATATGAAGGTAATAAACCCCAGAAGACAGCTGAAGTGAACTCACACAGTGCCAGAAACAGACTTTCTGGGGAGCACAGGCTACAATAATGCAGTCTTCTCTTTGATTTCAAGGCTTTTTGAATGCCAGAACATCAGAATGGATATCCTCAACCATATAATCTACTGTTGAACTTTCTGGCTTGTTTAGTATCTGCACTAACTTTGCACTGTTTTTATTATAAGAGAAGTGAATTATTGAAGATTTTTGCTCTCAGTTTGGCCATGTGTTCCAACATCCATCTCTCACTTAGTAGATGCCTCTCCGACAAGATTCCCAAAGCTATCGTGAGATAAATGTCATAGAACAGCCTGTTTTTACAATTACACAGTTAATTCTGTATTTACAAAAAAAAAGAATCGCAGAGGTGCATTCACCTAGGTTGTTTTTTTTTCAATTACTGTGTGTTGCTATTTATTTCAGAAAATGTCTTAACAGGATTGTGGGAAAACTAAGCAATGATTTAAAAGTAATTACCTGCCAGCAGTACACAGAAACACTGTGAAGTTTTGTAAAAGCAGCAAGGGTAGCTTTAGGTAGGAACTTCCTCCAACATCACACAGGATGCCTGCAGTAGAGCCACTAATTGTATAAAATCTTTTTAGTTAGTGACTGAGGACCGGGAGCGTTGCCTCTGCAATGATTGCCTCATAAGCCCTAAAAAATGTACTTTCAATCTTATTTGAGCAGTGGCTGTGGATTCAGAGAGATGATCAAAGATGTTAGAGAAACCAAAGCCATACACACAGCATTAATCCCAAACAGCAATTTAGGTTGCTTAATAGATCAGTTTCAAAGCTGTAGTTGGCACTGCCTGAACAACACACACAGTGGGACACAATCATATTCCTTTGTTCAAGTGGGTTTCATCTTTGTCCTTAAATTTTGCCTTCGTGATCATAGCGACTAGCTCAAGGACAAGTTGCTGTTTGAGCACAACAGAAAAAAAAAAGTCCAGATCATAAGTCCTTGATCTAATCCACTTACAATGTTGCTAAAGACATCTTAATCTTCTGTGAGGTCTAAAGAAGAGACAAAAGAACTGAACACAAGAAAAACAACCAATAAGAAGTCAGCACTAAGCCAGAAAGCTCTATTCCTTTTTTGAAAGTATAGGGACAGCACTTACAAAACTGCATGTATTATTTGAAGGCATACGCAATTTTTACAGAGAAAATACAGAGCACGTGTTCCAGACCTTCTCAATATTTTCTCAGGAAACACCTCAGCCAAACACCTCCTAATTCACTTCTGTCTTCCACCTTATACTCTAGATCCAATCTGCCTTCCAGTTTAAAGAGTAGATCCTATCTGTGCATTATTTTTAGTATACAACAGTGTCCTGAAAGGTACAAAAGGACAAAAGGAAAGGTGCAATTCCTTCCGAGCTCTGGAATTTTTTGTATTTTCATCAACCAGTGCTAACTTTGGGGTAACTGCAATCCCATTCTAAACTTCTCTTAAGGACAGCAGCATCTCCTGCTCTGATGCCCTGAAAACCCAGACATAGGGCAAGTAGGGTTATATGGTTGTGACTCCTGGAAATACAGTACAGTAACATGTTTTAAAGTAGGCTTTTGGACAGTTTATTTCCTACTAAAAGATAGCAATTCTTCAAAAGTGAAACATTTGGCAAAGAAATATAATTGAAAATTTGTTTTGAAAGAAAAAACACAACATTTTGGCAACATTTAAATGTTCTGTCTCGACCTTTAGGAACAGACTTTTGATATTTAAATTTAACATCACTTTCTGATTCAATTCTAAGAGATGCTGCATAGCCTTTAATAAAGTATAATATAGTCTTCAGAAATTTAAATTCAGAACTTAACAAGTTCTAATAATGCACAATTAAAAGATTCATATGTTCAAAACTGAACAGTATTTAAATGTTCCAATCTTTTTGGAAAATAAAAAGCACTGAGACATCCTGCAATGGATAATTTACTTCTTACAGAATTAAGGGACATTTCTAAAACATTTATTTATATTCCCAGCTTGAAGCAAAAAAGTTTTGACAGCGTTAATTTTCCCAGCAACCAAGAGGTCCTGTTCCCAGACAGTCTTATTAGACAATTAATGCAAAGGCAAAATCATTTATTTCGATACAGAAAATATTCGTTTTTTAATATACTTTAAAACTCGCAACAAGAAGACTGGGCTAATCTGCTGTAAGGAAGTCTTTCTCTATTTACTCTTGATACAAATTAGAAAAAGCACTCCCATTATTTAAAAGAAAATTTTAATGAGGAAATAACTCAGATTCCATTTCAAATTTTGTTCCTAATTAAAAATAGGACTGCTAATTATAATGCCTGTCTACTTCAGAAGGTGCTGGGAGGCTTAATTAATTGTCGGTACAGCTCATTTGAGATGCTCACATGATGGAAGTGTGAAATTGTTTCTGTTAAACAGCAGGATGGTTTTGTGCACACTGCGATAGGAGGGGGAGCGCTCAGTGCCCCTCGGCCCCTGGGCTGCCCCTATGGTGTCTGCCTCCAGGTCCCACTGCTGCCACACTCACCGTCACCTTCCTCGCTATAGCAATGTCACTCCACAGTACCCCTCAGCTACATCCTATTTTTTCCCATTTACAAATAGAGAACAGCTAAGGACAGCCTAGGCACTTCCAAGGGCATGTGGGAGACCCTCTGTGCAGATTCAGCTGGCTCTGGATCTCTTCATTCAGTCTGCATCCAAGGAAGTGCCTTTCCCCTGTGCGCAGATGACAGAAACCTACTCAGAGGAGGTGTCCTCCCCCTGCTTTTAGTAGAAACCATTTATTCCCTTTCTTTTCTGCTAAAAGCAGAACAAATGTGTCTTAACAAAACTGCCATTTCAAGTGGAAGTAGACAAATGGCCAGTAGTCCCGCGGCTGGGCTACTAACTGGCTGGGGACAGAACACAAAGGCCCCAGAGAAGAGGAAGGACCCACTGTGCTTCAGCACGGCCACACGGAAAGGGGAGAGGGAGGCGGCAGCCCGAGTGATCCGTAGCGCAGCAGGGCCATGGAAGCGACACGGGAATAGCTGTGCGAACACCTCAAACCGGAGCAAACGCGAGCTCTCGGGAATCAGCAGTTATGCTGGAAACAGAGGGGTCTGCTCTATGGTTCCACGTTGTCAGGTGGGCTAAATTCCAATGAGTTAAGAAGACACAGGTATTTTTTTCTCCTAAATCCTTATTTCGGTCTGCCTGACACATGCACATGCTTCCATATGGTTTTGTCATGTCTTCCATTCCCTCTCAACTCCCCACTGTTCAGACAGGCATGCAGTTAATCCCATTACAAACTATTGGTTTTACATTGAGATTACATTAAACATGGTGAAGCGATGCCTGTGACACAACCGCACTGCTACTGGAAGAAACATTCTGAAAACTGCTGTTTCCACTTCTCTCCTCTGTGAATACAAATAACTTTTCCTTACTAAGGGAAAGACATTCCCTTGTCTGAGCTTTCCATTTGATCTCGCTAAAGCACCCAAGAGGAACAGTGGAAATTTAAGAAGGTTTGAAGTTTACATGTAATCAGGATTTATGTCTGTGCTACTTTAGACAAGCAAGCTTTTCTTTCTTTAAAACGCAAAATATTGAAGGGCTAGTTAAATGTTTCATGAGTACAGTCAGTACTGGAATATAATCTGAGTGTAAACTTGCATCCTATGAGCTTAGTTTTATGAAGCAAATGTGTGATCAAGAACTGAACAAAATTATTTCCATCCCTCTTCTTAATCTAATACTGAGTGGTGACCCAGTTTTCAAGGGGAGAGGTTTTCTGATTACCTGACAGGAGCTCATATTTGTATGAAATGCATAGTAAGCGCACATTTAATCTTTTATGCTACTAGTATGACAGCTGTGCTTTCGCTCTCTCAGCTTGCATGAAGGATGATTAGCAAAGAGCTAATTTTTATACATTCAAGATTCTAGATAGCAATATTCATAAACTATAGCAGCTCTGTGTATCTGATTCAAGCACTAATTGTGTGGGTCCTATCACGAATACAGCAGGAAAGCAGTGTATTTCACAGCTAATACCAGAGAAGAGACACGCAATGCTCAGTGGATAAAAGGCTTGTAGTCCCAGCTGGGAAAATCGTTCCATTATCTCCCAGCTGCATAGACATTCCATACGGCTCTGTTCTGCCTCGGTGAACACTGTGGCTTGCTGAGAGCTTCAAACAGTTCTGCAGAAAATTGTAAAGATCCTGAGACATTTCACTGTTAAGATCTGTAAGTACAGAATTGTGCCGTCTACTGCAATGTGAATAAGGCTGGGGGATGTATTATCTGTGTTGTTGTTTTTTCCAGTAAAATTCATTAGCATAAGAAGTAGAGAATGAAGAAAATTCATTGCTTTATTTATACTATGTTTATATAAATTGATGATGCTCCAAATGTATTTATTCTTGGAAGAGAAAAACGTAGTGAATTTGTATGCATGTGAGGTTTGAGTCAAACGTTACAGGAGTCTGTGCTAATAACAGACACTACAGGTATTTTTTTTGCGTAGACCAGAGCTTGGTGCTGCAGTAAAACGGACAACAGAGCAGATGACAATGCTAATTTTGGCACTGGCATATGATTTTGTACTGCATATTAAAAGATGAGGTGGGTTATGACAGCCATCTAATTTCCATCAGCTGAAGGCTTAAAGGCAATAAACACAAATCTCCAGAATATATAAGCCTTTAAAAAAGAAGTTTCCATTATTGCCTTTTTTAAACAATTTAAAATAGAAAACCAAGGCTACAATATATATTCAATTTCAGTTTTGCATCCAAACATTTGCAGATTATTTCTAGGTTTGACTGTGTCATTTATTTGTAGTGTATGACAGTTTTAAGGAAAATACAATACTTACAAAAAGTTTTGAAAGTTTTGTGGTCCCAGACACAAGCAACTATTTGACTAGCACTTTATGTTAAACTGCAGACTCCCATGGTGCTTTGGGGGTGAATGCTTGGATTCCAACCGTCCTAACGTGCAGAAAACGTCTGCTCTCACCTCTGCCCAACCAGACTGAACGCGAACAATTTCCTGCAGGGCTCACAGTGCATTTATGTATTTGAATGATTAAACAAGAAGCAGACACTCTGCAGACTGTTTAAATAACAGCTGCCCTTCTTTGACATTGCTACAATTTACAGATAAAAATTAAGAGGCAAAAAACAGATGATTTACTTCTTCAAGATAGCCTTTCCTCTCCCCGTCCATGTCCCTGCACCAAGAGGGAAAGATTGCCAGACTATTGCTTTCTGCTTCCAACAAAAGTTCTGCAAGTTGTGGGTGGGTGGGTGCATGCACAAGCAAAAGAAAATAAACCCTGCAGTGCTTGTAATTCCATGCACCACAACAACACAAACAACATATCTTCATCAGCCGGCTTCAGCTCGGCTGCTCCAGAGGCACTATGTCAGTGTTTCATGTTCCAGGAGTCTCTGCTGCAGAGGTTTTATGACACTAAGAAGTCCCATATCAGTACCTATAAGAAGTCACTAACTATCATATATCACATTTTACTGTGTAAAAAAGAAAAATAAAACATACCAATATATGCAACTCCAGTTTTCAAATGCAGGTGAGGTACTGAGGGCCATGCATTAAAAGTGTTACCTTTCATGCTGAGGATAAAATTATAAATAATATATAATAACATAAGTGCTTTAAATCAAAGAGGAGACATTTTTCTTGCCTTTTTTTTCCAGCTTTACAATCAGTATGAAAAAGGGTTGTGCAGCACAATAAGCTACACTAAAATTAATTTGTTCTTGTTGAAGCAAATATTTCCGTCACAACACAAGGTGCTAGCATCCCAATGGGAACTTGAAATAGAAAGTTGTGTATTTGTATTTTGTGCATATAAAACACTATTTGTATCTGAACAGAATTTTTTCATTAAAAGAGTGTTTGCAGTACCGGTATTTGGGGTATATAGGAGCTCTTCAAATTGGCTTTTGAAGATTTCTTTTGAACTGTATTAACTGCATGCTACTACAAGACAACATTCCTTTTGACTGCATTTATTCAAGAGAATTGCCACAGATGCCCTTCTAGTAACCCTCGAGCAGAGGTCAGTTAAATGCTGCCCACCTTCCTGATGTGAGGCTTGCTAGGAAAACTAAGACCAAAAAAGGCATCTTAATTCTGCTGTGCTGCTCAGGCGGTGCACATGTACTCTGACTGCCCCGCAGGTGCTGCCAGAGCCTCCTGACCTGCCATGGAGAAGCAAAGTGGACTCTGTTTGTGAGGATGAATTCCAAAAAGGCCGGCTCAAGGAGTGCCTTATTCTTTATATCAAAGGCTGCAAAGTGGATTATATGTGTATGACAAAATTTATAGCCTAATATTCCATATTGTCTCTTTGAAAGTTAAAGACACAAATAAATTGAGGCAGTTTTGCAACTAGTTACTGGCAGTTTCTGTCTCTGGGACTACACACAGTATTTAGATCATCAGGGGACCTTATTTCCACTCATAAACTAGCAGGCACTTGCAAGTATCCCTTACTTACGCAAAGTCTTTCTACAAATGCAGGATATACAAGAGAAAATAACGCCCCTGAAAAAAAAAATCCAGTATCTTAGAAAAGCTTAATGACAAAATATTAATGTAACTCCTAGGAAAAGTAGATCAGGACACTGTACTTGCAAAGTTTCCAATCTTGAAGAGCAAGATTGGCCACGTGCAGAAGGTGAGAGACAAGTCACCAAAGGCCACCAAAGAAGACCCTATCTTCATGTTAGGAAGCTGCTAAACAACTAGATAAGCATAAAGTGTTGGCAAAAGAGTTTTTCACAAACATGGGAATGTGCACACCCCTGTTTCACATGTTTCAGATTGACGTGGGAAGGAACAGTCAGATTTTTGCCAAGCCTCTTTGCTCCCAACTTCACCTCCTTTCCCCAGAGAAACTCCAACTAAGATATTAGATCTGCCAGGCTCTCTGCCCCTGCACAGTATCTAATATGGCTAGACCATGTACATCTGATTAGCATTTTTTTTTCTGTTTTTACTCTTGAGGACAAAAGGTGTTTTCACACTTTGGGGTGGGGGGGACTGTAAAATTAACTGTCCCATTGTAATCAAAGAAGTAAGTAAAGATTCTTATTAGCCCACTTCATTTTTAGCAATTTGCCTTACCAGACTGCTGCTTTGATGTTTCTTCAGTGACGTTTTACTCGTATCTTACTATGCCTGTGATTTCATTGCTGAGTCAGGGAATCACCTCTGCCAACATGTTCCTAAGACAGATTCTTGCCTATAGTTTCTGTCATCTTTATGTAGTGAGACTTGCCTGCTTGACTTTTGAAATGATCTTTCTTGAGCGCTTCTCAATGAAGGTGGTGGCTCTCAGCAGGAGGATCAAGCCTCACCAAGATACACAAGCCTTGGTTCACAACATATGTAAAGCTGGACAGAGGTTTGTACGTGTACACGGGGAACCTGAGAGGCGCAAAAAGTAACTGCTTGGGAAGGACTTGATGTGAAGAAGTAGGTGGACAAAATTTTGAATCACTGACATATGTAAAAGGAATCACTTTTCCATTTGTAAGTGATTGGATTTCTAATGAATGCAGAAATCTCTACGCTCTGAGAACAGCACACAGATGATCTCTCTCCTGTATCCCAGCAGCAGCTGTGCACTATTTAATCAGGTTACATGTTACTGGCACATTTCCTGGTTTGTTTGTTTTTTGGCCCTCAGCCAGTCTGTATTCTCAACCTTCTACTTTATCCTTTGGGTTTGTGTTGTTATTTGGTCAACTTACTTCCTGGGCAACGGAGCAACGGAGCATGGGACATTTCCTAGTCATATCCATCCTGCTTGTAGCAGTTCAGCAGTTCCAGTTGTGCAGTACACCAGTGCCACCAAAGCTTCCCACCTTCTCGGCACTGGATTCTGCTCATCATCTGAATGGAGAGGGAAACTTGTCCTGCCAACATCACACCTCCATTTCCAGCTTGTACCATCTGAAAATACTTGAGCCTTTGCTAACTGTGTCTGGGCTCCTTCCTGCTCCAAAATGATGCAGGAGGCATTTCAGGCTCTTTTGGAGTTTGGGGCAGCGGGGGGATAAGGGGACTGACTGACAGCCTGTGTGAGGAAATATCCAGGTAACAAGTATATCCTGTGGTGCCAGTGTGGGGCCCTTTGGGGACTACTATTTTTTTTTTTTCCTGCAGAGGAAAAACTACCCTGCATGCAGCCCTGCTGAAAGTGATTAAGAGACAGAGAGATGGACAGGCAGCAGGGAGTGAGAGAGAAGAGCAATTTACCTTACTTAGACCCGCTAATATGTTTCTAGCCTATAAAGACAAGAAGAAATGAATAAAGACAGGCAGAAACAGTTTGTTTTATTAAAATTCTTGACAGCATTTGCTGTAATGCTCTTGTTAAAAGAGATTGAAAACAGCAAAAAGATGAAAGTGTCCTTGCTCTCTACTCAATACACTAATATGGGAACCAATACAATTGGCTTCCAGATAACTGTTCTTATTAGCTATATACAAATATGTCTAACTTAGCTGCCTACGTATCCCTCCTGTGTGTCTGATCACAACTCCTATCAGAGGCCTTTCAAACAAACAAAAAGGATGCTACCAAATCTGTGCATACTACATACTGTCCTTTCTTCCAGATACCTTGGTGTGATTAACAAAATCATCCATTCTGTTCCTGAGGTTAAATGATAATATATATTTCTAAATGAATTACACTTTGTGGGCATCACCACTTTGCGGATCACAAAGACTGCAGCTCACTGCAGCAATGCGGCAAGGTCTGTGAGGACTCTCTTATTAACTTGTACCTTTGGAGATGGCTGGTTGGAAAACAAGAATGCTATGCTAACAAAATGCTATAATTTTATTCCTTTCAATTTTAGAGCAGATGATGAGGTCTTTTCAGAGGCTGGAGTAGCTAGCTAGGAGTATAGGAATTAGGGCTATCATCAATATATGCAGTCCTTTGATGTGCAAAAGATCAGTAATTAATCTACTACCTGGCCCCGACAGATTACCCTCTGCTTCACCTTCGTCTTAAAGGTTTCTCAGGGTTTAGATTATCAAACTAGAGAGAGATCTCCCGTGAAGACAATCTTCATGGATACAAGAGATCACTATTTAGGCAGAGTAGAAGTCTCAGCACCACTAACTAAATCACCTAGAAATCAGCCAGAAAATTTTGTGAGACTGTTACACTTCTGGACTTTCAGATTTCATGAAACGATATCTTGTTGAATTCTGTGAGAACTGTTATACTGAATGAACTGTTGAACAGTGTGTGCTTCACAGTGTTCAAACTCCACTGCTAATAGACGTGGGAATGAGGAGAAATATTTGTATTCAACTAATAAGGAAACATCCCCTGCTGTGGGTAGAAGACATGCCAGGCTGGCATTTTTTTGTCTTCATATTGTTATTATTAAAATTGGAAATAAAGAACCTAACTGGGTTGAAGACCTGAACTTACCTTCTTAATATCAAAATGAATTTTTTTTTCCAAATATTTTGTGATTATTTCCACATCAAGCACAAGCTTTGATTATGTGCAATTCAGACTTCAACACATCCCACTGCCTTTTTCATTCCCAGGTCAGTCTACCAAAAGTGCATACAGCTGAACCTTAGAGAATGTTTCTGGAACCCTGGTACATCACATACCTTACCAGTCCAGATCCGTTCCTCCCACGTTCTCTGACAAGTGGTACATACACTAGGTTTCCTGTATACAGCATTCAGGTGTTAACCTTTGCTGTGAGAAATGGAGATTAAAAGTACTGAAGTTTCTGCAACTTGACTTTTTCAAGCAGTTTCTGATAATCCTACCATGAAATTACAAAAACAGTAGGACCAGAGCAAACATCACTATAAATTTCTCTTCCTCTATTTATAAAGGAATCTAGATAAAATGTAGATTTTTATCACCTAAATTAAACAGTTATTCTGCATGGCTTGTACAGCACTGTGCACGGACTCCATTTCCCATCCTTGACTTGAAGAATCTAGCTAATTTTGATGGTGTGCATGGCAGATAGATAGAATTTGGGCTTATTTGCAGTGATCTGCACACCTGTGCATTTCCCAAGTTCTTAGAGCTTCCAAGGAGTTTGTCCTTGTGCCAAGTGTACAAAAACAGCCATGTTACTTGCACTGTGAGTTCTCCACAGAGGAAGTGCACATAGTTTTTGGAGAGTCAAACTGTGCACTCAGGCTGATCTCCAGTGTAGCTGCCCATCATACTTCATGCCACAGTTGAAGTCTCTGGCATGTCTAGCAGCAGTCACTGTTACAGAAACCATTTCTAATGAATGTTTTAGAATCAAATAAGCCTTGGCCCATAACTGATTTGCATTGCTTCATTTTGCACACCATATTGCAACTGGTCTCTGGTACTGCAACATTTAAGTTCTCTTCATAGTGGTGCTTTTCTGTTAATTTCCTTAATTCAGGCACTTACTCCAAATTGGTTTCATTTTCTTTTGGATGATAATAGCAGGAAAGTTCTGCAATCACCCTGGGCATAGTGGAGACTCCACAAAATCACCTCTCTTCCAGAAATTGTTTTGTCTGCTGTTTTAACAAGAGCACTTAGGCTTCACAGCAGGTTAGAGGTTTTACCCCGATTATACTCACTTAAACTGCCACCTTTTTCTCAGCACTGACATTATCTATGACATATTGCTGAAGACTCTCAACAGAGGTGACCCAGTCCTATCTGCAACTATCATACAAAGTTAAAAGCTACATTTATATTTAACCCTTTTCTTTCTGATATTGCTCACCCTCAAGCTATAGGTGCTATAGATGCAGTTCTAACTTCACTGCCTAAAATCCCCTCTGGTCCCACTCCCCCACCAAAAAATCCAACATGAAACAGCAATATTTACTAACTATATAAATGTGTAATGCCTGACCAGCTGTACAGCCACCTGTTTGGAGAGGTCATAGCGACCTATCTTTAAAAAGAAAATCTTCATTTCATTTACAGTTTTAAGAGAAATAGTTACTCAGCTATTTCTGTCATTATTATTTATTACAAATCAACTCAGACCATGATAAGGCCACTATTGTACTAGCAGCTTACAAATACTTCCCACAATATTCCCTGTCTCAGGCAGAAGGTATTCCATAGTGATTAGAAGTGGTCTAATTCATGTAGTGCTGTCCTAAAATTCAAGAATAATAATAGATTTAGTTCCCTATTTATTTACTGTTATCCACGATTATTTAGTTCATAAGCATATCTCAGAATAACCTAGCTTTACCACCACTAGATGAAGGCTTCTGACTTTTGTAGCCTCATCTGTCACATAAGCCCTTCTTTTTGGTGTTCTCTGGGAGAACTGATTAAGGATTATAATTTTTGTTGACTGTTTGACCACTGTTCTGTATGCATTTCTGCCCACATAGGGGATCATTTTATCCCTAGTTCTGCCACCCATGCCACAAATACCAGGTTATGCTGCAGGGACTGCCCTTCGTGCAGCGGCAGGAATGCTTCATGCCCCACTGCTACCCAATTTTCAGGTTCTGTCTGCATCTGAGACATCACCCAGGCTTTTAGTAGCAGCCTCAAGCAAAGGAGAATCCTGGCTTATGAACCTATTTACAATTACTGCATTTCCAGCCTAGGAATAAACTGCTCTTAACCTAAATACTCCTCTGAGGACACTGAGCTTGGGGGAAGAAACATAACTGTGTTGTTTCAGCTGCAAATGGAATTGAGTAGGAATAAGTAAACCTAATATATACTGGGTAACTCTCTAAAGACATCAGGAAAACAGCTGGAAAGTTGCGGGGGAGGAAGAAAGAACAGTGGTAAACATAGCTAAACAATAATGGCCTCTTTAGATTGCAGTAAGCGTAATGTTTTCAAATAAAACACATACTACTGTGGCTATGAAGACTGTTAAGACTTCTAAAGCACAAGCTTTGTCCAAATGCTGCCCATTACGTAATATCACAAGGAAAAGTAAAACCTGAGCTTGTTAAAGCCCTACACTGCAGAAGGAGAGGAGAGGGACAGGCTGCTGGGGAAGGTTGAGGTGTGTTGGGCACAGCATCCGTGATGTCTCTGTGACTCTGTGCTCCAGGTGGCCTGGGGAGGTTATTTCCTCGCGCAGCTCCCAGTGCCCGGGTCTGCATGGGGCCCTGGGCGGTGAAGAGCCATGTCCCTCTTTACGCAGGGAAGGGGACGTGGGCTGCAGGGCCAGACGCACAGACAGCTGAGCCCAGCGCACACAGGGCAGCACTGCATCTCCGGCAACGCCACTGAGGACTTCGAGTATCTTGGGACTCACCTCTTAGGTGTGGAGAAGCTCATGAGAGCATATGCAAGGACTCGAGAGCAAGACGGAGACCAAGAAATTAAAAGCATGGAGGGAGAAGGGGATATCCACAGCCAGGTTGAAGCATTAATGTGCTCACTGAAGGCACTTGCAGAAAGGGACCTAAAAATCCTGTGATAGCAAAGTATGTGTGGGGAAGGAGTACTACATCCACCTAGATAAATCAGCTCGATTCATTTTATTCAACAGAATAAAAATATTTTGCCCCAACTTTTCAAGAAAACACTGAAAAATTAATTTAGCAAACTAGAAAGTGATAAAAACAAACAGACCAACATAGGCAAAGTTCATTAGTGCAATAAGTAGAGGAAGGGTATACTTTGATAATTCAAATTTGGTGAAAACATGCTCACTATGAAATGATACAGAATTCACTGCTAAATTTGCAGGGAAAATATTTTGCTTTTTAATCAAATCTACTTAGGTCAGCAAAGGTCTACCACTAAATCTTAAAGCACTTAAAGCTAGGGCCTTAAAGGAAGGTTTTTGGAATGCTCTGAGGGAATTCCTCTATAGGGAATACTGCTTGGGATCACTTTGTACTTAATGTATTTCATCATTACGTGCACAGCTTTATTGAGAGATTACTCCTTATAATGTTGGTCTTATTGAAGGTATTAAATAATGGATAATATTTAACTTTGGGTTAAGAATTCAGGGGATTGATTTGGAAGTCATAGGCAAGATACTAAAAAATAAAACTTTAATCAATAAATGGTAGAATAGAAATTATGCATGAAATATGTGAACATAAGAAGCATTGTCTTGCTCACTGATTCTGGTAAAGTGTAAGTAAGTGGCTAATCACTTAACAGTTTTACCTCTTTGTCTGAGCTTCTCACCAAAGTGATTCAAAATACATCTGCGCCTTGAAAGGAATTATCGGAAACCACTTTGCTTGACACTGCTGTGATGGTTATTTCAAAAGCCAGAGCAACCAACAGCAATACTCCCTCCTGCACAACCCTCCCCAAAAAAGACAGTACTTTGACTAACCAGGAGTCTTTATTAAGTGTAATGAAGTACGAAGCCAGTCATACGGACAACCCCCACTCATACCCACAGATATAAAAGTAGTATTGGGGGGGGGAAATACCTACAACTTAGAAATATATTGTGAGGCAATGTAAGGCGCTTCTTACTCTTCCTCTAAGAAGTTTCTAATGCTCAGTAAATCTGAAATATAGCATTGACAATTCAAAGTAAAATTTCCACATGAAGTATGATTTGGGTAAGAAATTACTTATATATGTGCTGAGAGGCAGACACACTGCCAGAAGTCTCTGGAAGTGAGTCCTCAGGACTCTGTTCCCCGGTGTTACTGAAAATTGCTGCTCTAAAGCCACAGAAGGATTTCACTGTCTGAAGAACTGCTGCCTTCCACAGAGCTGCTGAAATAGCCATCATTAGGAAATTAATTCAAGACATAGAACTGAGTGATAATAATGAGAGAAAAAAAACTTAAAATACAAGAAAGAATGAAATAAAAGGAAAATTCTGAAGATGACATTATTTGGTCCTTTACTAGACCAAACAGTAATACAATAAAATATTACACTTTTTTTTCGTAAATAAGGCAAAAATCAAGCATACGAAACAGTGATACATATCATCTATATCTGGGTGATGTCTGTGACCTCTGAACTGCTAAACAACAGTACAGAAATTTCAATATAAGCATGGCTGAAATAAAAGCAGATGAGATCCTTCTTATTAATTCCTTATGGAACCTTCATGGCCAACTTCATATATCAAAACTATATTTACCAAATGAGTAGGGCAAAAATAGAAAGGTCATTTAAGAAAATATACCAGTAAAAGTATGGGGTTTTTTTTATAAAACTTTGTATAGAATCTCAATTGCAGATTTTTTCCTTTTTCTTTTTCCTTCTTTTTCCAGTTCTAAAGTAACAGTTGTCACCGCACCTAAGTGCTCACTTCTCCCTGCTCTGGGCAGATCTTCCCAGCAGTTCAAGCAGGAGCCCTGTTCTGCTCTGCACTGCTTGCAGAGAGAGGGTCAGAGCTGCCTCTTTGCTCTGCGACCCGCAGGCTGGCTGTGAGGGTAGGTAGGTGCATGTGTGCACACACACGCTATTCTTGGACTTGCCTCTGCCAACATGCACAGAGTTAACGCTGTCAGGCACTGTAGTCAGTAAAATGGCTAAGATTTACATCACTCCTGGAAAAACAATAAGGCCAACGGTGCTCACTTTGAATGACCCAGGACCTTGAATATGCTGGACTATAAGCTCAGACTTCTTAGTGTCATTCCGTCAGTGAACAGCGGCCCAGAAATGACAACAAGCACTATTCCAATAGCTGTGTCATTGTCAAGGAGAGGATTGCCAGCTGACTTTCATCCCTGTTTCTAATGCAGCAGGGGTGACTGCTAGAAACCTGCTGTGGCAAATCACCCAGATCTCTCTGCAACTGTTGCTGAAAAAATTGAGCTTCTCAATTTTCAGAACCTTGGCCAAGCTTTGGTGCTTGTCCCCACATAGCATGCCAGGTGCGGTGCAGCAGAAGAGCTGCTCTGATATCAGAGGGACCATCCACACGTGGAACTCGTGTTCATATCGCTTATTCCAGAGGAGAGCACAACTTTGGAAAGATCTGAGATCTAATGCAGGGCCATACAACCTGTCCTCACAGATTTTTTATACATAGTTTATACATAGTGTCCACTTTTTAAGTTTAATAACTGTACATTCTTAAAAATGTGCCGTTTCCTATCAAAACATTTGGACCATTTCATTTATTATGAACAACGTGATATCCCATTTTATAACTTGTCAGCATCCATCTTCAGACACTTATTGTTGCAGTGGGTGACCACAAAGCCTGGTGAGCATAACTGGTAAAGGTACAGTCAAATGGACAGTATCACGTGGACAGTATGGAAGTGGCTGCAGTGAAGGCATTTGTAATTGATAGGTCACATTCGGCCATGCAACATAAACCACTGAAGTAATACTTATAAAATACTGGTGTCCTATTCTCATCTACCCAAAAGTGTATAAAGCAATAACCTGGCTTAATGCACAGGCACTATTGCCCTCTGCTGGATAGAATAATAGTAATTATTACCCGTAATAACAGGTTTGTCTTGCCTCACTTCCCTTGCTAAGGATCAGTAGTTTTTATTTTGTGTCTAGGTGAGTAACATGTACCTACAGTCTGTCTAGTTAAAAAAAAAGTCAAGGTTCAGGCATACACAAGAACATTACCACACACCCAGTCAACAGCCTTTCTCTGAACAAAGTCTTCCTACTGCATAATGGTTCAGCCACATACTCCCCATTTTTAAAAAATAAAAATTCATACCTCTATCTATGATTTCTAAATATCCAAAGAGGTCAAGAAGATGAAGAAATAGCCTTTATGTTAGTAGAAATGGGGCATCTCAGTATAGTAAGCGGGAGAGATTCAAAATGAAGAAAGGTCCTTGCACAAAGACTCAGCAGCTAAATTATACCAGAGCTAAATGGTACAAAATTACTAACATTGCAGCACTGATCCAGGAACCACCTGTGTCACTGGTCAGACAGTCACTGGTGCTACCCCTACTACTTAAAGCTAAGCCCATTCCTAAGCATCCTGCCATACATGAGCACAGCTGCTCCTCCTGAGGAACATACCAGCCCAAGAAAGGGCAGCGAGCATGAACGAGGCAGTGGGAGACACTGGCCTCCAGGAAACATGTTCCAGCAGCAAAGCTCTCAGAGCACATTTCTGGAGGACACCTCAGGACTTGCAACAAGCTGCTGGAAAGTGGGTCATTGGCTCACAGGATAGGCACAGCTCATGTCCCTGGAAGGGGGAAAGGCTGGACATCATTCTAATGTCCATGTCTAATATAGTCATGAGCTGGGCAAGAGAAACAATGAGCAAAGGCCATCTTCATTCTTGAATATATCATGCAATTAGCATAACTTCTGAGAGACTGATATGTTTCCTTTAACAAAATATTTTATCTTGGGGCAAGGAAGTCACCAGATAATTTCTCAGCATGTGTTTTGGCCTTATTTTTGTTGTTGAAATGATATACTTTACTTTGTCCCTCTTCAGCTTTCACTCTTCTAATTGAATATATATATTTAACTTACTGTTAGAGTCTGTTACTAGCTTTTGGCTACTACTGCAAATGGTATATTGACCTTGGTGAAACACAGTCTGCACACATCTGCAAAAAGTGAAAATTTTTGAATTTCCACAAACCTACATGAGCATGATCTGATTCTTCTTCCACAATTTCCTTCAGTTATATCAATCAGCGCAAAACACTAATATCTCACAATAAGAATGTGGCAACGGACCCCGGCAACAGAGAACTGTATTGCAGTTACAGCCTGGTTTGTGGTACACCTCGCTGCCAAAATCCCTGCTGGAACTGATCTGCAGGGTTTTCTCAATCCTACACATGGAGCGGACAAAGTGAACCCCAGTCTGTCTCCAGGAATTTGATTGCACTGTTGAGAGCTGTTTCTGATACCTACACTTTTAAAAGTCCACAGTAGAAATTTCTGTTTTTATTTTATTTTTGGAGAAACAGTAATATTTTGCTTTTGGGTAAAATTCAAATCAATGCAAACCTCATAACCCAATAAAATTTTATAGATTGTTATCCAGTATATAATTTGTTATACAATATCTATGTGCCTTCTGTTTACTGAGACATAAAGAATTTATTTTTTTAAGGCTGATTTTATGTGAAGGCTATATGAAGGAATAACCTTTCATACCTATTATGCCATAAACTAAATTACCCTTACCCTAAATCATTTGTTATGTTGTGGCAGTCTAATGACACCAAAGAAGGCAAACACAAACTGCGTGTAATTTTCTTCAAGAGACAACTTCTATTTATATTATCACAGTCTTCAGCTTGGAGCTTTGTAGGCTGCCCACATGGATTCTTCAGTGGATAACCTAAAAGATGCTCAGAGCATTAACTGAAGAATGTGACCGTAAGCCTCACGAACGCAGCTTTTTCACTCTAGCATCACACATCAGAGGATGTGTGTGTAGACAAGATATTAGGTATAGTTACTTACATTATTTTTGTTTTCTGGTAGTTTCCTGCTGCTGGATTGGATTAATACACAGCAGGATGAGTAGCCGTTACTTCCCCAAAACATTTGCACAAGCGGTAATGAAATACAGATCATCTCAAGTTTTGTGATTTGGGTAAAGAGGCGAAAGGGCTGGAAACCTCTCCGGAAAGAGTGATAACTACAACACCTGTATTGTACTGTATTGTAATGTATTGTACTTAGTATTAAGGCATTCTACTTCTAATACAAAAATTCTCTTTGAACATACATTGACCTGTACACATTTTTTTTTTGGCCATGGTCATTCCAAAGAAAAAGGAGTAGCACTTTGGAATAATTGAGATTTCTTTACTTCTGCCATTTCCCCTTTCCCTTCTATTCTATTCTATTCTATTCTATTCTATTCTATTCTATTCTATTCTATTCTATTCTATTCTATTCTATTCTAAGTCAGACACAGAAGCATAAAATCAGCTTTTACTGTAGGTCTTGCTTGAAGTATGAAGGTACTGGCCTACAGATATACAGATGGAGTATAAGCCTATTTACTGTGATGTGATTGTATCATAAACTAAGTGAAGATCCTAATCTTTAGAAAGCTAATCCAAATCTTACAGAAGTCAGTGAGATATGTTTCCCTGACATTCGTAAGGCTGAAACAGACCCTGTATGCTGTTTGTTACCTACATTAATTACTGTGTGATTTACCTTCTACATAATGTAATTGTAGTTGATATTTTCTGATGTATACAGATATTGAAATACATGTTGATGATCTTGCACCCTGATGCAATCTGATTTACTTATTAGGGAAATAAAAGGTAAAGACAGTGCATCCCTTCAGACCTAGTACTTGCTATTTCTCCTAATAAATAATAACCTTTTCAAGGAGGAATAATCCATCTATTTGTTAGTCTTAGCCTAGAACTGGTATGAAATTTGATTTGTGTGATTATGTAGTAACAATATTGTTTTAAATGTCAAGAAAAAACAAACAGTCCATTATTTAGTGGGGTTGGACTAAATGATCTCTAGAGGTCCCTTCCAACTTAACGATTCTATGATTCTATTATTTAGATCATCATCAGTAAATAGATGTTTTTCAGGAACAAAATGCAGGTCCATCATCTTCTTAGCATCTCTATTCAATCTTGCTGAAACTATAACAGATGCTTCTATAGAAAATCCTGCTCTGTGAGAGAGGCTGAGCCAGTGATTGGCATGACATGCACTGTAGCATCAGCAGAAGTTATCAGGCCTGCAATTTATGAGTGCAATCAAATATGCAGACGACAAGAAGTTGGGGAAGAGCTGCAGTATCTCAGGAAACAATCTGCATTATTAAGAACATAACTATAGTGAAATATGATTAGCATACAAAACTGTAGACAGGTCACTTGAAGATCCTCCTCAATGTCTCCTCTTCAAAACAGGAAGTGCTTTTAAATCCATTAGAGACTGAACTCTGTTTTAAGATTTTATAAATGAAATTCCAAATAAAAACCTAGAAAAGTGATGGAACAGCTTTACATACAAAACTGTAAGTGATACTTTTACAATAATTTTTGAGGAATCACTGGGAAGTGTTAGTTGGATTTGGAAAAGTACTGGAATTTGGCTTCTGGGGCTCTTTCATAGTAGTCTATACTAGCAGCCAGATAAACCTTGAAAGAAAATTTGGCCTTCAACATTCAGCTTATTTTACCACTATGGAATCCATGTATGGATTAAAAATGCAGCAACTGTACACAGAAATTTTCAGGATAGAAAATACAGAGCAGGAGAACAAAAGAGGTGTTTAAGGTTGCACATAGCTCCCCAGAACATAGTTATATTTGGAAGCACTTAATCAACAGAATCAACTGGGTCTTGAAAAATACCTTCTCCTCAAAATGGCCTTGAGTAAGATAGCTGTATGTTTAATTCACTACCATTTCTTTTTTTTTTTGCATTATAACAGATCATTTGGCAGTGTGTAATTTCCCCTCCATTATCATTTTCTGTGATTCAAACAACATTATTTTAGTGCCTAAAGAGTCTAAATGAAAGTTCTGAATAGAATGGTATATAAGAGGCTTCTTGGAATATCAATGTTGTAAGAAAACCAGTTTAAAGTCCTATTAGTTTTTGATATACAGTCTAATAGATGAGAAAACAAAGTAGAAACGAAATGGAGGTCCTGCCTCTCTTAAAAAAATGTTATCCCAGTAAATATCACTTTCTAAATATTTACATCAAGTCATGGAGAGGTTTTCATACAGGTAGATTTCATGGACATTCACATTTTAGAATGGTATGTTCTTAGAATCAATACATTTTAAGTAAGCACATTCATTAAAGCTGAAGCTATCCTAAATATTAACTTCTTACATATTAGGAATCCTAAGTAAAATCATTATTATCTAACGGCATAAAAAATTGAAAACTTTTTTTTTTCATATCTCCCTGTTCCTGACTCTTAACTGGTGTAAATTAGCATGGATCCAAAAAGCTCAAAGCAATTTCTATTTACACTACTGAAGTTTCCAAACCTGCTTCTCTATCAAAACATGAGTACAACTCCAGAATAGTAAGCTCAAGTTCAAATCTCTTTAGTGAATCCAATAAGAGAAAACATTTATAAATACTGAATACTATTCAAGCTAATATTTTGTAACATATTCTGAATCTATATAAATTGTCTGCTGTATATTCAGCAGATGCAAATTTATTGTTACTTGCATATGTGACTTGTTTAAAGTGCAGTATAGTTATCAAGAAATAAAATCATTTTTTAACAAATTATCTGCTATGTGCTAAATTGGAGTCCAGTAGTAATTAATGGAATAAAATATATTAATATTTCTGTTTATCTTTTTCTTTTAACTGCTTGGTTGCATTTGATAAGATTTGTTTTCTGAACAGGATGGATTGCAAAAGAAATTCATGAAGAAACAAATACAAATCATTTAATTATAGTCTAAGAATTACATCATAATCTGTAAGCATCATGATGCAATTGGCTTACATGGAACTAATTGACTTTGAAGGAATTTTTATATTTAGATCACATAAACATATGCTTTTCTGTATGTATTCAATAACATGCTCATAATAACAAAACTTCTCTTTCTATTTATATTAGTAACTGTAAAGGAAATACAAGAAATTTTGTACCTCTAGAAACTTTACTCTGCTTTGAAACATGACAGTCTTTCTTCTGAAAGACAAAATAGCATTAAGTATTTGCACAGCAAGCTGTTTAAGAAATACATGGCTATTTGTTTTTTATAAAATTCTAATAAATAATTTATCTTCAGAAATTGAATTGAGAGTAGGACACCTGTTCATTCAGTTCAGACTCAGCTGGGCAGGGAAACTTCCGCCAATTTCAAAACCCTCCTTCTTACTCCTACAAAGCATGGGCTGGCAGGTGTGCTAAAGTGCTCACGTTGGGCCTGTCTTTACACGCTACTCCTTGTGTCAAGGTGCAAAGACAACCTAGTTTTCAAGCAGCTCTGTCTGGTAATTATGCTTGGACTGTGGTGTCAACTTGAAAGCCCAATCAGTGCCATGCGTAGGTACTGCAGAGTTGTACCACAGTGAGAACAGGGTTGTGGATTGATTTCATCTCTGCTTTTCCATAGAAGGAGAAAATACTCAGAGATTGTTACCTGACAGACACTGCTTTCCTGATCATCCTTGCAAAGAGCACGCATGGTCTGCATGAGAAGATCTAGAATGGAAGTTCTTTTAGGACTGAACATAGAAACAAAGACAGTCTGATAAGACACATTTAGGAGAATATCAAATAACAGCTTCCTTGACAGCTTCTTGGCTTTGACACATCATCCATGCCACTGGACAACCAATAGCCATTCCCTCTGACACAGTAGTTTGCACAGAGCAGCAGTCCATTTGTTTTCTTCCATTCACAACAGCAATGCCAAATTGTCATACAAACTGTCTCACCTTAAACCAAAAGAACTGTACTCTAAGCAGTCTGCAAATATTACAGGGACAAGCTGAGAATCCTATAAATCTGCTCAGTGTAAGGAGATTTTCCTCTAGTTATTCAGTTCCTAATCATCTGTCAACCCTAGCGTCTCCTCTCTCTTTCCAACAGAAAACCTCCTATGGAAGAGGTACCTGAATTGGTGAAGCCATTAGGAATTCAAGCACTGTCCTCATCGGCTTTGCCTTTTTGTTGCCGTTTTTGTTTTTCCTGGATTCCACCACAATCCATATCAGTTGTTTGTGCAGAATAATCAGGTAATTTATACAGATGTAAATTCTCCGGATCAGTTTCATCTCTGTCTAGACATTAATATAATCACTCTGATTGCTGGACTGATTATTCTGCTTGCATATTCACTGTTCTATAGCTTAAGTTATACAGATCACACAAAATTAAGTACAATCTCATATAAAAATCTATTAATTTTTTTCTTCTGTTCTCAGTTATCAGAGATTTTGCATGCTTTTTGGTAATGGTATCACCAAGAAGGATCAGATTGGTAAAGATCATCATTTTATGCTGAATCATTTACTCATCAAACAATAAGCTTTGAAATTAAATTTACCTCCTGACTCACATATGCATATGCATACTGCTGATGCAGACATGCATGCAAATAAAATAATTATAGAATTCATTGTAGGCAAAAATAATGAACAGGTATAGTTAAACTAATCTTAAAGTCACCCTGGCATTATAGGCCTACCTGGCTTGTGTTTATATTATTTAGCATTTAACCTAGTCTCACTGCTGATCGTTTCAAATTCCCCTAACCTACTTGTATGTTTGTCCTCCTGGGTCAGCACAGAAATAGACAGGCTTCCTTATTTATGACTACAAAATAGTGTGTGGCTATTACAAATTCTAAGTATTCCCTGACAGCTCTGGGGAAATTCAAGGCTAGAAATTTACATTCATGGTGCTGTTAATACTTTCTGCCAGGCTGAATATCAGTTATTAATAATTTAGCATGCTTCCAGGTTGTTTTCTAAAATTAGCTTTGCTTTCACTTTTTGTTTTGTTTACAAATATGATCTCTGACGCATGAATACATGATGCAGGAGTGACAGGTGAACTCACTATTCTCCGTTTGAAGACATTTCTCTAAAATTCTAGTTCAAAAGAACCCTTCTCCAATACTTTGAAAAGAACTGAACTCCCTGATATTTTGCTGAACTACACGCTCATTTTTGGAAGAAAGTTTAAAAGGAGAATCTCATTTACAAATTTGACTGTCATAAAGTAAAACTCATTTAGGACAGCCAGTGGGAAATATGCCAAATGTGCCTAAAGCTCATTTTCTCTTAGACATTTTGCTTGTAACCTTTTTAAGGAAAAAAGGCTTAGACAATCACCTAGGCTGAGTGATTGGTGCTTCTGATACCACCAATAATTTCAGGAGAATTTTAGTAAAAGGGTCCCAGTTCTCCATGATAGTAAGTTTTGTGAAAATGTGTTTTGTGGAGAGGAAAGGTCTCTCCTCTCGCCTTCCTTCTCCTACCCTCCACGCCCTTTGAAGTAAAGACAACAGACTACAATCATATTGCATTAGCTGCTGCGGATTCCCCACAGCTGCTCCCCTGGTGCCTGGGATCCACAAAAACCGCCCACACTACTAGTTTCCCTCAGGTATGCTTTTCTCATTCCACCTGGCTCTAGAAGCTCCTGAGTCGATCATAAACTGCCAAATTTAAAACACAATCTGAGGGACGGAGGGAAGTCCTCTTTGGTTTGCGGTTTGATCTTTACAGGATAGCCAACTTGTTATTTATGAATGTAAAATCCTAGTGGACAAAAGATACAGTGCTTCAGGAAAGCTGGCTGCAAGCTCTCTTATGAAATAAATTGCAGTTTCTTTAGTTTCTTACCCTTTCTGGGAAAGGGAGACTAAATCACTTGCCCAAGTGAAGAGATTACAAGTAAATTGATCAGTACATTTGCAACTAAATGGACAAAAATGCTTGAACACTTATTTCTGCACAGACCAGGCTCTCTTTAATTTTTCCTACAACTTTGCTCTGTGAAACCTTTCTGTTCAACCTGAAAAATCTCCTTTTTCTCTGATAGAAAGTCTCAGGATTATTTGTTGAAAGATAGTGTTGTAAGGGAGTCAGGGAGCCAAACAGCAGACATATCCACCACATCATTCCAAGTACTCACAAGCACAATTTATGTCCTGCCTTCTTTCATACTTCGTGCCTGACACACTTTACAGGCCCCTTTCCCCTCCAGAATAGAGAATATGAAAAACAGATACTTAAGAAGTTAGTCTTAACATGATTTTTAAATAGAAGAAGCTGCTAGACAGGTGTTGAAATAACAGGTGTTTGCTGCCTGCACAGTGTGGAGCTCAGCATTAAGTTGTATAGGTGTAATTCAGAGGAATAACAAACAATGAGCAACAATGCAGAGAGAATGATCATTTTAGATATTAGAGCAATAAAGCAGAAATGAAATTCTATGCCAGTAAGTATATATAATACATCAAGAAGTCAAGAACAATAAAAGGAGGGACTCTCAATAAATGGTAAATTCTTGCCATACTCAACAAAAGGGATCTGTGAGCTATTGCAGGGGAATCCCTCAGCCATTATCCCAACAACTGGATTCAAGGTAAAGGCAGCAGTAGGTGTTTCTTGCTGAGGAGGCCAGACAGAGGATTGCTGTTATGCTTCAGCATAACACGGCATTTTGACCCTGACTGGAGTATTATATACAGATGAGGTGACCTGAGACTGCATCTGCCACTCCATGCCCTCTTATGCCTTCCATGACAGCCAGCAAAGCTATGTATGTATGCAAGGAATGCAGGATTGAGTGCTTTGTTACTAAAGGATATTACCTGTTTGAAAGGAGAGCACCAAAAAGATATTACAATATCTTTAATATGAATTTTAATAAAAGAACTGGGATATTTAATACAAAACAAACAAAAGATTAGAAAGAAAACAGAATAGCAGACTTTCTGCTGGCACAAATTAAAAGTGTTCTTGTGATATATGGCTCTTATTGAAAAAACCTCTGTACAAGAGGTGAAGGCTTTAAGACACTATTGTAAACATTTATCAACAATTCCTTTATTGGCACCCCTATCCTTGAAGAAACTTGCTCAGTATCTTTTGATGTCATTTTCATTTTGATTCTACAATATTGAGTAAATGGGAATTTATTCAACTTCAACTACTAACTTCAACTGCAACAAAATCAAGTTTTTTATCATTATTACATGGATAATACTTGCAAGGCTATTGTCTAAAGATCTTAATTTGTTACTCATAGCTATTGAGTAAATATTAAACCCTTGATGTGAAGAATAATGTATACTCTCCAAACTCAGAATCTGTGGACATTTAAAAACAATATGGTGATTAGTTTAGAACTTACCCTTTCAGGTTGAAGTTCAATGAAGTTCATGAAGAAAATGTTTTTCTTCAAGTACTGAATTGAAAATTGATTCAGACTTCTACCAAAGAGGTTTGAGCCAAAGATTTGAGCTTGTTATTAGACCTGTTCTACACATCTCTATGTTTGCTCATAAGTTACTACTACTTGTTGAAAATCTGCTGAATGCTGATTTACATAAAATATATTTCTCTTGTTCAGCTTACAGAAATCCCTGAAGATTAGGCTCAAGTTTCCATCTCATCAAACATAACAGGAAAGATTTCAGATATATGAATCGTTATTCTCACTGTAAAAATTAACTAATAGCAGCCCTATTTTAGCTGAACAATTTGAATTCTCACATTTGGCCCTTGTGTATCTGTCAGCTACAGGAAAATGGGAGCTGACACTGTAAAGAATACCCTGGATGATTCATGAATTTTGAAATCAAAACCCACATCTTTGTATGTGGTTAGGTCTACTATACAAGTGAAAGTGCTATCATGTTGTAGCACGTGTTAGCATTTTTCTGCCATGTCTTTAATATGATTGATAGATTCTATATGAAAATTGGATTTTGGGCAGTTTTGATAAAGACTGCTGCTTTGCCATATACTATGCTATTTAAATATTTAATAATAATAAAGATGATCACTTCCAGCTCCCCTCTATAGACATTCTGACGGCAGGTGATAACCCTTGTTGCTGGTACTGAGTCATGAAAATGAGTGAAACTAAAACAGCAGTATGTTTGTCTTGATAGTTGGAAAAATGAGTTAGACGACTTATATATTGTGTTGAGAATAAGCTGGCTTTAGACAGTTTTTTACTCTGCCATCATGGTGAAGGATTCCAAAATGTTTTAAGTCAACTAATGTATGTAATAAATTTTGCTTTTTCTAATTCCATACATACTGCATATTATACAATGGAAGACTTACCCTGTAAACATTAAGGGAAGCAAAGTGGAAAGCTCTCTATGAGATTGACACTTCCAGCATGCCTCTAGGACTTGTGTATCTGCAAATAAAAAGAGATGGTAGGTCAACAGCACACGGACTTTTGGTCAACAACTGTACATATTGCCTTTAGAAACTTACAGGGTTTTAGTTTTTCCTTCCGCCAGTTGCCGAAAACACGGTAGTAGTCACTGACTGCTGATGTCACTGCTGCAAATCTTCCTTTATGGTCATCTACTTTGCTGCAGGAAGCTTTTATGACTGGCATTTTTCTTTCTGTCAAACAACATCGGATAAATAATTACCTTACGTACTTTTGCCCCATTTAGTTTATAAGGAGAGTTCCAGGCTAACATTCCACTGTCGAAGGCATTTATGTTTATCCCAGTTTTACGAATTTAATGCAGAACACAATATTTTCCTAAAATCAGGAGTGATAATTTTTGCTAGGAACAGAGAACACTAAGACACATGGTTATACAGCTGGAACTGAAGTACAACTGTAGCTGTGTAAGAGACTTTATGTTTCTTGATATCACACTTCAGGATTTTAAAGATGAGGAGCTTACTCACTGTAAATGGATGCTGATCCTGGCTGCTGCCTCCAGGAATATCAGTAATGTATACTAATGTTCATGACACATTTTTAAACTTCTTAAACTGATATGATTACTTTTTACAGTGCATAGGATAAAATAGGGTGACATAAAAGCAATAATTCATTGAATATTTTAAGAGAAAATGTCTTAAGAGACAAATATTTTAAGAGACAATATTTTTACTACTTTAGCATTTTATTTTTGAGACATTTTTATATGGCCTTGTCAACCACATATCGTACTAGAGTTTGTATCTTTCAGTCTGCATGTTTTGGTCAAATCCTGCAAATATTTGCATTGATTCTTTCCTACTAAGATACAATTACTAACAGTTGTAAATGCCCATAGAAGTGTTTGTGTTGTTGCATTAAACAAGGACCACTAAACAAGGAACACTATCCATAGTGTTCTAGTGAAAACGTTTTACTCATTGCTATCTTCCCAGAACGTTAGCACAATAATACTAAAGTTATCTATTTAAACAAAAGCATATGAGGAATCAAAACTTTGACTAAAGAACAGATGGTGCATCCCCTTTGTTTGGCACCTTGATCATCCTGAGGCTGCTGCCTTATCCACAGGCATCATGAAGGGCCATTTATTTAGAAGCCAGTTATGACCTTTGGATGTGCTTATGCCAATTCCAGTGCATGTATTTGGGGAAGTGAGTGAAGTGGGGCCTCATCATACGTGCAAAACTAGAATCTGGCCAATTACTGCTCATCGGCTAGTAAGGTGCCTAACTAGAGAAGTTTAAGGAGCAAAGTACGTAAATTAATGCACAGGATTCCAAAATCATGTGAAACCCAGTGGGATTTTACAAGTTTGGAAAATGTTCTGAAGATCAAAGATTTAAAGCCTCCTGAAGGCTTTATGCGCAGAGTTTGAATTTTAAGTAAAATGCAATATTTTCAGTTTTCCTAGCAAAAACAATAGTAGCCAGGAATTAAAAAAAAAAAAAAAGGTATCAATACAACTCCTTTTGTGACAAAGAGAAAACAGGACTGATCAATATAGAGAGTGGTATAGATAAAAGGTACATCATATAGGTCATATAGGTCCTTTTTATTGTTTTTTTTCCAATAATTTTAAATAAGCGCTACTACGACATAGGCAAATCTTGCTAGAGCCTGTAGAGCCGCTCTCTTCTGCTTCTACTCTGGTATTACAAGTATTTGCTATTCACTCTGTTATGGATATCTGGAAAAGAGTTTGAGTGCAGAAAGTGCCTCAGGGATAAAAAGTTTGAAAAGAAAAATGTAGCGGTATATCATTGGCATTCATGAGAAAATTCACATTAGATACTTTCAAATCAGGTGCTCAGGAGACAATGTAGAGATCAGGAACAATGGTGTGCCAAGAATGCAAGCCTAGCAGGGACCGACTCAGCCTATTTCCTGGCAGATGAAGAATACAGAAGTATCTCAGGCCAAATTCAAAAGATAATATAGATGTGTGGAAGGTGGAGGGAGGGAAAGCTGAGGCTGCAAAATAAAAAGGCTATGCATGCACTCCCTGGATTACAGCCTCTTATCTTCACATTTTTATTCTTTTCCTCGTACATGCATTAGAGATCTCTTTCTATACTTAGTTACGTCAATATATCAATACTGAGGGGAAAGTCCTTTACTAGCATCACTGCAGAATTTGGCCCAAATCCCTATTGTTAAGCACCATTTCTTTCACCAGGTCAAAAACTTACTATTTCTGCAACCACAGCAACATTTTGCCATAGGTAAAAATGTCAATTTGCTTGAATTTAGCTAAGAGCAAGAATCTCATCATTTTCTTTTCCTGACATTTACCTCAGAAAGATGTCAGTTTGCCACCTGAAACTAACTCTTTTTTGCTTTTACAAAACTAACCGACAATTGTGGTAGAAATGTGAAATAATGAATATTTTCATGAAAGCTCTTATGACACAAGTAGTTCATT
Organism: Crypturellus undulatus; assembly: GCA_013389825.1. NCBI lineage: Eukaryota > Metazoa > Chordata > Aves > Tinamiformes > Tinamidae > Crypturellus > Crypturellus undulatus. The sequence continues at coordinate 318,606 of VWPW01020719.1, forward strand.
GTCACATATTTGATCTTTTAAACCAGTTACTTAAAAAGCTAGTCATTACTTTCAACATCATCTCAAGTTACAAAATAATTGACTACATATTGGCACTTATGTTAATACATTAAGCATATATCAGATCATTTTAATGAATAAAAAATACTATACTGGACCTCCTTATAAATACCATTCTGCTAAGAAAACAGCAATATAATTGCCAGTTTTGGGACACACCAAGTAAGAGATGTTCCCCTCTATAAGCAGAATGTCATGCCATGAAGTCAATGTATCTACTCACATGCCACATTTAGACTGAAATTTTCCATCTTTTAGATACCTAGAAATAAAAATTTGATGAACACAGTGCTTTTGCACTCATTATTTCCAGTAGTACTAGCCAAAGTATTTTCAGTGGGAATCAAATGCTGCACAAACCAGTTAGACATGAACTTTGCTCTACACTCTCTTCAGAGACATAACTGACCTAATGTATTTACCCTCTGTTCATTTCAACCACCTTTTTTCCACCATGATATTTCCACCTGTTTATAAGAAACATCTGCATCTATACATTGCAGACATCAGATGTGGATGTTCCACAAACATATATATCTTCTTCCACCACAGATAAGAAGAAAAATTGACAGCTAAAAAATATCTGAGGATTGAGTCCTTTTATACTGATTTGTTGTCTCTAATGGGAAAACAACAACAAAAAATGATCCTGACTACTTCTGTAACAAATATATTTGTATAAATTGCATACTGCTGGCAAATGGACATGCAATCAGTATTTTTAGGGCAAAATGTAATGTTTCCCACATGCTCATATTTAACATACTTTGTTTTTCATCTATCTACCTAGACTGACTGTTCAAACTGTGGCATAACAATTACAGTAAGTGATAGCATTACATCCAGAAAACAAAGACTGTGATGGCACAATTCATCTTGTACATTTCTTGATTTAATGCCAGTCTGTGGTTCTACTCTGAACCAGATTTTTCTTATGCCATAAATATTTCATTTTTTTCATTTATTCTTGATTTAGCTTGACAGTAAATAATCCCACGGAAACTGCTGTTGGAAAGACATTGTAAAAATTATTAAGTGCATGGTTGCCAGTTAGGTCCTTGTGTATGTCACAGTAAAGTAAGTAAAATGGTTATTTAAAGGAAATATATATACATACATGCATATATATATGTTTATAGTTATGATATTGTTCCATAATTTGCAACCCTAAAAGAAGAATTACAGTCACTATGATTAATCAATATGAATAAGAGAATTTTGGGAAATTCTTGATTCTTGATTCTCACAGTAACAAGTACTTGGTTTCAGAAGACTCAAAGAGAGGACAAGAGCAAACCAGGAGCTTTTCAGAAGGATCTGTCCTTCTAAGAAAGGGCAAATATCTTGGAAGAGGATAGATTTGGTTGGTTAACTAAGTTCACTGGTGATTTTTTTCTGCTCAGAATGTGTACTCACAGAAGGCACATGTGATGTGGAAACAAACAACCTGTCTTTTGAGCCATTGCTGCCTTTGACAACTGTTGCAGTTTTACAAAGGGTTGTGGTTGACGTGCACATGCAATAACTCACATGCTAAATGCATGCTGACCAGAAACAGGAAGTTTTTGAGAGAGAATTGAGGAAAGATAGAGCAGAACAGGCAGCATGCTGATGTCTGGGAAATACTTTTTCATCAATAACATCTTTGCTCCTAGCTTTTTCTTTATCTGTTCTTTTACTTCTGAAAATCCAGTCTCATTTTAGGAAAAGTGGTCTACATATACACATCAGAAAAGATACTAAGGTAAAAGGTCCTGCAGAGGAGGTACATGCAAACAGAAACTCCAAGGAAGCCCAGAGAGAAACCCATAGGACTGTGATGAACTGCCTGTTGTTACAATTGTGAGGGTCTCCAGTGGTGAGGTGAGGCAGTCCTGCTGCAGTGGGTACGGAAGGTAACAAACAAACACAACCGCAGAGGAGGATGAGCCACCGAGCACATACTTGCTGTTAGCTACCAACTAACAGAAAGCATTCACAGCCAAGAATTGATTTAATTAGGCGAGGGGAAGTAAGATGCTGTGTGCATCTTCATCCATGGTATTCCTGGCCACTACAGCAAAAAATAAACAGAGGTAGCAATTGTTCGTGGATTATGGTGATACTTTTTTTCTGTGAGCAGGAACACTAAGGGCAGTGTCATGTATCTAAGCAGAAGCAAATTGGTTGCTCACCTTTGGGAATGAACTCAAATAGAAGTATTGAGTTTTGTGAGGTTGTCTGGTGTAACAAGCAGAAGAGGACTACAGCAGAAGTAAGGTCCATTTAGCAAAGGGAGAAGGTAGAGTCACAGCTGAAGGGAAGGGCTTCAAACTACAGTCATCAAGACTTTGATGTCAGGTAAAAGGTACATCGAACTTGGAAAAAGTGAGAGAGAAGGCAGCAGGGACATAAGGACAGTCAAAGTCACAGGAGAAACAAAACGGCAAAGTGNTTTGACATCAGGTAAAAGGTACATCGGACTTGGAAAAAATTCAGATCTGTGAGAGAGAAGGCAGCAGGGACATAAGGACAGTCAAAGTCACAGGAGAAACAAAACGGCAAAGTGGCCCAGATGATGAGAATGTTATTTATCTGAAAATAAATATAAGACATAGGCAGATTTAACATGACATCTTAGTAAATAATTAAAATTCTAACTTAACTGGGAAACAGAAACAATAGAACTGACCTGACTGCACTATTGATCTAGAAGGGCACATCTTGCTTAGGAAGGACAAGGCAAAAAAAAAAAAAAAACAACTTTTTTTTTGTATGTTTTTTGCCCCAAGTATCAGAAGCATATACATTAGCTTGAAAACATTTAATTACAAACAGGAGAAAATAGTATGAGGTAAATATGATGCACTTTAATAAGGACCAGTACAGAGTTTTACTCCTAAGTAGAAATAATCAGTGTCCATCTTCAGCATGAACAGACTTTTTAAGGAAGGTGTTACAGGGGATCCTGAGTTGAATGCAATATAAAAGAAACAATCCTTTACAAATTTACAAATGTTTGAAAAGGAAATGGCTACTCCACATTGGGAAGGCCTTGGCAGAAATACTATGTTCAGATATGGTCAGTGTACTTCATGAATGCCAGATATTTTGAAAGAATCCAAAAGAGACAAGAATAAGATGTTAAAAATTAACTTAAGAGAAAAAAAGAGAAAAAAAAATCATGATTCTATTACAAGTTATGATAATATTCTTCAAGTATGGAAAAGCTACAGAAAGAAATATCCTCTGAGACCAGCCCAATAAACACATTTATATTCAATTTTAAACTGACAGCACTGTTCAAGTTTCCTAGTGAAGTTAAGGAAACTTCATTACCATAAGTCTTTAGCATAGACAAATATCCGTGAGCTTATTTCACGTGCAGTTAAGCTTGTCTGGGGGTAGGACTGTCTAATGCACAAAGGTGCCATCCAGCTCCATTCTCTGCGGTTCTATTCCAAGGGAATTATCCAAATATGTTCTATAGCACTTATGCCATTTATATTTTTAAATGACACTAAAGTACTTCTGCAGGCCCCAGACATGAGTGAAGTGAGCTCTTAGATTGAAAGGAAATCTGCTTCTTCTTCCTTCTAAACATTTGATCGTTGCCCAACTAAACTGGGAAAGGTGCACTGGCTTTATATGTATCTTGCCTGAGACGACCTACAAATTTTAGGTCATATTCATAAAAATCTATGAACACAGTTGGATCCCTTACAGAAGTAGAATGATTTCCAAAACAACTGAAATTCTTCACTGTGTGAAAAGCTTATCTCATTCATATCAATAGTAAGTTTAAGGGCTATGTAGTGTTTTTTCACACTAGTACAAAAAATAAGGCAAATGAGAAGACAATATAGATCCATAAATGTGGATAATAAGCATAATTTTGCAGTGGAAAAATTTCAGCATTTAGAAGGTTGAGAATGATTTCATGATTCTGTAAACCCATTTTATTAAGTGATTTCTGGTTTGTGCTGTTTTATGAACTTATTTCCAACAGTAAATTATTAGTTTGCCCTTCGGGAGTAAAGGCCAAACAGATTTTTGTATGTGTGTGTGTGTGTGATTTAATTCATCATATGGTTGTTGAAATGTCAAAGGAGATTAGAACAAATTGTTATGCAAACCCTTACAGGTACATGTTTCAGTTCTTATGAATAAATCTTAATTTAAAAAAAAACAAGATTTTTTTTTTCATATAGTCTGTGTAAGACAATTGCCAACTCTGGATTGTGAATGTTCTGACAGTGGATCAATGAGGGCTTCTGTTATTCAGTGTTCACGACAGGATCTCTTTTGGATCAGAAGCCAAATATGTGTAAGAAAGAAACACTCCAAAGAGTGACTAACATTTAGAAGGCAAGAGGCTGCATTTTTGCCCATCCCCTTCCTCCTAATCCAACAGTGTTTGGTGAACGGCTCATAGGTTTTGTTTTCTTGGAGAAACTCATTCCTGGGCAGCAGTCTCTATGAGACTGAGGATGAATGCATCTCAAATATTGCATATTCCTTACATTGACATTTCCAGCTGTCATTTTGTAATTATGTTGAAATGATCCTATTTGAACCATTTATTGCATTTGTAGTGTCTAACTCATCAATGATGCAGTAAAATATGACTTTACATAGGGAAAATTGGGATATTTGCTTTAACTCTACAGTTTAATTACCCCGTATCTCTTACTGTTTTTACAGAGTATCAGGGTAGTCACAGGAAGACACACTTTACTTTCCACTGATTGGATGGGATCCTCCTTCTTCCTTGGAAAATGGAGATGGTGTTGCTATGGAAACTTAATAATTCTGCTGCCATTCATGAGCTGCAGCACAGGTAAAATGTTCCACGATTAGTGCTTGTGATTGATAAATCTGTATCAGTATCGTAATTCTTTTAGAAAGGAGACACAATTACCAAAGCTAACAGTACTTACTTGCTTGAGCAAGTGACTAAGGAGCTTTTCATTGGGATATCCTTTAATTTTCAGCAATACAAGCTGCTACTTTTGAACCAAAAAAACATGTTTTGAGATCACAAGAAAGCTGTACCCTAGGAAACAGCTTTAAGAGATACTCTAAACTACCGCATCACCCTACAACTCAAACTGAAATTTCTAAGTTCCCTTTAATCCTCGCAGGATTGTCCATGCATGAACTCAACATCAAACAACTTGCAATCTCAATTCTGATCTCTGAGGTCTATTACTTGATCAACTTGCAGAATCCTTTAAACTTTTTTTATTTAGCTTATACAGAAAGTTCTAGTCCCAATAAAATTATTGCATTATCTATCTGCAATGGATTTTTTAAGATAGAACTGTTAGCTCAATGACTTCTAGCCAGAAACTATAGAATTTAGATACTTCTCATGTGAAGCTGCTGCAGGGCAGGGAACTTAGTTAACAACATGCACAAGACTGACTTTTCTCAGTCACAGCATTAGCAATTCTCAAGTAATCTAATGAAGCAAGGTAAAAAAAGAACACCTTAGTGCAGTCTATGGGAGGATGGCTGCAAGGATGGATTTGATTCTACACTTCAAGAATTATCACAGCATTAGCACGCATCTGTATTATTAAAATATATTTAAATCACATTTAACTTAAGGACAAATAAAAACATTGATTTATAAAGTTCAAATTAGGTAGGAATGATGTGAGTTATCAAGACATAGGTGTCAATAATGAAAGGAAATCTTTAATGATCGAAGCAAATATAAGCCTTTCCTCCTTCTTTGTATCCAGTTGGCCCCTAATGGGTCCTTATGGGTCCACCTACGGGGTACATAAGGGACAGGCTCTTATGCCCCCCGAGCTGTCACTGATCGAGGTCCTGGGCGTGCATCCTCAGATATTATTCGGAGGAGGAAAGATGGTTTCTGGATGAGGTTAACTGCTTTATTCCCATCTCTTTTTTCAATTTCCCTGATGCTTAATTAAACCATCAGTGGATTCTTAGCAGTGTAAGGTAAAATGTGCACCTGTGTCTGGCTGGACATCGTTTGCAGTTAGAGTTTGGTACTCAGAGCTTTTATTCTTTGAGACTTTCTTCTAACTAAAAACATATATTTTGACAATCCTACTTTACAAAATCATATAAATGAGACTAATACATGTGACTCATTACAGACGAATCTAAGACCAGACTCTGCAAAATAGTAATTGTAGTCTCTGAGGTTACAATGGATTTGGGATGAAATGAACCTTCACACTGGCTATGATGGAAACCATGACAACTGACTTTTGTCTATAATTAATGTATTGAACTGTAAATAGCTGTTATGTTATTCACGTATGTACAAAGAAAATGGATTAAAGTAACCTCAAATGATACTTACGTACTGCATAAGTCAGAAGCCGTTTGAAATGAACTATAGAAGCAGAGTGCAGACTACAATAGTACTTCAAAATACAATTTACACCAGACAATATTTTATCTAACAGATTCCAGTTAAAAATGTAAATCTCAAGATTTCACTTTCCATTACTTGAATAGCAAGTGCCTCTTGCAGTAAGAAGCAGCCAATAGGTTAAGGATTCCATATTAGAAGTCCTTCATTTAGGCCCAGGTATGCTAAATTTAACATATTTCTGACCTGCTTAAGAACTCGGTCTTTCTTCCATTGTCAGCCAGCCCAGCACAGCTATTTTGCTGTCACTGGGCTCTTCCCTTATGCAAATACTGGAGAAAAAGTCACATATAAGTACTGGATACATGGCACACATTCTTCCTCGTTCCCTAAAATGTGCTGAAAGTTCAATGCCAAATGCTCAGCTTTGGTCCTTGGTCAAAGCAAGCAGGAAATGCTTCAGTACTTCCCCAGTGCTTCTCATGAATTGTTGCCTTCTTTGTTAGCCTAAGTACTTGCACCAATTTTTAAGAGTATAGGATACCCCTATAATTTATTCATTGCTGTTAGCAGTTCTGAAACACACTGCAGCTCTGCAATAAATATTGTTGGAAAAGCAGTACTATTTAGCGATGGACAACATCTTATTTTTGCACCTGTGTTTCATGATTCCAAACATAGCCTTTCTGTTCCTTTACTTCCACAGACTTTAAGTCTTCAAACAATTTCTCATTTTCACTGTTTGTGCTACAGGGACATCTTTTAATGAGACCAGTATCGTGATATCAGCCAGCAGAGTTAAAAGATATTAGCAGCTCACTTTTACATGTTCAGTTTTGTATTGTTTCCTTAATGATAGGAAAAATTTAAATGTTCTATATTTCAAGGACCAGGAATAAATCAAAAGAACACATTTGTTCTGGTCTGGCCATTATTAAAAGTAATAGCAAAAGCTCCTGCATAGTTCATTGTGATAATTCATACTCAGCTATAAATTAACTTATCTCCATTGATTTCAGCTGAGTTGTGCTGATTTTACTACATGGCATTCTAAAATGTGCTTGATGTTAATAGTCAAACAGGGCTTCTTTGGTATCTATATGAATGTTCCACATCAGACTAGACAGAATGCAACTGAGTGAGAAAATCAGAACGTAGGCAGGCTGTTGTGCAGAGCAGTCTTGTGAGCCTTGGGCTGGGGTCTGGAAGACAATTCAGCTTGTTAGATGACATTAGTCAGTCCTTGCTAGCTTGTTTCTGTCTCTGTTATATAAAACCTGTAGAATGAAAATGACAGTGATCTGTGCGTGAATGTTAATCTAAGGATTACATGTTCCATAGAGCAGAGCTAGATATTATTGCCAAGAAAATAAATGCCCATTAAATTACTCAAAAAATTCTCTGTATTCTTAGAATTTGTGGAAAGAACATGGAAAGAACAATATTCTCTCCGATTCTTATTTTTCAAAAGAGCCTTTTTTTATGTGACTCACATATTTATGTGACTTTGGTGGGTTTTTTTTTCCTCTTACTGCCTGAAGGGATAAAGTAAAATAAAATAATGTATGCATGCACAGTGACACAGTGAGGGAATAGATTAGACTTTTTTTTTCCATAACCCACTGCTATTTAAATGAGATAATCTGATCTAAACAGAGCACCAGAGGCAAGAAGGGTGATGAAGATAAACTCAGAGATCATTATTTTAAATTCTGTGTATTTACTATAAGGACATATGACAGCCGTCCCTTTACACGCTTGTTGAAATTTAAACGCTGCTTGATATTAATATGTTAAGAAAGAACTCCCAGTTTCCAGATTAGAGATTCAGGCAGAATTTTGAGAAGCTGATTCAAACAGAAAAGTGGCCAGAGACTTCAAGAAAGAATGTTTTTGTCAAAACAAACCTGGTCCCAAGTCTTCCTCTTATAGCCACTTCTGGCTTTTCCTCTGCACTCTACAATTATTGTGCAAGGCCAGCTGACAACAGTATCAAAATGAGAGAGGAGCTGCCTTATGCCTGGCACATGAGACCGCCTACCTAGTTCTGCTACAGACTGCCTATGTTTCTGTAGGCAAGTCATTCCTGTCCCTCAGTTCCCTCATTTGTCAGTAAGGATAATTCTGTGTCTTACATCTTTCTGTCTTGCCTAATCTGTTCGAAACCTCTTCAGAATGATGCCTTCTTATGAACATGGGGAAAAAAAAAAGAAGTCTCAGAACCATTTATAGGTTCTATCTAGTGCTGTAGTTTAAATAAAAATGGAAATTCAATCCTAATAAGTTGCAACACCATTTTACCTCTTTCTCCTATTATGGGCTTCAGGAATGTTGCATAAATACAGGTTACAGATCTTAGCAGACAAGAGTTACAGTGGCTGATCTAAAAGTATGATACTGGGGGAATAAACAAGAGTCCCTAAGTACCAATACATGTACAGTCTCATTTTGGGACTAGTTTTATTGCAATTAGCTGATATAGACAATTACTCAACCCAGCCACTGAGCTTCTCTGCTTCAGTCTTTCACAAACAGTTTATTCAAAACTGTTTAGAACCATTTGCAAAGAGGAAAAGAGCTGCTTTCTAATTATTTCTGAATTTCCTGTCTTCCTCTTGGACCATTTATCCTGATTTTCTCCATGTCCTTCTCGTTGCCAATGGCTGTCATAACCCTTCTGATACCTGGTTCCCATGAATTTCTGTCTTGGGCTTAGCTTTTCAACTGTCCTTTACTCTGATGGTCTCAACTTAGGTCAGCAGCAAATATTTCTTTTGAGAGGTGAAGAGGAGGAAAAAAGAAAACATCAGTAAAACTAGAAGGGGCTTAAATTATCTACAGAAAAAAATAATATTAAAATCCAAACTAGCTTGTCTTCACCTTGGAAATGTGTCTGTAACTATACTTTTGCAATGTCTTTTGGTTTAGTGAACCAAATTCAATTGAAGACGCAACAGCAGCCTCCCAGGCTGTATTCTGGCCTAATATTTTGAAAGGGCTAAATTGGAGAGCAAAATTTCCTGATGTGAAGTGTCCTGATGCTCCTCTGGATCACAGCATGATGAATATTGAATACCTTACATCACACACACTGCCTGCAGTCTCTTGCAGATTTATTGTTAGCATAACAGTACCTTTAGGAATGGAACAGCAGACCATATATTTTAAGACAAGTGACATCTCTGCTATTTCTAATAGCAAACTGCGGAGATGAACTAGGCCGGTCTGGAAATGTTAAGGTGTCTCTGAACATACAGCTGCATTTGGAGACCCACCAATGAGTCGGAGAATAATAATAACTGAGCCTTCCTTGGACAAGACGGAGTGTCTCCTGACTTGGGAAACAGGACTTTGAAAGCTGTATTTCTGGAAATGACCAAACACCTGGTAAGAGACAATCACTGGTCATCCAATTGTCTTCTCAGAAGACTGAAAAGTGATATTTAAAGAAAAGCTTTATTTACATCTTATGGAAATGTGCCGTGTGATTCAGCTCATTTTCTGACACCACTGAGCAATAAATATACTTTGGTAAAACAAAGCTAAGGATAATATCGAATGCCTCTGAACATACACTAGGCTAGATGGCAAAAGGGTGGCGAGGAGCCCCAGAAAGGTTTACAGACAATATCCCTATAATTTCCAAGACAACTAAGTTTTCAGGCTATTTACAAGGTGCAGGAATAAGAAATGTGACTATATCTGGGGATGGATGGGCTATGAAATGATTTAGTTACTCTGGTTCATGTTAATAAGCTTTACCTATTCTGTGCCTTTAGAAAGACATCATTAAGGTTTTACTATTTACATCACAGCTCTACGCTCATTCATAGTGAACAGAGGGGGATGCCCAGAGTGCACTGTTTTGACTGCAGAAGCTTAAGGAAGATGCTAGCTCAGAGAGGTCCTTTCCTAATGGTAGAAGCTGCTCCTCCAGCACTGTAATCTATGGCCCCGGCTAAAGCAGGCTGTAGGACAGACTCCTACTATCATCTTCCTCTGGGACCACATTTGCCTTTCCCTTCAGATGAAACTGCCCTAGTTGTTCCTCTGCTTGATGTGGGTCAGCAATATTCTAGGTAAAACTTTGTTCAGGGAAATGCTGCATATGTGCTTAGTACAATGCCAAGACCACTTTCTGAGCTAAAAAAAAAATATCAGAAATGTCATGAGAACATCTGCAAAAAAATGACAGATAGGAGGGGGAAAAAACTTTTTCTAATCACTCAGTTTTGCAGACATCACATTTGAGAGTTATCATCACAATTATTATTTTAAATGGGAGAACAGGCAGTCACAGATACTGACCCGCTCAGCTCTTGTTCATTTCTAGAAGGTCTTGCACAGAATTAGTTCCACCATCTTTAATTTTTAGAACAAGAATAAAAAATCTTACTATTTCCATCTCCTGTCTTATCAAAACCACAGTGTTACTATCGTAAGGGCAAAAGGCAGGCAAGATAAGGCAGTATGTGAGAAAAGTGAACACTCTTCGCTGTAATGCAATACAAAGTAGGACCCTCTTAATGCCAAAGGGCTGCTCAGGAAGCCTGTATACAACTTCTTACTGCACTGCTGACTGCATGAACTGGGTGATGTTACGAAGCACCGTGGAGTTAAGATAACTCGTTCCTTCCTTACTCAGTTTCAAAAGGGATTTATTCCCAAGCGTTTGTGGTTTCAGCTACTCTGGTAGCTATGACATGAAGCACATGTGGGAAGAAGTGTCAATACAGCAATAAAAATTTCAATAAAAAAGTGACAGCCTATATTAGTAACAGTTAGTGTGATGTTGAGAAAGACTCATCATTGTTATTTTTATGCTTCCACAGGTTGTACTGGAAGTCTTACCACTGGCTATCAAAAGGAAAGGATTAGGGCAATGCTGAACATGTCAAAAGAGGACACCTATTACATTTTTGAGTTTGTAAAGATTTTTTTAGCTTTGTGTTAAGACACAAAACAATCAGAAAACCATCTCTCAATTCTTACTTTGAGGAGTGCATGAAATATATTATTGAGATTTTTTCAAGTATACCCATATTACATCAAACTGACCTGTTGAATACAAGGAACAACAAATCACTTAATATTATATAGCATCGGTATGCTCAGCATTATAGAATTTATACTTCCTTATAGACCCAAGAAAACTGTCTTGTCTTTTTCTGAATTCCTTCAAGTGCACAAACATACAGTAGAAAAAGAGGTTTAGATTCAAATAATTGTTTGAGGGTCAATACACTTTTAAATTTTAGGTTGTATTGATTTAACTGTCAGAAAGATATTACTTACAGTTCTTACAAAATATGCCAGAAGCATGCCAGAATTCAAGGAAATCATTATTGGAGTTATATGTTTTATATATGAGTCTATTGTATAAGTCTTTTCTATGGACCAAAAAGCCTAACCCACTTAAAATACTCGTTTAAATAATTACTACTTCCTAAATCTCTTCAATTAGTTATTTTATAGTAGATGAAGTTTATATATATATATATATATATAGTGAATTTTACATAGTTTCTGTTTTATATCAAACCATTTTGTCTCTTTGTGTGAAAGGGTTATCAATTTTGGAAAATAACATTCTGGAATTTTAGAAATGATTTATTTTTCTTCATTTTTCTGTATGCAACAGGTTCAAAGAAAATTCCATCTAAGTTACTGAAGTTAGGTACACCGCTGTCTTCAAGACAAATTCTTGCACCTAATATGAATTTTACTTCCTGCTATAGAGATAAAGCTGTTGTACTTGCCAATAGCATGAAGTAAAATTACGTAAAATTTTGATCATGGACCTCAGTAATCTTTCAAATGCAAACTGAGTCCTATGTGAAGTTCCAACTTTCCTGAATAAGTATTTTTCAACAAAAAAAAAGTTGACTGAAAACTCCCTATTTTCATATAAGCACAGAATAAGGTGAAAATGTACATTTGTTGTAACCTCCCACATTGCAAAGGACTTTTCTCTTGACCTACGTTCTTTTAGGATTTGACTCATGACCATTAGAAATAAGTTTAGAGCCACTGCCTGTGTTCAGTCTTTCACTTCTATAACAAGCCTAACTTTTAAGAAATGATTTTGCATATGTCACCTGAAGTTACTGTCTCATTTTCTCGGGTGTTTCAAGTTTTCCTTTTTCTTTTCACTATTAGAGTAGGGTTCTTCATTTACAAATGCAATAGGCAAATATTAGAATCTTGTATGTTAAGATATAAAGGATAAATTAAAAACCCTAATCTTGACTCAGAGATCTCCCATTTCAAAGTTCAGAACATTGCATCTTAGTCCAGCACACTGTTAAGGTAATTAGACAGTAATAAAAGGGAGTATGCTCAGAGCTTAGTGATCAAACCCTTTATCTTTATATCTTTTGTCACTGTGCCTGGATTAAAACACCAGCAATTTAAATCATTAATTTTTGTTTGATCTGAATGATAGACTTGCACTACATGAAGTGAAGAGAAACAGAGAGGTAGTTTGTAACTTTTCACTAGTGGAAAAATATGTGAATGGTTACTAAAAATGAGAAAGATTTAATCTGTTTTCAAAAAAAATTTAGAAATGAAAAAAAATGATTAAATCTATTTTACTTAAGTAATGGAAACACAGGAGTCTAATTTTTATGTTATTTAATACTACCATCCAGCAACAATGCACATACTGACTCCAGTCAACATCTTGCCCACTCACTTTTAAGAATTATAACAATGTCTGCTACTTACATATAATCACAGACCAATCATCCATTCCATTGTTTGCAGAAACTTGGAAATAAAATGTCTCAAGTTATCGATTTGCTACTTCTTTTTCATTTAATGACTATTGATTGCTGTTTATGTGCCTGTGTTTCTTGTAGAGCAGAAATTAACACTGAAAACTTCTTGGAATTCAGTGTTCATACCTATTTGGCATTCCTGAAGAATGCTTGCTACCACATTCAGTGTAGCTTGTTCTCAAAAACCTTTTCAGCTTTCTACTCCAACTTCTTGTTAGGAAAACAAACAAACAAAAAGATTAACATAAATACACCCCCCCCACACCACACACATACCTACACACTTCCCAAAAGAAGAGCATTCAAAAGCAATGGATGGCTCAGAGATTATATTCGTCATCATTCTAAAGTTTTTTTTTTATCAAAATCACGTGAATACCTGTCTGGGAGATGTTCCCTCTGCTCTCCCTGCTTTGGCAGCAGTAGTGCTGCTTAGGGAGAAAGACCCTCTGAGATAGGCAGATGCTAAGATGCTTTTGCATCATCACAAAGCTTTGCTGGTTGTTTTTTTTTATGCACTGTTCTCACTGTATCTCAAGTATATTTTTCAATTGGGTTACCTTAAAAATGGATGCAAAGCTTATTACTGTTTGGGAAAACTACCTAGAAAATGGGAGCATGTTATAAAATCAGAAAACAAACACTGTCCATTGGAATCGGCTTCCCCTTTGTTGAATTGCTATATGCTCTTGGACAGATATTTGTTTATATGGCTTGATTGTCCCAACAGACATCCAAGCTGACATTCCTTCCAAACTGCAGCATATTCTGCATCTAATAAAATTTGCTCTGACTCACCTTGGTAAATATCTGTGTATTTTAGAAGGAAAATCTACACAAACTTTGACTTATGTGGTTCAGCGGGCTTCTCACCAACACAAGATTGATCTATGGAACACAATTTCTTCATCCTTTAATAATATCTTCATTACACTTTGTAGACTCATACCAAATAGTTTCACTGATTAATTATTTTTCATATAGCTTATAAAAATGTACACCAATAAGGGCAACATGAAAACAAAATTGCAAGGGTCAACCTAATAAAATCTTCTCTTGCTGCGCATCAAGCAGATTTGTATTTCATTCATATGTAAACCTAATGAAATCATTGATGATATAATGCACCTTAAATCACAATGCAACACCTCCAACTACTTTTCTAATTAGATTTATTCTGCTTTATACAGAAAGTACTGGAAATAAAGGAGTTTTATCAGCACCTTTCTTGTAAACATCTGTATTTTTGCAAAGCATAAATAGCTTGCTTCAGGCCAGAGAATATGTAATCATTTATGCTATGTTTTCTAGATACACGCTAGGTATTAAAATACATGTCCACCTGACAAATGACCTTATCTTCTGCGACTTGTCATTTTCTAATTAGTATACTCTTTTCCCCACTTTATTAACCCTTTCCTGAAAATAAGCTGACAACATAGCAAACTCTATATGTGATTCTGAAATTAAAATGGTGGGTACAGTTGTACTCTATGAATCTGCCTTCGAATAAAAATATGTCTCCTTAGTATTATATCATCATATCAATATGATTGATTGTATATTGTAATAGATTCTATTCCCAATTCTATGATTGGCTTCCAAGGCCTACTGACCAGTCACAGCACTATCTTGTCTTTAGACATTCTAAAAATAATTATATGACATTTAAATTGTATCGTGAGATCTAGTGATGAAGAATACTTCCTTTAGAAAAAAATATCTTGAAGTACAGAAGGCAAACAAGAAATCATTTTTTTTTATCATTTCTCTTGGATGTTTCCTTTATAAAAACCCAAAATAAACATTAACTATAAGATCTGAATCAACATAAAGTTTATCTGGATTCCAACTTTGTATTTGTCTTCATATATTTTCAAAATGTAATTACCTTTTCCAAGATCTTCCTCAACTCAAAAGCAAAAGACCAATACACTAAAGTATATAAGGAGCAGAGGATAAAACATCTTCTCCACATACTGAACAGTTTGAGTGTTAAAAAGACATACTTGTCTCTTCCCTGTTCTGTTCAAAAATTCATTTCTACTCAGGCAATGTTAAAATTGTACCAACCGTAAATGCTTCCACCTACTATCATCCCCAGAAAAAAATTTAGACCTCAGCTTTGAGGGTATTTAGTGGAGAATGAAGCTCAAATTTCCCATATGACAAAGTAGCACTCAAACCACTGAGCTACTTTGGATTACTCATGAAGGGTTAGGTCTGTGTCTCACCTGGAGCTACTCTTGTGTTCCTGTTTTGAGACTGGCAGAGCTCCTCCAGGCAGGCTAAGGAAGAAACTGTCTTCTGGACAAATCCCAAGAGGTCTCAGTATGACTTAGAGTGCTGAGCTGGGTCATTGCTGTCAAAATTAATAACTTCTAGAGAGGCACAGAAGGTGCTACGTGAGCTTTTGTATAAATACCTCCCATATCTAAACTTTTAAATACCTCCAGAAAAGGCAGAACTAGACTGAAAATTTTTAAGATTTGAAATTTAATTCCTTCCAAAGCTAAATATCAATTTCCAAACTATATACTGTATAACTCATAGTAGGGTGGAAAAGCAGTTATCCCAAAGGGTAGATTAATTCCTACTGAGCATTTGGTCCATAATCCTTAGCAAGAATAAGAAGTGAATGTGTAACCAATCGATCATTTCATTGTATGTAGGCATTTAGAGTGAAGGAATACTGAGGAACAAAGCTTATCTACACTTTCCACCTCAAACAGCTCATTTAAATTTTGTTTCTTTTAAACCCTAGACACCTTTACTTCAGTTGATGTATTCTACAGGAAAGATGCAACTATGCAAATGATATCTAATTCATAAGAAAAAAACGATTTTTCATCAGCCTGAATTGGAATGTTTACTGTAGACCTAAATAATAAATCAGTCAAATTTCATAATAAATCAGTGAAATTTCATACTGTCTATGCAGTTTTAGAGACAATAGACACATGTGGAAACACAAATATGGAGAAAACAAACGTATCACAACAAGATGTGTTGTAAATAAAGTTGAATGCAATTATTGAGGAGAGGAGACAGATGTAATATTTTTTTTCTTTAAAAGTATGTACTCTAAACCTGGATAAATTAGAAGAGTCTCTACAATTGATTATGTCATCTCACAGAAATATGTCCTTTACACACTTTGTTGCAAGTCTGCAGGTGTTACTGTACCATAGACATATTAAGTATCAGTCAAGATGATAAAATTTTCCAACTAAAGTCAAGCAAGCATATTCTCAGCCTTTTGGGACAAATCTTCCTAAGGATGGATGACACCAGTCTATGACATATGGACTGAAACAAAGGAACACTTCACAGACATCTATATTGCCTTCCTACTGATTTTTGGTCATAGTAATGACTGGCATTTAGTATTTAAATACCAAAAACCCATTGACATCAGTGGATGAAGAGCCTGAAGTAAAGTGCAACACTGCATTTGTGCATTGTTTTTGAAATTTACCATCAGCTCTAGCTCTTTTGATAGCTTTTGATAATTTATTTTAATATTTCTCATGTTTTTGAGTTTCTGTGTTTCTATATGAGTACATTTTATTCTTCACGTTAACTCCGTAATTCTAATATGTTCCATTTCCCCATCCAAACCCCAAATTCCTCATGATGAGAAGTAGCCCTCACATTAAGTGACATTCTTTGACAAATTACAGAATAGAGCTTTCCTTTCTTTTTAGTTCTGCTTCAGTCTGGATTCCACCACTGGCATAGATGAAATGACTAATCCAATTTCCCTCAATGCAGAGAGTCCTCTTGCACTTCTACTCTTCCCTGAATAGTTGTCATTTAATGCCCCGTTATCTCAGATGGCACTCATTTAGTGGTTTATTAAGCAGTAATTTAGCAGCTTGTTATCAGTTCTTACAGTAGGTAGGAAAAATATGCAGTCCAAGTATGCAAGATTTCCACTTCTGCAGAATTACAGCATTTTTGTGATTTTTGGATTAGAGAACAACTATTAGAAAGCTAATACATATGAAATGTTTTTTGCTGTATTTCAAAATTGTTCCTGTATTAAGAACTCATCAGGCTATTCAGAATGTAGATTGCCCAACCTCTATTTCTGTTTCCAGTCCAAGCAGTGAAACTGCACAAAATTGCACAGGAATCAATGGACTAAGGTAAGCATAAAGAGGACCTAAGCTTGGATTTGGTTCTTCTTCCTGTATTCTTACTATTGTTCCTGAAAAACTTACAGGTGGTAAGAAGGTTTGTGACATAGATTAGCTTTCTAGGGCTCTTGAAAGAGCATGGATGAGGAGGAATTTAAATGAAAGCATGGGGAAGCATAAAACACCAGAGCATACTCTAAGCATTAAACAGATTAGCATGGAAGGATCAGTGTAAATCCTAGCTGGAAAAAAATTGTTTCTTTGCAAAATAAGGACAATCAAGAAAGGGCAAATACATCTTTCCAGATCAGGATGAAAACCAAAATATTTTCATTAAAAACTGATTTTTATTTCTTAAAATTCCCAGATCATCACAATATAAAAAATATAGTTAAAAGGAAGAAGCAAGAAAGATTAAAAGGGTGCCAGACAGTTAAATGATAACAAAGGTGGATCAGGCACCAGAAAGATGATTTGTCATATCTGCTTATGAAAAAAAAATGATATTTACACTCAAATAATTCCCGGATCACAAACTCTACAGAGGTCACAAATGCATCTTCTGTTGAGTTCTTCCTTTTTGATCTCTGCTCCAAGACTTTCAATACAGTCACAATCACTTCTCTATCACCCTGCATTTTTTTCTCCACTTTTAGGTGCTTCTTGCTATTTATACTGTTATTCTTTTGAAAACAGATCAGAAAAAGATCAGGGTTTTTTTTACATAAATGAAACAGAACAGTAATAATTTACAGTGAGATTTCCAGTTTGACATATATTGGTAATATTGATATTAGTCTCTCTAAAACAAAGAAATATATTGTCTGAGTAACTCAAATGCTATAAAAAGTACTTTCCTACTGAGCAATAACCAAGTTATATTTCTCGCTTCTTCAAAATTTTAGAATACCATTACTGTAACTACTTTAACTTCATGTTTGCTCAGAGAAGGATGATCATGATCATATTAAATAGTCACAAAAGACAATGGTTTCAAATAGTGGTTTTTGGATGATCTATAATCATTTGCTTTGGCAATTTTATTCAAGAACATTAGCACTGATCATTTATGCTGTGTTCCTAATTATTTTTGAAATATTGTGCTCTTGCTCATGCTGAAATGCCTAACGAGCAATGTGGTACGTTATTTGGAAATGCAATGTTCTAACTGTTTTTTAATCAATGAGTGATAATGATAGCTTGTGTTTTGACTTTTACTGTTTAATTGCTAGCAATAAAACAGATCTTAGCTGATGATATTTAACAGAGTTCAGTTTCATTTATCTATGTTTATTCTATTTATTTTAAAAGTGCCTGGGAGCTTTCAGTGCTTGACACAATCACAAAATACATGATGCTAATTGTATTTAGGTTGCCTAATATTGTCTGCAGTAAAGGATTATGATGCCCTTTCATGGGCAGCTATTGCACCTCATTTTTTTCAGTAGGCTTCTGAAATGCAATAGATGCCCAATGTTGGGGGTAAGTTCCATGAAATCCCAAACAGATTTGCCTGAGATACGGGCATTTTAAAGCACTATTTCCCTTCTGTTACTTGTGATTGTCAGGAATTTTTTGCTAGCATGCTAAAATAATAACTAAAAATAAATATTCTAAGTCTGAGACAGATCTGCAGATGATACCATGCAAGAAAACCTAACATTAAGACAGCCATATTGGCTTGAACTAAAGGTTCATCAGGCCTACTGCATGGCAGTCAGCCAACACTACAGAACAGTGTGAGCGCACAGAGAGTACACAGCTTGTGTCATGTGTTTCATAGTCCTCTACTTTTATGCCATGTGCAAAGCCTCACCTGAGCTGAAAGGGAATGATTTTTTGTTCAGGATAGGGGAGATGATCAAGCCGAATTCCTCTGGAGCAGGGAAGTGTTCCATGTACCACATGCCACAAAGCAGTTCTCTAATTCCATAGGCCCAGGAGACATTTCTGCTTGACCCTTCAGCTTCCTGTCTGTCCAAAAATAATTTTGCAATGGATTATACCTGATTTTTAGGTCAGGAAAGGCCCATTTTTTGGTTCGATTCCAGACAGTATGATGACAAGCATGTGTAAACCAGTCAATATACTATTTTTTTCCAAGAATGTCCTGTTTGACAAACTTAATTTAAATTAGGACCTTCCTTGGGTTTAACAATGTGATAAACATCTCTTGCTTTCCTTTCCAACTGTATTTGAAAAGATGAAGATCCTTTTAATCTTGTCTGATTTGACACTGGCTTAATTGTTTGAGATGATTTATTTCACAAGATTTTATTCCCAAAATACCTATTATCCACAAGTACAAAGTTGGTGGCAACCTGAAATTTATCAGACCCTTGTCCTACATATTTCTACCTTGATATAAACATTGTGCTACAAAAATAAATTCTCTCTGCAGAGTTTTATCTTATGAGCTTTACAATCTAGAATATTTTTAAGTATTATTCCAGAATTTAAATCTTTCTATAAACATACAAAATAATTTCTGATTTCAATTCAATTCAATTCATTCATGCCTGTTATTTAAGCCTCAGGGGAAAAAGTGAACATCTATGAAGCAGCCATTTTGCCTCAGTTACGCACAGCAAATAAGCAAGATGTAAATAATATGCACAAGAGCTTAAACACTCACCTGCAATTGAAGTCCCCTATAACGGTGAATGTATCTAGCTTTCTACACGGTCTAGGGCTTATAATACTGTAAAAAGCAAAATGCTACTAAACATTACCACATTTTCTACTGAACATGAATGGGAATTACAAATTGTGTCCCCTGGACAAAAATGAAGAATTGTTTGCTCTAGTATATTCAAACTATTTACAAACAAGCCTTTTTCACCATTTCATTTTCATTCCAATCTGGCTGGATTTTTGCTGCTAAATAGCTGTCCGAAAACAATGCAGTTGCCACCAATGTTCAATAGCTATTGTATATAAAATTGTTGCTTTTTTCAAGCAGGTATTTAGTAAACCAATTATCATTCATTACACAGTATAGAGATAATATGAATAGAAGATCCAAGAGATATTCTTAGCAAGTATCTTTCCCTCCTGGACTAAACTCTATGTGTATGTGATTTTGCTTGTATGGATGGAAATATTCTACATATATATACACATACATAAAACCAGAATAAGTATATCTTACATAGCACAATATCTGCACAGAGAACACTAAAAAAAAAAGGAAGTATCAATTGTTCATATTTTTTTCAGGAGAAGTTTGATCTGATACTCACTGAAGATTGGCATGATTTCAGTTATATTCACTACTACAGTTATATTTCACTACTATATTTGACTACTATTTTTCCAACAGATTCCACAAGTTTTTCTGCTATGGGGCAAGAAGAGAGGTAACATGAAAAGATAGCAATGATTTGTAAAAATGATCCCAGAGATTAAAAGGCTCAGTTCTCCTGAATACTTCACACTAGAAAAGGAAGCAGAGGGGAAGAAGACATTTCAGTCTTAGTGCTAGTCATGTGGTTTATCCTAATACAAAGATGGGGGGAAACAAGAGAGGGATGAGGAGCTAAGGGAAGGAGGCAGTGGAGCCTTCGGTCTCCCCTTTTGTCTCCTTCCATCCACAGAGTCACTGGCTGGAACTCCAGGGTTGCAAAGCAAGATGCTTAATTAAAAGATGAAGGTGATATGGTGCTTAAATGTTAGAAGAGGTTTTTTTTTTTTTTTTTTTTTTTTCTCTTTGGGCATAAACTGAGTTGTATAGCTTGCTAATTTATTACATAATCATTCAAGTAAATGTTTCCTCTCTCTCTCCCTTTCTACTGAGCATCTATCGATAGTGGCAATGGCGTTTTGGCATCCTTGCACAAATATCCAGAGCTGACAAACACTGGCAGATGCAAAAATTATCTGAGCTTAATTAATCAGGATGCTTCTAAGATGGAAAAGGACAATTACCTTTTACACACACAAAAAAGTTACAGGAACTAAATGCTGGATTTATTTAACTGGTAGGATATTAAATGATATAGCTGTTATCTTTTCCTGTATTGTAAATTATTGAATTAAGCCTTCAGTCAGTCTGGCAACGGCTCCAAATGAATATTATAACAGTACAATGCAGCAAAAAGAATCTGTCATCGAATCTAGGTCTCACTTATAGCTGAAATTACAGTGAACAAAATGGTTGTGCAGTAGATTGGAAAAGGTTCATTACTATTTATTCGTCTTGCCTAGTAACACAAAAACTAATGAAATTTCATTGAGAAGCGCACATGTCAGGATTACTATACATCATAAAGACACATCCCTCTAACTTCATTGTGGATATTTGTCTCCATAATTAGATGTCTGTTCCACAATAGTTCTGTATCTGAAGGACACGGCCAAGTTCATGACATAAAACAAATCACCTGCACGAATGAAAAGGCTTCCTTTATCTTGTCTGCATATCGCAAAACAGCAAAAAAGCCTTCAGAAAATCTTTCCATAAAAGCAATGAAGTCACATACGGTTAGTAATCTTAGTGCAGGAGTAACTAGTCTTGCTACTCACAACTTTTTCTTTTTTAATAAAATATTACATTATTGTTAACATTCACGCATTTGTGTATTTATAGCCACAATACTTATTCAGGGTATAGCATCTTTATACCTATCTCCATAATTAATTGTCTATAAATCTCTGTTCACCTGCAGCCAAAGGTATAAATTACTGAAGCGTCATTGAATAGCATCAAGAGAACATCAATTATTAGGAATTTTCCTACTCTGCAGCTTTAACTTCTGAAGACTGGATTCTTTAGGTTTTTGTCTTGAATATGGTTTTATGTGAAATTTGTTATTGTCTTATAAATAAACATTTCATCACATTTTAGAATTTAAGAGATTTACAAGTACTTATTTTGAAATTAGAACATGCGTATCTGTTAGACCAAAACACAGCTGAGTAATATATTCATTGATATTCAATTATATTCACACAATGCTAGCTCTAAGTGATGAAACAGCAATTGGTAAGAAATGTTTTAAGTGTCAGATTTTGACAATATTTTCCATCGATATGTGTGTTTAATTGAAAGATGCTCATAATTCAAGATTCCGATGATTTTGCACAATAATCACTTATTTCCTGTGATATTTTAGACCCTGGTTTTACATGCTAGATTTTGTTTACCTTAACAGATGTTTTGTTAGTGTCTAAAGTAGCATCTTTCTTACATTTTTAAGATCCAACCAAACCCAAACGCAGAGCCCCACAGAAAGGCAGGAGAAGACTGGAGTAATGCAGGTGCTTGGGCAGATTGCTCCAAGCAGGTTGCCCATCGCTCACAGCTCTGCCTCCTTTCATCCGGCTACAACCACTTTTCAAGACTCTGGGAAGGGGGGATTGCTAGTCTGCTGAGAAGATGCTGAATTGAAGAGATGTCTTGCTCTGTTCAGTGCTGTATTACAGATAGCTTTGTATAGAAAATATGGGCTACAGCTCCAAGCTTCAGTTCATTATGGAGAGCGTCTATGACTTCATTAGGGCCAGTACTTCACCCTACATGTCTCCTACATGCTTATTTTTCACACTACACAAAGAGAGCTAAGTGCCTTTCTAATTTCAGAGTCTGACAGAGACAGCATGAAGTTTTACCACTAATCCAAATTTGACTCTTTCAGTAGAAACTGAAATGTCAAAGGAACCCAGTCTCTCTGAAGGGAGAAAACAAATGAAAGCTGAAGACCTGCTATATGATCCTACAGGTTTTAGGTTGCTTCTGCTGTTCAAACCTATAAAATCTCTTAATTTTCCTGTCTCTGTAGATAAATTTTATGGTTCACAGTCTGATGGCAAACTGAACATCTTTGAGATAGAGTGAGGGCCTGCCTCCTATTGCCAGTGGAGCCAACAGAAAACAATAGTTTTGTTTTCTTTACAGAATGCTTTCATGCCCCTTTCCTCCTTCTCACTTTTTTTCCCCATCGTCTCTTTCACTGACATGTGTTATGTTTATGCTTTCCTGTAACAAACCAACACTGTCCCACCCATTACCTTTCCGCTTGCCTCAGTCATACTCATTTTCATCCTTTAGATCCAGTTTCCTTTAGTTTCCAGTTGAAGAAAATAATCATTCTGTCCTGGTTCTGGCAAGATTAAACCAAATGCCCTAATGCTTTTGCAGGAAAAACCTCACTCACATGGAAAAAGTGTAATTTAAATTAAAAATGGGTCATAAAATTCCCTTTCTTCCAATTAAAACTTACTGAGTTGCAAAGACAAGTACACAGATTTGGAAGGTATTTGTGTTTTTCATATTTTTTCTACTATTGGTGTCATTAAAAGGTAGAAGTCTATAAGTCACTTGACTCCAACTTTTTGCAAGTAGTGACAGGTGTTTTACTATCATACTGATTTAAAAGAGGCCTCTTAATCAGGTGTCATCTTTGTCCCATAAAGTCATATTAATGTTTAGGATGGGATATGAGGCTCTATCTTAGGCACAGTAAGAAAGATTCATTAGGAACTCACTACCACTGGAATTTACAGCCTTCCTGTAACACAATACCTGGGACAAATTTTTCAGTTATCTGGTATACTTATGTGAATTTTAGTAGTTTTGCATTTGACAGCTTTTTAGAGTACCAGTTATTCTGGTCTCTTTATTTTTATGATCTTTCAGTAAGGATATACTAATATGCCACATACATATCTGCCTAGGCAGTAACATGACTCCACATCTTTTTCATAATTCCGTGTAAAGCACATGCGATGTCACTCTTTTAGTATTCGAGTTTTTTTTTTTTTTTTGTACAGCACAAGCACAAAAGGCTCATCTCTATTAGGATCTCAAAATATTATGGCAATAAAAATAATAAATTTAGGAACAGCTAACAATACGCACTTTGCATCCCTCCAAACAACAGAACTCTGTATTTCTGGGCCTTGAGCAATGAATTCTCTTGAATTCATGTATTTGGAGAATTCACACACACTAAAAGCATAATATGATTTTTCTACACAAGTGCAGTCGGTTGTTTCCTAGGCCAGTTTCATTTTCACCTAACTGAATCTATCCAATAAGAGTAAGAATAATTACAATGCCACTATGCAAAGAAATCATAATAGAAAGCAGAATCCATGATGGAAAAGGGATAAAAACAAGACAGCTGCTGTGCAGTACTGGCCTATGAGGTTATCTATAGACACCTATAGATTGGGACATTGCCAGTCCAAATTCTACCCAAGTTTGTACTGCCTAGTATTTCCAGATGAGCTAAATATGAAGCCAGACAGAATAAGGTAAGAGGAAAGCACAGGATTTGGGTGGCAACTACATCAATTAAATGGGAGCTACTGATTTTATTTCATTAAATTGATTCTCCTTGCTTGGATGGGGCAGTACCTAAGTATTTAAATAGTAACAGTGACTAACCAAGAACTCTTGACTACGTCTGACCCTACTATCATACCTCTATATAACTGTTGTATACGAAGCAATGAGGGAACAGCACGGTCACATTCTCTGTAGATATATAACTATAAAAAAAACAGGCTTCCTTTTCCACTGTTAGTGTTAAATCTTCATTTTGGCTGAAGACAATATCATATAATGAAAAAAGGAATGCTGGACTTTTACAGTTCAGATTTGGATTTCTCAGACTAATTAGTGTCTTTACTGAGATCAAACTGATTTGGTATCACAAGGAAATACATTTCAGTTTCATATAAAGCATCTCATAATTAGAGTTTATGTCTGCTTTTAAGTACCAGGTTAAGAATTCACACCCAAGTTTTATGAATATAAAGCATAAATTTAATTAAAATATTTGTATTCCAAGAGATTAAAAAAGTGTGAATTCCTTAAATCTTATCAAAAGCAAACATATGTATCTCTGGGAGAAATCACAGTGAGTTGTAGTGAATCTGGGGAAGAGGAGGATTCTGGAGAATAGATTTCTCTATCATCAGAAATGCAAAAAGAAGCATCAGGAAATTAGAAGTGACCAATCTGACCTTTTGCATTAATAACAGAAAGACTCACAGTACAGAACTGGCTCAAAAAGTACATCATTTCTCACAAATTTGGTAGTATCCTCTGATGCAGATCCTGCTGCAAGAAAGGATATTAAAGACAACAAAATGACAGCATAAATCCACTTTTACTAAAAGTCAGAAACAGTATCTTTGTGATGGGGCTGCAGTAAAGGAGACTAGATAGAGTACATGTAAATTCCTATGTCCACTTCTGACATAGTAAGGTATTAGAGACACTGAAAATATAAAAAGTTCAAAAGTCTGTGAATGACAAATGAATCTAAATTCCATTTAAAACTGCTAATGGGAATTCAAATCAGCAAGCCAGATTTACATTTCTATTCTGTTCCATATTTCCATTCTTTAATTTACATCAGCTAAACCAGGCATTTTTATATGCTAGGTAGCTCACCACTGTTAATTCCAGACCCACACAGCTATATCAATTTTGGAAATGGAACATTTTTCCTAACTTAACGGGTTGCTTTTAGCTTAGGAAGGTAATGAGAATGATTAACTTGTTCAGAAAATAAACACAGAAGGCAAGAATAACTCCTACCTAAGGAAAGATAAGTCATAGGTAGCAACAGGGGGAAGAGAAGTCTCAAAATCTGGCAAAAGAGTAGAAATACAAGAGCAAAATGAAGAGATAAAGATTATTTATCTATATTCAACTGTAGTCTCTGACAGTGGTTTTGCTTTGCTCCATATGTTTAGCTCAACAAATTATCTTCTCCACAATGTGAAATCGTACACACAATGTGAAAGACTTCCATAAGCAAGAGAAAAACATTTATTTTACTTTACAACCATTTGACCCATTCCAGCAGTATCTGCTTTCCCAGATGTGCTAGGTCCAATTCTCTACCCAAAGTCACAGAACAGGAAATATTGCTGCATCCAGAAAATTTGGTTTTGCAATCTGTAAAAAGGTATTATTTTAACACAAAATCAAAAGCATGATTCTTTTTAGGTATCTGAGTAACCAAAGGCAAACAGCAAGACGATATTTGAGATGCTGCTTCTTACATTGTTAGCTTTGTATTTTCTGAGATTTTCACCTATGTCCACTAGTTATGAATAAGTCAGGAAATATCTGAAGCCTACTTTAAGTTCACAAAGAGCTGGAATAGTTCAATAGAACAAAAAAAGACCTGTGAAAACTGATATTTTTTTATTTGATTTACTGCATTTTATGGTCCATTATGTCTCTTACCACATAGAATGTTCAGACAAGTTTAATATTACCTTCAAACTACTAGCTCATCTCAGCTGTTTTACTAGGCTGACTTATTTTTATAACATACTAGCTTTATATCCTGAAGTGAGTGGATGATTTTTTTTTCATTCTAGGATAACCAATGTATGTCCATTCCATTTCCCTTATAACAAGAGATAGTCTTAAAAATAAGAAGTCTCTACCCAAAAAGACATTGTGGTATTGCGGTATAAAACAAATTAATCTTTTTTGATTGCTACTTTCAATTTTACTCCAATTCTCTAGAAGGCTATTTCTCACAGATACTGCTCAGGAGAATTTACTCTCAGCTGTGCAGATTCTGTAGAATTATGAAGATTATGCAGTGTAGTGTACCAGTAGATATGCAAGTGTACTTCAAGCTCTCTCAGTCTCTCTTGAGAACTGAAGGATGATCCAGTAGCAAAGCTTTGTTCAAAGATCTGGACTCATTTCTCTGTTCTGTCACTAATTTTAATTTGCCTTCATGGCCAAGAAGGCCAATGGGATCCTGGCCTGCATCAGGAGGAGAGTTACCAGCAGGTCCAGGGAGGCGATCCTGCCCCTCTACTCAGCTCTGGGAAGGCCGCACCTGGAGTACTGGGTGCAGTTCTGGGCTTCCCAGTACAAGAAGGACATCGAGCTTCTAGAGAGGGTCCAGTGGAGAGCCACGAAGATGATTAAGGGACTGGAGCATTTGTCATATGAGGAAAGACTAAGCGAGCTGGGCCTATTTAGTGTGGAGAAAAGAAGGCTGAGAGGAGATTTGATTAACATGTTCAAGTACCTGAGGGGTGATTGTAGGGAGGATGCAGCCAGGCTCTTCTCCGTGCTGGCCGGTGACAGGACAAGGGGTAACAGGTGTAAGCTGAAAGACAGGAAGTTCCACTTCCATATGAAGAAGAAATTCTTTCCTGTGAGGGTGACAGAGCCCTGGAAAAGGCTGCCCAGAGGGGTTGTGGAGCCTCCTCCTCTGGAGATCTTCCAAACCTGCCTGGATGCCACCCTGTGCCATGTGCTCTAGATGTCTCTGCTGGAGCAGGCGTGTTGGACTAGATGATCTCTAGAGGTCCCTTCCAACCTTAAGCATTCTGTGATTCTGTGATTCTTTGATTCTGTAATTTTAGATTATAGCTCTAAGCAAATCACTTCATCTCTACAAAAGCTTCACTGGAAGAATTTCTTAAAGCTCTGAGGGAATAAAAGGGTCTCACTTCGCTCTGCAGCTCTGAGGTGTGTTTTTGCTCCAGCAAAGGAACAAAATCACACAGTTATGCACCACACTGTTCAGAAGTATTGATTAGGTAATATAAATATGAGGAAACCATCATCTATTAAAAGTTTATCCTCCTATAAATGAATCTGAAATGATTTAATTGATTGCAGTCTACGTAAGAAGGAAGTGCTCAGTAAGTCCAGTATCAAAGCCTTAACACAATTCAGTGGCTTGGAAGAATACTGGTAAATTTGAATGCATAATGTATAGATGGACAATGAAACAATTTCAGAAGAAATAACAAGAGACAGAATATACTACCTATCACTTAAGATCTTTACATTTAGACAGGGGGCACTAATATATGCTCTTTAAGTTTTTAACTTAATAAAGAATTTACAGGGGAAATTTTATGATGTTCTATAAAAAATGGATTTTAAAGAAAAAGGAACATGAACTTGTCTATGAATTCATAAAACACACAGTTGATTTAAGTCTGGACATATCAGTATTATTTAAGAAGCCTTACTTTTTCAGAGAACTATAGAATGCAGCATATATTGGGAATATAATCTTTAAAAAAAAACACCAAAACTTAGATTCTGAAATGATCAATCCAGGATATATTTTCTATAATTGATGAGTACTATTTTCCAATGGTTGTATGACAAAGTTTAGGAAAATACATAGTCTATCCCTGCCTATCCCTAACTACTTTGTTAAAATAGTCCTTCCATGGTTCTTGTATATCTAATGGTAAACTGCAAAATACAATATATTAAATCATTGTTTATCACATGAATTCATTAATTCTCTTTCTTCACTGATGTAAATGTATTAATGAGGAAAAAGACCACACCAGGAGATGAACCTCTGATCTATATGCACAATTTAATAATCTCTGTACCATAGTGATTAAAATGATTATGGTGATACTGGGAAGAATTCATTTGCTCCAGCTAAGCCAACAACTTTTCATTTGTTTTGAAAAAGAATTATAGAGCTTAATTGGGAACCATGTAATGATGACAGTGGTTATTTCAGTGATTGATTCCAAAATTAAAGAGAACTGGCAAACTAAATACAAAAATACAAGAATATCCTATATGTAAAACTGGAAGGTCCAGAGAGGATGCACTATATGTAAATTACGAAGTATGTCAAAATCCTGACTGCTGCATACTACTGATTCTTAGAAAAGGCTCATGGATCAGCAGCAGCTGAAATGTTGCTTGTCTTGGGGAAAAAAAAAAAAAACAACTCCAACCAATCACAGGAAAACATAAAAAACAAACAGTGCAGAGGTATTCAATGGTTAAAAAAAAAAAAACAGCTGCAATTGGTAGGAAGAAAATATTAGTAGTCCATAGCTGCGTCTAAATTCTTATTGTAGGTTTCTTAATGTAAAGAAGGCAAAGATTGGCAGACCCAAATAAATTAGTCAATGCTATTAAAATTTGTTCATAGAATTCAATTTCACATTGTAATGAATCATTTCTCAACTTTAAAAAACAAGTTTCCACTTAAAAGGCCAGGATCTTTCTTTGTACATGTTTGCTGAGATTCCCCTTGGAACACAGACTATTTTTCATCAGTCTGAAAAACTTCTCCAAAAGAAGCCCTGTATAGAGTCTGACTACATAGCAAAAGTTCTCTCTCTCAGGTGTTAGGAGTAAAGCACAGCTACACACAGAAATATCAGATCCTCCTATGGAAAACAGTCTGGTTACACAGACTACAGTAAAATTCTAACACTTGATATCAACTAGCCTTTTAGCTTTCACTACGTTTACATCCGTGTAAACTGATAAGCTAACATTTTCTAGGATTACACTTACAGTGAAAGTTTGCTTCAAGGTGTTTACTGTGAAAGCTGTCTGCTACACTGCTGTCATTGTCAGTAAGTTTATCTCTGCAAAGAAAAAGAAACTTTATGTTATATTATGATCCTTCAGATAATCACAAGGAGGACAATTCTTGTTTAGAGGACTCCCATAAACCCTTCTGCAAAGACAAAATGAGGCAGGAGTAATTCTTTTGTGGTCTGTGAATGCGGTCAACAATCACACTGATTTAGGTCATCACACAGACTGAAGATCATCTTTCCATAAAACTAACAGAAGAAAATACTTAGTCAGGTACTGCTAGGATTACTAACATTGTGACGTATGACATCAACAAACCCAGTGATTGCAGACATCAGTAACTGAGGATCTCTACGCTTTTTGGGGGCTTCATGTGGGTAATGTAGACTTGACCTTTATCTCACTACAGTTAAAGAACTTCCCCTTTTATAGTACTTACTTTCTTTAAATATAGATTTTATTTTGACATTTAAAAATAGTTGTGAAATGCGGCAGACACAATCCATTTTCTACTTAATGGACTGACAGAGACAAATAGTGCTTTAAAACAGCACCATTCTCATCATTACATTATCAGTCTCAAACTTGCAATATAAGAACTTAATATACAAGAACTCTCTCTTGATTTCTTCTGTCCTTTTAAGTGTAATCCTTCCTGGCTTATATCTTCAAATCATTTCTGTAACCAAATTTATGACATCATTTGCAAGGACTGTAAAACACATTCAGGTACTATTTGTATTATAAAAAAACAAGATAGCTAATGTCAAGGCATATACTATACTACCAACTGGATGGATAACTCTGTATGAATAAGTTAGAATTACTTTTTGTAGACATCTGGATGAACAGTGGTGACTAGTATAAAGATTTTTAAGAGAACAGAATTATTGATATCATTAAGATTGATATAAGAAGCAGTCTTGTGTGAAAAATTGTATGATTTCGTGATAGACATTTAACTACAATTTTATTGTTACAGGTATGCAACAGAATGCTATTTAAGATAAATATGAATA
The DNA here is from genome assembly GCA_013389825.1 of Crypturellus undulatus. Lineage (NCBI taxonomy): Eukaryota > Metazoa > Chordata > Aves > Tinamiformes > Tinamidae > Crypturellus > Crypturellus undulatus. The sequence continues at coordinate 349,253 of VWPW01020719.1, forward strand.
GGATCTGTAAATTATAAGCAGAATTTGATTTTTTCCCCTCAAAGGTGGAAGCAAAATGGCACAGATATTGATCTTACCATGAGTTATCACTACAGGTTAGTTGGAGACAGCCTGGCAATCAATAACCCACATAAAAAACAGGATATTGGAACATACCAATATTTGGCCACAAATTCATTTGGAACAATTCTGAGCAGGAAGGCAAAGCTTCAATTTGCATGCAATTTGGGAAGACCATATTTATTGAAGCATTTTCTGACTAATTCTGCACATGAACTATAATATATTAGATAATTAATATATATTTGATGATTCTCATCAAATCGTTTGGCTTGCTTCAGTGGTACTCATTCTTAAAAATACCTTTCCTAATTAATATTAATTAATATTTATAATAAAAACAGAAGTCTGATACCTGGTAACATTGATGAACAAGGATAACTTTCAGAAAAAAGTTATCCTTGTCAAGGAGATGAATGCAATTACTTATTGCTTCTACTAACTTCTACTATTCTACTATTTGCTTCTAAAGTTGCTTCTACTTACACAAAGGGTGCTTTCTTTGCTATATTGCGCATAGTTACGAGTGTGGGTGGGGACTGCTGCAAAAATTTAGGCTTTCCATTCTTTAGCATAAGGAAGTCCAGAGAAGTCATAGAAAAATTAGCATGGCTAATTACTACGCTGACAGTACCAGAGTAGGAAACATACTCCTTCCTTACCAAGCAAAATGTCTGTAAATCCTTCATATTTCAGTGAGACTGAGTAGAGTACATGTGTTGTCTTGAACCAGTTTAGAGTTCCTACTCATTTTCTCATTTTTTTAAAACAGATCTTCCTCACATCATTTATATGTCGTTACTGATCTATGTTAATGTCCTGAAAAAAAAAACCTCAGAACAAAACAAAACAAAAAAGCCCCTAAAACATTTTACCTCCACTTTTTTTTTCACAGTACAAAGGTCTGAATTGTCTATTGCTTGGAGAAAGCAGTTGTGTCCCAACCTCATTAAAAAAACATGTGTCTTAAGCCAACCTCATGTCACTATTTTAGACACCAGCGAATGTATTAATTATTAATCTTGTTCCATTTCTCATAGCAAATCTCATGTCACTGGGGTTATAAAAAGGAGACATTAGAGGTCATGCTGTTTCAGACTCTCTTTTAGGTTATATCTGAACAAACTGTATTGCTAGTATAACATTTAATTTTTTTTTACCCTGAATTTCACAAAGATCTTTTGATTCCTAAGAGCTAGTCAAATAGAAGTTAGATTTTGATTCATTATTTTTCCACTTTTTCTGAAACTATCCTGCAAGTCTCCTTTTACACATGGTAAACCATTACAAGATCCAGAGATAAAAACTGTTCAGTTTCAGACAGAAGCAGCCAGAGTAAATGGCCTTCTCAAAGTTATATGTGGAATCTACAATCCACAAGAAACCAGCCCTGGCTAGAAAGAGAGATCAGACCAGGCTTAAAAGGAATTCTGTCTAATGAAAACATGAAAAAATGAACAAGGAATATCTATCTGGGAGAGACACATAGGCAAATTTCACAATTATTTCCCATTTTTCTTGAAAAGTCCTTTCCTGATTTAAATTCCAGAGTACTTGTGTTTACTTTTTGCTTGTTGTACCAGCCAAGACCAGCTTGTTGTACTGGCTTGACTCACTCGCTTTAGGTGCTATAATCAACTGGTTCTACCTACTGTTTTTTGTGAATAACATCTAGTTACACTTCCTTCATGTGTATTTCATGCAGTTTTCAGTGTTTTCTTTTGCCTCTAGCCAGTCTGTAGCCATAGGGAGGTTGGAGACAGATAGCTCTGGAAAATCTTAACTCCTTGTAAAGAGAAGGGCTTGGAGAAAGCTAAAAGAGTTAAGGAAGGGAAAGAAAACTTACGGGGGAAAAGTCTCACTGGTAATGGGGAGAAAGGGGAAATGTCTTGTGAAATCAGTCCATTCTTTGCATATACAACTGTCAATGAACCATCAGTAGCTATCAACAAATTTACAAGAAAAAAACAAAACCAACACTCACTCTTGAAGTTAGAATCTTAACTTAAAACAGAGGCACATGCTCAAGCAAATTTTGTTTGCATTTGGGCTAAAAACCATATGCCTTTACCACAGTTTATACAACAACACACTATTTTCTTTGTAAGACAGTTTATTAGAGATCTAAGCATAGGAGTGCATCTTTCAACAGAAAGCAAGGATACTCTAATGTATCCGCTTAAAATCATAGAATCCAACCTTAGAATGCCTAAGGTTGGAAGGGACCTCTGGAGGTCATCTAGTCCAACCCCCCTGCACACGCAGGGCCACCTAGAGCACGTGGCACAGGGCTGCATCCAAGCGGGTCTTGAAGATCTCCAGAGAAGGAGACTCCACAACCTCTCTGGGCAGCCTGTGCCAGTGCTCTGTCACCCTCACTGTAAAGAAATTTTTCCTTAAGTTCCTGTGGAACTTTTGGTGTTTCAGTTTTTGGCCATTTCCTCTGGTTCTGTCAGTGACCACCAGTGAAAAGAGGCCAGCGCCATCCTCCTCACTGCCTCCCTGGCGGCACTAGTAGACACACCTCAGATCCCCTCTCAGCCTTCTCTTCTCCAGGCTGAACAAGCCCAGCTCCCTCAGCCTCTCCTCATAGGGCAGATGTTCCAGGCGTCTGATCATCCTCGTGGCCCTGCGCTGGACTCTCTCCAGCAGCTCCACATCCCTCTTGTACTGTGGGGCCCAGAACTGGACACAGTGCTCCAGATGTGGCCTCACCAGGGCTGAGTAGAGGGGTAAGATCCCCTCCCTCGACCTGCTGGAGATGCTCCTCCTAATGCACCCCAGGATCCCATTGGCCTTCTTGGCCACAAGGGCACACTGCTGCCTCATGGTCAACCTGTCGTCCACCATGACAAAATCATCCCTTTCTTTGTTAGGCTGCTGGGAAAAAGCACATATAATTTCTGGAAAATCTGAGAAGGAAGCATATTCCAGTATTACTCAGTTAGCACCACTTAGCAAACAGAGGGCCTCTGTGGATAGTATTAAGTGTTTTCATCTGTTAAACATTAGTTTCTGATGCTCTGTTTTTGTTAAGCTCGCCATCTGAAGCCTGTAATTCACTAACTGCTGAAGGTCACATGCCAATATACTATAAACTAAATAGATTAAATATTGAGTAGATATTTATTTAGGCTTCAAATTCCCACCAAGGCACTTCTCAAAGTTACTTCAGAAGCAATTAAGTACAAAGTAAATTTTCACATTCACAGCAAGAGAAACCTATGGTTACCATCCCACACTAATCCTCTAGTTCTTAAAAATAACTTCAGAAACTATTCTGAAGAAGTGGTCATTTTTTGATTGGCATTGAGAGAAATGTACATCCTATCCCATACAAAAGATAAAGAACAGGTAAACTGAGGCTTGTCATCTACACATGCAAATGAAAATACCCAGAAAAATGCTTATAGTGAGGGATATCACTGTGAAACTGTAAGTCTTAATTTGTTATAGAAGAAAAAAAACACAGCACATGAAAAATACTCTTAATGACCCAATGACAATAGTGGAACAAATTACCTTGAAACACGTATTTCACAGTTAACATTTTCCTGTTTCATATTTTCATGTTGCTCTCCAATTTATTTATTTTAGTCAGTACCTCAGTCTGTCTTAAAATCCAGGCAGGCAGGTATGTTGATATCATAACATACATTCAGTACCTAAGAAAATGGTTCCCTGAATGGCATCGCCTGGCTCATGTAATATCCTGCATTCACCACAATAAATAATTGAGCATAGCAAGCTATCCAAGTAGCAGGATTTATGCCTATTTGTCTTTTTACTACAAGGTAAAAAAAAAAAAAAAAAAGAGAGAGATTGAATTTGAGTTAGTAATACTTATGGAAACTTCGTGCCTTCTTCCCCTCACCCTTATGAGACATGAATTTATTATACAACTGAAGTTAATTTGCAAAATATATTTTAATTCAATTCTAAATAGTAACCTCTTTGAATAACAAAACAAATGCTGCATAAGATGAGAAATGTATCTTCACATTTGGCTGAAATATCATGCTTATCCTCTATTATAAACTGTCAAATGAAAGCTGCAGGAGGAATATGGTAGAGAAGGAAATGGCATAGATTATGAAAGCTAAAGTCTGAAAATATGAGTATCAGAGTGAGTGATCAAACCAGAGCAGAAAAATCCGTTAGCAGGATATATAGGATGCAGTCCTATGTTATTCACACTTCCCGATGATCAATATTTTTGTCATAAGTAAAATTTGAAGTTCCCTATAAACCCTATTGGAATCCTATGGTTCTTTGTGTACTCAGCAAGCAATATGCTTTCAAGAGGTAATGCCCATTTTGCAAGAACTGGCTAATCTGGATCTTTTAATCAAGTTAAAGAGTGTTGGTTTCAGATCTGTTTTTTTTTTTTTTTTTCCAGAGCATATCACAAAAAAATGGCTCCTTAATCAGACTTGAGTTTTGAGGTTTGTCCCCACTCCCAACCCACTCATTATATCTACTTTTTCTCCTACATGAGTAAATTAAGTATTGATATCCAACAGCAAATCACACATAATGATGAAGTTCTAAGTAAAGGGACCATCAAAGAGAACTCTATTATGTTGTGAACTGTGCAAGGCAAAAGGCTGTAAAGAAGGAATGGGGACATGGAAAGTTTTACACAATTTAGTTTCTAAACTTAAATGTAGATGATTGAGCACAAGCTTCCCAGACGTCAGCCCTGCATGAAAGAGAAGTGCCTTAATACTGTTGCCATCAGAGTGCCATGCTCCTGAAACTGCTACAGAGCCCATTTGGGCAGAAATGCAGCATCTACAATTTCTGGGCCAGAGATGGAGATAGCAAAATAACAACCATGTCCAAAACTCACAAAAGGGAAATGCATCTAGATTAAAAGAAGCGCTTTGGTAACGGAAACCAGAGTTTCTCTTATTCTGTGGAGTCAAGTTGCATCTGCATGCATATTAATGAGATATTTTGCATAAATCTATTTTTATTAATGAAGACCATCTAAACTGCCATACCTTAAAAGAAAATCAGGCAAAAAGCCTGTTAGAGAAAATTGCTTTAATACTGTTTCAACTATGTCTCTATCCATGGCACACAGGGGATATGTTTTAATTATTTCATCAGTTTTAAGTAAAAGTAACTGCGTGTAAACAACTAGCCTTGAGGGAATTACCCATAACTAGCTGCAGCAAAAGAGTCTACACAGGACTCTTACTTACTGTTTTGACTCTGTCACGCATGCCTATAATAGAGACATTAAAAGATACATAGCAAAAATAAGTTCAATAAAGCAAACAAAAAATTACTCCACTGTGAGAAAAAAATATATATGAAACCAATTCATAAATATTCAGGACATAAACCCAGAAAATTAATTTACAACTTCTTGTTGGCTTAGGATCTTAGATGAGATTTTCAGTCCAATTGTCCTTGTCATCATTGACAGTCATGATGATTGCTCTTTCTCACACCTCAGGCTTTACAAAGATTTTTAATCAGCATTTCTGAGAAACAATGGCAATAATTTAAATTCACAAACAGTTCATACTGAATCACACACTAGGACATGGTGGATATATTAGAACATCTATTTAAAAGTTTTTTTCTGGTGCTACAGACTAGCTGTAAAAAAAAAAATAAAACTTGGCATCCTAGGATCTTGTATATTTTAAAGGATGGTTAGAGGTATTTCTTGGAAACTGGCCCTTAGTCTCAGTAGTATTTTTCTGATTATATGCATCTGCCCTCTTATTGGCTACTGATAAAGCACACTGCTTGCTGAGCTGCTCAGAGAAGTCTGGATGAAGAGAACTCACAAGTGCTCTCACATGAGATTTGCCTATTAACTGTAGAAAAAAGGCACAATTTTATTGAAATAAATTAAGAGGCAACAATTCCTTCTGCGCAGTCTTACCATTAAACAGCAGAAAAATACTAATACAATAATTATACATATTTAACCATTTTAGGGGAAAGATACTAAAAATATTCTAGTCCATTTAGTCTTTGAGAGATCATGACAGTCTGGGCTATTTTGCAAAGCTCTATTAGAATGACTGTGAAATGCTCAGCTAGCATGAAAAGCCCACTTTTCATCCGATTACTTCATCATGTTATTTACCTTTGACTGCACACAAATTACACAAACATCACAAAGCAATACAGCAAGCCTCAAAATGGCATAACCCTTTTTACTTGTAGCATATGCCTTGAAACAGAAAATAGAAAAATCAATACAGTCAAATCAGATGAGATAGATAGTCTGAATTTATGAAGTCTGGACATGCATTAATTTTAGTCTAAATTGTACATCCACTTCTGGATTGGTGGTTACTCTGGTGGTAACACTGTGTGTTTCTCCTGAAATTCCCCTGTAACAACTGTATTTGATTAAAAGGTATACTATATGTTGTTATTTCCACCTTAAGGAAAGCCTTCTCAGTATTTAAATTGATTGCAAATTCAGCACTGCATGCAAGGGCGGGCGTACTGATGAGCCCATCTAACAGCTACCAAAAGAATGAAGATTGCAACTTCTTTATTTTTCAAAAGGTGGTATATGTTTGTTAATTTAGTTTTCAGAAGAAATTCAAGGATAGCCAATAACTGCTAAGTGATGAGCAATCAAGAGAAAGAGCTGAGATTTCCACTGACATAAGCAGGTCACCATCAAAGACATCCAAGAGTTTTCCAGTGTACATCATTTCTATACCCTCTATAGGAGCACTTCAGGTAAAATCAAACCCAACTATTTCACATCATTTTATAACTTAAAAATACAAACCAATATATTAAACCTATTCCATGGCTTGAAAGTGCTACCTTATATACATAATGTATAAAACAATATATCATTTCTACATATATTGTTTTATGTATATATTTATACACATACAACACAGAAGCACATCTAAACTTGCAAATGTACTGAAAAATGGATAGAACAAGAGTGGGCTTCTCAGCCTCAACCCTTTCAATGATCTTGGCAACATCTTATAATTCTCTTTAGAGCTAGCAAGAAAAAAAAATGGAACTTGCAACACTCATAATTCAAGCTGATTCCATTTGAATAATTAAATAATTATTTTCATCTCTCTTTATGTCACCAAATCAGCTTACAATCCTAAATTGTCTTTTGGACTCTTTAACAGTCTGACCAGTCAACATACACAGGGAGAGGTAGGTACTACTGCTGTAGGTAAGCCAAGTACAGTACAAGCTTCCATTTAGAATGAATAAGTATTTATATACACATATATAAAAAAAATATAAAGTATATATGTACATATACACATACACACAAAAATACACAAAAAATTCACTTTGCTGCTTGAAAATAAAGCACATTTTGTAACATCTCTACCTGGTCTATAAGGGCTCTCTACATTGTTCTAGCCACCTGAGGTGTGCACTGCATTTTGTTTAAGGCAACCTTAAGATTATTCTCAGGGAACTGTTGCTACAAATGTTGTAGCTTACTTACATGAAGATCAAAAATGATGCAAGATCTCACTACATTCAACTCATCTGTTTGCATTTATATCTTCACACAAGTCTGTGTACACACAGGATGTCACTGGCTTAAAGAAGGCAGAAACCATCAAGTCAGAATTTTCTATTTCTATTTTAAAACACAGATATTACACAAATAGGATTATGCACATATCCAGACATCAAGAAGATAGAGCAGTCTGAAAAGCTTAAAAAACAGAATATGTGGATATGTCTACATAATAAAAGGGGCTTTGTTTTTTCCACCATTCCCTAAAGGTTTCAGTCTGATCTGGGTTTTCAAATATCATTTAATGCACATTGACACCATATGTAGTCATGGCCTCCACTTTGTTGTTACACACAAAAACTGGAGCTCATGGCCATGACATTCCCTGTTTATTTCATGTCAAGATAGACAGAGCACTACCAGAGACAAAAGTTACACTTTTATCTCTCCTGAAAGGATTTAATTTTGTTTCTCTCATAGTTCTCTCATAAGTACCATGTTCAAGGCTTCTATTTACCAGAACACTTTAATGTTAAAGTCCTTTCACTACATTAGAATGAATTGTCTAATTTTCACTTGCCAAAAACATTATTATATTGCCTCTCACATCTTTTGTACACAAGTTCTTTATCTATAAAATGGAGATAAACATTACAGAGATGTTGTAAGGAGCATTATAGGCATCAAGCTAGTCAGATAAAGCAGTACCAGGGAATGTAGCATTTGAAGATTATCTTTTAGTTATATATCACTTACTATTCTGTAATAGTAAGTATGTGTGCTTAGTGTTTATCCTAAATTAGCCCATTCCAAGCTGTATTGGAAAGCAATATATGTGACTGAGATATGGTAGGTAACAAAGCATTTACAAGTTTCGTGGTACTAGATTCTGATTGATAAAAAATAATATTTTTGAAAGGCAAGACCAATCTTATTTTCAGCGTGAGGATTTTCTTTTTATCTGCCCTACTTTCATCACAGACTATACGACTTAGATTCCAATAAACTTCTGAATATGAATATCTATAAAGTCCACATGAGAACAGTCATCCTTCAGTTTGAGGAAAAAAATGCAGATGAAGGTTTTGAAGAAAAAAACGGAATTAAATTATTTGGAATAAAAGAGTGACTTTGAGTAAGAAGTAATGGAATTAATTTACTAATTTACAAAAATACTAGGTATTTTTGTAGCAAAGGCTGATCATGTCTAATACAAAAGTTCTAGGATGCAAGAGAAACCTCTTTGTTCTACATCTTATGTTCCAGAAGGGAGAACAGTCATCAATACTTTACATGGGTATGTGAATGGGTAAGGTCAGAGGCATAGCTTTTATCAATAGGCAAGCCAGATAAGGTAAGGAGAATGCACAAAGCTGTAAATTTTCATTTCTAAACATTACTGAAAGAACAACTAATAGCATATACCATAGCTGAAAACCCACATTGAAGATTTGCATTGAAAAATCCTTTACATCAATCACTCAGGTAAATTTCAGAATTCCCATTAGAGGAAAATCTTTGATGGTACTGCAGCTGCAATGCATGAGATAAAGAGGTAGTGTCTGGAGATATTCTGAAGTAATACTGCAAGAAATGAGTCTGTACTGGATTGAGATCTCCGAAAGGCTGGAAGAGAATTTGAAAAGGGTTGAAATACGCATGCACACTACACTCTCGCAATAGTATATAACATCCATCTCTTCCTTACAGTTTTTCTTAATTGCATTTATTATTGCATTATACCGAAGGAAAAAAAAAACACACACACACACAACCTAGTAGCCTGAATTCAATGTGGGTTACTTAACAGGTGGCATTCTGTGGCTTGTGGGACCTCAGTTTAAAAGTGACTAGGGCTCTTTGCAGGACCTGGTACACATCTGCTTAGTGCCAATGAGCAGGGCAGAGCCAGCCCAAGTGAATGAGCCTGATTTAACTACATTTACAAACAGACTGAAAAAACATGTCTGTGTGGAGGGAGGTGCAAACATAAGAAGAAGAAAATTTGGGATAAAAAATAATACCTGAGCCAAAAGTCATTCTTACAGAGGGAGCCAGGCTATCTCCATCCTAAGTCAGCCAGTCAGTCAGTTCTATTACAGACAAATTTAGCCCATGAGATTTAGACTTTGGAGAAAAATTTATCTTTAAGAACACTTCAATCTGGAGAAAACACATACAGGAAAAGTGATTCTGTGATGGCAGGTGACAAATGGACTCTGCTGTGACAAGTGAGAAAACTGTTCAGGAATATAAAATATTAAAAATATATTTCTTACTTTCCCCTCCTTTTGAGAGGGTCAGATCCTTCGATATGCCTCTGGCCTGCAGATGGAGTTCAGAGTTAAAACCCTAAGGCTCCATCAATACTTACTGTTCAGTACAATTCATGTGTTCAGTTCAAAAGAGAGCTTTAATATTTTATGCTCCTAACTCAGTAAAAGAGAAAAAATAACAAAAAACAGATGTAGATCAGCACTACAACTTCACAGCATATGTTTCTTTGCACTTGCTTGCTTGGTGCATGAGCAAAAATCAAGTCAGCTAAGGACTTTGTTTTTCCCTCACTGTCCCTGTTTAATTTAATTGTGACCTTCCATTTTTTCCTCTAGAGGAGCTTGGTATTACTTTGCAAAGGGCATTTTCACTCTTTAATTGAAAAAGACAATCAGGCTGTGGCAGAAATTATTGTTTCCCACCTTTAAAATTAGTGCCTGGATGGGCTATTCATATCATTTAACTTGAACTGAGACAAGAGGATGTGTGGATCCTAATGTATAAATTACAATTCTACTCCCCTTAGAAGCTCCAACGCCATTTAAATAAATATAGGAGCCCTGAAAAGGTTCCTTGGTTAATTATGCAGCTTTGGACAAGTACAAGACTTGATGACTGTGCTTTTCCCAATTCGTTTGCCAAACTGCTCTGATAGGGCAAACAGTGCTAAATGCAAAGCTTTAAGGGACTAGAGAAATGGCATATGATTGTTCTGGCAGTTTCCTCAAGGACAGAATAGGAAGGGAAGTTTCTCTCTTAACTGAGATGAGGTCCATCCATCTCAGATGGAAAACTGCAAAAAAACTAAGCATTATAGCCATTTTCCACCAGTCCTGGTGGAAGGGGACATTCAGGTGCTAAGAAGCTTTCAAACATCTTAATTAAAAATAACACTAATCTTAAATTGAATTTATAGTAAATCAATTAAAGCCTTTAAAAATTAAGATTAGATGGTAAAGGAAAATAGATTAATAATATTGACACTATTACAAAGGCAAAGGAACTGTTAGGATATTTGTTTAGTAAGCTTACTACTCTTCTAAAATGTGTAAAAGCCATGAGAAACCAAATTAGGCATGCCTTTCGGGCATATCTAAACAGACTGAATGAATCTCCTTTTTTGCTTGATTTCTGGTTGCATGGCCTTCACAGAGCCAACTCTTGGAATAATCTACCAACAATGATCATATCCTTTAGAACTTGGGAGGCTTAGTGGCTAATTCCAAGATTCTGGGAAAGTCAGAATTTGCACCTCCTAGAGGTTTCCTGTCTTCCAATAGTTTTTAACAGACAGAGAATGTAAGAAGTGCAGAGTTTGACAATGGAAAACTTAAGACAGAGTATATGGCAACACTGTCTTTGGATCACATCACATGAATTTAAATGCACACTATGATCCTAACATTTTGCATTCTGAATCACCATATACATAAATGAAATTAGTTCCATCCACTACCTAACTATGACTGGGCAGCAATAAGATCCAGCTTTACCTCATGATATTTAAATTTATGTATTTGAATAGGTTCTGAACCACATTTATTATCTGATTTATTATCTGACTATTGGATACTTAGAATTAGCACTAACTAATGTTCACATTGTTTTAATTTTTACAAGTGAAGTTGAGTATTACCGTTATTGAAACTAAATTAATTAATTCTCATCCTGAGACAGTTAACTTTGCTGTCAATTTTCTCTGGTGTTGAAAAGTTGAAGAGTCTCTTTTATAACTGAATGCTAAGAATTTTTAAATGAACTTTTTGTTTGTTTTTTTTTTTTGTTTTTTTCTTTTTAAGGAATTGGATTTCACTAAATCACTTCATGATGTCCTAAATTATATATTGGATTTATTTTGATCTTATTTCAAATGATGAAACACAAAGTTACAAGTATTTTTACTAAACTGCAAGGTGTGGTATGCATTATTGTATTATTGATTAGCTTCCATCTAAACAAGCCATATGAGACAGTTAAGAGGGATTAGTTAAACTGACAGTTATGCACTCCTTTCCATTATTAGTTCACTGTGGGTTTTGAATGAAGTCCCACTGCACTGTTTTAAATAGTATTTTTCATGTGAATTAATACAGCAGCATTAGATTTTATTCTGCACCAAATCCTCAAAACCTAAGCAAAAAGCCCTGCTGAGGTCAATTAAGCCTAGCCAAGATTAAACTGAGCAGTATATAATATAATGTTTAACTTCCTTTTTAAGAATGTGTTTAAAATATTAAATATACTAAAGATGAAAGTATATTTCTATAACAACCCTTATTAATAACCAAACTGTAAGACATTTGTACTGATCTGCCTGAAAGTTTATTCAATATAACCATAGCATCTCAATAAAAATGTTTTTTTTTTTTTAATTTGCCCTTAGGAACATTGCTCATTTGTAAACTGCTCTTACTTCTAATGTCTTCACACTCACTGTCTACTTTAATAATAAGTAGTTACAGCTATAATATTTCAGATTATATAATGACAAAGTATTTATGAAAAAATCAAAAGCATGAAACTGCATTAATTCAGATAACTATTAGTAATCATGCAGGGTGATAAACTGGGCTTTCTCTAATTGTCCATAACAATTCTATACACCAAAACCTCCATTTTTCTTGTTTTCTACTTAGTAATACAGAAACATCCTATGTTCAGTCTTCAGATAGAATATGTTTTTTTATTTTTGTATCTACAGTATTTTTGCATTATAAAAATAAGAACATTATTTGGTTAAAAGTCAAGCTATTGAGTCTTATGCATGCCTGGATCATCACCATATAAATACAATCAGTGAAGCCTTGCACGGAACTGGAAACATGCTGTGCCACCAAATTCTAACTTTCTCCTGTGCAGCACTGTCACCTAAAGGCAAAGAAAAGGGGAAAAATCCTGAATTAAGAGAATCAGAAAGTTCTTCTGAAAAATGGCAGAGATTATAGTTAGCTCTGAGTTACCTCTTGAAAAAAAGGCGAATGGTGTACAGCCCAGGTAAGAATGCAGTTTGGTCTCTTATTGGAACTGCTTAAATTGGACCATCTCAAACATAGCGATGATCTTCTGAAACAGCATTCTGCTTTGGCTTAGTGCTCAAGGATCTGCTGCTGAATTGGTTTTATCTTTTTCTCCCACAACCAAAACACTGAACTTTCCTTGTAATAAATAGTCTCTTTTTGATGCAAATGGAAAACTTAAAGAAAAAAAATCTGTGTCTACCATTACATTTAGAATGAACCATGGTGTGCAAATCCTGGGCCTAACTTTTAAAAATGCAAAGGTAACTCTACTTTACCCAGAATTTCAAAAATTCCTGAACTGTTTCAATTACATATTCAACAGTCTCCACATTTTAAAAAGAAAAAGAAATCCCCAGGCCTATACCTTTCTTCCCTAGAAGTGCTATTATGTCTCAGCCTTGCTACAGACATCAGAAGAAATGCAGCCACAAGAAATGCAGAAATATGATGAAGACAACTTTTCTCCTGTTTTTATCTTCAGATAAGAGCAAAATGGATAGAAATATCTGAAAATATCATGAAATAACCACTAGGGCATTTCTAATCCATAATTCAGAACACTGTGACATTTCTGATGGAGTTATTAGAAACGGGGCAGTTGAATACAGATGTTAAGTCCTTTAGTGCTCATGCCTCACTACTTAAATCCTATCCTATCCTCCTATCACTAGATCACCCAGTAAGACTTCACTTCAGTGTTAGCTCTGTAGCACATTAGTGCCATGTAGTTCTTCACACCCTGTCAAAGCCTCAGTGACATATACATACCTTTTTTTTAGAAAAAAAAATATTAATAGTATACTGATTGTGATACTAATACAGTCGGAAAGGTCCAAGAAAAAAAATGCGCATCCTGGTTGAGCAAAAAAAAAAATTCTCCAAGTAAGTGGACTTATAAAAACAGCATAATTTAGAAAGGATCAGGGGATTAGGTATGAACAGAAAAGATTTTAATCTGGACACAAAAATAACAACTTTTATCTTATTTATCTTTTTCTTTCAACACTGTTTATTTCCTTGAATTAATTCTCTTACTGTGCCTGATAAATAGTATCTTGGAAAGAGTTCTCTCAATTTACTTTAAACTACATATGAAGTGAGAACAATGAACATGCTGCAAGTTTCAAAGTGTCCTTGGATGTGATACAACTATAGCCACACAATCTAAGGATTTTGAAACATGATCAGGAGGTTAAAACAAATGAGCTGCTACTTGTGATGAATTGCTACTTAGATTTTTACTCTTACTGCATATATTTAAAAAAATAACTCCTTAATGCCACAATAACCTATCAAGTTTTCACATATACTGTTGTGCAAGTTAAGCCTACCACTCTTAACATTTACAAGGTAGTTTTGTATTAGAAAAGGAGATACGTAGTTAATGGAGGGAGAGGTGAAGGAAGTAGATGATACATTCAATTATATTCCAAATAATGGCATTATATCAGTGTTTGACATTAAAAGACTGAAGAATCATAGTGTCATACTGTATGACTAATAATCAAGCATATTAATTCAATAACATCAGTATCACAGAATCACAGAATGCTTAAGGTTGGAAGGGACCTCTAGAGATCATCTAGTCCAGCACCCCTGCTCCAGCAGAGACACCTATAGCACGTGGCACTGGGTGGCATCCAGGCAGGTTTTGAAGATCTCCAGAGGAGGAGACTCCACAACCCCTCTGGGCAGCCTTTTCCAGGGCTCTGTCACCCTCACAGGAAAGAATTTCTTCTTCATATGGAACTTCCTGTCTTTCAGCTTACACCTGTTACCCCTTGTCCTGTCACCGGCCAGCACGGAGAAGAGCCTGGCCGCATCCTCCCTACAATCACCCCTCAGGTACTTGAACATGTTAATCAAATCTCCTCTCAGCCTTCTTTTCTCCACACTAAACACGCCCAGCTCGGTTAGTCTTTCCTCATATGACAAATGCTCCAGTCCCTTAATCATCTTCGTGGCTCTCCACTGGACCCTCTCTAGAAGCTCAATGTCCTTCTTGTACTGGGAAGCCCAGAACTGCACCCAGTACTCCAGGTGCGGCCTTCCCAGAGCTGAGTAGAGGGGCAGGATCGCCTCCCTGGACCTGCTGGTAACTCTCCTCCTGATGCAGGCCAGGATCCCACTGGTCGTCTTGGCTATGAGGGCACATTGCTGACACATGACTGTTGTCAACCACAACTCCCCAATCCCTCTCCACAGAGCTGCTTTCCAGCAGGTCAACCTCTAATCTATACAGGTCCCTGGGGTTATTCTTCCCCTTCCTTCAGTACTTAAGCAAAGAATATTCATGTGTATCAATTCTGCTTGTAGCCATCTCCATATAGCATCGTCCATTACTTCAATGAAACAACTTATTGATCCCTGTGGATTTGCTTTCTCTCTTTTAAATGCAGGTCAGTATTTAGCCCTGGTACCCTGATCCCCATTCTCATTTGAAGAAGTCATTCTGTTACCTTTTGCTTTTATGGTAATCAGCTATCTAAACTGGGTATTTGCAGTTCCTCTGCTGGCATAAATCAGTATAATTTTGCTGACTTCCATGGAGTATTAATGAGTTACCTCAGCTAAAGATCTATTCCGTTATTCAACCCCCATTCTTGTATTTATACCTGATGAGGAACTGAGCCTCCTTCATCTCAAGTATTTCAACTTCTATCAGAGAAAGTTTTACCATTCTCTAACTCAGTTGCCACAGAATAACATGTTTTGCTTGCTCTAAGCATACATTTTCTTGCTTAGGTTTGCAAATGTTTCCAGCTGAAGATGGTGACTTGCAGCCACAAAACAGTCTATATACCCACAAACTTCACTTCGAAGAATCACATGTTCACCTGAGCATTTTGCTTATTCATGACCTTGTTATCACAAATGACTGACTAACTGTTCTATACTGATAGTAATCCGCTAATGTGCACAGGGCTGAAAAACATGTTTTTTAAAAACAAACTAACAGCTAATAGAACAATGCAATGTGAGACAACTCATTGTTCACAAACTGAGAAAAAGACATGCAAAGAATGGAAGGAATTATGTAGGAAATAGTAGGTAATAATTTATTTATAGATCTCTGAAGAAACACTGAACTTAGCATATATACCATCTGTTAAATAGTTGTATTATTCCTAAATGCTTATTAGCAATTTAAATACGTGCCAAACACTTGATCATAACTTACTTGATTCTCTTTTTGACAAACAGCATTATGCTTTATTAGGTTATATCCTCTTAGGTTATAAGGTTATGCTAGCTAACACGGTAACATGGAAAACAAGACTGTTTGTTCATATAAAGGCAGACTGAGGGCCATACATTCCAGAAATATCAGATTATAAAAAGTGACCAAACAAAATATCTATATTAATATTCACTGTTAGTTTTTTTATAATTAAAACATTTTAAAACACAAATAATCAGTGAAAAATCCACATACATACAAACACACACACAACACAACACAGAAAGGGAGAAGAAAAATAGGACACATAATGTATAGGGCGGAAAAACTGCTTCCAGCAAAAAGAAAATTATTCCTGATGGTCTCCCTCATTCCTTTGCTATCAGGGCCACATCTTAAAACCAGACAGTTTCATAATTCATCACTTTATTACACGTGAATGAAGTGTCATAGTACTTGGGAGACAAGTCTGCCTGGGAAAGAGGGTCCGGAAGATGAAAAGGAAAATTAGACTATGATTCCCGTAACAAGTTATTTTTACTAATTAGACCTACCAAATTCTTGGGATTTTTTGGTAGAAAGTGCAGTGTAACGAAGCCAAAGGAATGCCAAAGGAATAAATAAATAAATAAATAAATAAATTTATGTGCCTCCTCTCTATAGTTGTGATAAGCATCATGAGATGAAAATTTCTCCAGCACTGCAAAGAAGTGAGCTGCTTTGTAAAACTGACCTATAAACATGCTATGAGAGGTGGGATTACTGCATATAGATTTTGATACTCAATTTAAGGTAGAATAGTTTAGATTAAAAAGGCAAAGCCAGCTTTCTCTCTAGATACTCTCCCCATGTGACACCCAGTTCCACTGCTTTTTTACTTTTTGAAATGGGGGCACTTAATGATTTTTTTAAATGAAGAACCTGGACAGGTGATTCAGTTTCCTAAATGTCAGTAAAATCATACTAGGACATATTATGTCACTGACCTGATGTTAGCAACTTATTTATTTATTTAACTTATTTATTATCCATATCTATTCCAGCTTCAGATAAAGTATTATACACAGTTAATTCTGGCTTGTCTTGAAAACCTTTTGCTTAATTCTGCACTATTATTACTTTGCTCTTTCTCTGACCTCTTATTACCAGTGAAATTTTATTCTCTGCAAAAATTTACCACAAGGGAAAGCACTCAAAATCACAGGTTACATTACATGTCTTCTTCATACATTTGGAAATTCTATACATTTCCTCCCAAATATTTTTGTTGATCATGCCTCCTCATAAAAT
Source organism: Crypturellus undulatus (assembly GCA_013389825.1). Classification (NCBI taxonomy): domain Eukaryota; kingdom Metazoa; phylum Chordata; class Aves; order Tinamiformes; family Tinamidae; genus Crypturellus; species Crypturellus undulatus. Next base: position 366,573 of record VWPW01020719.1, read on the forward strand.
TTTAACACACATAGGAAGAAAAGAAAAAGAAGAAACTGAGTAGTGTATCAATCTATTCTTTTCCTCAGAATTAATTTTACCAACAAGCAAACCCTTAAGTAGATCTACACATTCCAATAAAATACCATAAAAGCTTTTAAGTATGAACACAAACACTGATTAGTCAGAAATACTACATCCACCCATAACTGATTTATTTTCCAATGAATACTAGAGAATGGAATAAAAATATGAACATTTCAATTTGCTTTTCTTCTCCTGCCCTGGATTATATAGACTGCAATCCAGAGATTTAGCAGACAGGCAACTAAAGGAACATCACATTTTAAAACACTTTCTCTGTGTATTGACAGATACCATCTATTGTGACTATGAGTGTGTAAGGAGGTGCTATAGCTGCCTAATTCAATTCAGTCACCTCTGAGTAGACAGTGTCTTCATAGGAGACTAATATACAGCAGATGAAGAGCAAGAAAAGAAAAATTAACTCCGTAAAGTTCAAGTATGAGGGAGCAAACTGAGTATCGACATAAAGAGCTGAGCCTGTACCGGTAGCAATCATTATTGCTTTGACCAACTACAACTCTTTCTCTCTAGTGAATGCAGGATGAGGTAATTATTCAGCTGATAAATAAAAGAGACAATTGTTTGAAACCAAAAGTTGTAATAAGCAAAAAAACAAGCTTAAGGCAAACAGTATCTAAGACTATGCTATAAAGAGCTTTAAGGAACAACTGACATTATTTATTAAAACAAATTTTGCATGTATTTAAAGCAAACATTTCTCTAAATATTGTCAGAGGAATAAATCTGATAAATAATAACTGGAAATTTTTTTCTCCTTTTTATAGACCTTGAAAATTTTGAAACCAAAGCAAGAAGAATGGTGTCAGTCAGAGAAGGACAAGGAGTGGTTCTGCTTTGTGGTCCTCCACTTCATCATGGATGTATGACAGCAATTCTAAGTTGTAGAGAGTATGAAAAAAATATTAATTCTTATAGCTCAAGAGAAGAAGGTTATGCAGTTCACAGGCCAATTAACCCTAGAATATGTGCAGCCCTCCTGAAGTTTTAAAGCAAAAGAAACTCAGGCTGTCCTAAAGCAGTATTTTCAAAGGAAGATCTGGAGAACAGGTCTATTTACCATGGGTAACTCAACATTCATTGGGCATACACACTTAATTCTTCTTTACAGAGTCAATCATGACGTTCTGATTTTCAGCATCAAGTACTACCATTAGACTATTATATGCAGGATAAATTCACACGTCCTTTTAACTACTGACTGAACTGGATCCTACATATACTATAGAATTAGTGCTTGTTTTCAAACTCCATCTGCATACCTACTGAAAGTGAGCAGGTCTTGAGCAAGTGATCTTTTAGGATTTTTTTTTGCCTACTCTTAAAAGTGGAAAGCAACAGACATTCCCAAGTCCACACTAGGGGTGCTAAAACTGTACCAAAACTGCTTCAACTGCTTTGATGTCTGGAGTAAAAGCATAATTTCCTAGCAAAACTAAGGATTATTGAGATTTCTACTCTTTTTGTATTAAAAAGAGATAAATTTTGTATTAAAAAAATCAATCAATAAACCAATTAACAAATCAGCTTGTTATAGAATGAAAGAATCAGCAGTTCTTGGATCATTCATACCCAGATTCCCATGAAAGTGATCACACACATGAGAACTTCAGTTTACTATGTGCTGAAACCTTGTTCTCAGAAATATCTTCTCAATTCTTCTGGAGGACAAGTTATCACGAAAAGAAGGTAAATAGTGATCTTTAAAGATAATGCACTATATTGGAGATGTAGAGAAATCCATCAATCAATTTAAATTCAGCAAGTCTTGAACAGGGAAGAAATGTCAGTTCACTTAGTGTTTACAGCAGTAGAAAAGAGGTATATCATCAAGAAGATGAAGTGTAACCCACTCCTTAAGGGCAGAAAAAGCTTGAAAGAATTCCTGAGATGTATCGGGGGACAGACAGACAATACATCCATCCTTCAATCAGTAAACTGTATGGTTTCGTCTTGCTGTAGGGTAAAATTATGATTTGATAAATCAGACTGAGTAGAAGAAAAGATTCAGAACAAATAAAAAGTTTAACAGTGAGTTTAACAGATTAATTGAACTGATAAAATGCTGCCCACGAACAAACTCTTTTCCACAGTGTTCCTTAAGCTGGAAATGTGAGTTGCTGACCAACAGGCACAAAAAACATTATCTGATATAACAAGCCTCTAGAGAATAGAAATTCTGTCATCTAAAAATCACTATATTTGTGACCCAAAACTTTCATGTCATCACTCAGGTGTGTTTCTGGTATGCCGTAAATACCTTTTCATACTCACATTACTTAGAACATTCAAAACCTGCATTTTAACAAGGCTGACATTCAAACAAGTGTAGTTTTTTGATATATTGGAGAGAAACATATTCACTTTTGCTTTCATTTAGAGTGTACAGAAAACCTATTTCTTTTTCTACATGAAAGGAAACTGATATAAAGACTAATTGAAAAGATATACAATGTGTTAGACAATTAGGTGGTAAGGAGCAGGTTTAGAAGAGTTACTCCACAAGCCTTCCCAATAACATTAGACCTTAGACAGACTCTCAGACAACAGAAGCTTCCTACAATTGCTATTATTGCTATACTGAAGCTTCTAAGAGTCAAATCTAGTCTAAATTTCTATTAAGAAATATTAGTAGCATTTGTAAAGCTAAATACAAGACTAGAAGGAGAAAAAAATAACATCATATTTTACGGTTTAGTAAGATGTTAGAAAAGTTGCCACAGCTAATGAACAAGAGGAAGAACCCTCTTAAGAAGCAACCTTCTTAAGAAAAGAAAAAACTAAGTTGACCCATACTAGACCCTTTATTTCTAGACCCTCCATTTCTTTATTGTTCCCGTACCTTGCCTACTTTTTCATCAGCCTCATTTTGGGCTCTGTGGCCGTTATTTATAAGGTTCCCTAATATACCTTATGAAGTTGAACATCCAAATTCCTTTTGCTTGTTAATAAGGCTCTACAGTGTTGGATGGGAAAGCTGTGTTTCTTTCTCTGGGAAAAGTCTTCTCTCTTGTCTCAGGTCAGTTGTTTTTCCATAAGTGATTAAAACAGTTTTGTTTTACTCATCAGAAATAGGAAGGTCTTATGTAGGTGTAAGAGGCATTAAAAAAAAAGCACGTGGAGACAAAGGCAGTCTAATACTTTCGAAGCTGCTGACTAAACGATAATGCTTGGCTCTGGCCTGTTATTTACTTTCGTAGAACTGATAGAAAAAAAATCTGATCTAAGGACTGTTTTCTTGAAACTAGGCCCTGTGGAGCTTTAAGAATGTTGGAATATGAGAAGTAATAGGACTCAAAACAGTTGCATTTAATCGTGCATATGAACTTCCAAGAGCAGAGGCTTTTCAGTACAGATTTTCTCTGTAACACAATTAGTATAGCAAGGTTAGCTAAAAAGAATCTCAAAGTGAGAGACCTGTAGACCTGCTTGGGGTAGAAATATGCCTAATTCTCAGCCAGCAGAAGAGCAAGAAAGAGGAATACATGAAACCAATCAACAAAAAACTTGGGTGTGTAGGAAGAAGTATGAGGGATATGATGAAAAAAAGCAGTAGGACTTCTAGGTTAAAAGGGTCTTGAAGTCCCTGCCCCAGGTTGCTTCCATGTTTTATACTGCACAGTCTGATAAAATAATCTTACGATTAAGTTGAAATGTATCACCCCTTACAAAGCTGAGTACAGTCTTAATTATCAGTTTAGAGTCATTTTCTCTATGCTTTTATCACTCAGTGCTCCTATGAATCTTTAATTCTTTTCTGCAAGCTTCAACAGGAGGGGTAGAAAGTCTCCTCTGTGACACTAGCCTTTAGCTGTTCTCCTGCAGAATGAGCAATATTGATTTGAATTTGCTCAGGCTGAGGAAAGCACTGAAATGTTTTATTCCCTCAACTAGTGTATCAAAAGTGATTATCAACTGCTATTCTCCCAGCTGTGCTCTAAAAGAAAGAGTCCACAAGTGACTGGTGTAGGCAATACTCTCCTTTTGCTTGGCCAAGCTCACAACTTGCCTATCAGTTATTTCTTGTCCAGATGCAATGTCTCTTGACTTCAGATACAACCTATGATACAGAAGCAGGGTTTACTTAGATTTAGTTGCCTTATCCCACTCTAGGTTCTTTATTAGATCTAGGTAGGAAACAAACAAACAACAACAATAGCAACAAACCCAGAAGAACATAATATTATATCTCTAAGAAAATAGTCTATGTTCTGGCATATGTATAATTAACTCTATATTTGTTCTAATTATCTCTCCCCTGACATGTAGCTCCTTTCAAGTAAATGCAGCTCTGTACACTCCAAGGCACCTTCTCACACAGTTAATAACAGCATCAGAATCATTATCCTCTGAGAGCAAACAACATTTTCTAGTGTACAGTGCTCAAATATGTTCATTTGGGCTGAGACCAATCAGTCGTACATGCTAACAGGAGCTGTAGACAGATATTAGGCAACAGTTGAATAGAATTAAAAAAATAATTATCTAAAGGTAATTAATGTTTTCCAAACTTCCTATGAGGCTGACACATAGGAATTAAGTTAAAAAAACTGAGGGCAAGACTAATACCACTCTATTTTGCTGTAGATGTTTCTGTAAACCAAACAGTGAAATTTTCATACTGCTCTGATACTTGCATGTACAGGTAGCAGCTTGTGATTAAAGAGAAAACAAAAAATAAGCCAAGCAAAAGAGAACTTTTTCTTCTTCATCCAAGTAGCTTACAAGAACAATTTTCAAGTGTTCATTTTAGCTAGACTTTATTAGATGATTTCCCCTTTATATATCCACTATTCAGTAGATGTATTTTTTTTTACAGACTCTGAGCAACCACAGATTTACTCATGCAATTGAATGTAGCTCTAAAAATGGTGGCATGTGCCTTCGAATCCTTTCTTTTCCCATTTAATGGGTCTTCTATAAATCTGATTTATTCTGACTAACCAAAAATTAAAATGTTTAAGTAACAGTAGCTTCTTTTATAACACAATGTACCTTCTAATCAATTATATATTTTAATATTTTAGTTTAATGTAACTTTCTAAGAAAATATCTTTTAAGGCAGTAGGCCTTAACTTGGTCTTATGCCTTAGAAGAGAACAAAGGTTTGATGTCCAAAGTCTGGTTCTTTTCTCTGTCTCTCTCTCTCTCTGGATTTCATCTAATTCCCATTGAACTCAATTAAAATTAGGGCTTCTACAGAGTTCAGTGGATCTGAATTAGACTTCAGGCAAATAAGGCCCAGGGGGTTGGTGATGATGAATCTGCAGTTAGAAAAGTGGTAGTGTTTGTATTCCTCATACTGGGGGAGAAGAATTTAAATATGAAAAGGAAGAGCTTGCACTTGGTTCCCAGTTGATGGAAAAATTCATCAACAGGCCCTAAGGCACTAATGCAGTACAGATAGACAAAAGAGAGTAACAGAAACTTTGGAAGCTAAAATCAACTTACAACTACTGAAAACTGAAACCAGGAGAGACACGAACTGGCTCTTTTGCTAATTCATGAGCTCAGTTTGTAGACTTACCTCTTAAAATGGTTCTCTATAGCATAAAGTTGGTTTTAATAGATTTTGCCAGGATTCACACAGTCTATCTTGCACAGAGAACTTATCTTCTTTTAATCTGAGCTTTATCACCAGTTCTTACAGCAAGAATACTTTTTAATTACACAATCACAAAATTGCTGGAGTTCAAAGAAAACTTTGGAGATTATCTAGTCTAATACCTGTGCTCAAGCAGGGGCAGCTAGAGAAAGTTGCTCAGGGCTATGTCCAATTGAGTTTTGAGTATCTCAAAGGACAGAAACTCCACAGCCTCTCTGGACAACCTGTTCCAGGACTTCTAAACCATGCTGTGGATTGTAATACATGCATAGTAGTAGACTATTACAGTTATTTTTGCATCCTCTGGGTTAACTATACATCAAAATAAAAAAGCCTGGTACAATGGCTAGAGTGAAAAGCAGCCTACTGCAGGATTTAGTCAAGTGTATAAAGAGCCACTGACCATTCCCTGGAAACACATCATTTCTAATGATACTCTTATAGTGTTAAAGGCTGATAACATAAAACTCAAAATTATGAGAGTTTGCAAACATATTACTATACCAATGTCATAGTGGGGAGGGTAGGTGGAGCAGAGGGGCAGGACATAAATAAGCTTTTTTCAAATGGGATTGTTGACAGGGAAAACGTGTAAAAATAAAGCTATTGGCAGAACACTTAGCTTATGAATTATACATTTAATTAAGAAAAGCCAAACTTGAAACTTCTAATTTACTGTGCTTTATTAAAAACAGAATTGCAATATTACTCAAGTCTCTGCTAGAATACAATTGAATGCTTCACGCAGGTGTCAAATGCCAGGTAGCTGGAAGGAGCAGCAGTTGTACAAAGGGCTGACATAAAATTGAAGGAGTGCAATGTTTCATAAGCCACAAATTAGTCTGCTAAGGACCAACAGTTGCACAGCAGAGGTTAGCCAAGAAGTCTTTCTGAGAACTAAGATCCTTGCTCAAATGGTTAACTCACACAGTGTCCTGCCCTGTCAAAGTAGACTAGTCAAAGAAATGTATTATGGCGGGGGATATGGAAGAAGATGGTAGAAATGGGTTAAGAAGGAATCTGAAATAGGGCAGGAAACACAGCATGCAAAAATGGAAGGTGATAAGAAAGCTAGGGATGATGATAAGGGTCAAATGTGCAGTAGGAGAGAATACTAAATAAACCTCTCTGAAATGTTCGAGTGAGGCTTCTTCTTCTTCAAGATAATCCTCTTCTTGAGGGTTCTTCTTCCTGAGAATCTGCTAACAAAGTTCCAGTTACCTGCTACTTTTGTCTGAGCAAAAAAAAAACCATAATGCTACATGACCAGCAATTGGTCCTCCAATGTTCAAAGTGAATGTACTGTACATAGAAATTATTTACTAAAATAGCTTTCTCATGGCATTCCAGCACTGCCATTCCTACTTAAAATGACACTGATGTAGGAAAATGAGGAGTATTGGGGATAAAGATTTTCTAACCTTCTGAAGTACCTTGAAATGTCTTGCCTGAACTAATTTATGGTCTGCTTTGTAACTGATTGGTTCTTTCAGCAGGTTATTGTGTACTTAAGCACTAACGGGAAGTCGACTACAGTGGAAAGGATACGTGATAAGTATTTGGTGTTTTCTAGGCTTGTTGTATGCATGGACCTTCAACAGCACTTTATATGTTCAGGAAGATAGTTGCCGCTTTGTTTCACAAGAAACAGGAAATCTGTACATTGCCAAAGTAGAGCCATCTAATGTGGGCAATTATACTTGTGTTGTAACTCACTCCAAAGCTGAACAAAGCATACAGGGGCTACCTACTCCTCTCATTCTCTGCAGTGATGGTAAGTTATCTTAATTATTTTAGAATGTTTAGCTAGAAAACAAGCAAAAAAAAAAAAAACCCACACTAACCAGTCAATCATCCATTATTTGATATCGATACAGCTATAAATAAAAAAGCTGTTCAGTGGGCATGATTCCACCTTTTCCACTGAATTGAAACAAGATCTGAACTGCTAAGACAGGAACAGCAAGATAATGCATGCACGAAAGAAGATAATGTTCAATGTCACTGAAAAATATCAAGAGAATGCCAAATGTTATATAATATTTTTAATCTCAAGGTTGCCTGTGTTCATACTGTAATCTGGCAAATCTTCCTAAATTTAATAATCTAAGTAAGTGCAGAGCTCAAATATCAAATGTAGAAAACTGTTTCAAAGAAGTGAGACATTAAAGTAAGTCGGACATAAATATTTTTATAACACTTAATTAAAGGTTCCCAGTGAGAGATGCATACTTTAGAAATGTTTACATTACAGTTTATTTTAAAACTTTGCTCACTTTTCAGTGAGTAGATTTCAATTTATTTTAAAAGTCTGCTCACAAGTTTCAAGCAATCTTGATAAATAGTAACAAAAATCTGTAGAGGATTATGTTTTTAGAATAAATAAAGATATACCATATAATACTTTCACCAAGAGACGATGTTGTTTTATGACATATTGAATCAGATCAAAACAAAGTTATAGCTCCAAAGCTCAGAAATTAATTTGCTACAAAGTTAACTTAAGATTTTTCTTTCTCCTTGTTTTATTCTAACTACCCACTTCTTTATTCCTTTCCTATTCTTCTTCTCTCCTCCCATTCACCTCAATGGCTTCTAGATTGGATCCTAAACTAGTACTGTCTAGAGCAACTGCATAAAATAGTACATGTGATACTAGTTAGATTTTTATCAAACATAAACAAGTGTCACCTCATTTTCAGTGTGGGATCTGGGCAAAAACACTTTGTGAGGGAGAATATCCGATTCATACTCATTTCTGTTGCCATGAATTACACTGAAAGCTGCATGCGCATTTAGGAAGTTCAGCTAAATGTTTAGTTTGTTGAAGCAATTCTTAATCTGCTGTAAAATTTAAATATTCTAACCCAATACTGGAGTATCTGTGGCTTATCAGGTGTTTAGCCAGATTTTCAAATGTGATCATTGCATAAAGTTATATCAATTGCTTTGGGGCTTGGAGCTCACACTCAGCTATTTTAAATAAAGTTCCAAAATTTTTAGAAGCATTTCAGATGGAGTGCCATTATTCTCACTCCATAACCTATAGAGTTTTGTGAGAAGAAACCATTCAAATTCACCAGTATTAGTGTCATGAGTATGAGCTCCAAATTCTCCCTAAAACATTAATGTGCTAGTAAAATATCAGTATATACAGATCTTGTACAAAAGCTATGCACTTCACTCTGAGATGAGAAGAATTTACAGATTTAATGTTATCTTTCAGCACCAGTTTGGATTTCACTCAGAAGACCAAACCCCATTCAGGGAAATCACTTGTTGATTATCATGTGGGAAACCTAACGCTCTAACACTATTAATACCATTCTTTCTTTTACGCTAAAATTCTGTTGTACTAGACAGGTCTGAAGCTCAACTGGAGTGCTACCTGTTTTGATGTTCAACAGGTGTGATGGGGGAGTATGAACCAAAGATTGAAGTACGATTTCCAGAAACATTTGCCCCAAAGGGCTCATCTGTTAAACTGGAATGCTTTGCCCTTAGAAAGTAAGATTTTTCGGTTTTATTAAAATTCAGATTCTAACACTGTTCTCCAGTGAAAGATAATGTTTCTTTCTAAATGGAATACCAGAATTTGTCAGAATCGAAATTTTTAAAACTTACCTAATCATCTTGGTTTATGATTGGTTCTGTGCAATATGCTTCCAATGTAATGAAAAAGGAAATCTCAAACCTGGAGCTGACTTGGTTGTAGTTTGAATTAGGAAAAGAACAAAAACACATTATAATCCCAAAGAGTTTATTTTGAACTAAGAATAGACTGGCTTTTCAACTTTCTATGGTCTAAATGCAGATTCACATCAAATCTGTGCTGATGTCATCTGCATCAAAACATGAGCATGTTTTCCGCTTGACATCATTTATAAGAATGAAACTTGGAAATGGGCTAAAATTCAAGAGCACGTAGTTAACAGACCACCTAGAATGAATTCAACAGAGCTTCATATAGCTCTTAGTACTCTCTTTTCCACAAAGATATTCTAGAGTGTCAAGCAGTCTTAGCAGTAGCCCTTCCTGCTAAAATCTTTCAGATTTGCAGGGTTTTCATTTTTGGCTATGCTGTTTATGCTGCAGTATTCATTTACAGAAAGCATTTAAACTGCAATGGGTGCTCTGTATTCAAAGAGCAATGGTTAACTCAATAAATGTAACCAGACTCAGAAAACCAGTCTTTCCAATGAGCATACATTTTCTTTAGAAATGCTGAAAGAGGTTGTTGACCTCTATTTAGTTTAAGTTCACTTTGACAACCCTTTTTAAAGGCTGTAAGCTTTTAAAGTGTTTAGAGCTTTCCCAGAGGTTAAAAGCCTGACTTGCAGACAGCACAAATTAATCAAATGTTCCTGTGGAGGCTACATTGAGAAGTAAAGAAATAAAGCAAATAAAAACTTAATAAGAGGAGAAATGGTCTTTTCTTTCAGTTAAGACTTTTATATAAACTAATCTTAGAGCTAATCTTTATATAAGGAGGGAAAGAATATTTTCGCAGAGTCAAATTTAGAGCCATATGCAGGATTTTTTTTTTTTTTGCGGGGGGAGCAAGGGGAAGACTGGAGGGGTGCAAAACACATACCAGAATTGTAGCTTTTCTGCTAAAGCTTATTTTATTTTCCATATACTGTCAAGCTACTTCTCTTTAAATACTTCTTTAATTGTGTGTGAGTCACTACAGACTTTATATTTGAAGTTGTCATTTTGCATTTCCATCTGTTGCGTGGAATGCATGTGATAGAAATACACTGACTACACTGAAGCATTTCAAAAACAGTAAATGATATAAGTAAATGAAGTCATGCTGATGTGAGAAACAGAATTTACCATTTTAAGCGTGTTTTAGAGGGACAAAAAAAGAAGTGGACTAAAAGAACATATGGATAATGAAATCCCTCAGCAAATACAGTACCTCTTATCTTGTACTTAGAAAATGAAATGACTGAGGTTAATGCATCTTTAGCAGCAATTCCTTATACACAGGACTGCAGCTGAAACTGGTGCTGCTATACCTGCCCTAGGTTCCACTAAGTAAACACCACTGATCCACGGGTGCTAATCCCTTATCTAAACATTTTTTGTGTCATACTAGTAATGTGAATATAGTGGTTTATATGTATATTGAGTAGGTGGTGTTTGTAACTAAAGACTCCTTAACGGCACATCTCAAAATTTTTTGTCTTAAAGATTTTTTTGAGTAGGTTAAAAGTCTAATACTGAGCACTGCTGTTGCTTTCAGTTTGTTTTTTCTCCTTTCTGACTGAGCAGACTTGTACCAAATATTTCCCTAACACTGTAATCCATTGAAAATCATTATTACACTGCTAACATTTATATACGGATAAAATAGGAGAAAAAAGGGATTGCAGGTGAAATAATCTTCACTTACTAGACAGAGATGTATATTTAGAGGTGCATAGGTGACTAGTAGTAGTGCTCAAAGCTCTGATGAACCTAGCTCCAGCTGTTTACAATTATAGTTAGGCACATAAAAGTACAGCGGTGTGGCCATCTGTACCTTTAGATGCCTAAATTCTACTAAAATTCTAACTCCTAGTATTGTCTGTTTATGTTAAAATCAATTCAGCTCAACATTTGTTGAGCTCTACCTTCGATCTGCCACAAGCACTAATGGTTATTATCTCTCTTGGATTTCAGAACTACATTCCTATTATCCATAATTTTCTATATTCATACTGTTAGTCCACTGGTTCAGACAATGCTGTCAACTGCTACTACCTCTGTGCTATGAATAACAGATCTCTCACATCTAAGGCAGATTATAGGCAACCTGCTGTGGTTTTGGTCTGAAAAAAAGTCTTAAATGAAACCACTTTCACAGTACTTAGAATAGCATCTCCTCTCTATATGGAACAGCAAATCATACCTACTGGACACTGCTACAAAAGAGATTCCGCATTTGAAATATAAGCACAGGAAAGGAGAATTACAACTATTAAGACTTAATCTGGCAAATATCAAAGCCACATAATTAAGAAATATTCCTTCAGGAAGACTATAGGACCCCTAGAAATAGATGCATTCCACACACCTCACCTCATTGCTGTTTGAGGGCTTGAAAGTTACGAAAGCTCCAGAAGGCCTCCAAGAAGAAGCATTCTTAGTGCAGTACTTGTTGCAAAACTCTCATCATGTCTCTCCCATTAAAGCATCGTGATTAACACACAAATAAACACTCAAGTCCACTTGTGAACCCCAATTTGTTTTGAAGGAAACAAATATAGGTAGGACGAACCGCCCTGAAACACTCTGGCCACAGTGTGCCCTGCTCTGGCCACAGCCAGTTCCAGCCAGTTCCAGCCGGTTCTAACCCCTAGCACCTCCCACCCAAACTGCAACCAATCAGAGTAGCCGTTGGCACCGTTGGGTGCCAAGATGGTGGCCAGTCAGAGGAGATCATGGCTGTGCAGGGCGGTGCCATGGGAGGGGGTAGGTGGTGGCCGGCCACCATGGCGGGTCCCCTTGCACAGCGCTGTGCCGGCGGGGCCTGGCGGAGCCTCTGAGCAGGGAGCCGGGAGCAGTAAGGGGTAAGGAGCGGCCGTGGGAGTCACTGAGCTGGCTGAGGCAGTGGGTGCAGCGGTGGGCTCAGATGCGAGGAGGGCGTCAAGGGCCGCAGCATTGCTCATGCTGTTGTCCTGCTCGCTAGGACGCCCTCAAGCAAAAGGTGAGGATGTGCAAAGGGGACCCTACAGCTCTTTGGAGAATTAAAAAGGAATTAAAAACCTGAGGAGGTTGGAGTCCACTTAGATCAGAGCAGTTGAGGCTGCTTTGCATGTGACAAACCTAAATGGTCAAAATGGTTTTAAGTAAACAGCTATAGAGGGATCAATTGCAGGGACTGAAATACATATATATGCATATGAATCAATTCTGCCAAAAGTGAAGCTGGCTGTGTTTAACCCATGCTCTTGATAATGGTTAGGATTTACAGCTCATGTGGCAAGCTGGGACCTCTTGGAAGATCCTCTCCTAAGTGAGTTACAGTAAGCATGTTGTTTCCAGTGACACTCTGACCTCTGACGCTGCTGCCCCAGAATGAGCAACTATATCAGGTTTCACATGACTTTGCTTCTTTGTTCTTACCCAAATGATATATCAAGGCTAGAAGTCCCTGTATTTTAATTGCCGTAACCCTTGGATTATTATTCTCCTGTGTGTTAGAAATCGATGCAGACATGATAGCAGCTTGTGAATCTTGGCTTAGTCTCACTTGTGTAAGTAGTCATGTTTCTCATTTTCTAAACTGCAAGTTTAATTTTATTGTGAAGAGCCCTCAGATGTGCGGTATGAAAGACAAGGCACAAGTGCACTGCATCTGCTGACTGTGAAGTCTCTGCTGAACAAAGATGGAACTTTCATTATGGTGCAGGGTGTAATGCAGCAGAGAAATTAATTTCTTGTTCAGTGTGACATGACTTGTCACAACCAAAAAATATCTCCCATCTCCTTTTCTATCTAAGTTGGTAGCTTATGGATTTGTGATTCTGCTGTCAGTAGGGTAGAATATAAATAAAAATTAGTATCTGGGCCTAGTATTTCTAGATGCTCTAAAGCTTTCAAGTAAACTATAGATTTATGTACAAAGACACTAATATTTATGCGCTGTTTTCTTATTTACACAGGTGAAAGTAAGGCTTTAGTCTTCATGAAATGTAATAAATTTGAGTGTATTTGTTGTTTTTCAGATATTGTGGAAATTTGCAACCTCAAACAATTACTTGTTTTAATCTGGTTATTGGAATTGACTAAATGAAAAGGAAGTTTTTTTCTGTTTTGATTTTGGTTGCCAGATCCCCTCAAGAGTAGCGCTGGGAGGTACTAATCTGTAACAGTGTCAGATGCTGGCCTTGGCTACAGTATGTTCATGTAGAACTATCCTACAAGAGTGCACAGTGCTGTATCTATTAAACTAAGTTTTATATATATTTACCTACATTTAGGCAATGGCTTCATTTCTTAAAATATTAACTTGTAAAATAAAAATACCATGTAACAAAATTTCTCTTATGGTTCTCCTTATGGATGATAGTCACACAGGTAAAATACAGTCTGCAATCTGCAGCATTCATTTAACCTGTAAATCATGCTGAAGAGGAGTTGCTGCCCTAACAAATGAATTCTGTCTTCTGATAAAACTAGACCACTTAGTGCAGCCTCCCCAACAAAATAACAAAATACTGTTAAGTATTTATTGCAATTACATATTTAAATAGAGCAAAGTTGATGAACCAAACTCTTGAGTTTTATATCTGTCATTCTGCTATAGTTAACATCAGAGAATGTACATTTCAAACACCATTATTATGAAGGATAGGGCTAAAAATGAGAGTTTGCCTTGAAACATCCCTAAGGAAGTCATTATAACTATTCGGTGTGGATAAGTAAAACAGGGCAGCATCTTCTGCTCACAGTTTGGTAAACTTGACATGACAAGTTGACAGAAGAGACCTTTTTCTAGAGCCCTGCCTCTGTCCTAGATGTCAGCTGCAGACTTTCCTTATTCATAAATAGTCGGTACTAAGGCTGCAGAATAGGAAATATTTAGATGAAGCCCTTCCGGGTGGTGAAGCATGAATGAATGTGTTTAACTTGTTTGTCTCACATGTTGCTGTTGGGATTTTTTATCTGCTTGTTCCTCCAAAAGAGAAAAATCTAGAAATAGCTTTGAAGAAAGTAAAGTGCTTCTGGCATTCAATCCACTTCATGATTCTGTTGTACAATTCATCTGTTGTTTAATATGCAATAGCACTTTAAAACCTGGCCATGCTCTCCTTTGTCATCAACAGTCTGTATAAATCTATTATTTCAGGACTGCAAACACATCCAGTTATCTTCTTGACTTGATCATAGTGGTAGTAGGACAGACATATTCAAAGTAATAGCTACATTTTTAAGAGGTTAAAACATAGTCTGGGTGACAAAAATTCTACATGAATGATACTGCACAAGATTTATGAGGAAATAGCTTCTTTTAACAGAACAACTGCTGCATTTGACAAAAATGGACAGGTCCCTGGTAAGGGATAATATTAAACAGGCACAAAAAAGAATGTTTTTCTGCCTCCTAGTGAAGGATAAATAATAAAGAAAGATGGTGATAGCAACTACCACTGTTGGAAGAATTTGAGAATTTAAGCAACTATTTAGGTTTTGAACCAAGGTAGTAAATAGAAGAACAAAATCTCAGTTATTCTTTTGATTTCTTTTCCTGGTTTATAACGTCTAGCACATTCCAGTTTCTTATTAGCAATAAATTGCTCAGGTCTATTGTAGAGGTCATACGCGAGTCAGATATCTGTGTCTGCTAATAGTGTAAGTGTGTATGAGAATATTTATCATACAGGACTAACTTCAAAATCTGGAATTGATTGTGTGTAGCTACAGACCACTTTCACAGGCAGCTCAGTTATCATGATGAAAAAGGTTAGCTAGCTAGTCAGCTATTTTGCTCCTCAAATAGCTGGATATCACTCAGTTAAATTTGTGTGTTATAGAGCAGGGAGAGGGATAGCCTAGAGATGCTGTTTAGCTTACTAACCTCCATCTGCATTCAGCAAATGCTTAACCTCCAGGATGCCTACCCTGTGTTTTGATTTTATAATGCAATGCAGAAATGCAGTTATTCCATGTTATTCATTGTATTTCAGAGTGACCTAGTAAGTTGTCTTGCATGCAGTCTTGTCTTTGCTTATGCACCTGTACTTACACTGTGAACATCTAGCCATTTGTTCAATCTACACAGCTGGATGGGCACTCATGCTATTTGTGGATTCTTATTCTTGCTATGTTTGAGGGATTTCATGAATTCAAGGGCATCCAAATGCAGGATTTAGGCTTAAGTTTGACTGGTAGGTTAGTTTTTATTTGTTTGTTTGTTTTCTTATTTTTGTTTGTTCATTTTCTAGTGTGTATTAGTCACTTAGTTTCTCTGCTTAATAAAGGATTTGAACCGGAGACCCAAATAATTTGAAGTGGGAGCAGTTACAGCTTCAACTAACAAGCAATAAATGTTTGGCTAGAATGCCAAGTTGGAGGTGCTGGGAACTATCAGAAGAGGACAACATATTCTTCTAATTCGCATAAAAGTTATTTTAAAGTTTAGTAGTAAGTGTTTGCTGTTGACATTGCTTCTAATGGAAAAGTAGTCAACATTTAGTCAAAGTTTCTATAAAAAACTTCAAAATGTAACTGCTCTTCTGCCTAGGGAAAGCAGCTTTAGTTTTCAGTAATGGAAAAGCAACTGTGAAATCCAAGACTATTAATATTTCAAAGTGTTCTGGTGACATAATAGATCATGAAAGTGAGGCTTGTATGGTGTGTGATATTACCAGAAATCCAAGAAGTATTTATAGCTTTCTTTCCACTTGACTATTTTTTATCACATAGAATACATTGATCCAAATATAAATGAAAATGATAAGCTACAAAAGCATGAAACAAGAAATATTCTCTTTGGTCTTTATCTCCTTTTAAACTCAATGTCTAATGCTTTCCCACTTCCTTGCTCAACTGTCTTTTTGCCTACTCCGCCCTGACTCCTTTTTTAATACCTTGATTTATTGGTTTTAGCTCCTCTGAATTCTTGTCCTATGCTTCATATTGTGAAATGCTACAGAGAATGTATTTACTGTGAAAACTTGTCAATATTTCAACGTTTCTGTGTGTTTATTTTCATTTCCAAAGTTTTTCCTTCAATCTGTTATCTGTGTTTAACGGTGAGATTTGACCCTAAGTAAGAGTTACTGTGACAAATTCAAAATTGTCTCATTATAAAATTTGTTTTACAAAATAATTTAGGTGACTTATAAAACCATACTGTTATTAGTCTCTGTATTTTATTTGTAGAAATATAAATTATTCCTTTTTATTATTTTAAGGTCTTTGACCACTCCTCCCTCAAAATACAAGGAAATTATATCTGCTGCTATAATAAATGT
This sequence comes from Crypturellus undulatus, assembly GCA_013389825.1. Classification (NCBI taxonomy): domain Eukaryota; kingdom Metazoa; phylum Chordata; class Aves; order Tinamiformes; family Tinamidae; genus Crypturellus; species Crypturellus undulatus. The sequence goes on from VWPW01020719.1 coordinate 383,232, forward strand.
TCTTTCTTTTTCTGTAATCACAATATAATTATTTAGTCCAGTCCCTAATATTAGTTGGAAGAGGTCTGATGGAAACTCATTGAGGAAAATCAAACATGACAAAACCAAAGGAGTACTTGAAATAAAAGATGTTCAGGAAGAAGATGAAGGCTCTTATGAGTGTATTGCAGGAAATACTCGAGGAAGAAATATTGTAAGAGGTCAATTATTTGTCTATGTAAGCAGATTAATTTCTTCATTTTTTTTAGAATATGGTAGTGTGCAGATGTTTTTGTAAATGAAGTCTATTAGCCCCATACTGAAGAGATGAAATGTAGCTCAGGTTAAGCTGATTAAAAAATGATTGGAGATCTTCAGTGACCTTCACTGCATTAAATCCTCAGCAAATGAAGATATTTTGCATTTAAGCTCAGATTGGAAATGTGGGCTGTGCCATGATGAAGTTGTAAAGGTTAATATGAGACATAAAATCCCCAGTACACTTAAACATAACAGTAAGAGCAGACAAAAGGTTTACTTTCAGTACCTCACAGTAGTATAAAGCTGTGCTGCCCCAGAAGCAGTTCAGGGAGCAGTTTCCTGCAGTCTGATTCCTGCTTGTTTAAAAGTGGGGAATAGTGTTTCTGTGAACCTGATCCCATCTTCTGCCTTCCTTCCTGTGTTTATTAATTGCCTGTGGTCCAAGTCATTTGATACTTCATTATAGGAGAAGTGAATTATATGCTTTTTATGTCCATTCCTAATGCAGAGGGTTAAAATGAACATATTTTGACATGAATAAGAATTTGTGGAGATATTCTCTTTAGCTCATGAATTTTTATAAAGAAGAGAGAAGTAATATGACAATGAAGAAAACTACAGAAAGTTAAATTATGAGCCTATGTTTAATATCTAGTGAGAAGACCATAGCAGGCTCTTTTTTTAAGGAAGTCCCTGCTAATACAAAGAGATACAAAATTTATTTTTATTTCCATTGTCCACTTATTTTCACAGAATATCCATCAAGCAGTACCATTAAAATTAAGTTCAGAAGACTACGTTAGTTTAATTACAAAATTTTGATCACTTTTAATATAGTTTAAAACAATATGCTTATTAATTATGCTTTGTAAATTAATTAATACTTGTTGCTAGTGAAATATAACAGCACTCATGAAGCATTTGCACAAGTTTTCTCATAATTTTAGGGATGGTCTGGTACATTATATATGTAATTGACTTCCTCTTAATTTCTTTACTGTGTCTAAAACTGTGTCTTTATTCATTCTGTATATAGCTTATTCATTTACGAAATAAGTTTTCTGATTCCTATATCCAGCATCTTAAGCTCTGAGAATAATAAAGGGGCCAAGTTATTAGAATTGCTTTTAAGCGTGGTGTGCTTTGTCAGCTGTATCCCAGATACTTAGAGATTTTATAAACTCCATTGTTGAAGCTATGTGAACCAGATGTTAGGTGATCCTGGGCTCAGGATGTAACTATTAACTGACAGGCAGTGTCATAGCTCTGGAGAGCTATAGAGGGCGAAATTTTCAGCATCTTGTTTCGTTTGACTCAGTGGATGACAGTTCCATGCCTAAAACAGAACTGTCTTTTATAAGGACTAAGGACTCTATACACTACAAATAACTGAGCCAAGAAAGCCAGTGTCCTTCTACAGAACATTAAGACTACATCCATTTATTTTAGAGGCTGGAGGCAGAGAGATCTGACCTCGGACCTCTTGCTAAGAATGTGGCTCTGGTCTTACCTGAAGTTAGAAGTTAGTCATATTCTACATGTGAGCCTCCCTCAAATTAATTCCTGCTCAGTTCAGTCCTCATGTGTTTAATTGGATGTGTTTGAAGCTCATACGTGATTCTTGCAGGTTCTGCTTTTACATAGCAGAATAAATTTGATATGACAATGGGCTGTGCTCTTGCAAATATTAAGAATATGTTAGTCTAATCTGAATAGCTCTATTTTCTACATGTTGTGTTTATGTTGTAAATTATATTAAAGTAATCGGTGGACTCGGATAATAGTGGTGTCACTTATAATCCATCTTTTTTATTAGCTACTGATTAATGATATTGATGCTGCTGTTTTTCATCGACAGAATGAAGTACCTCAAGATGAAGGCTGTTTTTTCTTCTTTTTTTTTTTCTTTCTCAGAATGCCAATGTCCTATTCCTTTCAGCAAAGACATCTAGAATTGGGGTATCTAAAATCCATGTTTGTTTCTGCAAACTTAGGTGGTAGAAAGGAACAATATCTAGTCTGAGCTTCCTGATCCCTAGCCATGTGATGGCTAACATTTTTCTAAGATGGTCCTCAAGTTTAATGCCAGAGCATTACTGTTTAGAATACACTTGCAATACGGAATGAATGCATTGGTCAAATACTAACATTATTCAATACTGTAGAGTACCTCCAGTACCCTAAACCCCAAAATACCATTTTCGTACTTTAAATGGTTTGCCTGTTCTTTTCAGCGGTCCCTGAATGGGATAAAAAAATCCAAAATGCATTTCTGTCTGTCTGTGACAGTTTATTTTGGGAATGCAAGGCAAAAGGAAAACCAAGTCCTTCCTACAGGGTTAAAAAATTGCCAGCCTCTCATGTCAGAGGTAGAGTTTTTATCGTCCTATTGCTTTCTTACATATCTCTCTGTTTTCACAGTTTGGTCATGGTGTTCATACTTCACCGCTTTTTCCCCAAAACTTATTATTAAATTTTAATGAAAATTAATATAATAAACTCTTTGCAATACTAAGCCCCAATAACTGGACATGTATACTGTCAACACCTTATTGTTGTATACACAGCCACCCTATCTTTGTACAGTATATGTTGCAAACATTTATGTATACTATATATGTGTGTATATATAGTATGCATATAGTATATACATACTGTATGTATAGATGTATGTATATATATGTATATATGTATATTTATATATGTATGTATATATATGGAATTAGTGTGTGTATATGTACTATACACACACATATACACACATTTACTTTGATACAAGATACAGCAGTAAGTATGCACAAGTTCAAAATTAGCAAGTACAATTGACAATTAAAAAGTACAATTAGTGAAAAAAAGGCCTGGCTAGAATTACTGAATGTAGGAAATCTGTAGGAGTACAATTGCTTGTCTATGGGAAACCTGTAGGAGGACAATTGCTTGTCTATGGGAAAAGTATATCAGCTACTATTACAAACTGATCAGTCCGTTAACATACACTTTCTGCTTTTAAATATATAGACCAGTGTGGCCATTCTTATGCTCTATTCATCAAGTAACTGAGTTAGTTATACTCAATGTTAACTGATTCTCATAATACTTAGCTGGAGCCATGTGTAAGAATAACAAATGAAAAGAAAAAAATGATATGACAAGCAAAAGATGAATAGATGGTTCACTTCAAGGATTAAGACCAAAGCTGGAATGGAAATAGTTGAGTGGTAGGATTGGATAAAGGGAGAGGAAGTCAATTGGACCTCAAACATCTAATAAATCTGATCAAGTGCTTATGTGGGACAAGTCTTTGAGAAGTTGACTTTGACTTTTTTTAAGATAATATAATTTTTTTTCACCCTGTGGTGGTCAAGCTTTGGATCATCCTTTTTCCAGTCTTCAGCTGTTGGCTACTTCATGGAAAACGTCTGCGACGAGATTCTTTGCAGTCTGTGTTCTATTGAGGCCAAATTTTCTCTAATGGATTTAGCATCCTTCAGACATAAAATGGCATGGCTCATCTGAAATGCCATTTTATTTACTAGGAAAGAAATAATACTGGATTAGTTTCTAGCAAGAACATTTACAGAAGCACTTTCAAAACATATGAGGTAAATTAGTACCTTCTGGTGCAGCAGCACTTGTTTGACTTACTTGTGCTATTTGAATTAATTGGAGGGAGGTCTGACCTTCCATATGATTTTTTTTCCTACTAATTTAGTCCTAAACAGAGCCCAGCTAGCATCTGAGAAGGCTACCCAGAATTTACTTGAATTGCAATTTCTTGGAACCTGTTAACTTTACTAATATTGTTACTTCCACCTAAACAAGACTTTTTATTTCCCTCCTTACCTCTCTGTCTTTCTCTTTGAAGACAATATTCAGAGCCTGTCACTATTCTATTGCATCCTTTCAATAAATACTTTACAGATATTTTCAAGCAACACTTTCATAGTACTTACCGTGTATTATAAATGGAATACTTCAGGCAACAAAATACTCAATATTATTGCTCAATGGACAAAATGGATAGTTTGGAGGTGAAAGTACAAGGGAGATGTATTATATTCTGTCACAGCATCCCTTTTGCTGGAAATCTCATAAAAGAAAAGCACTCCATATGCTTTCCACCTTAAACCTGAGTTTGAGCATATTGTCCACTTTGTCAGGCCTTTCTCTCAAGCCATTTAATTGATCTTCTGTGTTATTTCTGCTTGTGTACATATTGTGATTTATTCCTCTTTGTCTGCATAGCTCAAAAGAGGCAGCTGAGATGAATGGAAGATTTAGCATGTGTATGAAGTGCTAGTGTTACTTCACAAAATGTTTTTATATTCAAAGGATGTTTGTAAAAATAGAATGCATTGAGAGGATAGCAAACAGCCTGAAGGTAAAACTAAGTATGCAGAAGATATCTGTAGGGAGAGCCTTAAGAATTAACAGTGGATAAATAATGTAATGTTGCTAATTATTTTCAATACACTAGCCATACAACTGCAGTCTGTGCTCTCATGAAGTTTCCAAGTTAAACAAGATGGGGCTGGTCAGCTCTTGATTGGGAGACCCCCAAGGAAAATGCAGGAGATAAGGAAAGAAAGTTTGACTCAATAGGCATTCTCCCTCTGGATGTACATTGCAAAGATGACCACTGAACAGCCCATGAAACTGGCTCATATCTGACAATTAGTTGTGTAGAAAATGCTTAAGGCTTTCTGGGTTGTGCAGCCATTCTTGTCCTGCAGTGTTTGCTTCATGGTAAAACATAACCACAAACTCACAATGCAACAATCAGCTGAACATATTTGATATTCAATGAAAATAGATAGAGAAACCTTCCAAAGCAATGACCTTTCAGTATGTGCCTAGTGCTCTCCAAATGCTCTGAACAGCTTAGTGGTCCTATAAGAAAATGACGATTGTATCATCTCTAATATGATTGATTTGTCTGTGTTGCTTTAAAAAAAAAAAAAAGTTGTCTCCACCTCTGAATCATGATCAGGCACATTAGTATAGTACCAGAGAACTTTGGGATTGTTTGTCCACTAACTCTGTCAATATTTTTGTCTTTTTCCACCATTTACCAGGAGAGAATTCACATAGAAAATGGAACTCTTATCATAGCGATGCTGAATATGTCAGACTCTGGCCTCTATCACTGTGTTGCAGAAAACAAATATGATACTATTTATTCCAATGCTGAGTAGTGGGTGATAGGTGAGTAAACATTAAAACAAGCATATACTGACTGGAATGGGAAACTCTTTGGAAAGTTTAAAATTAAGGAGTGGATTAAATTCTACCTGGAAGATCAAGTCTGCACATACTGCTTTACTACTTACTCTGTGAATTATGTTCTTGATTTCTTGATTATGTATCACTGTAGCATTTTTCCAAATAAACAGTTTAGAAATTGTAATATAAGTAGGGCATAATGAATACCTTCCTTGATACTTAAGTATACTTTTCTTTGATTTATGTACTTTGGCAGAAACTGCAAAAGCAAAGCAATTATTGGATTCCCTTTATTATATTATTCAGAGAAAAATTTAGCAAGTTTATTTAACCTGTCAACTGCATATATTCTGCTCTTTTTTATTTTTTAGCTGCAGCTCCTGATTTTTCCAAAAATCCTGTTAAAAAAAAGTCTGTTGTTCAAGTTGGAAGTGAAGTCACAATTGGATGTAAACCAAGCGCTTCTCCCAAAGCGGTTATTAAGTGGACAAAGGGCCTGGAGGTTTTGCACTAGAGCAAAAGGTACTGTAATAAACTAGTTTTGTGGATTGTTGGGTGTTCTCTGCTCCGTTAACATTATTTAAACATCACTGAGGCGCAGCTGACTTAGTAGTGCTTTTGACAGCTCATTGATGGAAAGCTTTGATGCCAGAGGCCTGTTCGTCTTTAGCAGTGGCCATATAATTGGGCAGATATAATGCTGATTTAGAACAAAGCTAAATTAAATACACGTGGGTAATTGTGTGATACATATGTTTGTGTTCATCAGCAGTTAATTCACTGCAGTGCTACCAGAATTGACCATTTACCACATGCAAAGCCTAAGTGAATCAGCTTCATGTAAGAGACATCAGTGGAGACTTTAGAGGAAGTTGAATATACCCCCAGGCTACAGCATAATTGCTCAGCATCTGTACACATTGTGTGATAACCCATAGGCTATATCAAGTCTCCATATTCTGTCTTCATTCTTTAGACAAGATTTCACCAGTGGACCAGGTTAACATTATATTCCCTTGCCATTACTGTGAGTTTTTTTCCTCATATTCATTTCCATCAAACAGCCATCAAACTCTTTTACACAATGAGATGAATGAGAGTTGGAAGAAACTTCATGCTACTTTCTGATACATTTTCATAATAAAGTAAAACTGCTGTGGTTTCCTGACACCATGGGCAAGAGCACAAGTCCTAGGCGCTATGCAGATGAATGGGGAGAACAGACTTGTCGCTTTGGCATTCTTAGAATGGTGCCATTTTACCTAAGGTCTCTCAGGTAGCTCTTTGAGTGTGTTGGGATATTTTTCTTTTGTTTATAAGTAGCCTGCTACAATTATGATACTAGAGTAGAAGGAGAAGATGAGCCTGATGCAGTGAGACAGAGGATAACTTGACTAGGTAACTTTCTCCAGCCTTCTAAAACTTTGCAAGGAAAAGCAATTGCAAAGCATTTTATACTCCTTGAGATGCTTTACCTTGAAAAATTGTCATAAGAAATGACCTAGGATAACATCTCTGGACATTGGATTACTAAACATTTTCCTCTTCCATTTTACATTTACAAGGCAAAAGTACTCAAAAAGATTAATAATTTTGTATTAACAATATTAATCTTAAAATGTCTTAACCTTTAAAATAACAGAAAATCCATAATCTGTCATTGCATTGTCTTGGCAGAGTTTCTTTGATGTTTTGTCTGTCAAGACTAAACATTTATTTGACAGGTAACTACATTATCACCATGTAATGGGAAGACAGTATCAAAAGCTACTTGCTGACTTACGTGAGTTTTGATAGTATACACTAGGTGTTCATCAGATGCTTTCTCTGTGTAGCATTGACATATGAAATGGGCAACAGGGTCTTAAATAGAAATGTTTCTCAGCCTGACTTCTGGTCTACCAATAAGAGCATGGTTTTATCATGTCAGTCTTTTTAGTCTGAGTATGGAATCGATCACTCATAAAGCTCTGCAGGTCAAACATACTGCCGGTCGTTCAGGGGAGATTCTTCTGATCATGTAATACTTGAAATGATTGTAGTTCATTGAAACAACATGATACCCAAAACTGTGACACAAAACAGTAACTCTCTATTCCATACTGCAGCAGCATACACTGCTGATAAAAGTAAAATAAAGGTCTGATCTGCTGCTTTGTACAAATGTTTAAACTGAAGAGTTTATCAGATCTCATGGGAGGTATTTTACATAGGTACTTGCAATAGAACACAGCAAAACTTGGATCAGTGGCCTACACCAGTGTCTGCAGAATCCCTTGAAGAAAGCTGTCAATGATTTTCCATCTTTTCAATAATGCCAGTTTTGTTCTGTTTAACTGCACCATTATTAACTAAAAGTATTTTTCTAATTAGAGCTTAGTAAAATCTTATTTGCATTTTGATTGTGCAGTCTATTCAGTGAAGATGTCTGTTCATTCCTACCCAGTGCAGTCTACTGCTATAGTATGTAGAAAATATTCTGTATGCGTAGCTTGCCGGGGGTAATAACTACGTTTTCTGGTGCTTGTGAGTATGGCAGCAGGGAGATCAGCACTGTCTAAGATGTATAACACGTAACTCAGCTAAGCCTGGAATTTGAGGCTACAGCATCATGATATTCCCATCTGATTTGCTTGTAACAAAACAATATTTACATACTGCATATGATATTTACTTGTAGTTTGATATTAATTTACTAACAATAATTATAAACATGCGTTGATTTCAGAGTACCCCATTAGACCTCCTGTTGTTTAGTAAAAGTAAACAAAAGAAGTAGAAATTACATTGAGGCAGAGGGGGAAGGAGTTTAAATTGTCCATATGCAAAACACTATACCAGTGTGTCCACTGATGCAAAGTAATATTTAGGCAGTTTTCATTTATTAAATGACAAGATACATAATACCACAGATTTAAAGAAGATTAAATAAGCTACACAATATTTTTTACAGAGATCCTTGGGATGGAAAACAGAAAATAAAGATTTGTAGGCTGTAATTTTCTTCTTACCTGAGCAAAGTACTGATATCACATGTTCTTTCTCCATAAAGAGAACCTGCTCTGCCTCTCAGCATGTGATTAAAATCTGACATGTTACACATAGATGATTTATTTTAAAGCTTATGTTATTTCTGCTCCTATTTTACTGTGCAGCATATATGTGCTTATGGGAAGGGGGGAAACGGTCCCTTTGCTCTGACAGCCATACTGTGACGGACATATGTGGTTTGCCCAATAAGCAGCTGTCATAGTTTAAAAGAGGTTTCGTTAAATGAAAGACAGAAAGGAAAAACTTGTGCTCTTGAATGCCTAGGTAGTGATGTTTGATATAGATAGACATGAATTATGTTCATACGTGTTAGATTCTTAAGAAGCAGAGGACTCCGTGTAGTTGTCACATGTGCCCCCAAGGGAAAGGGAGAAAGATCAGAAAGAGTTTTTATAGTGCAGCAGAATTTCCAAATCTAAACACTGTACTCATCAGAGATTTGTTTTGCTATTGCTATTGCTTTGTGGGGGCTGGAGAGGCTGTTTTTTGGAGGATTGGGTTTTTGGTGTGTAGTTTTTAGGGAGCAGACAAAAAGTCTTGGAGTCAAAAAAGTATATAGAGTGTCTTGACTGCTAGTCTTTCTTGTAAGATGCAGTTCAATTCCATCCCAGTGAAGGATGAGAACCGATTCTCTGCCATGATCTGTTTCGATTCTTTTTCCTTCTGTTACACTACTTGGAGTCAGAAGTTTTATCACATTGTAAATTTTTATTATTTGGGGAAAAAGTGTACTGATGTGAAGTGCTATTAGATTTAGAAAAAGAAAGAAAAATTAAAAAAGCCAATTAATTGGCAATTTTTTTAAGCCTTCAGTCCAGTGATTAGAAATAATATACCAACTACATTGTACTGTGAAATAGCATTTTGACTTGAACCAATTTGAGAAGAAATGTGTCAGAGCAGTTCAAACTGCAGTTCAACATTTCAATTACTAGAATGTCAGCAGTGTTTGTTAAGCTTCTGCTGAAGCCTTCCAGAATATCTTAAAAATAAATAAATTAAAATCTGCTTGGGGAGAATCATGGCAAAATGTGTTGAAATGTCACAAATGAAAGTTTTGTGCTACAGTACTAATGAAAGAGAGAACCGATGTCATTTAACTTTCATTTAGCTGAAGTAAATATGCAGTTTAAGATAGTTATTTACATTTTATTGGCAGGCATCTCCATCTTAAAAGAGGTGTCTAACTTTTAGATGAACAAAATTTGGTGAATGAAACTTATCCACTGTGTTTAGGGGGAACTATAATGAGCTCACACCGATCAGTAGCAGGCCCAAAGCGAAGCCTTTGTTTTGTCACCCCTCTTTAAACTAGAACCACCAGTGGCTTTAAGCAGCCACTGTTTGGAGATAAAAGTAGTATAGACATTTGTGGGTAGATAGTAGTAGTAGCATAGACCAGTGGGTAGTTTTATGTGCAGTGTATTTTCTCACATATGCAGTACTTACCTGTCTCTTCTCAGCTTTCTATAGCAATCCAGTTAAATGAGTAGGAATGTGATATTAATAACCCATTTTTTAAGTCCAGTTTTTGAAGCCTGGATTAAGTGTATCTCCATTTTATCCTCCTTGCTTTTGTGCCACAGAAGATTTGCATAGCACTAATTAGGTGCCTTAGCCCTCCTGTCTTATCCATGCCTCTTTGCTTGTAAAGTAGTTCATTTCTTATTTTAGTTTTTATGCAGAACACTTGAATTGTGGACACTGGTAATCAGAGCAATTCCAGATTACTTAGCGTCTCTATAAGAGAGCATGAACAGATTGTAGCTCTTGATGAAACTCTGATTATACTTAGGGAACCAATCGAATTGATTCCACATCTGTTAAATTTGATTAATCATTTCAGTCCTATTCCTTGCTAATAACTAGATAGACAGAAATCAGAGACATGGATTTATGTGTTTGCTTTCAGTGCTTGGTCTGAAGTTACACATTAAGATATGGAAGCTCCTGCAAAATCTGAGATTGCTGGGCAAAATTGCTTTGGCTTTTCATCTCCCAGACCACATTGCTACTACGTATTTGACACTAACAAGACAAAAACAATCATTAGACATTTCCTAAGAGGTTGCTGAGAGTCACAAGGATATTCTTCCTAAAAGAAATATTTTTTGCTCAGAGTGTAGAGGCCTCTGTTTTTTTTACGAAAAGCAGCAGAGAAGATGATACTATGAAAGATAGTAGAAGCAGGAGTATATTCACATATATTTAACTACCAACCGCAGTGGCAGTTTCCTGTTCTCAGCATTGGGTGCAGGCATGTGAATGCTTGTCTAGACTTGTCAGTAGTGTCATTGAATCTAGTGGGACCATAAAACATAGCCCTGCTGTCTTACCTGTGAGCATGAGCAGAAATGTTTGGTGATCCAGCAAAACTGATGATATGGGCGTAAGAGAAGTTTTACAATCAAAAGAATGCTAGGAAGTGTCTCTCACTAACCTGAAGTATCTTGAATCTCCCCTTCTTTTTGTGTATTCTTCATGTTTCCGGTTATTTCTGTCTTTTCCCCTAAGATGAGGCAGGGGAGTTGAAGCAATGGAAGTGAGTGAAAGACGAGGAGGGAGATGCAGGGAGAGGGAAGAATGAGCACAGATGAGGGGAAGAAAAAGGCAATATTTTATTTTTCTTAATCTTTCTTTTGCTTTGTTTTTTCCCCTTTCTTCTTTTTCTGTTATCTTTCTATTTGAAGTCAATTCACTGCAAAGTAATGAGAAGGCAGAAGGGGACCCCCATAGCTAGCTGACCCAGTGAAATGCTGGCAGGCAATAGACAGAAAATATAAGTACAATAGAAGACATAAAAAAAGGGTTTTTCCTTTCTTTTCTCTCTGCTTGGAGAGTTTCATAATGGAACAAGCCGATAAACTTAATTTCATCATGCATTACTGACTACTTAATGCAATAGCGTTTAGCACATCAGATAGTATGAGCATCAAATAAGCAAATGAACCATATGTTCTCATGTTTAAAGGAGAATGACAACCTGCATGATACTGGGTTTATTACAATTCCCCTTTTGATGACATCTTTGTAATAGAATTTTAAATCGTTCTTACTCAACTCCTGGGAACCTTGTTAAGGTGAACCCTTCTGCGGGGCCGTGCTACACACTGAAGATGTCCCAAGCAATCTGTCACTCTTCCTTGTCACCTCGAGTTGTAATAAACTGAAGCCCTGTCAGTGTCAGTGTTGTGCCCTGTCTCTCTTTTAGGTTCATGTGCTATTCCTGCTTCCTGCCTGTGATCTGATTGATGTTTACGATTTGATCCAAAGCCAGCTACTTTCACTGGAACTTTTACATTGACTTCACCAGGCTTTGAATCTGGGTTCCTAATCAGAAATATGCACAAAAAAATAACGATAGGATGCACCCTTCTGTACTTCTCTTCCAGTCCCAAGTTGTACTGTTGTGTACATCCTTGTCACTGTATTTATTATTATGTGTATTGCCATACATGCAGGAATGCTAATCATGGAAGAAAAGCATGCTGTGCTATGCTATATGAGCACCAAATAAAAGATTCACATAAAAGTTTCTAATCCAAAAAGCTTTCACACCAAGAGCAGAATGAGAGGCAAGAGCTGGAGCAGGATATGCTGGAGGAGGTGATATGGAAAGCAGCACTAAAAGTCATTTACTGCTCTGCATGACCATTACTCTAAAAAAGTTTTCACTTATGCCATAGGCATGATGACTAAAGAGACTTCTAGTGAGGGGTTTATGGGGACCCCTGAGGGTGAAGATTATGTGAGAGACAGGATAGGAGCAGCACTGTGAAAAAGGGGCTAAAGCTTTATCAACACAAAAGGTTTGTAGGAGGATACTAACACGTCTGCTTTAGCCGTGTCATGGAACTGTGACTGAGTATCTATGAGAAGATATTGGACAACAGGAATTTTATTAAAGATACCCTTTTCCCTTCTCTATAAGAATTAAACCAAATGTTTTAAAGCTTTTAGTGCTAACACAAATGTTTTGAAGTTTTCAGTGAAAGAAAACCACCTCTTATTCAAGTGGTAGAATGTTAGTCGTATACTTGAATAGTCATAGTATGCCTGTGCTCTGTGTAATCTTAAACAAGGATGCATATCTACGGCTTCCGTGATCAACATACACTCCTTACTACTATAGTACAAATTAAGCAAAATTTTGTAGCCTAATGAGGATTTTTATGGGGTTTTATGCAAACAGATAGTCAAACCAATGGGCAGGCTAGATGTGATGATGAACTAAAGCAAGGGCATATGTATAAAATAATAAGAATCATCAGTATGGAAGCTGAAATTACCCAAGGTGAATAAGACTGCAGAGAGGAATAGGGGGAATCAGGCTGAGCTCAAGAAGATGTTTGATGGCAAAACAGCAGCAAGAGTTCCTCAAGGTGGGTAAAATGGAAATTTTGGTCTCCCTTTACACTATCTTAGAATTGACTTGTCTAAATTATTTAACTGAGAATTTATTGTCCTGAGTAATTGGACTGCTCATCCAAAAATCCCTGTTTTGTTTGTTAAAAATTAATGACTCCAACACTGGAAGCTCTTGACTGCATGAGTTTCTCCCATATTGCATATCTGTGCCTGTGTGAGCGCTTATGGATGCTCTGTTCAGGATTTCTGAAAACCAAGCAAGTACCATCCCATGTACCTTCAGTTCCTTCTGGTGGATAGAGAGAATTTTAGAGGCAACTACAGGTTGTTTTGTACTTTTAAAATACATTCTGACAAGCAGATAGGGAAGAATATTCCTGTATGTGAATTAAACTCCCACACAGAGTTTAGAAGTTCAGGGCCTTTCACATTCAGGGCTTTATATACTGTTTAAATTCTACTACTGTCCCATATTAAGGGCTTAGTTTTACATTTAGGGTGCACATGGTCATATGAATGGCTACATCTCAACTCCTATCAATGTCATCATAAAAAATAAAAATCACTGGTGCAGTTAGATTGAATAATAGCAGTGTGGACCTAGCATCCTTCCCTGGAAGAACTCTCTGAGGTGCCACGGTTCTTAAGATCTTGTAACAACAGCACTTCTTGGTAAATAGAAAAAAAGGGCAACCTTTTTGTCTGGCAATTATGTTTATTTTCCACGTGGATTCTCACCACAGGATTTTGCAAACTCTTGATTCCTTCCTTCTAAGTATACTACCATATCATAACTTTTTCTCCTGTGAATCATTCAGACTTGTCACACTAATGCTAAGTAAATTCCATGTTTCATTGTGTCCTGTCTACACTGTTGACCTATAAACAAAGAAATCTTTCTGGATGCATGTGCTACAGTCTTAGTGTGTGGCTGATGTCTCAGTTGGGAACTATTACATGACTCATTATTACATATTACATGTACTCATGTTATGACATCTGCTATTTAGATGCAGATTTAAGATAGGACAAGGTAAAACACAGGGAAAAGCCATAAATAGGATGTATCTATAAATGCAGCATAAGACTAAGTTATCTACATGGAAAAAGGCCAGAACTGTGGGCATGTGTTTGGACCTGCTAGTACAGACTACAGGTGAGTTAGGCCCATCAGCAGCTTGAAATTATCACAGAGATTTAGGAAAGTGAAAGAATTTAAATACGATGAGCAGAATTTTTGGGTGTATGGTAGTGCATATTTGTTTTGTTTCATTACTAAACTTATTAATGATCTGACAGGTCTTCCTTTCCTGTACACGTAGAAGGGCAGTTGCCCAGTATTCCCCAGCCCTAAGATTTGAGATCTATTGATATAGTGGATGTAGACATATGTCCACAGACATGGTGATTTTGTCAGTTTATTTCTTTGGTCATTGCATACAACCTCTGCCTTATGGTTAGTACTTAAGTATGTGAAAGAAGGGGATTTACAAAAACATCTCCATTTTATGTTATGGGACTCCCATCTCCTCAGCACACTACATTTTGTCTGGAAGCTTTGCAGTGACCAGTGCAGTGCAGTTCAGGTGTCTGTAACTGCATTAAACAAACACCTGTGTACCTTTGCTGCACAAATTGTGCGGAGCTTCTATTCACTAAGTGAAAAGTGGCAAAGTGGCACGAAGTGGCAAAAAAGAGTGTTCCTTTTCAACTAGTGGGGAACAGCATTTTATTGTCACTTTCCACTACTGCTAATGCTATCTTTTTCTAAAATATTTTAATAACGCTAGCTAGGTACTGTAACTTTGTTTTATCCAGAGAGTTAACATAGCATATAGTAGTATTTATTTTATCTCCGGTTAATTATCAGTCATTTTTGAAGCTCATTTATACCAACATGCAGATAAGCAAGATTTTCTGTTAAACATAGTTTATTAAATAGCAGTACTATTAGCATACAAATTACACTCAGAATAGGATAAACGGGTACAAAGATCATTAACATATAATATAGACACTTAAATCTCAGGTGGGAGTCAGTGGGACCTTTTCAAAAATACCAGAGCTGTCATCGTCAAGTACAATTCATTCATATAGTCAAACTTTACTTACATTTCCATCTGCATAAATCACTACTAATTCTGAGACGCTTGAGAATTGTGCTCACTTTTCTACCCCTTGCTTCCTCTTGTGCTTTTAAATTTAACTTCTTTCATGCTTGCCAATCTCAGTAAAATTAGCAAAGTTGATTTAATGTCTCAGTGTCTGCTAACATACCTGAAGAAATGTGTAAACAACACATCTTTTGGATGTGTTTGTCTATGGAAGGCACCTATGGAAGTGAGAGTGTTTTTGTTCTTGAGCAGTAAACAGACTGCGAAGACATGGATTTGAAGAGGATGTCTTATCTGAACTCAGAAAAAAAAGAATTCTTTGCCCCTGTTTCATTAGATCCAGAATTTTCCCTTTTATCTGTAGAGTACTGTGATGATGGCTTCAGTAACGTTATGAGGCATCAGGCACTTGATGTTAGAGGCATGCAGGAGAAGAGTAAATCTTCAAGTTAAATACTGGGATTACTTTATTTGAAAGGCATTGTCTTAAGCACTTAAGACAGAACTATACTATTGGCAGTGATGAAGCCTGCAAAATAGGTTTGAATCATCTCCAGTTTGTATCAACCAATTGATTTTGATGTGGATTTCAGAGATATTTGCTGTATTGGATTAGTGCAGTTCATATACATGAATTAAAATTGTTCTCTCTCTAAAACAGACTGGCTGAATGATACAGCAGCTGCACCTGAAAACCTAATGAGTTGACACCTCCTTTTCTCAGATTTTATTTTCCTGTTATCCTTGTTAAATACGTATTATTCTTTCGTGCTTTTAAGTTCAAAGCAAATAGCCATCAACAATCTTTTGTTCACATGAGACAACACTTTCAGAGATGATTTGTTTAGCCTGGTTAATTAAAAGCTCTACCTATCATCCCTGCTTGATTTCTTAAATTCTTTACTTAAAGACTGTGTGTGACAATTTTAATTAGTTCTCACTTCTTCCCAGTCTCCTGTCTTCTGCTCAAACTTTGCAAACTATTGTTTTAGAGCACTCTATGGAGGTTTGGCTCAAGGAGATCTTGGGCAAGTTGTTTGCTTTGCCTTTCCTCATATAAAGCTTGTCTTTGTCACTGTGTAGTAGTGATGTCATTTAGAAAGGGAACAATTTCTCAGCTGGGTAGTCCAAGCACATGGCCCCATCCATGTGTTAATGTGCACATCTGTGTTACCTCACCTGAAAAATAAAGTACAAATCACAGGCTGAGAGACAGTGGTGGATATCGTAACACTGGTTAATGGCAAGAAGCTCAAAGTTGAGGAGGGAACCACTGTTTACTGCCCTGTGCTATACAAGGATGTGGATCAATCAAGTGAAGTTAGTAGGTTAAAAACAAAAGATGCAGTATGCTTAAATAAACTGGAGAAAGACTTCTCTCAAATTGTTGCTGAACAAAATGTTTACCGAGTTCCCATGCTTCTTGCACATGGAATGATGTTTCCAGGCATTTCCTGTCAGTCCTTGTATGGAGGAACTTCTTACAGTTTTATATAACTGGATCATCATCTCTCCCTTTGCTTAGAGCATCTTTGCCCAACTGAGCTGCTCACCCAGAGGTAGCACCCAGTGTAACTCAGGCAACAGCACCAGCAGCATAACTATTTAAGCATCATTTAAGTAAGAGTGAGACTTATGCCTAAATAGTCTTTCATTGGAACAGGACTTTCATGAAATCTTTTGCCCTTTGTGCTTTGACAGATGCTGGTTTATTGACAAAAGTCCACTTTTCCTGGCAGAGGAATTACTCCTGGAAATGTTACACTTTCATTATACTTCTGTTGTTGTTGTGCCTGGAATTGCTTTGCCTTTTGATGCTACTGCTAAGAATTATTATCTATAGTTTTCACACAGTCTAAAATGTTGTGAAAAGTAACAGTTTTCAGCAAGCCTTTGAGCAAGTGAGATGTGCTTCACAGCTTCTTTTTAATAATTTTCTAAAGTGTTTGATCTAAAGTCCATTAAAGAAAATATTCCCATTGCCTGCTTGCAAGACAAGTAGAAGAGTATAAAATGCAGTCCATCTGAACCTACCCATGGCATAAAATCATGGCTCCACTGAAGATCATGTGAAATTTGCTGTCCATTCCAGATGGATTGGTATTCACATCTCTTCACTTTTCTCTTTTCACATCTCCTGATTCTCTGCTCTGCATTCTCATCCCTCTCCTGAAACAGATCTTAGTATATCTGGACATTGCTCACATTATTTGCTTTAATTCGTTTTCCAGGTAACTAATTACTCAAGAGTCCATGGCATTTTTACGAATTCTGCCAAAATATCTTATTCACTGGTGGCTTCTGAGTATTCTTTAGGCAACGACCTCTGTTTCAAACATCTCTGAAACTTCATTAGCTCACATGATTGTTTCTCTCTGTTAAGCCCTGTTTGATCTGTTGGGAGAGCGCTGACATCCTTAGCTTGCATAAACATTGAAATACAAATTTATAAAAACTTTACTTCAGGCCACAGATTACTTGGTCAGCACTTGTGGCTACAAAGCCCTCTTAGAGGGTAAATCAGAATGCTATGAATTATTCAAGTCTCAATTCCTAGGAAAGAGTATAGAAAAAAAATCTCAGCTAGGCATCACAGAAGTTCAGCAAAAGAGCCATACCCAGTAACTCATCTGTTAGATGACTTAACTTCATACTAGAAGGTTTTTTTTTCTGAAGGTGAATTTCAGACTTGATTTATTTGACAAAATAAGACACTAAACATTTCGGTAATATAATTTTCCTTCATACCTCAGTGGGAAAGTTTACATTTAACGGCTGAAGCATTTCTTAGTTGAAATAAGCTGAGGTAAGAACAGAGTGAGCCACGCTTCAGCTTTGAGTGTGAAACCCACCTTTGCTGTTCTTGTATTGAGCAAGCCCCTCAGCAAGTTTCACGGTACCCTCAAACATCAGTTTCCACCAGCCTTCAGTGCAGCGTGTGCTTGGCACAGGACATGGCTGAAGATGGCATGACTGGATCTCACACACTCATGTTCCCTGCCCAGAATTACGGGCATTCTCATGGCATTTCACTGCTTCATTGCTGCTTCCTCTGATACCGTAAACTGGTCCTGCAAACTGGTTGAACACTAGAGAAAACTGGGAATGGTGCTGCTCCCAAGCTGACCTGTGACTCATGGAGAGGAAAAGACCCTGTGGCTTTCAGTCCCTGATGTATTTAGAGAGTCTGGACATTCAAAGATGCTTCCCTATATTACTGTCTGTTTACAGACTGTTTTTTTTCTATATATTTACATATACTGGACATTTTAGGGGACCAGAATTGTCTTCTTGCTTTGTCCCATTTCAATATTCCAGTTGGCTGATAGAACTTTCAGATGCAATGTAATAAAAATAATAAGGCCTGAATATTTGATGGTGAGAAACTTGCTAAGTTGGCTCATTAAAGCTGAGGAGTCCCACTTACGAACATATGCCGATGGACACGTGGCTATTTTTTGGTACAGGTCAGATACAGTCGTACTCAGGTGACAACGTTGCTGTCAGCCAAGGGCAAGGTCTTGCGCCACTGTGTTGTGTGTGGCCACCCTCCCGCCAGGGCGAAGCGCCAGCCCTGTGTTACCCAGAAGTTAGTGCAAGCAGCAGCCTCTGCCTTTGCACAGTGCAGAATGGTGGGAAGATCTGCAACTCACATGTTCCTCATTCCTAAACCCACCACTAAGCAGGACCATATCTTTCAACTGGGTAAAATTTGATGACAGGGTGAGATGAGAAGTTGGAGAGGTGCAAGTGAAAAGACTGAGCTGAGACAATCGAACACACAAACTGTGGCAAGTATCCTAATGTACAGGGAATAAAAATTCAGCATCAGAGAATACCCTGAATAGATTTGCATAGAAAACATAGAATGGAAAGTGTATCTCAGGTAACAGAGGCGAAGCATTTATTCAGTCAGCAGCACTGTTTATGTGGAGGTTTTCCTCCTATTTCAGCTGTTACAGGATGATGCGCATGGCCTAAGCGCAGTCCTTGTGTAAGGGGCAATGCGCAGGATGAGGCGAGAGGACACAACTGGTGTGTGTCCTTGTTGGTGTGCACATGGAATCATAGAATCCTTAAAGGTTGGAAGGGACCTTTAGAGATCATCCAGTCCAACCCCCCTAGAGCATGTGGCACAGGACTGCGTCCAAGCGGGCCTTGAAGATCTCCAGAGAAGGAGAGAGAAATAACAGACAGCCCTGGAAGACCAGTCTCATGGGCAGGAGCCAAATGCCAGGAAAAGCTTTCCCTGAAGCCACCTGGCAATTCAGGGGAGAACCGGTGACGACCCACAGGCCAGTTACATGTGTGGGTGTCATGTACGAGGTAGCCACACATACACACACACACATCCCTTTGGGTTTAAGTTGTTCAGCTCAGACTGTGGAGCTTCAACTACTTGAAGTTGCTCCACAGAGAATCACCTATTGATATGTCCTTTTAAACATCTTTGTGACATAGCAGCAGGACTCCTATTTTTAAAACCCAATTTCTTTTGCCTTCCCTGGAGCAGTGCTAATTTACACCATGAAAGGGTTGGGCCTCTCCTTCCAAACCTGGTAGCTTTTAAGGAAAGAAATGAAGGGAAGAAGCAGCATGAATCACAGCTGGTGAAAAATGTAGATTTGAAGGTGAATTTAATCAGCTCTGAGGCACATTAGAGCATCCTGCTGATTCAGCAGTGGGAGCAAATGGGAAAAAAATTAAAACCTTAAAAAACAAGCCCCATGCTATCTCCTCTCCAGCATCTGATCACCTGGTGCACTGAGCACAGGGCTGAGCTCTTCTCTGCATTTGATGGGTAGCTGGACACAGATTGTGATAATTAACTCCCAGTCATGCATCTGCCTCCACTGGAGCCAGAGCTGGTTCGTGCTCTGTGCAGGGCTACAGGACAGACTGGTATTTGCACTTCAAACAGGGGCCAGAAATCAGTGTAGCTCTTCACACAGCATTTGAGAGGCTGAGAACATGTAACTGGAAGCAGAACAAGGCCTAATGTGTGTTATGCGTATGACTACAAGCATATAAATACAAAAGTGGAATACAGCAAGGTGCTGTGATGTTTTTTTGTGTGTTAATGGCTATGATATTACTGTCAGCTTCAACTTCGGCTCTTGTTATTGTTCATTTTCTTTAATAATTCATTACATCATCCAATCTTATGTTGTTAGTAATAAATATTAAATACCCAAGCTGTGAAACATGAATTAGGTATCTTCTTTATATGAGAGGATTCCTGTATTTGATTTAAATGTCAATTAAAAGATGAATATAAAAAATGCATTGATTCTGCTAGCAGTGGAATAAGTGAAGCCTTGTTTTCTGTAGGTACGTGACTTACCTAAGGTGAGTTTTGTCAGATCTAGGAAGGTGTCTCAATTGAGTGCAGCTTTTCCAAAGTGAGGTGATTTGTGGTAGCTCTGTCCTGTGCAGATTCTCTGGTGCTTACTAAGGACAGTGTTCATATAGTAACATAACATTCATGGCTGTAGTGGCTCTAAATAGAAACTGTGACCCCATTTTCATGAAGCTTCTAGGAACTTACTATCTTTGAGCTCATTATCCTTCTTCTAAACTCAGAAAAAATTGGCCAAGAACATCAACATCTGTTAGCTGGAATGAGTAGATGAAAGAATTGACACAAAATGAGCGCAGCACAACAGGATAATATTGTTTTCTCTGTTAAAGTTCATTCTAATTCAGTTTTCAATCCAATTTCTCTATCTTTGAATAGCAAAGTGTTCTATATATTTGGGAAGAAAATCCCCAAACCTTGAAGTGCTGCCCTTGTACACATAAGGTGCTGCATACAGTGAAAGCTTACCAAAGACAAACTAGTCTAAATTCTTACATCTTAAAGCACCTCATTCACATGAAGAGGTATATAAATAAGATCAGAAATTAATTTCATCCAAAAACCCAGGAGTGATTCTTAAATTAGTGCTAACTGCCATCTAGCCAATCCCCTGCAAACTAATGTAAACAAAGTCGCTAACAAGATGGTTTGGGGGTCCTGGGAGACAGAGGTATATTTGATTTGGTTCCTTGCTTTGTGAGATGGCATTTCAGCTAATCTGCTAATATCTTTTAATAATCCTGACAAAATTGCACAGGCAGTTGGCCCTCAGACATAACATTAGGATTGCCTAGGAACATTGGGATCTGAAAAGAAAAATGCATCCAATGGTAAAACGAGCACAATAAGATAACACATCTTAATTCTTTCTCACAGGACTCCAAACATACTGCAGGAAAGCGAGTTTCCTCATTTACTGGTCAGCTGCAATATGGCACTATAATATTTCTAATATAGAAATCAGTATTAAGCAGAGGTGAAAAAAGTTGATATGTATTCAGCTTGCTGTGTCCAAGAAAAAGGATAATGAAAGCATTTAAATACTAAAAGTGGCACTGCATTTTTACTGCAGTTTCTGTGATAGAAGAGGGTTTTTTTTTCTTTTTTCTTTCCCCACTCCCCTCAGGGTCTCCTTACCAGAGGATGGCAGTCTTAAGCTCTACGGTACTAAATCAAACGTGGGAGCGTACACTTGTTAGCAACAAATCAATTTGGAGTGGCCAGAAATTCAGGAAACCTTGTTGCAAAAGGTATTTTGGTATCTTCATTTGTTCTTTATGAATGCTGGAAAGCATATGCTTTTTGCTAAAACACACTGGGATGCCCAAGACTCTGCCAGTCAATATCAACAAATTTTCACTTGCAGTTTGAAGCTTTTCTTGCACCAAAGACGATCATCTCATGACTGCGTCACCCCAATGATCCATGTGTTTATCACTCCAGCCTCCTAAGATATCAGCAGACAAGTGTGGTGACATTAATGGGAATATTGGCACTCCAGTACACCTTTAGAATTTGCAGACATGGACTGCACTATTGCAACCATTGGGCAGCCAGTTTCACAAGATTTAATTTGGAAAATCAGTGGACTTTTTGTAGTGTGCTTGCATAAGTTTATTCAGCTCATTTATAATTTATATCACATCTCAAGCTACAGAAGAGTCTTCAAAGCTGTGCTGACAAAAAGAAATAAGATGTTCAGGTGGTTTAATTTTCCTCAGTGTGGTGCATATATGTTGCATATGCTGTATTCCTAATCAGGAAGTCACACGCTTCTGATCTGTGTCCCAGTTGCTGTGTGCTACTTTGGTAAATAACTCCAAAACAATGCAGAGACAAGCAAAAAGGATTCTTTAGTCCTTCACATGACTTTTTAAATTTTGAATATTAAAATGGCCTTCCTTAGTAAAGCTCTCCCCAGTGTAACAATTCCATTACTAATAAATCAAGGAGCGGTTAGGGATATTTTGTTTTCCTGGATATTAATACCTTAAGATGTCTCATTGCACACGGCAGCTCATTATTTGAAAACAATTGTGGTTTTTTTTTTTTGCTTTTATTTCCTTAAATATGATTTTTTTGTTTGAGCTAAACCAATTGGATAATTAAGTACAAATGTTCATGTAACTGGGCAGATCTTTTTTTCTAAAGGGAAGAGTGAGAAACCTCATCCTCTCACATTACTATTATTTTCTTGTTCATGGAGTATATGAACTAAAATTTTAATTCTCCTCTTTAAAAAGAAAGCAATTTGTCTCTTTGGGAGGCATCACTTTGAACTGGTGCAAGTCAACTTCCATTATAATAAGTAAATCCTAAGACCATGTGACTGATGGGACCTGATGAGTTGTGTCAAAGTGCAATGACCAAATTAGTACATGATGTTTTCCAAACTTTACATGGATGTCAGTGAAAATTGCTGACTGTAACTGGCTGGTTCCCCGGACACACACATTTTTTTTTTTTACTATTATTTTTTCTCGTCACTAAATGCAGGTAGGTGTCACCTGCCCCATTCTGCAGTAGCTGGATATGAAGCAGAAGTAACCTGTAACGTTGGACAGCGTGGTTTCTTCCTTTGCTGTTGCTGCCCCGTATCCTTGTCTGTATTGGAGATGGAAATTTCTATGATCTGTAGAGTCATAAAAATCCCTTGTGGGAAGCAGAGGCCAGACCTTGAGAGGGAAGATGTTTGCCTGCCTAGGCAGAGCAATAAGGAGCATGGATGCAGATGCTCAGCCAAGTTCTTTAGGCAGCTTGGTCAGGAGCTGAAGAACATAAAAAGAGTTACTGTTGGCACAGATATTCCTGTGAATACCAGGTGAAATGGCCATGTTCCATATCCTCTAATCTTTGAGAAGTTAGAGAAAAAAAATGGGCAGACATAGTTTGTTTTTTTTTTTTCTATATCTCCTGCACAATCTTTTCAGTAGACGTATTTTCTTATACAAATGTTCACATTTGCTGATCTGAAATGAGGAGAACAAGTTAAAATATATAACTTGTCAAATAACAGGAAACACTTACCAGGTATACATAACATAACAATAATTGTAGTTGAAAGAGTACATTATTAAACATAATTTGTAGGATTTTTTTTATAATATACTTATTTTTAGTGATTTCAGAATCATTAATCTAGCCTGCAGGGGCAGTGTCCTTCTTAACCTATGGCAGGTGGCTAAAATAGTTTTTATGTTGGTGTTATCAAAGAGCAGTTAACACTGTGCGAGGCAATGTGTACTCGGAGACAGTGTTACAGCACAGCAAGCACTGAATAAAACCAGGAGTGTAGAGTTTAGGCAGCTCTGACTTCATGAGGGTTGTATACCATTTCACATATCATATGTATACATTCTAATGGAGCAGCATGAGAAAATCACATTAAAAAAATGAAAAAAAAAAAGTTTGGCATTTACAAAGTTTATTAAAACCCCGAGTAACAACATGGTATAAAAATGATCTTGTTTGCAGGGAACATTTGTTTTTGTTTCCCCTCTGGAGAAGTTTTGGCTGTTCAATTATAGGCCTCATTGCCTCAGCATTATTTTCAACTGAAATGTCAGAACTTGGAAAAGCATATCTAATGTGCAAATTAAGTTTATTGCTGCTCATTGAGTTGTTTATTCGTTGTGTGAGAAGTCTTTATTATACCTCAAGCACTCACAACATCTTATCTCCTTTCTCCTCTGGAATGGGATTTGCTGTATAATACATATCTGCAGTTGCTAAGCAAGATAGATAGATAATGTACAACCAAGAGCTTTTAAGAAGCTTTTAAAAGTATTTGAGCTGAGAGTCAAACACAGCTCCATAAAAGAAGCAGAAAATATGGCACACATGAACAACTGCATCAGTGCTGTCATGGGTATAAACAGGCTACAAGAGAATGTACTGAGATGGAGTTTTTGCAAACACTGCTGAAAACATATACCACAAAAAGTCAGTGTAATTCATTACTGGACAGTTTTGAACATTCGCTTGGCAGAGGTGAGTAGCTTCCTCCCAATAAGAAGAAGTTCTTATAAAATGGCATGTAATTATTGAGATTTGTCATACTTTAAAAAGAAACCTTTAAGTTCTCATATTCCAAAAATATAATTTCAGTAATGGATTCCATCACACAGTTTTTTTTTTTCCACTTCATTTATCTGTCCCTTAAGGTGTCATCCTGCAGGTTTTAACAGAGTGATAAATGATCCCTAGAATTTCTAATCCAACTAATACATTCTGTAAGAGGGCTTGCAGTTGTCTTATTTGTGATCTGTTTGGGTGTCTGTTTGCACATCATTTTCTATTTGTATGCGACAGCTTTGGGAATGTAACTATTGAACCTGATTACAAATTTTGTGCAACTTGGGCTTCGGAGTCTGTCTGAGAGACCCGGGAAGTTGAACCACATTACCACCATTTATCCATATCCAGGTACGGAGCAAGGATACCCTCCAAGGTAACTCTCAGGAAATCTGCTGCTACTAGTCTCACCACTGGCCTTGTGGATGAGCCTCACTAGAGGCAGCCCTGGCCACTCCCAGCCCTGCAGACAAGGCACTGGGCAGGGGTTTCCAAAAAGCCAGTCCCCTGTGTCCGTCTTCCCAGCACTGGTGCAAAGAACGTATCCAGTGGCACCCAAGGCTGGAAGGCAGAACAGGCTTTGTGCCCAGGCCCTCGTGCAGCCTCCAGTAAATCAAACATAATCTGTCAGCTTTGAGCTGGATCTTTCCTGCACAGATAAAGACAGAACAGACAAAAGGCAGGTGGAGTTTGGGAGGAGAGATGTCACAATCAATGAGAGCAGCAGAGAGTTTGCACTTGGTCTTAGTGTGCCGAGGAAGGATTTTGTTTCTTTGCTGGCCAAATTAATTGGCTTTAATAGTTGATTATAGAGCTGCACACAGTAGTAGACCTAAGCAAAGAAACAGTCCTATGGGATAGCCTTGGGGGAAGAGTGCAGCAGGTATGGAGAACTGTACCGGGCTAGTAGCTAGTGCTTCTTGACCAGCTAGCAGCAAAAAGAAGTTCCAGGTATCACAAAACAAGACTTCAGATTTTTGACACTTGCATATTGTTTCTTTCTTCTTCCTTTAACATATACAGCATTATTACAAGTAACAGAAGAATACTTCACAGAGGGAAATTCTTTTTCTTCCACTTTGAGAAATATAAAGTACAGGAGCAAAAGAGCAAGAAAATAAAATCTTTGTGGAGGTTCTCTGCAGTTCTCAGACACTTTTCAACATTACTCTGTAACATTACCTGCGCTGTTACCTGTGTGTCAAATAGATTTCATTTGAGATTTATGGAGCCAGATTCTCTGCTAGTGTAGGCTGAAATCGGTGGAATTGTGCCAACAAAGAATATGGCCCTTGAGTTGTCTGGATTTTATTGCATCTGACACTGTGCTTTCAAGGAAAGGAAGAAATTTCTCTAAATAATGATCAAGTATCTTCAAGACTGTCATCTGAGGCCTTCACACTTCTGCAGTGTGCAGGCCTGCACACTTCTGCACCAAACAAACTGGTGAAAGTGACATTGTGATAGTTTTAAATAGCTAAGAAGAGCAATCAAAGTATGCAGAAAAATCTGAGAAAGTGTGTTCCAGCTCTGAACACCTTACAGGAATACCTGATCTAGTCAGTAAGCTTCTTAATGATACCAGAAAAAAAAGATCCCCTAGTTTGTTTAGAACAATGCAAAATAGGCTTTTTGTGTTCCTTGAAAAATATAATTTGATACCTACATCAGGTATAGCACTGCAACTAATGAGATCCAAGTTCTATTTTAAAAGAGTAGCAAAAAATCAGTATTCCACCTCACTACTATTTGACCACTGTTTTAACAGTCACTAACAGTAGCTCTGCAAAGAAGTTATTTTGCCCATTTCTGCTAAATTATTAATTACTTTTGGCAACAACTCTGGGAGTCTGAATGAAAGCATGTTTGAAGGTGATGTCATATCTTGTGTCAACCCTTTGGAATCAAGAACTCAAATGAAAACAAATCCTGAAATTGTCAAATACATTTATAACACAGGGAGTTAAGCCAGAATGAATGTTGAACTAATACCAGTCCTGCAAATTTTGTTCTCCTCCTCTAACATTATTTTCAGAGCATATTAATATTGTTGAGTAGATTCTACTCTCATTTTATTCATATGCTTCTGAATTCTCACCATTTTATAACACTTTCAAGCACAAAAGCTTTATTCAAGAGAACTGCTTACAAGAAAGTGGTTGTTATCTTTAATCTATCTGCCAGTCATGCCAACAAAAGTGAGGCCATGTAACCCCATTTCTTTTCCCTTCAACAAACTCCTACTTCCCCTATTAAGAGCAACTTTGTTTCTCAGTGTAAAGAATTAAAAAAAATACATAGCTAGTTATTCTATTTTTTGAGAGATCTCCCTTGGAGAAATAATGTAAGCAACACTATGCAGTAAACTACCACTACCGCTAATATAAATTAAAAAGCAGAGGAATTTCCATGTATTAAGGGAAGGCAGACACCAATTTTCCTTTTGCTGCAAGAAGAGTGTCAAAGTTGGGGCTTATTTTTAACTTTTTTAATCATGAATTCTGCACTTTCTGAGTTGAGATCATATCTATTGACTATAGGATTTACAAAGTAACGTATGGCTACTTTAGTATGTTGCTTCTGATGTCCACAAACTCTCGGAGGCACATAGTGTACTCGTGCTGATACAGCAGAAGAGGCTATGTGTAGGTAAGAGTGGTCTGAAATCATCACCATATTACAGAAAATTTTCTTATCAGGCCAAATTTAAACCATTTCACAAATGGTATGAAACCCATTCAAGATCTCCTATTTTTAATAAAAGAGATTTTTTGTATGTCCACAGAAAGGACTGTAATTACTATTCTACCTTCTAATATGGATGTCACAAGCTGTTGATGTGGTGTTCACCTGGTCCTTCGATGACAATATAATTGATTTGAACAGAGGAATACATCATTTTGAAAGAATTGGAGGAGTAAGTTTTCTTAAGTTCCATAGTGTTTAACAACGAAGCTATTTGCCAGTCTTTAGACCACGACCACATAAACATTGACCATATTATTGGTATGCATGGCAAATAGCTGTTTCTTTATAAGGACTGCAGCCATTTATTTTTCTTTCCTAAATTTCATAAGGATGCTTGAGATATTTGTGAAGCCATAATAAAAATGTCCACATACAAAAAACTGATACCTGTGAATATTTTAGTTTAAAAGCTGAAGTTTTTATTAATATTGAACAATTTATAAAAAAGTTTCTAGGGTGGAAAGCATGTTGTGAGTAATTAATTCGTTTATTTACCTTGTATCTCCAGGAATCTGTTGGGGATTTGGTGATAAGAAATATCCAACTGCATCATTCTGGGAAGTATGTCTGCACTGTACAAACAACTATAGACAAACAATCCGCAGCAGGAGTTATAATTGTACAAGGTCTGTCCATTAAAAGTAGAAGTCCCTCTCATATCTTCTGAAAGAATTAGAAATTCTCAACATCATCTGCTGTTTGAAAAGTCCTAGAATGCTGATTTAACATTTCAGTAATACAGTAGTATCTACCATCTACCCTGGGGTCTAAGTTTCAGTTGAACTCCTGGCCAAGCTGTTCCAGGTCTGCCTCTAGTGCAGGGAAATCCACACAGTTGTGTCCTGGCCTTTGGGGAAGGCAGATTTCTCTTGCTGTGCACAGAGAAGCTGTCACCTGCTCCTCTCTGCGTATCACTGCAGCACTCTGTAGCTTGGCAAAGGGACACGAAAACAAAACACCTTTCTTCTCCCAGTATCTGCAGATTGCATGAAAGATGATTTTCTATGGTCAACTCAGTGCAAGACTGAAGATTTATCTAACCCTTTCCTATCAGCAGCAAGAGGAAAGCTGTGATGGAAGTACATCCACTTTATTCTTACCAGAAAATAGAAATCTGCATGGTGTGCAATTTTGCATTCTTTCTAATCCTCAGTTTTCATTAAATTCAAAAGAAATTCTGCAAATGTTGTACAGTTCAACAAAAGACAGTGTGTAATTTTCTTTGCCAGACAAAACTCAAAATCCTATTTATAGTTTTTCATTAGTAACATAAAGGTATTTATTTTCCTGACTCCTAGAAACCTCTTGTGAATTTAAAAAATGAAATGCAGACCTTACAGTGGGTTTACATTTAAAATATCTTTCAGATACTACACTATTATGAATCTGCACCTCCATAATTCTAACATCTTGAGAATGACCCATCTAGTCAAGCACTTATTTTCTCTTGTAAATACTTTTATCTTAAAACATATATACATGTTAGGCCCCCCCAGGTCCACCAGAAGATGTTAAAGTAAAGAAGTAGAACATATTTCCAGCACTACTGCTCTGTTATCATGGAAAGCTGGGATAGAAAATAATAGTCCAGTCCAGATCTACAGTGTTCAGATGAAGACTCCTTTCTTGATTGGATGACAGGTAGTTTCAACGGGTAAGCAATTTGAGAGCCCCTTTGATTTTTGGTGTATACCATTATGTACTGCAAAACAGAAAACATTTCCATTTACATGTCTATCTTGTCTTTAGGTCCTGATATCCTTAATGGTAGGACTCACATGGCAACAGTGGTTGACTTAAGCCCTTGGGTCGAATATGAGTTCCGTGTGGCAGCCAGCAATAGTGTTGGAATTGGGGAGCCAAGCAAATCATCGGCACTGTTGAAGACTAAAGCAGCAAGTAAGTTCCTGGTTTCTGCCACTCTGTTTTAGACAGGTTGGTAAGTTGGTTGTCTTCCCTTTGACATCTTCCAAAATAGACAGAACACCCATCCTAAACTCAGGCTTTCACTCAAGCAATTGGAAACACCATTTTGTTTTCTTCAGGTATAACTTGGGTATAGCCTGTTCTGTTACTTGAATAGAAAGGGGTAATGCCCACTCTGGTGGGCAAAACCGCAAACAAGTAATGCCTGTGCTACAGAAGGGTTTTGATAACGTGAGCATCAGCGAGGACAGGATATTACTTGCTTTAACTACAGCAAATAAGGTGTTAGAACGTGCAAAGCCTGGTGAAGCTAATAGCTTGCAATGACTCCAGTGTGGGATTCTTCCTAGCAGTCTGTCTAACTTTTATACACTTATCTTCCTGGGACATGGAACCTCATGGGAAGAAAATTCATTCTTGGCTGACCGACACTGTCAGTTCTCTCACCTACTCTGTTAGGTACAACGTATTTGAAGCCCAAGTCTTCGGTTGGTTAACATTTCCTCCAGTCCTGTTATAGGAAGGAAAGCAGTGAAATGGAAGCAGGTTTTATATAATGTTCTCTGTTTTATGCTTATCTAATTTGCTTTGATCTGAAGCCTGGCAAGTTGCCTTTCA
This sequence comes from Crypturellus undulatus, assembly GCA_013389825.1. Lineage (NCBI taxonomy): Eukaryota > Metazoa > Chordata > Aves > Tinamiformes > Tinamidae > Crypturellus > Crypturellus undulatus. The sequence continues at coordinate 412,953 of VWPW01020719.1, forward strand.
AGGCTGAACTCAAAATACAGTATTGTAGATTATATAGTAGAAAATACACATACACTCAGAAAGAGGCCATCCAATTGCTCCTTAGAATATTTACCAGACATTTTTGGAACAGGCCAATTTGATCTGAAGGTACTTCAAAATGTATTAATTGTATTAGTAACAGAAAAAAATAGTTGATCATTACAACAGCAGTTTCAAAAGCAGAAACTGATAGATTGCCAGATGCAGAAGAATCAAATGAGACATACTGGCAGTGCAGAACTCCTTACCTGTGCAGCAGTGAAACTGAACACAGGGGCTGGACACACACAGTGAAGGGCAAGAGCTGAGACCCTCCAGCACCAATACAGGCAGCAGCTCTGCCTGGGTAGCTGGAGGGAAAATCTGTGCCACAGTGTGGTACACGACTCTTCAGCTGGAGGACCACGAAGTTTCCATGCAAGTAGGAGTCATCAGTGTGAAATAGGGAGGTTTTAGAAAAGCTTCAGTCAGACAGGAAGAAGCCAGGTTTTCCGGTTCCCATTGGAGTGCCACAAATGTGTGCTCTGCATTACCTGATTGATCAGGGAATTAAGAGTAATATAGAGAGGGTCCATCCTTCTTGGAACCTGGGGTTTTCAGAGGGTGATATTCAAAACCACCTGTTCAATCAGTAAATGCTATCTGTAATTATATTACATTTACATGGATAGGTCTAGAAAGAAAAAAATAAAATGAACATTATTTAACATGGCTGAAGTATAAGAAATAGTTTCCTTACCATGTAGCCTAGTCTGAAGCTCAGCAAAATGAATGGAAAGACTTGCTGCAGGATTTAGTTACTTAACCCATAAACTGCTGTAGGTCATTCTGTCTCAGTACCTTGCTGTGCGTACATGGCGGGGAACAGCAGATCTTCCTTAGGAGAAGAAACTGAAAGCAGAATCACAGTGTAGAAGGCAATAGACTAGCAGTGAAGGGGTGAATTTTAATTTTCCTCTTATAAGAGCCATTTTATGAGCTAAAATCTGATTGCGCATTAGTAGATTTGTGGATGCAAATGAGCCACTGTTCGTTTCATTAAAATGGAACTGAGAATTAATTGAGCCTCTGTCAACTCAGCTCTGTACTCAACTGTAAATTTTCAACTATTTCTCAAGTATGGCCAAGTCGAGGTTCTGCTGAGCAGCAGTGTACATTCTTCCCCATGCAAATGTAGTAAGTATCGAACACATTTAACACATGCACTAACTGAACATCCATTGGTTCAAGAAGAAGTGAAATACTAGTTAAGGCATGCTTAGTAGTTCATTTCTTCATTTTTTTTCCTTTAATGCTGTTCTTTTCAGTCTTAAATTGTTTACCTCCGATTTGCACAAAGCTGACTGTGAGTTACAAATTAAGTATCTATGCGAAATTCTCCAAAAAGAGACAAAATGGTCAAATGTCTATTTGTACTTGCAGTCACTTTAAGGCTGCAAGAACAAAATAAGATTTGAATTTCTACATTACTAGAGAGAATGAAAACAGGTAGAGATTTAGATGTGGACTTCAATCGAGTAGTGAAAGTGTGTTCACATACTTAATAGCAACATGTATCACCATGAACTTAAAAGGACCAGCACCTTTTTGAATGAGATTCACTTCAACTATCTTAAACTACCAAAAAAATTATTTAATTTAAGCAATTTAGTTATTTAAGTCGGGGAGAGTTGGAGACACTTTCAAAGTGTCATTGTGCGGTTTCAGACACTTATTACAGGAGACAAAGCGTAAGCCTAGAGGAGGTACTGTCAGATGAGTATCACTGTTTTCCTTGCCTCTTTGGATGGCCATTTGAGTGATGAGAAGCCCCTTCAGCTGGGGACACCAGCACGTTCCCTAGTCTCAAAGATGGACTTATGGGGATCCTTAACTGTCACCTTAACCAGCACTGGGTACATGAACCCCCAGTACATGCACTATTGGCCATTCTCACTTGTAGGTAAGAAGTCTTGAATTCCCTAAGAAAAAGCATATAGCTCATTAAAAAAATAATATATTGCTTCAACAAAATGTTTACTGAATAAATGCATAATTAGTAAATCAGTAGTGTTGCAGCTACAGTCTGAATGGGACATCATTTTGCCAATTAGCTTATGAGGTGTAATAATATCTGATACTTGATGTTACGAGCTTCTTTAATTAATTTTTGAACCAGGGTACTCATGTATCAAATACATCTGTGGCTGCAGCCTTAGAAACTTGAAAATGAGTAAACATAATTTCATTTCATTCAAAATGTGCTGTTATATAATGTCCCTATTCTACATATTGAAAGGCAGAATAGCTGCATACAAGACCAGTTGAGAGGAAAAGCTCTCATCTTTCAGTTGACAAGACTCCTGGCAATAGCAGTGGGTAACTGCAAACACTAAAATCCCTTTTTTCTCCAGTTCCTGAAGTGGCACCAACAAACGTAAGTAAGGGTGGAGGAAATCATTCTGAGCTTGTCATCACATGGGAGGTAATTGTAAAATCAAATAACGTAACATTCTAAAGGGGAAAAGAGTGGAATGTATGGGTGGAATCAGGGCCCTAGTGAAATTCATAGGAGTTTGGTCACTGGCTTTCTTTGAGCCAGGATTTCATCTCACATCTTTAGAGGAAATGATTTGTTAAGTTATACAGCAAGTTTTCTGTGCCATAGTGAGCAGTTTATTAAACAGTTTTAAGAGACATTTTATAAAGATGTTTAGAAGTTCCTATAACCCTCTTATCTCCATTGTGCAGAAGGTGCTTAATACACTAATCTGCTTGGCCATTTTCTGCATTAACATTTTTCATAGTTTTGTTTACATGTTTTTCATTCTGGAATACTGTGCTGACAAGAAATATCCTATTATGTGTTAAAGGAGATGAGCCCTTTAATTCTCTAGCACTCCAGTAAGAATATATTTTCCAAACTGTTGAAATACATGCTACAAACCACAGGTCATTGCAGAGTGCAGAACGTAAGCGCACTGAGACATAGCTCTCCTTCTCCTGCCATCTGGCAGCCTCCTGGCATGCACCAAGAGCAGCTCAGGAAGGAGTTTCCTCACAAAGCAGATACTCGTGAGATGGCAGGCCCTTGCCCAGGGCTCTATTCTCTACAGATAAAAGTGACCAAAATATCTCCTTCCCTCAGGATCCCTCATTACAGGTAAGAAATACCATCCCTATGTAGGAAGTTTATGACAATTGTGTAGACAGGCAACCTCACTTAGCTCTGAGTGCATCTGTTTGATCAGGAGCTAACCCAGCAGAGCAGGAGCATCCGGAGAGGAGGGGAGGGCCTAGGCAGGCTTGCTGTATGTCTCAGTGGCGGGAGACGTGCGTAGGAGGCTGATTAAAATGATCTCTGTTGAGCTTCTAACTTAGGTCTGGGCTTCCAAAACCACAGTCCATTAGTTCAAGTTAAACAAAGCAAGTAGACCACTCTTTAATCTTGACTATACATTTTCCAAAGATAGAAATAACCTAACACTTAGATATGGTTTAAAGCAAATCAAAGGAATAAAATTGGTGTTAATCATCAACTGAATGAAATTTACCTATCTTTTGCTGTATGCTGAAAACTGCCATTTAACCAACATTTCTTGAGGTGAAGGGAAGTGACAGGAAGAAAAAGTGAGACTGAAAGAAAAAAAAAAGAGAGAAATAATACTGCCAGCCTTTTTCTCTTTGCATGCTCCAAATTGAGTGAAATTTCACTTCCACTGAACTCACTTTCCCTGTTGGATTCTGTAATGTGTCCTGAAAAATAGTCAGAAAAAAATACTAATTATGCCAAGCCAACAACACTGAACACAACTCTTCAGCTTTCTGTGATGAACTGACTGAAGACCACGATTAAATCTCTGATCGAAGAAGCCTCAAAAACTCATATAACATCCACCAAACCATTATCCTTCCCAGATATCCTTTCCAGTTTCTCTAATGAAGAGGAACTTCGAATTCAAAGTTATGAATCACAGAGGAGCTTGCAGTTGTCCCACTATTTCTCTTAATGCTCCTGTTTTGCATGACTGCTTTCCAGTGCAGTTTTCTTAGCTGTGAGCACCTAAATAAACACCACTTTGCTGAGTGCGTCTCCTTTTTTATGATTTTTTCTTGTTTCACAAATGTTCTTTTGCTTTGAGAAGTCAAGATAGAAATTATTTTTATCACAAGAAAATAAAGTTCATGCTGGATGAGGTGTTGATAAAATTGCCTATTCAGTATGAGTCATTAATACATATCTTGATGGGAGATTTTATTAATAGAAACATTAATTTTGCCATGTTGACTGTAAGAGTAACATTTCTGTTCTAAACAAACTGAAGAGTATGTTCATAAAGTTGTTACTTCACTTGTACTAAAAATGGACTATACTTATATGCGGGCAATTATATGGGTTACATGCACTTCTGTGTATGTATTCGCTCTTTCCCAACTCTTTTTTTCTCCGTATAGAAATCACACAAAACTAGCATTTTTCTGCTCCTTGGGAAAAAAAGGAAATTCAGATAAAACCTAAGCTGAGTGAAATGCTTTTAATTTTGAAAACTTTGTGGATGAAAGAGAGTAGCCTTAACAGAGCTGATGTGATCTTTTGTTTCCAAATTGATTGCTTCAATAGATTTATTATTTTGATTTTTATTTCAATATTACATTGACTGATGGAGCAAACATTATTATCTTCTCTGAGGCACAGTCAGCTAAATCAATACTACTAAAATATACTTAGAGAATGAAGATTCAATTAAAACAGTGCACAGTTGCAAATGCTTATTGACCGATTCCTTTGTCACTACAGCCAGTTCCTGAAGAACTTCAAAATGGGGAAGGTTTCGGCTATGTAATCATGTTTCGACCTCTTGGCTCAGCAACATGGACCAAGGCAGTGGTGGTTTCAGTAGAAGCAAGCAAATACATTTATAGAAATGAAAGCATCACACCTCTCCTTTCGAAGTGAAAGTGGGTGCCTACAACAATGAAGGAGAAGGGACCCTGAGCCTGGTATCTGTTGTCTACACAGGAGAAGACGGTAAAACTGCCTTACTGGTATTAGGGCAGTGGTTGAGTAGCATTGATAGCCTCAGGTATGCTTAGACATATCTCTGCAGGGATACTAAACAGACTGCTTAAAGATTGGAGATTGACAAGAGAGGCAAAACAAGGCAGAATATGGGGAAATGAAATAAAACAAAAGCAAGGGACATATTTCCAAATAACCAACCCCAAAGAACTCCCTAGGTAGACTGGAAAAAAACGGAGTTTCAAAACAGTTTCACACTTGAAAGGCTGAGCTTTCCTTTTTGCTACATTCAGTGCAGCTGATTTCTTTTTAAAATCTGCCACAGCTTGGGGGTAATGATCAGTTCTGAGAAATTAGTTTTGCTCATATTCACAGCACATCAACAGCAAATTTGGGGATTCATAAGAGGTTTCCTGAGCCTTTTGCTGCTGCATTAACCAAAAGAACTTCTTTTCATCAATCTTACTGAATTTTTATAAATATCAAACTTTTAATTACAAAAATGCTCTACCAGTTGCACTTACTATAGACCTGTGGTTTTCCCTCTGACCCCAGAGCCACAGACAGCACCAGCAAGAACTTCAGTGCAGAGCATTTCAGCAGAAGAGGTGGAAGTATCCCAGAAAGCCATTGCATGGAACAGGCACAGCGGAAGGGTACTGGGCTACGAGGTGAGGTGCAGAGTACATGTATTCAGAGCACTGTTGGTTTCTGAGCTGTTCAAACGTCTCATTTGCTAGGTGCATTCATACTCCATTTTCTCCCACCTTAATAGATAATTGAGCTCTTCATCCAACTCTCATTAGCAACTTATTACCTGAAATAATCACTAGCATTTACAGTCCAGAACCTGAGTCTTGTCTAAGCCTTCCTATATTGTAAACTGAAACCTCACAAATAATCATTTGTGATGACTATTATAAAAGGATTGATGCTTGACTCCATAAAACAAAGCTGATCAGCCTTTTCCTTACACAAATACAATGCTGTCTAAGCATTTCAGGGTACTGCTTCATGGTTCTGGGGTATTTACATGATCTGTAGGAAACATTTCAACCTTGTTAGCTAGAAGAAACTGTGATAAAGGCAAGTCATTACCATCAAAAGCTTGTACTGTCACTTACCTGTAAGCCTTTGGGCTTCTCAAGCCTATTCTCAGTGAACAGCTGCTCATTTAACAGTAACTGACAATCTGCCCCTACTTAGCACCCTGATTCAGCTGCAAGCAGGGGTGCATTGCCAATGTAATAGCAATGAGTTTGGGGGTCAGAGCCCAGGAAAGGCATTTCAGGGTCCAAGCTGGAGGAGATATATCAATATCAAACCCTATCAAACCCTAAAATGCTCATTCTCTGCAGGGACATGGAGCTCTGGCTTGGGGGCCTGTCTTGCTCTCGAGGAGCGCCGCTGGCTATCCACATTGACCGTTTTTCATGCTGATATGCCTTGAGGAGTATTGGTTTCCTGACTTATTGCTAGGGCATCACTATTGATCCCTCTCTATGTTGATAACTCTTGATCTCCAGACACCTCAAGGCCCATGGATTTCTGTACCTATTCAACAGGGATCCACACAGTAGATGCCAAGAGATGACTGCCGGGATGAGGTGACTTAGATGAGGTGACTGCCGGGAGCCCTCTGTGTACCTCTCACTTATGACAGGCATCTGTGGTTTTCACTCTCAGGCCAGTTTTGCTCTTGGAAGCCAGCACAGGGGATCGACATTGAGCACTCTCAAGATCAAGTGCCAGTGATGCCTGTCCAAATTCACACCTATTAACAGAAGATAGAGAGAGAGAGGAAGAGAGAAAAGAAAAAAAGTAGGTCTAAATAGGTGTCACTCAATCAAAAGTAGAGACAGGATACATAATCATTAAAATCCAATAGATTATGGAGGTAAATGTTTCTTTGCATCTTCCTAAGTCTTTTTCAACTCTCTTCAAACCATTAAAACAACCAAGCTTTTATAATTTCTCACATTATCAAAATTTTCCTTTTGGACAAGCTAAGGATTTTATTTACTTTTCTCATCAGTATTCAGCCTCAGATTTTATATTATTCTCTATATGTGTTCATGTTTTATTTCCTGATTGTACTTTCAAAACAAAATGCAGTATTTCTTAAAATCCTAGCTGTCAACATGTCTGTTTTCCAGCCAAATTTGCAGCTGATGGAAAACAATTAGTTGTTGATTCTTCGTTCTACTTTTCAGGTTTTATACTGGACAGATGATCCCAAGGAAGGCACAGCTGGTAAAGTCAGAGTCAAAGGAAATGTAACAGCCAAAAACATCACAGGACTAAAAGCTAACACAGTTTATTTTGTAGCAGTTCGGGCTTACAATACTGCAGGAACAGGGCCCTCTAGCACCCCAGTAAATATCACTACTAAGAAGTCATGTGAGTATTCAATTTCACAGAACAAATTGTGCCGACATTGTGACATTTCAACTTCTTATGATCCATCTATGCTTAATGTGGAAATGCCAAATAAAGATCAATCCTAAATTTCTTCCTAAAATTAAATGATGAAAATAAGAAACATATTTCTTCTTTGATAATAATTTTGTAGTCACCATGAAATTTACTCAAATTCCAGTATGTAAGATGTCCATTTAGCGTTTAACCGTAAACTTTGGAAGTTCAGAATTTTAATTTCTGATCTGGATTTATTGACAACTGAGAAGTCCTGTTGCTCCAAATCTTTCTTCTCTTTTCTTAATTCTCTTCAAATCCTATTTCCTCTTACGTTCTCAGGACTACCTACTAAGCAGGGAGGACCATAGAGGAAATAACGTGCCATTCCAAATCCAAGTTGTATTTCAAAGGCATAGTTTCAACTTCACATGTTCACATAGGATTCAGTAACTTGCAGGCAAGAATTCCAAGTCCTGGCAACTTAGGCATAAAAAGCCTTTGAAAAATAAATCTATTCTCATCCTGTTGTGCTGAGAATTTATAAAATCCCATAGCTTTTCATGATGGCTCACATATAAATATGATGTGTAACTCACTGTAACCTTTGTAGTTCATGAAACCTAGTCTTGTGTGGTCCAGTCTTAGGATTTTCTGAAACAGAGAAAAAATTAAAAAATAAAAAAAAGCCACGTATTAAAATATAGGTAGGAACAACACAGTAGTTTAAAATTATGAAATGTAACTAACTGCCAGACCTGTCAGACTCTGTCTAAATTCCAAAATCAACTCACAGTAGTGATTTCATGCTATGAATACATCTTTTATTCTAATACAAGAGCAATGATGGACTGGAAAATACTTTTACTCTTAGATTTTAATCACCCATGCATTTGTTACTTTCATGTCAGCAGCTCATTCAATTACACTATGCAAATTAATATCTGGTTGTATCTTGATCACAATTTTATTTTTTTAAGCACCAAGTCAGCCACCAGCAAACATTGCATGGAAACTGACAAATTCAAAAATCTGCTTGAACTTGGAACATGTAAAAACAATGGAGAATGAATCAGAAGTGTTAGGCTACAAAGTAAGTAATTTTTGTAATTCATTTCATCCATCTGACTCTTTTTATAACAGAAGCATAAAATGACTTGTTGAAATGCTTTCTTTGAAACTTCCTTACCTGCAGCATAGTGACTTTTCTTCAGCTACTGGAATTGTTGGCTGACATTTATACAAAGAGTGTGAAGGACTGGCTGTTTGTCAGATCTCATTATCTCAACGTGGTGGGGATGTTGTGTCTTGAACATTGGATCTCTCTCGTCACATTTTCCCTGCAATCTTACTCATGTTAGGTTCTAAATTCCCATCTATCCCACACATCTGGAAAAAAAAACAGTCTCATAAGCGTTATCTCTGATGCAGACAGGGATAAAACATGAAAGTCCTTTCACCATGAATATTCATAATCCTATCTTTGATCTATATGTGAATGTATGTATTTTCAATGTGAGTGAAATAAAAAGCCCTTCTGGAAATCCATCTTTTAAGAAAAGTAAAATTAAGTGTAGTTTGTTTGCAGTAGCTCTGGCCACAAGACATATATGGCAGAGGTGAAGAACACTTATATGAAAAAGATTCTCAGGATCAAAATATTGTACTGATCAAAAAAATCATCTCCCTAAGTATGTATGAAGTTATTTATACTTCAAGGAGAAATAAGCCAAAAAAAACCCTTTCAGATTTCATTTTTTATGCTAGTGATGTGTCTTTGAATAACACCAAGCACAAAGAGTAGTGTTAGAACTAGACTACTGAGCTTTTCTGTCTGCCTACTTGCTTCTAAGGTTATACTTGGCTATTACATTTTGATGTTTTTATGATGCTTTAAGTACTCATTGCAATATTTACTGTATGATTTCTGTTAACTACTTCTCCTGCTTTGCTCTTCAGTTTTTCTTTTTAGCATAAATATGCTAAAAGAATGTCAGGAGAGAGGAAACAAACACAGTCATTGCTAGCAGGAAAGAAAAGCTTCTTAGATGGGAAGAAGCTTATTGAAGTCTCCAGGATCTCCGTCTAGACCTACTGGTGCATTCAAGCACAAGGGACCTGGGGAGTTGGCCTGTACATTTGCACCTAGAAAAACCTAGGTACAAACAGACAGTGAATCAATAAAGTTTAGTTCTTGAAATGTGCTTACTAGGAGGAAGCCCAGACATCACTATGCAAATTTGTCCCTGAATGCTAAAAACATACTGCTATGAAGCAATCTGTGTTTTCTTTAACAGGTGGCAATTTTACAGTGGAGTCAATGTGACTATTTTTATTTGAGTAAGCATTTTCACAAGCAGGCCAATTTAAAATGGGCAAACCTCAGTATTTACAGTGGAGACACGTTTCTCAGTAGATTTAAGGATATAACCAGAAGATACTGCATAATAAAGTATTTTCAAAATGTATATGTTATTTACAGAACAAAACTGTAATGAATAAGTATTTTATAATCTGATTTTAAAGGTTTGCTGTAATTATTCACTTATAGAATATAGGTAGTGTAAACTGAGTTATGTGTATTGTAGTCTGCATCACAGAATTCCATTGCAGTCCCTTTTTTTGTTTAATTCTCTGCAGATGCTGAAAATTCTCCAAAAAGTTTGGGACTTTTCAGTCCCAAAGTTTAAAACACTCTGCAAAATAAAATCCATTAGAATGTACAAGGCCACACACACACACACAAACAAATCCAGTGCCTCTTATTTTCCAAATCATTTTTGTTTACATTTTGTACAGACAGAACAGACAAAGCAAAACTCATGTATTGGAGACAAACAACACTTCAGCTGAACTTCTGGTACCATTTCAAGTGGATTATCTCATTGAAATAAGAACAATCAGTGACAGTGGACATGGCAGCAGTAGTGAGGAAATTAGAATTCCAAAAATATCAAGTATGTGTTTTGCTTTCTTTCTCAATTAATACTGTTTCATAAAAGGGAAATCCATCTTTCTCTGAGAAATTACCATAATTGACCTCCTATTGCTTTGTAGCAATTGGTAGATTGGCATTTAAGATTCTTACATTCTTTAGCAGAGAAAATATTTCTTAAAGACTATAGAAAGGACCTAATTTTTAGTGAACATTGCCCCATGTCTTGGCCTGTAAGCTTCAGCAAGCATAGAGAAATAATCTTTCTTACTGAAGGCAAAACTACAGCTCAAACATGTATTATAGATCTTAATCTGCTAGGTGTGTTTAATACGTTAGTTAATTTTTGGTCTGTATTTCAAAGACCCTGACATTCTAAATTCCCCCAAATTACATTTTTGGGGTTGTCACTGAAGTTAGAACTAGCTGAAATGTTTCTACAAAACACCTGGTTTTCTCCTTCTGCTGATCACTTTGTAGCAACTNCCATGTCTTAGCCTGTAAGCTTCAGCAAGCACAGAGAAATAATCTTACTGAAGGCAAAACTACAGCTCAAACATGTATTATAGATCTTAATCTGCTAGGTGTGTTTAATACGTTAGTTAATTTTTGGTCTGTATTTCAAAGACCCTGACATTCTAAATTCCCCCAAATTACATTTTTGGGGTTGTCACTGAAGTTAGAACTAGCTGAAATGTTTCTACAAAACACCTGGTTTTCTCCTTCTGCTGATCACTTTGTAGCAACTTACTTGATTCTGTAAAGCTCATGCCAATTCAGAATATAATCTCTGATGAAAACTGAGAAAATGTCCAGCAATGAAGAGCTGTTTGTGGAGAACAATAAACAGATTCAGATCTCTGACCTGAAAAAAAAGCTTGGCAGGGGCTTTCAATTGCATTACTACAACTTGAGGATGTTGAAAGAGAAGGTGTTGAGGTTCAGGTCTCTCTCATAAATACATTGTAAATTTCATGTAAATTTTATTTACATGAAAAATCATGTAAAATTGAGCACAGTTTCAGAACAGACTGACTAAAACATTCCTGAAAAGCAATATTCATGCGTAGTGTGCTAAGCCCATTCAAGTCCATACTTCATCAAAATACTGTAACAATTAAAAAAAAATTACAAGTTACTCTTGTAGATGATAATTTATTTTTAAAATTAGAACAAAGATTTCTATTATAGTAAACTACATAGGAAGATGGTTTAGGAAGCAAGTTTACCTTTTGTTAGATTTATGTTTGTATTTTTTACAGGTTTATGGTCTGGAGGAAGAAAGGCTTCCCAATGGTTAAACCTTATATTGACACCTGGAATTCTGCTCCTGAGTTTTTTTCTCATGCGCTCCTTTCCTCGAGGATTAAAACTGTTTCAGTCATGGACCTCTGAAAGTAAACCATCTGTAAACTATAATACTTCATCCAATACATCCAATATTCCTGTTAAAGATAATGGGGATAGGGGAAGGGAGACAAACGGAATATTAAGCTAAGTATAAATGTGTTAATTAAATGGGGTGATGTCAAACCTAGCTGTGAGTTTGTAAGGAAAATGGTCTCACATTTTACAACTAGAAATTCCTACTGAAACTTCATTGTAGTTGTATGGCAAATGTGAAAGGCCTGAGCCAAACTACTGCAAATAAAGGACATGGAATTATTGGTGAAGTGGCTATTACTTATTTCATGTTCTTCAATGTAACCGGCAAAAAAATATTCAATAAATTATTTACTTTTCTTTTTGCACATTATTTGTATTACCATAAATTATTTGTGTTAAGTGTAGGATATTATTTTCTTCTGAAAAGAGAAGCAGATACATAAAAGCAATCATATGAACCAATCCAAAGCCCACTGAATTCAATAGTTTTCCATGGGCATCAGAAAGCTCTGAACCACACCTGGTGGTGTGAATGAAACTGGAATGAAACTCCTTTTTATAATATAAAGATACTCTAGATGTTATCAAACGTGTTTTAAAAGACTGTTCCATTCAAAGACCGCATTCAGATGAACAAAGCTAGCAGAGATGTCAAGCACCTTTTTTAAACATAGACTGAAATAGATTTGTTTTTTGCTAGGTTCTGTTATTCATATACAGCTGGTATTGTTACTGTTACTCTTTTGCTGTGGTTTGAATCCATAGATCACCTTTGTGCTGAGTATGAAGGTAATAAAAACATTGATTTTCATCATCTGAACTTATAGTAAAAATCACCTAATTAATTAGAATGATAAGCACTAGAGTGAGCATGGCTTTAAAGTCATGACACATGGTTTAAAGTGTGTCACAATAGTGTCAACTTTTCAAAACTCAATAAAAGGTATTTCTTGCCTCTTATCACTGCTGGGGGACCTGTAATTCCTTGTCATTTTATTCTCAAGTATATTTTCTTTTCTTCACTGTCAAATATTTGTGTTGTGTCATCTTTATAACAAGAGATTAATAAATGCTGCCTTCCTCCAAAACACTAAAACATTCACAGTAGTTTTACTGATAATTACAGACTTATTTTTCTTGAAAGAATCATCAGATCTGTTGTAACAGGTCAGACCAAAGACCCATTTCCTCTGGTATTTTCCCTTAAGTAATAGCTAAGAGACTGTGATTGACAGAATCCAAGAAAAGGGCAAACATAAAATGACACTTCCCACAATATTTTGTCCCAGGCTCTCAGGTTCTCCCTGAAACAGACATTTTGGTATAAATGGTAGTAAATAATTGTTTCCAGGACTTTGATGACTTATTTTCCAAGCACAACAAAACGTAACATTCCTGTGATCCACGGCTAAGTTTGTCGGGAGAAGGAAGCAGCACTGTGCAGATGGCAATGCATAAGCCTGCTATTAAGCAGAACCTAGAGGCCCATTGGTGCTTGCTGATACTCCTCTGAGCAGCATAATAAAACACGCTTCTCATCCATGGATATGAGAAGTCAAATTAGTAGCAAAAAAAGTATTAAAGTGTGAGTTCACATAGACTGGAGACTGTTCTTTGGCAAAGCAGCAATAGCGGAGGATGACAAATTGGAAATACATGATCATTCTGTAGATGAAACTACTAAAAAAAAATCAGCGCTGAAATTACTCATAAGCTCATTAATATGCAGTCGCAGGCAGGCTATCGAGAAAAATCATGTATTTGACTTCTCTTAATGAAACAAAGCTGCTAAATTTCCTCCCTGCACTGAGCGCTTTGTCAACACTACTGGCTGCTATGCCGGCAAATACCATCCTGCGCCTTTGCCACGAAGCTGAGTTCTGACCTGCTCTAGCCGCCCCAGGCACCCGCACGCACAAACCCATGGCCGTGCACTCCTCTGATTGGCTGCCTTTTGGCGCCCAAGGTGCTACGGGCTCCTTTGATTGGCTGCAGTGGGGGCGCGCTGTTGCAACCGTTGGAACTGGTCGGAACCAGATGGAACCAGTTGGAACCAGTTGGAACCGGCTGCGACTGGTGCAGGGTGGTCTGTGGTCTCGTGGCATGTGCAGCACAGCGGTGCCCTGCAGTGACAATGTGGTGTTTACGACGAGCACAAACGGTTCCTCTACTAATGTGCCAAATCTTGGCTTATTCCTGGAAGACTGTGAAAAACAGAGGTTGTATGAGGTTTGTATTACATAAGCTGTGAAATTGTGGCTTAGGTATCAGTAGTTATTTAGTTTATGCAACACGTAACTGGTAAAGCCTCTTGATTGTGTTGAGGTTCACAGAGTTTAAAGCAAGGTTATCTGGTAATTATATATTCTATATACCACGTCAAATGAAGTCATTCAAAACTGCCTATCTTGTGTTGAATAAGATGGCTTTAAGTTATGAAAGAAATATTAGTCAAAACACGAAAGAGTAAAGACTAAGTCCTCCTCCAAAATGATAATTTATTAAAAACAAACAAACAAAAACTCTTATTTGCCTTTCTATACTAGGCTTTGGAGGAGTTAATGTTTTTAAGCTTTTTTTTTTATTTCTCTCAGACATATAGAGACGTGTTTCTCAAAATCAGAACTGTAATTATCCTGTTTTTTTAGAGTCTGTGTGCTGGGCTTCCAAGAAGTACACACTCTGAGATATATTTATAAAGGATAAAAACTGTGCTAGAGCACATATTACAGAAAGATGCCCATTTGGGATTTAAAAATTGCAAATGATGAACAGTACATTAAAACCCTAGACAGGGTGTTTCAGTTGTACTCAAACATTTAGTTGGGTTTCTTTTTTTGTGTGTATGTGTCAACATTATTGAAGCTAAAAGAGAATACTTCATGTTCTCATGGATATATACCTGCAGTGCTACTAGGAAGAAAGGATCATAAAAAAATCTTTTTTTTTTCCTATACTGCGGGTAAGCAAGTATCATAACTAATGCTGTTTAATAATTCTCCTACTGAATGTAACAAAACATCCCATGCAGGTGATCACTATTTGGTAGAGGTTTGACAGCTTTTTTTTAGCATACCTTTCCAGCAGGTTTTTAGCAGGGCTTATGTTCTGCAGGTCACTTGCAGACCTCCTTGGCACTCCACACCACTGCTGGCCAGGAGACTGGTGCAGCCAGATGACTAATTCTTCAGCAGGCTATTTAGTGACTCAGTAAGGAGGCAGCATCCTTCTGTGCTGGATTTGAAGTTCAGGTTGAAAACTTCTGGGTGTACAAGTGCACCAAGACTTCAGCCTACACGCTTGCTTCATCAAAAGAAGAACTGAGGTCTGATCTTTGGACCTGGCTTTCCATCCTTGCATTCAGTAAGCAATAGTTACCATTTTTTCCATTAAAATGAGTATAAAATACTTTATAGCATAACTCCAGTGCTTTTACTAAGTTTAAACAAAACAGCTCTTTTTAACTAAGCAAAAAGAGATTTTCTGCAGAACAGTTATATAGAACTGAATAGAAATCCTGATAGATGCCTAATTACAGGGATGCTCTAGAAATATAATGCCACTTTTAGAAGCCTGTCCTCTGGGATTTCTACAAAGATGCTAATCACAGGAGTTATTAGGAAGCCTTTTTACATAGTTTTCAATAGAACAGAACATTTTAGAAAGAAGAAGATATGGTATTAAATAGTCTTGTTAATATCCTAATGAAATAAAAACATTTTTCTTTGCAGGGAAACTAAACAATGAATCATTTCCTCAGATTTATTTTCATTTCTATATACTCATGTTCTTTGCAAGGTGCTTTCACTATAGAAGGTGCTTTTCAAAATTAGGGGTTTTATTTCCCCATTATTTAACCTCATAACCTTTTCATTAGTCCTGTTTTGTCATTACTTGGTGAGTGGCCCTTATTACAGTATGTAACAACCTGGGAATGGTAAAGCTCTTCCATGCTAAACTCCCTTAGATCTGGAGCACAAACAGATTTCCAAGTGAGTATTCTGTGTGGAGACTGTTTTTAACCACAATGTATGCACACTTAGATGCACTCCAGCTAAATCGTAGTTCTGTTCAACAGTCATTACAACTGTTCTACCAAAATCCCTGCCAAGTGCTACCAGGTGAACAGAACCCACACAACCTCATTCCAGTTGTTATCCTCTTACACTGTTTGCTCGAGTCAGCATAACTGATAGAATTGAGTGAGACATGCAATTCTAGCATGCAGTATTTTCATTCTTTCCCTGAGAAAAAATGTTTATTTAGGCAAATAGAACTTAAATTAATCTAATTTCCTATTTTATGCTGCTACAGTAATTTTCAAAGTTTTCATTTTCCAATAAAAAATTTAAACTGAATAAGAATGACTTACAAGACAACTGACTTTTACGCAGTCTTAAGGAGAATAGCTTTAATTATAACTCTCCCCCTCCTCCCCACCATTCTTTATGAATAAATGTAGCTCTCCATATTTTTAAGGCCCATCTTATGCATTTTGGCTGCCCCCCCATTCTTTGATCAGTATTTCACTTTGAAAGACAACTGAGTTCCTCCTCTGATCTGGTCTGGTCTGCTCTGGCCTGTCCAAAGAAATGGAAGTTGAGTTTTCCCTTTTACAGGAAATTTTATATTGGTTAGCTAAGATGATTTTATCTTACATATTTTAAAAACATTACTAAAATACTTGGTGCTGAAATAGAGAGTTCAGATGACTGGCAGCTTGCATTAAAAGGAAAAAAGGAAAATGAATAGTTTTATCACTCATAGATGCAGGAATAAAATCAGAAAATATGAAGAGTATAAAACTGCTAAAGCCAGAAGTTTAAAGAAAAGAAATGGAAAGAGAAAAAAATAAAAACAAAATATTCATGATTTTAAATAATTTCCCAATATTGGGAACCTAGGTTCCAATCTTACCAGATTTTAGAGCACTAGATTAAATCATGCACAGGTGTAAGTTTTGAAACAACTGGAAGAGTACTGCCTATTTTATTTTGATGACCTAAGTGAAGTGTTAAACAAAAAGAAGGATGTCACACTGAGAGATTTTTATTTTAAATCTAATACATGAATAAAATCTCTCTTCCTGAAAAAAGCAATTTTAAATCTATCCAAATGTTTCAGTTCACTTTAAACTCAATGTTTCAGTGTGATTTAAGATTATTTAAACTTTTTTAATGCCTTCCCTTTCTTTATAGGGCAATTTTTGAATATGAATGCCAAGAAACTAAATAAAATACCCCATGTGTATCTCGTGCTGTTGTACCAGCCCCTAAATCAATGTTACCCTGAAGTGTGAAGTGCAGAAACATAGTGTGTTTCTGCTGGTTATTGGAATGCAGCACTAGCGATAACTTGACGCAAAACTCTAAATCACACTTATGTATAATCCTGTTGTAAAAGCAAAGAAAGATTTTATTAATATCTCAATGTACTGTAGTCGCAAAGAATTTCCTTCAGGTTTGCAGAGTCTATTTATGGAAGCTATGTTGCAGCAAGAATTAATCTGCCCGGAGTGTTTTTCACATGGCTTAGATAGGTCATGAGTTGCTTTGGTCTATTGTCTGTGAATCCGTCTTCCATTCCTCTACCATTTGCTAGTGATGGAAAATACTACTCAGTTCACATCAGTCCCTTCTCTTAGGCCCTTCCTGTTATTTGCTGGTATCTATACAGAAAATCGGTGAAGAAAGATGTGTCTTGCATCGCTGTTGCATGTTTAAGCTACAGCAATTCTTTGTGCTGATATATCCTGTGCTATTAAAATCATGTGTGGGATGCATGTGCCCACTTATCCTGCTGCAAATATAGATGTGCCACTTGGCTGTCTTCCTCATCCATCGCTTGCTTTTCTTCTGCCAGTGTGATGTACTGCAGAGTTTGCTCTAGCATCTTTTGATGTTGGCGTATCTCAGCATGTGCTACATGCTTGCTTTCCTGGGGCCTGGCTGGTGTGAGGTTTGCTTGGGAAGCTGCCAGGCCTGAGGGCAGCAGCTTGCACTGCCTGGCTGGGTGTTACATGCTGGGGAAGAGCTGGCTATGCACAGTGGCAGACGACTTTCCAGGCTGGCTGGCGCTTCCCTTCATCCCTGCAGCTCTTATGGCAACCCATTTCCTCAATGATGCTGAATGCGAGCCAGGCTCAGACTATAGGGACAGAGAAGCATTAGTAAAACCTTCCTGAAGTAAGGGCTGGAGCTGGTAGCCTCGCACTATATCTGCCTATGCTTCAGAGAGCTGCTGACGGATTTGTTTTTTTGTTGTTTGTTTTGTTTTGTTTTTAAGTTGTAAAAGCACAGGTAAAGTGGAAATGGAAAGTGGAAATGTATGTTGCATGTCAATCATAATGATTCAACCAAACTAAACTGGGGTGATGTCTCTGTGATACTTTCTGTTACTCAGTGTGGATTAATGGAGTGCTGCTACTTAGCTAAGAATAGTTGTGGACTAAAAATACTGAAGAAAGGCAAATAATGCATTTGACACCTACCTAAAAATATAAGCATGGTTGCAGAGACTTAGTGTAAAATTCGCATGTGCTCCTAGTCATTTTCAGAATATGTATAAGGATTTAGGATTTCTTTTGTTCTCACCATTATCTAATCCAAAAACTATGAGGCCAAAAAATGATGCTATTAAAATGGCTTGTATAAAATCTTTCTTGAAGAAATTTACCATTTAGGAAAGGTCACTGGGACATTTTTGACAACTTGGTACAATAAAGGCCTCTAAATGACCTCAATCATTCAGATTCTTTAATATGAACTTCTTTTTATCAGTACCACTTAGCACTTGAAAATATGCCTGATCTAGTAATTAGAATGTCACATTAATAATACTGTTATGTATCATTTCTTTACTTAACCTGTACTCTGTATGCCACTGTATTTCAAGACTGAAAAAATGGCTACAAATATTTCCCATTTTTAGAGAACGTATTGGAATAATTCTGAAATACAGAGGGATACAAGAAGACCTTCTAAAATATGTACATTTTTCACAAGATTCATTCAAATCTTCATAATATTTGTACTTAAGGAAATAGAGATCTATATGAATGGAGTGGGCCAATGAATTATAGTGGGCCAGTATAATTAAAGCACTGGCTTGTACATTGAGGTGTCTGGCTTCAGTTTCTGCTCTACTAGAATCATCTGGTATCACCATAGCAGGCCACTTGGTGTGTTGCACTGTTAATTACTCTGCTGAAGCTTGAAGTCCATTCCATCCACACTCATCAACTCTGTAAATCCCTTATTACATTGCTTCTAATGTTGTATACAAGTTCATGGTATGACTTAGAATCGATAGTGATCATCTTAACAATTTCCTTTTACACAACACATTCAGACCAATGGTGAAAAGCCTTGTACAAATTTTTACAAATTGTATTCCCTTTGTTTTTCCTTCGGCTGCTGTCTGCCACGCATGTGGTGAAAGGTAGGCTAAGCAGATAGAAACCACAATGCAAGCTAGGCTGCAAGCTGACCCTTCACTGATAGCGGTATATGTAGGAGTAACACAGTTTTTCTCTCACAAATAATAGCAGTCCATGATATCTGCTTCTGCATTTTCTCACAGGACTGCTATTATGACAATGAGGAAAATAAAAGCTGTGCAATACTTAGTTTCTGACCCTTATAAAAAATGTAGGCACTTACACGAGCAAAACTACCTACAGCTTTTGTGGCTATAGAATAACTAGATTGCAGTTCGGCCTTCTCTGTGCACTCCATCATATTCAGTGTGGCCTTTCTTCCTGATATATTGCCCTATGAGAAATTCCTTTTTGGAGGCAGGTTCAAGTTAATACTGTCAGGTGCTTTCTGTGTGCCATGAAGTAGGCTTCGTGTGTGAAAGTATGTTTAAGTATTTCTAGTATGATTTAATTACACTATTCTGCAGCTTTCCTATCCCTAAAATTTTTATAAAGAAGTGACACAAATCTTTCATATGTCCCACTAGCCTTTGTAGATCTAAAGCCTATGCAGTTTGAGTGGATTTCGAATTTATTTGAAAACATTCTTGCACCCAGATAATTTATTCACAGCAATCAACAGTTTCCATTGTATTGATTAATGTGGTTATCGATTTATTCTGCGATTATACTGGCCTGATATATACAGTACTGAGAAGTGCTCTTTTCCAAGAGTGATTGAATTTTTTCTTTATTGATTAAAACTAGCTGATAAGAATCTTTCTGGTAGAGCTGGAACAACTTTTTGATATTTCTGCTTCTGGCAGAGAAAAGTATGAGCCAAACAGTGATGCAGAGTGGAGGGAAGAAGTTAAAAGGTTTAACTCTTACTCCTTTAATCTGGGTGATCTGAAATCTAGCCCATTTTCTTAGCAAGGTAGCAAGCTAGAAGATGGATGTTAAAAAGGTAGACAGGCATTTTTGAAGAGGATTACACTGCTGTTCATTCTACTAGCTTCAGTGAATGATCTTTTCAGTTTATTAATGTTCACTTATGCTAATAATCCATCACTTTCATCCAGCAAAAGGCTGGGAGCTTCAGGTGGACTCCTGATGGCCTTCCTAAGGCATCCCAAAAAAAAGAAAAATTATAAGTAGGCACCCCTGAATGAATACTGGATCACAATACAAGATCCATCTCACTACCTGTGCACCATATCATGCTTTCTTATAACTTCTGTATGTAACGAATAGCTTGGAAAACTGAATTAACTTTAAATGTAGATATTCTAATTGTCTGCACATATGGTTATATTTTTCTAAGAAATTATTAAAAAAGAAACAGCAAACAAAACTATACACCAAATATTGAACTTTTTATTTTTCTGCTGAGAATGCAGTGCTTCTTTTATGATGATAGCTTTCAAATAGAATTAATGTTGTTAGACAATCTTAGACAAAGGCCACTTTATACTATGGAAACTGAAGCTAAAATAAAATATATTCTTCACTTTCTCACACAGTCACCATTGGCAATATTTGCGCTCAAGCGTTCGGATTATATTCTATGTAACAGTTTCCCATTAGAAAATGTTGTTTCCTCAGAGCAAAACATTAAGAGAAACATGTTGATTTTTGATATTTTTAAGGGAGAGGTTATCCAGTGACTCAGAATTAAATTGAGTAATTCATTTCAATGTCTACTTCTCTGACAATTTTTCCTTTGATGCATGCAATGTTTTGTTTTATGCAAACATTTTTATTTACTAGTTTTGTTGGTTTGATAATGAGGGATGTATTTGATTTATTTATATTCCCTCCCACTCCAGCATTCACAAATGTGCACAAGCACAGTTTTGTTGTTGTTGTTGTTGTTATAGTAAAATATAATAACATTCCTTTAGCATTGCTGGAATTTTGAGGACTTTCTGATCTTTTCAAACAGAACAGTCCAGAATTATTTTTTGAATGTTTCCAGTTACTATATATAATGATAAAAAAGTTTCAGAATTATCTACAAGGTAGAACACTTGTACTCTTAATTCATAATCTGTGTTGTACTAGGTTTATAAAATCACAGTTTTATATTTTTTAATATATACATATGCATTCATGGATGTTATGAATACATATGTAAAGTAAAATAATTATAGATCAATAAACAGCTTCATTAAAACTTTTGTTTTGTTTCTGTTCAATGTATATATCTTTCTTCTAGTATCTCAGTTATCTGTTGGAAGAGAGATGCTGTACCTATTGTATTGGTGATGAAGCTTTCTCATTAAGTAATGGATTCAATGCATAGAATAATTTTGTGCTAAGGATTTACATTAGGTTCACTTTATTTCTGAGGTTTTTTTCCCTCCACTTTCTTCTTTTGCTAACTGACTTAAAACAGCAGGTTAGGTCACAATCAAGCACACAGATCAGATGCCTAAGTAGTTCAGAAAGGAATATTCAGCAGAATTCCCTAGCACTCAGTTTTGAAATATCTTAAACACTTCAGGCACTACTCTGTGACACAGATACATATGAATTGAGCCAGCTTTTGGGCAGTCAGCTCGGATGGCCATTTCTATGTGTGGCAGTGTGGCAGAGATCAGCTGCCCTTCAGGGGCCACCCAAGCATCCTACCCAGTGGTGCTGCTGAACTCTCTCCTGCCACATCTCAAAAATCTGCAGACTCAGCTGCTTCCATGGTCTGTATTACACCTGGCATATGGAGCATAAATATGTCGTGCATTAACACATGTCCACAGTTAGTATTGAGAGGGGAAGTGAGTGTACTTAGTAAAAATAAACTCAAAGATAAAGATTAGTAACTAAGTGTTGGACTTTTTGTTTGTTTGTTTATTTAGGAGTAGAAAATAAAGATACAATGAAAGTAGTAGTATCTTTTTCATTTTCCTTGTTTCCCTGAGAGAGGGAAATCAAGAGTGATTTGGAAATAGTAAGCAAGTAGTGTGTAGCGTAGACATTTGCATCTAAAGCCTATAATAATTTATCTAATCTAGCATTGGCACTATGTAAATGCTTGTAAGTATGAGCACTCAAGGATTATTTTTCCACATAATGCAAATGTGGAAAAGTCTTTCCCACTTCTCCCACATTTGCTGGAAGATTCCCTTTTAGTTGTTTCAAGGAAATAAAATAACATGCCTTGCCCTTTAAAGCTTTGTTTATAGAACATCTTAATCAAAACAGTGAAAGGCACATTTGAAATAAAAGCATGGTTATTGATACTATCATGCTATTTTTTTTTTAATTAAAGACATCTACTATAGTGTGCTCTCTTTGTGGCAGTTCACATCTTTAAATAAAAGCTAGCACTTACTGATTCACAAGCACTCCAAGCTATGGAGCATTCATATTAAATATCCCAGGCTAAATTATGCAATCGGTTTCTAATCAGTGCGATCTCCAGTGCTTCGTAGGCTTTTGTTACTATTCCTAGCGACCAGAATGCTACCATCATATCTATATGCCTCTCAACCTGGTAAATACTGGAATAGAGACATCTGCTCTCCTAGGAAGGAAAATTTCAGTTTGGGAAGCAAGTCATGTGGTACTTCATCAGAGATACTTGATTTTTTACAGTTCTTTTGAGATCTAAATACACTGAAACTCCCATATACTTTCCAAGCAAACTCTTTATTAAAGGAATTTGATGATAATCAAAGAACTGCAAGCAGTTGACAGAAACTCGCACACAGAATTGCAGATGCCTTCATGTTTATACAGACCTGTCAAAAATATAGGTCCCTTTTGGTGCAGTGAAAAAAAAATTCTGAGCGCATTTCAGTTTTCTTTTTTTTTTTTCATTTTGATTAGGAACAAAACTTAAACTTTTTAAAGTTCCTTTACAAAGAATGTTTGTTAATACTTTAACATTGTATTTTGCATTTAATTATGCAAGCCAAAATAGATTAAAAACAGATAATAAAACAGAATTGTAAATGGAAAAATGGGAACATTTGGAGCTAAATATGATTTTTTGTAACAGTAAAATATTTTCCTCCAGTGCATTATTATTGTACTAGAACTATATTTTTGTGTGAAAGGGGCAATTCCAGATTTTCATAGATCTGGGCTCACTATAGCAGTTTAAACCAAAAGAGGCAGAAAAATTCTGTTATTTTGCAGCCCTTCTGTTTGGAAGATGATGGAGCTTTGTATTTTCGGACTTGTAGTCTCTTCTTTAAAGAGGAAAAAAGGGAACCAGGCCTATTACAAAACAACATTTGTTCTATGAGCTGTACTTTGGCTACTTACAATGAGTTTCTGTTTCTACCATTTACATGGCAACTGTTATGTGGAAATAGTTTTAAATTAGAGAATAATTTTACCAAAACATAATTAGAAAATATCCAGAAATACCTCCTACATATTTTTTATTTTGCAAAGATTGTAGTCTGAAAAGAAATGATTAATTCAAGCTTTATTTTAGAGATGATATCTCAGGCCTCACAGGCTACATGCATAGTTAATATTCTCCAATTGTTTTGATAAATCTCTATATAACCCACTGGAACTTTATAGCTTTGCATTGATGTTTAGACTATACAAAGAGTGTAATGATTTTCCTTGCATGCTTTCTTGACTCAGAATTTTTAACCCAAATAAAGAAAACATGTTAGTGAACCTTCAAAGTAAGAAGTCATCATAGCTATGTTTAGACCAACACCATTATATTCTGGCTATTCCCAGAAAATTTACTCATTAATAAACTTTGGCTGAGCAAGTCGAAGTTCTTAGTTTGCTTCTGTTAAGGAAATAGATGAATAATGGAGTCATACTCTACTTTGGCAATATCCTATTACTCAGAAAAAAGTGTTGTTTTATGAAGCACAGCATGATTGAACATCAGAAGATAACTTTTTCATGGCTTCACTCCATACTACTTTCCAGAACCTCAGATATTTTCAGTTCCACTCATACCTTCCTTTTGTCCAGTTCTTATGAGCTCTCTTGCCGCTTCTGAATACATACACACAGGCATACAAGTCCTCAGTCAATACTGATGAAACTTCTGCTGAGGAACCTGATGCTGTTGTAGAGCATTCTCTTTTCTGCATTGATTCCTACTGTTTCCACTGTTTATGATTACAAGAAGCATTTAGCAACTCCTTCTACTTATCTAGAACAGTAGACTTTCTGTCACTTCTAACAACTTTTCTAATGTTTCTGTATGCATCTTGATTATATTAATACAATAGATACTATAATTTCACTTTTAATGCATCCCCATAAGTATACTTAGTCTATGATACCACAAAACGTATATTTTTAAATAAATCACTAGAAAAGCACTCAGATGTCAGATAGAAAACTCAGTATCATTTTCGATACTAACTGTGTATTAACGAGAAGTCTCCAGCATTTTAACTCTCCCAGTTGATATTATTGTTATGTGGATTTCACTGATTTTGTCTTCAGCATAACAAGACCATTCATTCACATTATATAATATGGATTAATTCACATTGTGATTATTAAAATTGAGAATTAAAACTGTGTTTGCTACCAGATATTTCTCAGAGATTAGTATTCACAAGGTTGAAGAAATATTAACTACTATAAATAATTTTTGCAGTATTTCTAGGTTTATAAAATACCTTTATTTAGCTCACTTTATTTAACTATCTCTTTAAGCTTATCTTTTAGCATATTCACACCACTGGAAGATTAAGCTGAGGTTATTGCATTAAGAGAAATGCTGTTTACAATGATGGTGTGTAGTACCATATTTATTTCAGGGGTTTTGAAAGTATGGAAATAATTTTTTTAATGATGTCTTCAAGAGCTCTCAGACTGCTTTTCTGTTACAAGAAAAGTTAAGCTGAATAGAATTTCTGAAAAGGAATGAAACCAAGTTAAGAGTTGAGTAGATAAAATCTTTATAGGTAAAGGGAAACTCAAAAGGGGAACACAAAAAGACAACAGTATTTCCAGATCAATCTCTGAGAATCAGAAGAGATGCAGAACAGAAAGCTAGAGGGAATCAGGGAATGACAAAGCTTCTGTGTTAGTTTGGAATTGGAATCCTATTCCAGTAAAGACTACAGATAGTGTAAGATCCTTTATGTTTTTCTGTTAGTCATTTCACTCTTCTTTGACTGTCTAAAACTACTGTATATCTTTAAATGTTACTAGTATGTACTGTGCTATTTTTCTGTCATCTCAGTGGCAAATTTTGTCACTATGTTCTAAGGAAAGCTTGGTGCAATAGGAGATGAGGGACTTCACAAATCTTACTGAACTATTTCCAGGTGAAGACATTCAAAAATTACAAAAAAATCTGCAAAAGCACTGTGGAGTGCTTTAGAAGTTATATATGCAGGGCTTTCTGAGCCTTTAACATGTATCCAAGCATTGCCCTTAGTCCTGCCAGTAAGAAGTTTATTCTTGAAACAAATGAAAAGCTGAGCTTCCTAGGTAATTGGTTGACACAAGCAACTAGAGCTTAAAGAAAGCTGAAGTTCACAAGTTGGATACACTGTTGTAGGATTTAGATTCTCAATCAACAACATCTGTTCTAGTATCTCCCTCATGGAAGGAGGAAAACAGAATTTAAACTTAAATGCATAGATTTAATAAGAATCAGAGCAGCAGTTTCATAGCTAGTTAGGGAGACTACTTCTTTAGAGGTTTGGGGAAATTTTTGCTTGCTTTTGATATTTACTGTTTTTATCTGTTCAACTATAACTGCAGAAAGTTCAGAAATTAACAGTAGTAGTTGATATAACTTTTAGCTAGATTTTTGATCATTAATTTTGATTTGAGCAGCATAGATACAATGATCAGAAGGATATTTTACCAAGCCAGCTGAAATTAAAAGCTCTCAAATACTCCTCAGTCTTTGTGTGACAATAAACCATATTGCCAATTGCCTGCAATAAGAATAATAATAAAAAATCAAGATTTGACCATCCTGCAATATAAAAATCACTTCTTTTGGGCACCAAAGCAAATACAAAATCATGTTTTCCAAAAGTCTTTATCTTGCTTATTTTGATACTACTTTTTATTATTTCACTTCAGTGTTTTCCATTTAAGAGGCTTAAGATCATAGAATTTCAAGCTGAGATTTCAGCAGCTGAATTCATACTCTAAAACCACAGAAGTAGCATTGTCTCAAATTTTCATTAAAAAAGAAGAAAGAAAGAAAGAAGGAAAGAAGAGAACATTCTTAATTCTGTTCTTAATACTGAAGGCTAGAACCCATATGCCTGAAGCTCATTTTATTAAAACTGCCCTTACATCATGAGTTAGTCTCCAGTGTTCCATTGCTGTGCCTTTGTAATAATGTTTTAAAATGGAAATATTTATTTTTCCTGGTTCTTAGTACCTACAATTAGCAGGGGGCTAATTGCCAATACTGAGATGTAAGGGTCAGATTGAGAGTAAAAAATGAAACTAAACGTTTCAGAAAATAGGTCAAGGATCTTGCTGTGGTAAATTTGGATGATTTAGCTTAGTGCTGTGTGGTGGTGTTTCTGTTGAATCAGTTTTTTAGCGTATTGAGCTGGAATTGGTAATGGCAAGTGTACAGACAGAATCACAACTGGACAAAACTCTTTAAAGATACTTTCTAATTAAAAGTAATGTGTATTTAAATATACATATACCACATCAGAGGCTAAAAATATGGATTATATATGAAGTAGAAATGTATTTTAGCTATTCAGCAGCAGTGATGAAGCTTCCATTTCTATTGCCTTTGTTTCAGACAGGATGTCTACTTAAGGAGAAATATCCAAAGTAGGTTACTGAAAAAAGAAAGGGTTTTGTTAAAAATATTTTCTTAATAAATTATACTTCCATGTAGTCCTGTGCATCCCTCACAAACTGTCTTAGCAGGAGGCCTAAATTTTAATTTATTGTATTGTATAAATTGGGGGGAGGAGGGGAGGTTCTTCAAATGCACTTGAGACATCCCGTCTGGTATCTCCAGGGCTTGGTTCACCTCTTTTGTGAATTTTAGATAGGTCTAGGAGCTGTTTTCACACCACTGTGCAAGGTGCCTCTGTAGACTCCACTTCTACAGAAAAATCTTAAATTGCTTTATTAGAAGCCAAAGCCATAAAAGATGAGCAGAATAGTTATTGCAGTCTCCCTATCTTAGTATAGCTGATGACCTGATTACTCCATTAGTGCTAAGCAGCCTCTTAGGATTGCAAGAACTGAAGGAATTTAGCTTTGATCCTCAACTTTGATCCCTAGATACAATGAAGACACTGGGATAGAGTAAACTTGCCAGAAATGTGTGGGTACCGTTTTAATTATTTCTGCCATCTAGCAGAAGGCATTCCAGAGCCAAGAATAAAATAGTTCAGACAAGGAGCAACATCCTCCCTCCTGAGGAATCGTGCTCTGCCACAAGTCTCATGGCAGATCTGTTTAATCAGATACCAGAAAGCATTAGGCAATTACTGACCATTCCACTAGTGGCAAAAATGAGATTCAGCACTTGCTCCCATGGACACCTTTAAAACTGGAAAAGTGGGGAAAAAAGTTGTCAGGGCACACTGTAATCTGCGTTCTTTTATTCCGTGTTGCCTTTCCTGAAAACAGTGAGTAAAATCTCCGCTTCATTATGATTGTTTCAAATGAAGCTTCTCACTGCAGTTATAGAAAGGCAGGCACTACGAAGTTCTCAGAAGAAATAAAGAAGTTGACAAAATCATTTTATTGCCTGACAGAAGGGGAGGCTGCCTTAATTTTGTTGTCACTGGGAGTCTAAATGTATAAGGACAGCTGCTGTGCTCAAGCAACAATGCAATCAGTTAATGCTTTCAGCAGGGAGACATTAGCTGCTTCTCCCTCCTGCCAGGCAGGGAGAAACAAAGTTTACCAAGAAAAAAAAGGGAAACTTTAGAGATTTTTTTTTCTTAGAATGGAGGGAAGGCAAGGACCACAAGGGAAGAGGGAATACCTTTCAGCGTTTTCCCATTACTGCATTTTGGTGTTAATGTTTGGCATGGACATTAACCATGGCATGTTTTCTCAGATGATAGCCACAGTATAGGCAAATAATCACAGCAATTAAATAACATACAGTAAGGATCAGGTAGATAGTCACTGAAGTTATTGATCAGAAAAGAGATCAAATACTAAAAGGCCCAATCAGATATGAAATGAAGCTATGAAAAACAGAAGGATGTTTGCCCTACCTAGCAATGAGATCAGCATAGAGAAAATGAAGGCATTTGCTATTTTTACATTACCAATTTGAGATGAAGCAGAACAAGAGTGCATGTAAACACTATGATATGTTTTGAATTTAATGCTATAGTAATATAGGATTCCTTGTAAAAAAAATTCTTTGGTAGCTTTGGTTGCATAAAGATATGTTTTATCTTTAAAAAGTTTTGAAAATTGATGAAAACAAGAATCAGAAGAGCCTCTGTCTTACCTTTGAATAGTATTTTTTCAGGCATTTCATGAAGGTTTAGACCCCCTTACAACTCAGAGCAGAGCAGAGGAAATTCAGTTACACACAACCGTCAGTCCAGCTCACTTTAGGAACATGGACTCTCTTAGGAGGGATTTCAGTTCTATTCATTTCTGTTTTCAACTCTGTAGCAAAATTCACTGTGTTCTTTCACACTGCACATTGAATTAGATTTTCAGCACTATAGGTTGAAGGTGTCATCAATCAGAAATATTTGAGATATTGCCCTAATTTCTTCCAGTCCCTGTACTAATTTTAATGCACAACTTGCAGGAAGAACAACTCAGTGCTTGAACAATCTGAAAAGATTGGGATTCAACCTCCAAAATGTCTCCATATTTCTCAAGTGAAGGATACAAGTGAAGGACAAGTGGAGAATAGGGCAACATGGGCTCCACAGAAATTAGTGATGGGAGTGGGTATGAGAAGAAAGAAGAGACAATCTTTCCTCAGAGATTTTCACTCCAGCTTTACTTATCTGTGTGTTTTAAGACTGATGTGCTCATAAATGAAAAAAAAGGAAAAATAATAAATAAGCATATGTATAAAGAACATTAGATGAGAACTAACTTTCTTTATCCAAAAATTCATCCAAGTTATTCATCAAACTCCATTATTCTCTATTTTGTGTTTCCACCCATGCTTCGATAAAGAAACCTAAATTGAGCTTTAAATCATAAATTCATACAAAGAAACATAGGTACTTAATCAAAGGAACAGCAAGATTTCAGACTTAGTATTTTTTCCTATCAGGCAGAAACATCTGGAGGTAATTGGGTATGTTATATTCTCTATGGATACTAGGGAAATTTAATGTATTAAATCCCCAAATAGCATGTCATTTAGATATGCACTTTGAATGACCATCCAGTAGCAAAAATATATTATTTGCATGCACTATAATGAATCTAAACATAGGAATCACAAGGAGAGAATTGCCACGCCCAGTAGCAATGTTCATGCATGTCTTAAGAAGGTTCAAAAATGTGTCAGAGAGAGAGGAATGAAACTAGAAATAAATAATAATAACATTCAAAAGCTTTTAGATTTTGGTACATTATAATATGTTTGAGGGATTAGGATTTGAGAAACAGTTAAATTATTAGACATTTCAGTTGTTCCTCTGGTTGCTATTTTTCAAACCTTCCTCACATCTGGATGTGTCGCAGTACTCACATCTAGTGTGTGACTAGACTTTAATAACTAAATTAGTAAACTTTGCAAAGGGATCAAAGGCAGGATAGGGCTTCCATCCTCTGCTGAACCAGAAGCCAAAAGACCTCAGGTCACTTTTAAACCTAGATGTCCCAAAAAAAGCAAAGAAAGAACAATATACTATTGGCAAATAGACCAGGCAAGACTAATTTTTTTTTTTTAGTCCAAAAATCGAAAATATGGTAAAAGGACAGAAAAAGAACTACATTTAAATATAAAAGGGCAGGAACAAAACCTTAAAAGACATGGGAATTTGCTACTGATAGACCATCACTCACTGAAATGAAAGAATTTTCCTTAACTTGCTATAAACTCCAATCTCAAACTTATTCATTGTTATTAAATCTTGAAAGATTAAATTTCATATAGATAAAATGAAAAGATTGTAAGAAAAACTAAATAATCTCCAAAGACTTCAGAAAATATACAGATCAAACTATCCTGAAAAGAACACTAGAACTGCATTGTTAAGTCTCTTATTTATAACCTTTGTCCTAATTTAAAAAACATATGGAAAAGCCATTGAAGGAAGATGAATTAATCTGAAGGAATGACAAGATAGTCCTTTTTTCGAGGTGATTGACTATATGAAGATACATTGAAAATAGCACAGTGAATGTTCGGTAGTGTTGCCGGACAGATCTATAATTAGCTTAGACATTAATCTGTAAAAGTGGATTCGCAGAGTCAGATGGCTAGACATTTTCACAAGGGTTTTTATTTAGTCTCAGAATAACATCTACAAAGAATACACTGATTTTGTATAACTCAGAGAAACCACCAGGGAAGAAGCATAGAAAACAGATTTCAATTCATTTGAAAAGATTAAACACTGCCATAAAGTAATCTAATTAGTCTTAATCTTTGTTCTTTTTGGGACACCTTCAGAGCTTGCTGGTTTATTTCTCTATTGCTTTCCTCCTTTCACCCACCAGATCTCGCTATAAGGATTGTGCTTTGTACCAGTGCATTTTTCTGAAAGGTTGCTGTGAGTGCATCAGAAAAGGCCACTACGAGATCAAATGAAGCCAGATATAATGAGATGCATCTTTAAAACCTCTTGTTAATTAAAAGACAAAAATCTGAGCCTGGCCATGTTTCCAGTCAAAACAAAGAAGTTTTGCAGTCGTTTCAATGGCAATCAGATCAACTTTCTGATATTATTGATCAAACATCAAATGCAAGAGGGCGAAATGGTAAGGATGGGAGTCAGAAACACAGTAACTAGTGAGACTAAGCAGAATCCTGCTCTCTGGGTATTTGTTGCTACAATTCAGAAAACTAATTAAGGATGATCTTCGGAAAACTGTCACACTTAAATTGCTATTATGATAAAATAATAGATTACAGTAAGTTTGTCAAAGGTATTTCATTCCACAGTAGTCTTCCAAGGATTTAAATGCAGAGAGGGATTTGCTTGATCCAGGTTGTTGGACGAGAGAGATGGGAAAGGATAGTTAGCTCCTCTCTGCAGACTGGCAAGGATTAGATTACAGAGGACTAAATCTAGCTGTCATATGCCTTCTTTTAAATCTTCTGGGGATGATTCCTAAGGCACTGATCCCTAAGTACTTTGGGGAAAGGGTGAGAGATGATGAAGGTGCAAACAAATGAAATTGATATATTATTTTAAAACGGAATATGATCTTATAGACAATATAACAACAAAGTATTGTTATGAAAATATGTCAAAAACAGAAACCGTGACCATTGAGAAAATACAGTTAACGTGAGCAGCAAATATTAGGTCTGAAAGGAAAAATGATATGTACAATTCTCTCTTCTCCTGAATAAGGACAACACACCATTTTGTCTGATAATCTGCATTCCCATGGTGCAACTATATTTTAAGTTAGATAATATAATCACTTCAACCCATTTGAAATTATTGTCATATCGCTGTGAACAGGTCACTAGATGTTACAGATGAGGGAAGTGTAAGCATGCCAAATGTAAATGAAAGGCTATAGTTTTTATTATTATTATTATCATTATTATTAATAATTATGGCTTCTTATTTTTGTGAGTTTAGTATAGACTAACAATGTTCTAAGCAGAAATGATCAAAGAGATATCCTGTGGATAGTTTATAAAATTCCTTGCTGTTGTTTCAGGTTTTCTTTTTCATTGGATGAACAAAATAAATGCATTTCAATAAAGATGCAGACTTTTCACAGAATCTGTTTGTAAATGGAACCCAAAGAGAGACAGTATGTGTTTTAAAGGCTAGTGATTTCTGTAAAAGGGTATTGCAGAATGCTCTTCTGACTTCTGTTGCAAAACAGTTCCTTGTACATAAGAAAATTGCACCTAGGAATTATCCTCTAATTTTAGATAAACTCCTACATGGTGCTTGGCATTGCCATCACTTTCAAAAAAGCTAGCAATGATAGAATGATACCCATAAAATAAATGAAAATTCATACTTAGAACTCAAGAACATTTTCCAGATATTTTTCATAATGTTCTTGAGGAAGCTTCCTAAACAGGTTTTATTCAAATGGCTTGCCTTGTAATAGCATCTTTGATTGATAGAGAATCAATAGGGTTGGGGAGGTTTCACCATTATACGCTATCCTTAATCCATGCTTGAAACTAACTAGTATTACCTCCTGTTTCGGTTACCTCCTGTTTCGGTTCTGAAGTGATGGAAATATCCCATTAGTTTCAGTCAGTGCTAGAACAAGTCTTCATTCCTTTGGAGCTAATTTAAATCTGCAGTTCTTCTGTCTACACACAGCAGCAAGAAAATTTCTTCTTTAAAATAGCAGCTAAAGAATATATAAATTGGAAGATATGCCAACTTTGGTTTCTCTTCTCTGAGGTTCTTTGAAATTATTTCCCTTGAACTTCCATCCTTAAAAAGCAGATGACTTTAAACAACCCTTAGAACTCTATAGAGGCATCTATAAAATGTTTTCTCCCAGGCAATCAAAGGCAAGAGACTTTTGTTTCTCAAATTCTATGATAAAGAAAGAACTCTGACTTAAAAATATATATATAAACATAGGAATCATGTTAGATGCTTGTCATCTTGTACAAAGTCACACTTGACTTACAGTTTGCAATGACTCTTAGAGTATATTTCAAAGGCTATTTACTCTTCCAGACTTGTTAGATAAAAAAGCTGTGATGGGAGCTTTCATATATAGGGACCTAGTGTTTTACAGGGGTGGTTTGTGTGCTGAAGGCTACAAAGCTGATATGCTGGATTCTGATACCCTTAGTCATGTGTAATTATCAAAGCAAAGTAAATGGATCACCCACCTACTTGTAAACTCTTCAGTCCTAAAGTAATAGCCAGATCCTGCAGTTCACTCACATTGCTAAAAGTCTGACCTTGAAGGTCTGACCCTTTAAATAAGGGTGTCTAGAAAAGAATTTGAGGGAATTGCATTAAGTTAAGTAGGTTAAGAGCGAGCAATTTAGAAATCCTGAAATCATAATCAGCCACACATCTAAAAGGATATCTCAAAGGTCTGTGCTAAATCTTCATAGGTGAGTTCAGACTACTAATAGATTTATGTTGATTTTTTCATCACTCACTCTTGGTAGGAATCCTTGCCCTGCAAAACCCTGTGTTAAAAATTAATGAACACTAAAAATTTTGCCTTACCGGTTTGCATTTTATATAGGAGAGTAAATTAAATTTATGCTAATATGATATATTTTTTCTTCTGTGAACCATTAAAAGGGGGAGGAGACTACACAGTGCAATAGTTTAAGTAATTATGATTGTAAATCAGAACTATTCAAGCCATTGTTCTGATCAAAATTCTTAACTTTGTTTTAAGTCCTGGCATATTATCTATGAGTAACTTGGAATACCAGAACATGCTAAAAACAGGATGTTAGCTTGGCATGGTTTAGACAGGCTTACTTTATTTTCATTTATTTTTGTTTCCATTAGAGGTGTAGCATGAAATTAGAAATGACAAAATATTTCTTTAATTTTATTTCATTTTCATATAAATAATATCTCATGTGAAACCTATATAAAATGATGATGCTTTTTCTACAGACACAGACACATGTATATAAATTCCAGAAAGCTCCTAAGCAGAGCTTAAAGAGAAATAGGCACCCTGGAAAGTGGTTAGGAAAGGAAATCTGTTAGATACTTCAGGATGAAAAATCTGGCCATACCTGACTGGAAAACTGATAGAGCTGCTTTTGGGTCTGTGTTGAAGATCTCCACCAGCATGTTTTTAGAGGAAAGCCTGACTCTGTAAGAGTCATTCAAAACAGATGGAGCTTTAGACAATAGAGAGGCTCCAGTGTATCTTCTCTGGAGCTGTTAGAATCTCTGTAAAGAGTCTGTCACTTCATGACACTCATGATGACAGATTTTTGATGGGACCAGATCTGTATCAAATATAGAAGAAAGTAACCAAGTCATTTCACATCGATCACTGAGAAGACAGGTAGCAATATTTCTCTGTCATTGTATATGTATACATATATATGTGTGTGTATGTATGAATATATAAGCATTAGTGTGTGAATGTTTATGTGCGTGTGTATATAATAACCTAGAGCTGGAGGATTCTTTAGAACATTGCCAAAACAGCTTTTATATTGTTCTTGGACTTTTACTCTAAATAAAAGTATCAGTAAGAATCAGGTAAGAAAATCATAATGCCTCTAATAGAGGTTGCATTATCTTTCAAATATGTGTGGCTCTTAGAATGATGTGCCAGATGTTTTGAAGTGCAAAGGTAAGCAAGTTATTAAAGCTATAAAGCTAACAGTATGTTTAGTCTCTATTTGCCTTTGAAGCACTGAAATAGCAATATAGACACAACAATAGAGGAGCTCAAAAAATGAGGAGCTCAAAATCGGGTCTTAAACTATACACAGGCAACTACTCCAGTTCACAATTCATCAGTCCAAAATAGTGACCTCTAAAGAATGTCAGGACCTCTAAAGATGCATCCTAATTCATGCATCTCCATTCATTTCAGTGAGGATAGTTCTTTGTGATGACAATTATTTGTATGAATAGGAGTCCCTCAGCTCAGCCCTCAGACAAATTCTTGTGCATTAAAAGCACGTTGTAGTCTAGATTTCTGGTGACTTTGCACCATCAAGGTATTCCATGATTTTTTTTTAATTAACAAGCAATAAAGAATGCAAATGAAACTAAAATAAGTACAAAATTCTGGGCCTGATATTATCCTGAAAGAAAGTTCAGGATAATAATTCTGGGCCTGATATTATCCTGAAAGAAAGTTCTGGTTAGTGCCTCTGTTCTTTTCTTAGGCTGCTCTAAGTGATGGTTGGGGTAGCCAAAAGCAGCCTTAACTCAAACTTTTAGTCAGAAGCAATTTATGGATAATGGAATAAAGTAAAAGGAGACAATATCTGGAAATGGATATGAGTAGGTAGTCTTCCAAGGAATAGGAAACACCAAATGACAACATGGAAAATGCCACTGAGAGGTGCAGTAGGTGATGCAAACCTGCAGTGCTGCTAAAAGAGAACTCTCTAACTTAAAAAGTAAGTGGAGTTTTGGAGGAGGATGAGAAGTAATACAATATCTGGGTATAGCATTGCAGAGTTTGTTACATTTAAACTGAGATTCTGCACTCTACAATATACACATTTTGCATGTCAACTCTCTAAATTGCTTCTAAATCTTTGTTCTATGACATTTAGCATCATTCTGTTCCAGCAAAGGTTGTGCTTTCTTTCCCAATGACTTTCTGACCTGTCTTTAAAGTCAGCATTTCCATCAGTCTCAGCTGACATACAAAAAATAGTGACATATTGACTTTTACAAGAGGTGACAGAACATGAATAGATGAAAACTTGACACTGGATTTTCCATATGAAAAGAAGTGTCAACAAAACAAACAAAAGTCCCTCACTTCATCCAGGTAATGAATTGCCATTGTCTGTGGACATGCATATATTCAGTGATCTGACAAATACATCTTCTGATAGAAAATTATGACTTTTAGTTAAAAAACAAAAATTTTAGTTTTAATAAATGTGAAAGTTTATCAAGCAAGATGAAGAAATTGAACAGCTTATGTTTTGGTTAAGAATCAGTCTAGTGTTTCTTCTTATAATTTGAAAAGTCATGAACTTGTCCTCCAATATTCATAGAATCTTAGGATAATTCAGGATGGGTGGGACTGCAGTTTTCAGTCCAAGCTCCTGCTCAAACAGGGTCAGCTATGAGCCTGGAAAGGATTACTCCACACTTTGCTGTACAGTATTCTGTTCTCCCAAAAGGGAGGCATTTTGGCCCATGTTGCCTATTGGCTCTCTGCAGGATTGTCTTCAGATTTCCCAGTAGTATCCAGGAGTGGTCTATACCCAGTGAAAATAGATGACAACAGACTAAAGATGTGTTTTAGGCTAAGATGTTTCACTACCACTGCAGTGGTACCAAACTTAGTTACTGTCATTCAGCTACTGAGGAATACTCCGCAGTTTATAACCTAAAAGTGAAACAGTAACTGAGGCTGTTCTGAGTATAAACCATTTTACATGTGCTTTTGGCCAGAAGTATTATAAGACTAAGATGGCTGAGCAGGACTGGTTCAGACTTTCAGTATACAGTGTGATGAAAACTTTCAAAGGTGTCTTGAATTTCAAGCAGAGAACCGAGATATGTTTCTTGTCCAATTATCAGGTGTTTTTTAGTTCCATAGAGACTTCCAGTGCTGCCATACAATGCACAGATTCATAACAAGGACACAAATTGACTCCAGCTGATTAACAACTGACAAATACTCAGTGACATTCTGAACAGAAAGTCTTAGGTGGCTCTTAAAATACAAATGCAAAATCTACAAGAATTGTTGTTAACTAGAATTTTGGCTGGCAGTCTTGAGTGCAGAAGTCAAAAGGCTGCTTCTCTGCATATTAGGGAAATAGTGCACATTTGTGAAGAACTGTTAAGTTCCACAGCATAGACGATACCTAACTTTTGGAATTAGAGACTTCCTGTGCTGCTCACAGAAAAATTTTCACAACTGCACACATTCTTTCAGTAGATGATAGTGGCTATACCATATGCATGTTACCTCCTTTTAAGGTTATCACATGTAGGATTATTTATTACTTTATAGAAGACATAAGGATACAAATATGTCATAAAGAAACAATGGTTGTCTTGCTGCCCTAAAATGATAGGGTCATTTAAATGCAACTGTCAGATATGGTGAAAAGCTACATGCTGCCTATGAAACTGCACAACTTGTCAGATTATCATTTCAGTCTTCTGAACTGAATAAGTAGATTTTAGAAATGAATCCAATATAGAAAACTGGATATTGAGAAAAGCGTAATTCAGTATTTATGAAATGCAATTTCCTCTTGAGAAATACAAGCACTTCGGGCTGAATGTTTACTTTCTTCCCTTTATAACGATGGGTATGGTACAAAATACAGCAGAGCAACCACAGATCAGCAGCCTAGTGACAGCACCAGAAAACAAAGTATTGGAATATTTCCATACTACAAGATCATCTCAGTGAAGCAACAGAAACTGAGGTGTGTAGCTGGGCTGAGTTTTTAGAGTTACATTCGCAAACCCTATGACTATTTTTTTTTACATCACTTAATGGAATCAGGGTAACCATCTGCTCTTACAGTTCTTTGGTTATAATGATATAGGCTGTTCATCCATCTGGGTAATGCCAAAGCGATGAAGAAAGTGTGAGAACATCTCACCTCTAAACACCATTACTGCTTAGATCCGCCTTCACAATGTGTTTCTATTTGCACTTTTTTTCCCACAAGAATGGGATGAACAGGGATAGCAGTTGACCCTCAGAACTTATTACCAAAACTAGATTTTGCCATATATCTACCTTCTATTTCTAATGAATCACATTTGTTAAAACTGGAACAGAAAGGGAAAAAAATCCTCTACAGCAACCTGTCTATTATTCTTTTGACCAGTCTGGCCTTTTGGGCACAATGGAATGAATTTTAACCAAATACTGAAAAGAAAGCTAATGTCTTTGTGCAGAGTGCAAGGCTTTAAAAGCCTGGGCATGAGAAAAAGTATCTACTTTGTGTGTATATGAGAGCAGAGAAAACTCTTGTGGCACCAGTTCCATAGATATAGGCTGCACCACAGTTTCCAGGCAGTTTCAATACAAATTTAACAACCAGAGGAAAAATGTCAACTGTCCTATTGCTAAAACAATATAGAAGTAGGATGGAAACTACCTCCTGGAAATAGAAACCATTGAAGATTTGTGGTAAAAATCATGTAAGATGTTGATCCATCTCTATTTATAGGCCACGAAGGGCAGTAGGAATAGCATGTCCCTGCAAAGGTCCTATATTCTACTGAAGCTTTCTACCAAATGATTTGTGTATCTTCCATATATTAGTGGATATCTCCCTGACAGCATACAGTCACATATTGACGGTAATTTCTTTGTACTGCTTTCCCCTCTTAAGCTATTTAAATATATTCAGTATTAAAAGTTGTCTGTGATGCAGTGTGTTGAGATGAAACTAACTTCTCTGGCCATTTCTAGCTAAACAATATCTTCAGTCATTTTCATGACAGAGGAAAATAAGTTTGGTTTCAAAAGCGCATGTGTTTAAATGAGTTTTGGTTTTGTTAGTAAGCACAACTGCGTTCAAGTAGGAAGCAGACACTGTGAGGAAGTCTTGATTCCTATTAGTGACACAAGACATTGTGTCCCTACTAATTCTCTTGAACACTACATTTTCTTTAAATTTTAAAGTGTTAAAATTAAGTCTGTGTAACTTGCTTTTATTTTCTTTATTGTCTAATCTTGTTTTATGCTGCATGATTTCTTTCCAAAGCTACAGCCAACAAGCTGTCTGCCAATGTAATGTGAATACTTTGACAAACCTGCCCTTTTCTGGTTGAAAATCAACCAAGCTGGGGAGGGACTATAGTATTTTATATCAACAAAAGACACAATTCTTTATTTTGTGTCTCTCCTTCTACTGCCTTCTTCTCTGTGCTTGTTGATAGTGATCTGCTATTAGAGTTCCATTTCACTTCTCCATTCACAATGCATAGAAGAAGTGTTCATACACTTTTGAAAATGTGTATGAACAGCTTTTTCTTCCTACACTTTTGACTTTCCTTAAATTTCCTTAAATTAAGTTAACTTATGTGAATAATTCTTCACATTGCTCTATTTTTCTTTTGAATAGAGTGAGGAAAAGATTCAAAAATTAAAAACAATTATTTCTTATCCACTGTTCTCTACCAATCTTTTTATTGAGACCTTGGTATACTTGTCAAACATGATACTGTCTTGTCAACCAGAATACTAGGAAAGAGTATACCATTTTTTTTTTTCTGGCTTGCCACATCTTCCTCTGTCGTGATTTTCCTTGGCACTATAGTCCTTGTGTTCTCTTCAGATCCAGATCAGCCTTGGAATAAAGACAAAAAACAGCATCACCCCCCTTAACATAGGGCAACTACCTGACAAATGTCACTTCGCTAAGTCTTTAGAACACTAAATATTATAAGTATGGACAGTATGGAAGAACAGAGTTGGCAGCATTGGAGGCAGCTCAAACCCTACATGGTCTGAATGATTCCTCAG
Organism: Crypturellus undulatus; assembly: GCA_013389825.1. Lineage (NCBI taxonomy): Eukaryota > Metazoa > Chordata > Aves > Tinamiformes > Tinamidae > Crypturellus > Crypturellus undulatus. The sequence continues at coordinate 452,358 of VWPW01020719.1, forward strand.
AGAATCTAACTTTTCCTATAAACTAGTAGTTCCCAAAGCAAGCGCAGGACTAATCAAGTGTATGTCATGGCAACAGTCTGTGCTCTCATTTATCCTCCCTTAGCAAACAGTTTGAAAACCTTGGCACCTGCAAGTGGTATTGGGAGCTGCTCACAGCTCCCAATAGCAGATGGGGAGAATGTGCAGTTTGACATGCGCAGTGGATGTCCCAAGGCTGCTGCCCAGCTACCTTCTGCAAGTTCAGAGCAACTGGTGGAGATCTACCACATGCCATGCATTTTATTTGAGGAAAAAGTATGCCCACGTGTCAGAGGTTAAGAAAACACACAAGTATATATGTATATATACTGATGAAGGAGGTTTTGACAGCCAGTTCTGAAGTTAGAGCACTGCAGTGCTCTAATTAAGTGCCTGAAGTTAGATGTCATTCATCCCAGTCTAAAATCTTGGAAACATGTCCCTTATTTCTCTAGTAACCCTGAGTAGCAACTGTTAGAATCAAGTCATAATTTAGCTTGCTTTTAAAAAAAAAGTTTTGATGTTTTAATTGCAAAAACACCTGAAAATGAATGGTTCCCTCTACTATTGTAGTTTGGTGGAAGTCTAATCGTTAACTACTTGCTAGCTTCATTTCTATATAAATGAAAAATGAAAAAACAGCAGTAAGTGGTTTCATGTTAATAAACAAATCTACAAGACAAGATCAATTAGTCAAACTGATGCGACTCATTTGTCATTTACACAGTATTACAGAAAAACTCATCTACACAAGGATTCTGTTCATTATTTGCGAATTTGGCCTTGTTCTACGCACAGCTCTTGAAGAGATATGTTGAACATCAAGCAACTCAAAAATCTTACGTATCCATTAAGTCCTCTTAAAAAGAATCAAGAGTAAAGTTGTTCACCGGTGACTGGGTGACGTTTTCCAACGTTTGAAAAAGCTGTGTCAGTCATCTTCATATTGTACAAATCCTGTAAGTGAAATACTGCATGTCCTTCACTGATCCTTCCCTTTCTGGTCTCCCTGGTACCCTTAGAAGAAAAAAAAATCAACAAAAGTAAAAGTTGTGCCCTAAAGTAAAAGCTGAAGAACAGTGGATATTCACGCGACCAGCAAAGGTACATGCTCAGCATTGTAGTCCGGTCCAGTTTGATCTAATTAATCTCTATTAATCTAATTAATCTAATCTCTAATTAATCTTATTAATCAGCAGACTCAGAACTTGAGAGTCAGACTGTTGCAGCCTTGCTGCACTGTGTAACATTCCAGGGGTAGCTTGATAGACTAGAATCAATGCAGAGGCACAAAATGAGTATAAATGGCCCCAATTCTTCTAAATTCTTCCTGTTCTCTTAAAAAAGATCATCTTGCCACTTACATAATCACACTGCAATAGTCTTACTCAATTACAGATGAGCCCTTTCATGCTACCCCACAATACTTTTCTGCAGACTGAGGTACTTCCTTTAGCTTCTTTAGGTCCTGTAGGTTCATTTTCTATGTAAATGCAAAACAGAAACGGAAGCAAGCCATCTAGGTTAATGAGCACATACACAAGACATGATCATTTTGTGTAAATGATATCACTCATTTGTCATTAACACAAAACTACAGAGACACTCATCCACGCAAAGGTTCTGTTCATCATTTGAGTTTTCATATATTAGCTGCTAAGCATGAAGCCTGTGACCTTCACACCATGCTCTAAATCTTGGGTTTGATATGCTTCAGTGAGCAGCATTCACACTGATTTTGCTGTAAGCAGAGAAAGAGTAGAACATGAGCCAAAACCTGGGTGCCTGGATATACAAGTTCTCTGAAGTGGAAATGAATTGCTGGGATGCATGGCAGCATAGCCAAAAACTCAACAGAATGCATTGCCAAAACAATATGGTTGTCCTCAAAATCATTCTGATGATTTTCTGTGAAAGTTTACCTACCCAAATGTCTGCCTAGCTATATCATGTCACCCAACTGGTAGGCTTTATGAGCATAGCTGTGAGGACAATGTTGAAAGGGTATCATGGATCAGTATCAAGAGAAGCTCCTGCTTTTGCTCCATGTCCATGTAGAAGAAGACCACTGAATAATGGAACATAAGAAGGGTTATCAGCTAATAGAGATGTGCCAGTAAGCAAAAGTCTTTTGGCAGGTAGGCAGAAGTCTTAAAGTCTTAGCTTGCGTCACTCAGTCTTCTTCCCTCTATTCCTCTGTAATCTACTTCCCCTCTCAGCTTTAGTAATGGTCAGATGAAAAATGGCTCTTAATTTTTTTTTGCAGTAGAGAAAATGCTGTGGCATAGATTTCCATTACAATCCTATCTTCAGCTCTAAAGAATAACTTGCACAGAATAAGTGGGATTTATGTGAATACTACTTATGTGAAATTGGTCTGAAGTGCACCACTGTTCCCAAAGCTGCTTCATTTCGTCCATTGTCTTGTAGCATGTACAGACAGACACCTCTCATCTGTCCGGAAATACAGAAATATTATCACAAAATGCTTTTGGTGGTATATTGTTCATTAACATTCATGGTTTTGGCTGTTTTCTCTGCAATAGTTTTCAACTGTTTGCTCTTGGGACCTCTATCCTATAGCCTCTCTTATTGGACAACTACATAATTTGGCATTCCTCTCTATCTCCAGTACCAGTGTCTGCATGGCCGGATCCATTTTCTGGGAGTTGCCAGGTTTCCTTCATAAACCACCTTCATGACAGTTATCACCCTCTTCTCTCACATTATTGAGAGAAAAAAACAGGAGACCAGAGAAAGGAACTTTCCATGGCCCTACTCTGAGTTTTAGCTTCAGCTGTTTGGCTATTAAACAAGGGCTGCCCCAAAGGGCAGCTTGATTTCCCCATTTGTACTTGGTTGCATGTGCATTAACCTCCCAGCTTTATAGCCTCTTCACGGGCTCTTTTTGCCCAACATGGCACTATTGATAGTCAGTTTGAAGTATTTGCTGTTGTTAACATCTTATCATCACAGAAATATGAGACTGGGGAGATACACAAATGAGGGCAGCAGTTTACATATCCAGAAAAGATTGCATGTGTGAGCAATTACATTTAAGTCTCTTTTAATTGTTCATTTGGTTTTATTCTTCTGTCTTTGACTTATCTCACACCACCCTTAACCCCTGTTCTGTGTCTTGCAAGGTATTGTAAATTATTTTGACTATTTCACAATTAAACAGGTGCAATGTTGGCCTGGGATGTGGGCTAGTCAAGCTTGAAGAATAATAGAAGTAAAATTCTCTATTAATTACGTGGCTTATTTGGGTTTTGGACCAAGATACGCAGCAGCAAGCCTGCCCTCATCACTCTCCTCTCAGCAGCACAGCCTAAGCCAGTGGAGGACTATAATTAGCTTCTGGTAGAGGCCAGCAGCAATACACTAACCCCCTGGAGCAAATGTGAAGGAGGAGAGAGATTGTGACAGCCAAGACTGAGTCACAGCATCTCCTGGAGCTATTCTGTAACAAAAGTAGATCCATATCATCATTTTTTTCCTTAAGCCTGCTGTCAAAATCAGGCCCTTAATGAGTAGATGGATGAAAGGAAGAAGCAGAAATGAGATTTTTTGGCCCGTTGGGCTAAGTGGCAGTCATGATTCTAGTGAAAGTCAGTGAACGTTTGCCTGAATAAAGTGAGTGAAAACTGCAGATTCACATTCATAGTATTTAATATTTGTTTTGTTATTTTATTCCTGGGAAGTTAATGTTTGTTGTTGTTGTTGTTATTGTTATTGTTTATGTCCCACCTAGTAGTAAAATCCAAATACATCCATTTTCATTTTCTCAAGCCTTTCTCCTAGGACTAGAGGGCAAATAGAAATGTTATTCGCAAAAACCATGACCTTTATATAGTGGGAAATGTGACATATTTTTCAGGAAATCTTTGTGCATATCTTATATCCTGTGAAAACCCTAAATTCAGAGAATTTCCATGTTCCTGGATTTCTTTTGCCCCAGGCTATCATTCTCTGACATGTCATTAACACACAGAATCACAGCATGCATTGCACAGAAGCCAAAAAGTCTAGCAAACAAGCCCCCTCAAAGCCTGTAAGGTAAATGCCATTCACCCAGTAGGCTCACTGCTAATTGCAGAAGTGGAATTGCAAATGTAGTATGGTTTAATACAAAGGGAGTTTACTCAGAAGGTTCTTCCGAAGTTTTCAAAGCTGTTCTGGAAATCCAAGGAGATAGCCATCCTTTTGTGGGACTACAGGTCTCAGTTTTCATCTTTTAACTGGAGTTGAAAATAACATGTGAGTAACATTGTGGAAGGTTTATTTTTATGAGGATGTGTGCTATGAAACATGGTGTGCTAATTGGTATAGAAGTGTATTACTCATTGCTTGTAAGATCTTTTGTTACATCCATATGGATTCACATTTTTATTATGGCAACAGGCAGAAGATAAAAAATATGCAAATCATAAGATGAGGCTTTAAGATGAATCACGCTAAAGTTTCCTCAACATGCATCACTACTAAGGGGAAATGTCCAAGAAATTCATAGAGTGAATTAAGATGGATTTAAGTAAGATCTTGTATACGTATCTACACACCTTTTTACATAACTTATTTAATTCACACCCTGAACTTGTTTAATTCAAATCTTACATTGAGTTGAGTGAAGAGAGATCACACTTGACTTCCCTTTGCTTGAAGCAGGAAGGCCTTTAGCCACAGCTGCTCTGTTGAGTTGCAGCAGCACATCTCTGTTTGATAGTAACATGATCACCTTGCTGTCCCGGCACACGGATATTGCAGCCCCAATATAACGGCCTACAAAGCTGTTCAGAGTAGTGCTAGTTTTACCAGGTACTTGGTGAGTGGGTGAAGCACACTGCAAATCTCTCAAGCACTTCTAGCGTGGGCATAGCAGTAGTCAGAAACTCCTAAGGATGAGCTTTCTAATAGTCATGAACATATGGAAACATGGTGCCTTGTTCTGTGCAAGAGTCTTTAAAAATGCTTATCAGATACACCTAGGAAATAAAATAGCAGTTGTGTTCCTGTGAGGGAGTTAAAAGAAAAATTCTCATGAGGGTGTTTACAGACAAAAGTGGGAGCAGAAAATAATTACAGACTATGACCTGACTAACGATATTATATAATCAGGGAAAGGCATTTATATAGAACATCTTATTACTATTCTAATAAAGACCACGATTGAAAGAGAAAATTTAAAAGACCAGAATATGTTTTAAGAAGATGAAAAAAAAAACAAGTGAAAAATCAATACACTTTGTTCCACTCCCCTTATGCTCTTAAAACAACATGAACAAGGTTCTCTCTTTTTGACATCTAGAGCACAAACGACAGTGACAAGACAGAATCTACAGTACTCTTTGGGACCCACCTTGAATTACAGTAGTAATAAAAAAAATCATTTTGACTATCTGCCTAGTAACACACTTGCCAACCGCACTGAGCCATTAATTGCATAATTGTTCAACCACCACAACCTTGGAGACTTTCGAAGGAAGAATAAGAAGCCTCACTAACAGCATCATACAGCATTAGTTTAATTAAACATAAATGCAAAGAGAAAAACAGCTGAAACCACACAGAGTAAGCTGTTGGGATGTGATATTTATTGCAATTCTTCCCATTCCCCTTTCAGTCCTTAATGTGCCTGTATTGGTGTTCCAGGTGCACATACCTGTCAGAGAGATTTCTGACTTTATCTAACAAAGTTTTAACCTGTTCACTGGTAACACAGGTACATTTTCATACCGTTGCAAAAAAGAAGAAAAAAACAGTCATCAATTATGGCAAAATTATAATTTTGGTGTAGAATATTGGTAATGCAGCTCAGGAAAAAATAAGCAGCTCTGTGGCACAAAGAAGGTTATTAAAATGCCATCCATTTTATTAGCAGGTTTGCTTCCCTTTAATAAAATCAAATTAATTTGGTCAGCTTTGACAGGGATGGTTTTGTGGTTAAGACAGTAGATGTAGAAATGAGTTGAGTCCTTTGCTCTTAAAAGTTCACTTTGTGATACTAGACAAATGTCTCAGGACTGGATTCTCGCTACAGGATCTGACTCTAGTGTCATTAAGGGAAAGCAAAGGGAATCATCAAAAGCAACCCTCATGCTCTTGCTCCCTAGATTCTTAAGACAGAGAGACAGGTGAGAGCAGAAGGGCTACAGCTAAATTTTCCCTTCTGTAACATCTGAATCCTGTGTTTGTCTATCTTTTTATAAATATTATTACAAATGACTATTTACAAGTAAACATACTCTTTTATCTGTAAGGCAATAAAAAATCAGGGCCCTACAACATACTTGCAATGGCCAACACTTCTACTCTCCTAACATAACCTCATGGGGAGGGCATATCTCCACCGAGCTTGGTGGAGCAGATTTTAGGTCAATAGTGCAGAGAGACGTGCAAGAAGATTCTCTCTCAGTGATTGCTGTTACCTAGGAGAACACTTTGTCATGCTCTGCAATAATAGGAAAACTGGATCTCAAGAGCTTTCAGGGAAGTATAATACATATTGCATTGCAAAGAATTGAATTTGTGAATTTAAACTTTTTGCTAAATATCTTCCTGCAGACTAACGTTGGTCTAATTATTAGACAACTAAAACTGGCAGTCTCTTGTGCTTACCTCAGACAACCTAACATGTTTCTCTTTGCTGCAATCCCCTTTTGTAAAAGCGATAAAATAATCCTTCTTTCTAAATTTTTGTCTCTGTTGTCTGTAAGGTTGCACTTGATGAAATCCATGATTGCATGACATGCAATTTGTCTTAGCATGTGTTGTTATGATACTTAGAAAACAAGGGCTGGGACTCCACTGGAGTCCACAGACATTGCTATAAATAAAGGCAAGTCCTCTCCTTATTCAGAGAAGAACATAGGGGAGGGCCCTACCTCCACTGAAGGCATAGGATGCTTTGTGATAGGGTGCTATGTTCTTTATCTGCCTGATAACAATGTAGCGTCCCTACAAATGCCTGTCAATTTGCTAACGAAACCCTGTTTATGCTGCTGTCACTTGTGGCTCAGCTGTAACCACAGCATGAATTTTCTGCTGTCAGACTGAGCCTGCGTGTAGATGGGAGAGCCCAGCCTGAATCCTACCGCAATAGATATGACCTTGGCAAACTGTGAAAAGGGATCAGAAACAGTGTAAAGGCTTGTACTGAGTTTACTGTTTAAAGGTGAACCTACAATATTGTTCCTCAGATGGGAGCATGGCTGGAGTCCTAATGTATAATTATCATTCAGCAGCAACTACCATGGTCCTAAAACACTTAAATCTGTCTAAGAGACTGTGAGCCTTTTATTAGAGTTTTTCTACAATATTCAGGCTGTCATCCAAGGATACTGTTTAAATCCAGTTCAAATCTAGCCCCACTGCTGAAATTAGTAAGAATTTCTCAGCATAGACTTATTCTTGAACCTATCCTTATCCTGCATCCTTGAACTCTCCTCACTAGCAGAGTGGTCTGAGCAGAAGGTAAAAGATGTGGGTAAAAACATGAGAGACCACATGTGAGTGCAATAACTTACTCCTCTAACAATCTGCAGAGGAATCTGTGCTCAGCAGGGTGTTGGCCAGCCATGTTTCTGGTTTCAGAGACATGGATTTGATTCTTGCTTTTGATGCGGAGGACATGCTCCCCTTCATTTATCTGTTGCTTCAGCTCCACTCCCAACCTCTTTGATATTTTGTTTCATAAGTCAGTAAGTTTTCCAAAACAGAATTTATTTCAAACTCTGTATTTGTATAGCACTTACTGCAGTACAGCTATGATCACCACAGAGCTTATTACACTATTGCAGAACCGTAATAGAAGTAGTAATAGCACCATGAATTAAAGGACCAACTGCTCAAATGTAATCCATTCCCCTGGCCCACTCAGTTCCACATTCCTTCAAAATCATCCAGATAGACTGAAAAAGGAAACCAGAGTCTCTACTATTAAACTATTACTAAAAGTATTAGTAAAAGTACTACTAAAAGTAAAGAAAAAGTATATTTGGTCAAAGAGGCCTTTCGCTTAGTGTGGCAGTAAATGTCCACCAAAGGTAGAAGAGAAATATCAGTGGAATTCAGTGCTTCTCTCTAACTTATTTCCTCATTCTCATCATAATAATACAACTGTTGGTAGCACCGTGCTGTGAATTGGATCAGTGCATAATCCAAGGTTTTATATATATATATGTATGTATATGTATATATATAATCTGAAGGTGTGTTATGTTTTTAGTTTCTTAATCTGGATAATTAACATCGGTCCTGTTTACAGCACAGCCCCCCTAGCAAGTGCAATCAACACCATGGAGACCGCAAGCTGAAACAGAAGGGTAGGCAGGATAGGAGTGAACAGGAAATGCCTAAAGCAGCTTTGCTATTAGAGAAAGTGTTTGTGTAACTTCACCCTGAATTTTGAAACTACATTAAGATTCTGTGATCAATGCAACTCTTAATTATTTTCACTTCAGTGTGTTATGCATATAAACTCATCAGCACTTGAGAGACATTTCTGTCATCTGTTCACTTGTAAATTTGAGAGGTTTTTTTGGAAACAGAAGTCACCTTGTGCACCAAACCCAGTGTAACAACAAGGGGAAGATTATTAATCTTCTCATGAGGAAATCAGCCATTACTGTGGTTTTGAATTTTCTACAAGTTAGACTTCTCATTCTGTATTTTTTGGTTCTTTTTCCTCAGGGCATTTTTTTTTTCTGGATTTAAAAATCAAAGCACCAAAAAAAAATTACATCAATGAGAAATATTGCTTATTTGGAGTCCACACTATTTCATCACTGAAAATGGATCCAACTTGGAAGACTTCTAGAAAAGGTAAAGATACTTGGAGTCCTGAAGTCTAATTTTCACTCATACCTACCAACTTCAGTTGCCACACAGACCTCAAAAAATACACTCTACAATACAGTATAAAAAATACAGATTTCTGAAAAGATACTTTATCACTGAGTTCTATCCCAGATAATTTAACAGTTTAGAAAGCTATTTCTTAGAGTCCTGTACTCTCTCACAGTATATATTATAGATGCCAGAAGGACAGAGGTGGCCTAGTCCCTTTTTCATAATTGACTCAAAAATAAAAACTAAATACTCCTGCCGGTAAGAGGCTGAAGGTAAATCAGCCCAAGCCCCTTTCTAATGCAAGTATCCTTGCTTTTCCTGCCACATGTGACGCCACAAACACCTTCAGCAGTTTAGAGCCTGTTTAAGGAAATAAAAATGTATATGGTAAGTCAAATGTGGTTATGAACCATACGAAAATGGGCTACTTCTGAACATACCTGAAATTGTGCAAAACTTCTCTCTACCCTGCAGTTTTTTATTCTTGCAGAGTCTTTTTTGAATATACACACAGAGAAAGGCAAGTGTACTTTGAAGATTTCAATTCGTGATCAGTTTTTTATCTAAATTCAGTCAGTTTGCCAAATAGAGCTTCCCAATTAACATATAGGAAAAATCTAATTCAGGAAACATCACTTAAATGTAGCTAGACAAAAGAAAAAAATCTAAAGGTGATCCACCACTGTCCAGCTGTTGTATGACATTCTGTGACATGTGGAGTGACTTACTTCATATGAAGACAGTTATTTCCTACTACAATTTTTAAAGAAGCAAGATCCATCCTGTACCGTATTTGCCACTCTCATTTAACATGTAATTGCTTTTATTGACAATTTCTTCTGCCTTCCCTGGAGTAGTGAGGTTATTAAGCAAATCTATCTTTTTTGTACAAAATGATAATTTAAGTGATTAAACAGTTTTGTTGTCAATACACTTTCATATGAGATTCTGATCCTACCCACCACATGGGGATTTTATTTTTTCATGTACAGACATCTTAGACAGCATAGTGACAAATAGGACAGTATTGGCTTCTTTTCTTTCTCAGATTTTGCAGCAATCTCTTTATAAAATTACAGCTGTTGTCGCAAAACTGCAATGTGTCTCCCTACAATAACTCCTGTCATAATATTAATTTCTCTTAACAGGTAATACCAGTTTTATAGTATCACTTGCAGATTGCATAAACAGGTAGTGGCATATGCAGATGGTTTAGATTCTACTTTGAATTCTCTATTTAGGGTATTCTGTTCGCTGCTTGCAAATGTTCAGAAGTGCCGATCCAACAGGTAAATACCATTTCAGTGACTTGGGCCTTCTGAATTCAATTGCATGACAAATAAATATATCAAAGGAGGGGAAGGAGGCACACACAAAAAAGGTGATTTATCAAAAGTCATAAAAGTGCAGGGGAACAGAATGGTATCAGTGCAGCACCCTACTGGACAACCGTCATTACGACAAGCAGGCAGGTGAGACGCAGCACATAGGATGCAACATGCCCTGCAACTCGGCAGCTACAGGAGATGTCCTCCATTGCACACACAGCTCACAGCTTCTCTCACTGAAGTGATGGAGTTCTCTACCACATTATCTGGCGTTGTGTGTGAACGAACATTTGTAATTGCTGGCAAGATTAAAAAGGGGTAACAGGGGTCTTACCTAGTCAGGTTTGGGTCAAATTGAAATCAGTACTTCTGTTACCACAGTATCTCACTGACTACTATTTGGTAGCCTTCAAAGTAATTTTATGATGCCTTTCTAAAGTCTCTTGGAAGTTTATGTTTTATTATTTTAGAAATAGATCCTCCCTGATAAAATTAGTGGGAACAGAAATGGGATTTAGCTAGCGAAATTTCAAAAATCAGTTCCGCCAACATTTACATATCAAACCCAAGGACTTTAAAGAGCATAAGAGAGCATCAGGTCTCCGTCATTCTCTTCAACACAAGGTGAAAGCAACAGATAATTTTTCCTGTAGTTCAATAGGAAATCCTGTGTATTCCAAAAACACCTGAGTAGAAGCTCTTTCAGATACAAATTTAAACCACAATTGCCTTTCTTATTCTTACGCTTTATTCATAGCTAGTATTTGATCAAAGATTGATAGAGTTCATATATTAGTTGGAACAAAATCATACCTATATAGTGACACAAAATTAACCAACAGAAGCCATTCGTCCATCCCTTGCAGCTGCATTAGCAGAGTTGCTGGTACTATTAAACTTCTCTGAGTCTCCTTATAAAGAGGCTGTTTCTGAGAATGTTGTTTTTATATTCTGTTCCTTTGAGTTTGCCAGTCAGTAGATATTGCATTAAATATCTACTAAATATTTTAGATTACTTCTTAGAAAGCTCTTCCTTCTTCCTGAAGCTACTAAATATCCTGAAATTCTGCTACCTTCTCCATGAATTTTATTTCCTTGTTTCCTAAAATAGAGCATGTTCTGATTTTCTCTTTTGTTCTTTTTTTTTTTCTTTCTCTATAATCTGGTGAAAAGAGAAATCTACTTTTTTTGTTTTTTCTCAAAGTAATTCTTGAAGAAGGGGTAATCTCATATTCAGCTATTTTAGTGATCTGAGAAAAGCTAACAGACAAATTAGATATGCTAAGTAGGTTTCATTTCAAGTTGAAACAATTTTATGTCTTCTTATAACTTAAGTAAGTCATTACCTTACTATGAAGCATCTGAATCTAATTTAGATACATTTTCTAAATTTCTAAAGTATTTTTAAACATTTTGAAACTCCTTTTTCTTTATCTAAGTGTATCTTGTGTCCCATTTGTAATGGTCTGCTGAATTCATTAGATACTGGGAACTGTTAGAAATTTGCCCAAACAAATGCAGTTTGAGAAAGATAAGGAGGCATAACTGTGACTTTCTCTGAGCCAAAAGCTAATTTTTTTTTGTGGGAGGTTTTGAATCTGATGCCCTTGAGAATTTCAACTTATTTTAAGGAGACAAAAAATGTTGGTTAATTAAAGTAAGAAGATATTTCTTTAGTCTCCAAAGAAATTTTATAAATCACATATGAAATTGGAAGCAATTTATCAATGATGTTCTGTGAAATTCAGCTGTATATCCATCTGGCCATGGTGCTTTAGTAGGTAATATTGCTTGCAGTGCACTTTTTATTGCTTATCTCTCATGGGGGTTATCTAAGTATTGCCTTGATAATGTTGGCAGCTCTATTTCTTCCACAAAATAATAAATGGATCACTTCTACAGCATGTAATTCAGAGTTAGGAAAAAAAAAACCTTAATTCATTTCCTTTTACTTTTTACATATAACCTCTTAGAATTTTCAAACTGCTATCTACTAATTCTGTTATTCTTTACAAGAGCACATTCCTTTGAAAGACTGCTGGTGAGATTTTGACTCTGGGACATGCATTTAAATTCTGTGTGGAAGCCAAAATAAATGAAAACTGTGTGGGACCGATTGAAAAAAAAAAAAAGACAACAAATGTTTGGTGTTCTTCAAGCTCAGATTTGAATTAAAAGTTATTGGTTTTAAATATATTGATTTTAGCATATTCAAATACATTCAAGAATAGATGTCATATTTAGTGTTTATGACAGACACAAGTATGTGCTCCCAAAATATTTAGGCCTGTATTTTAGAACAAACAATGGACATCTTGTTTTGAAGAGTTTAAAGAGTAATCAGGGATTGTACATCTGTAGTAGTTTAGATGATAAATACTAGTTTTTCATTGGGCATTGCTTTCTTATCAAACAAGTCTGAAACCAGCTAAGCATTTCACAGAAAGATGCTAGATCTGCTCAGTGCTGTAGTAAGCATACAGTTATTCTACAAGAAGCAGCACAGTTTTACCAGTTTACCTTCCCTCTTTTTCCCTTCCATTCTCCCCAAAACATGTATTATATAAATTGTAGTAAAGAGAGAACTGTATAGTAGTAAAAGGTCTAGATAAGATACTGATAGAAAAATGCTACTGATGCATGGGCTCAGATTTATTGAAAAGAAGTGTATTGCACTTTCCTATCCACAGAGTTTTTCAGGAGCTGTCACCTGTGATGCACTGCCACCAAACTCTGCGTGAAGACAGACTCAGCGATTAGACATATTTGGTCATGGTGTTCACCTAAACCGTTTCCATGGAAAACTTGTTTTGAAATGTAGCTTCTTCCCCTGTCTTGTGCTCATGGGAAGAAATTGTTCCCAGAGGCCCTGGATGCTGTTTACTACTTTTCCTGCTTTTAGATTAGCTGTGTCTGACAACTTCAGTCGCTAGTATTTTATCCCAGTATGAGCCAGATATTTTTTCCCGATATGAACACAGGCATTCATATCACAGGGGTCCCTGACTGCTCTTGTCGATGAGAATTTCCGGTAAATTTATGGAAAATCAACCCCTCAATTTCTAGCGATTTAATTTTAATCTCAAACAACTTTCAAATATCTCACACATGCTTCCCTATCACCCTTCCAAATAAGAAAATAAAATACAAGCCAAATGGTTTTTCAAGTGTTAATACAGTTTAATTGTATTGAAATCCCAGAACAATCAGAAAAAAATAGCAGTGGAACTGAAGTCAAAGTTGCTCCTTTCCAAGCTATTCGGTTCTGGCTCAGTCTTATAGTATCAGATAAAATAGATGAGCAATTTCTATGCTAAATTTAATATAAATTCAGGCATATGATGGAAATTTAAAACCTAGAGGTCAAATGCCATGTTGTGTAGCAGTGACATTCATTTACATTAGCGTAGGAGATGAGTGAAGAACAGCTCAGAAATGAGCTTGCTAGTGAGTGAGGAACTAGGGTTGTTGCTGTTTGGAATTATTGTTCATACTACTGCACTTCTTGTTCATAAAGTGGCAGATCAGTAAATCAGAGAATTAGAGATATATACTTAGGATTAGGATTCAGTCTTTCCTTCGGATATGCATGAGCACGCATTTGCAGTGACTAATTTTACAAGGGATGATACCCACAGAAAGTTTCAAATTGTTTCTTAAAGTAGTCTTTGATTACAACAAACAAGTTTTGAGTATATTCCTTTGAATTCCAAACATGAATTTGGTTTTGAATATATTCAGATCCTGTAATCATTCAAGTCAATATGAATAAACATTCGCATGAATAATATTTTGTAAATCTTTGAGGGGTAGGTAGCTCTATTTCTGTAAAACCAGTGTATTTCCTACTGTATAGCTGCTTCCCTGAGAAGCAGTGTTTGTCATCTAATCAGACAACAGAAACAATCCATATAACTCAGCTGACCAGTTCCATGTAGTAAAGTACAAGAGTTTCATGTTATCAACCGTTCTGAAAACTGTTTGGTTTTCCTGCAGAATACAAAAAAAAGACTGAGGAAAGGCTTAAATATATATTCATATTCTGTTTAATACAATTTACCAACTTCTCCTTGCATCTTCGGCATAGTCTGTTGGAACAGATAAATGTTGGGCTCAAATTTCTGAAAGCATCAACTGAAGTTTTCTGGTTCTAGGTTCAGATAGACATGGATATGGTGTGTTCTCTCTCAGTGATACACAGTAGTTGTATAAATAAATCTGTTGCAACCATTTATGCAACCTGAATATCAACCAACAAGACTGTAAAGAAATCCTATGGCCAAAAATATTTGCGGGGAGCAGAAGGTTCTCATACAAAAGGCAGGCATGAAGAAGTGCCAATAGAAGTTTTTCTGTCTCTTAGCTATCCAGTGAAATTTCCTAATCTGTGTTTCGGCTGATGCAAGCATCCAGCCACATGTGTTGCTGTAAGTGTAAGCGATTTTCAAATTTCTGTTCCATTCTATTGTAGTTTTGTTTTTCTATAAAGAACACAAGAATGTAGTTTGGGAGAAGCTTATGTAGTTTGTCCAGGCTTCGGACAATTCGAAATGTTCTAGAACACTGTCTGTTCAGACAGTAATGTGTTAACTCTGAAGTATGACTAATGTCAATACTAATGATCATCTTGATCACCTCAGGCTATTGTTTTTTCTTATAAGTACAAGTGCAATGTCCTAAATGATTACTTTTGCATGTGTTATGGATAGATTTACTTACTGTAATCAGATTTACCTGTTTACAATGTTTATGAAGATAAAATTGTCTTCCTCGGACACACAGGCCCTACTCTCCAATAAACAGATCGTATCAGTGCTTTATAATATGTTTAATTTCTTACAAATGAGTCTGAACATTCAAAAAGTTGCTCAGTAAAGTCAGCAAACTGCCCTGTGAATGATCCTCAGGTCAATGAGTGACCATAAATCCACCGAGTAGATTATATGATGAGTATTTAATATTATGTGTGACTCAAAGTCTTCAGAGCAGATTTCTGCTTGAGCTGAACACAGAGATGTGGGATTACTACAACACAACCTGCACAGAGATTAGAGATATCAGTAAGTCTTTAGGCCGAGTCACAAGTGGATTGAAACTAGAATATTCCTCTAGATAAAAAATAAAACAGACATCCAGGAGAGCAATGCTGTCCAGCTACAAAACCCATCAGCAGGCCCAGAGGCAGTGTGAAAGCTGCCAGTGCAGTTATCAGAGATGTCTGCCAGACAGTCAGAGCTGCTGCAGCAGAAATGTGTTCTCAAGTTTGGCATCTGCATCAAGCAGCCTCTGTCCAAGGGAGAATGCAGCCCAATAGGTGACAATGCACTGTATCTGGAGAGCATGTAGAGGCATTTTTCCCTTTTTCCCCTTTTTCTTTATTTTTTCCTGTTAAGACTGTTAATACCCCTAACAAAAATAGCTTGCCAGCTTTCATTTGACTGAATTATGTTTTTGGCCGTAAGTCTCCATGTTAAACTCAGAAAACACTGAGCATGTCAGGCTCATTTCCTTCCCATCTCTCCATCCAGGACACTTGTTTTTCTTGGTTCAGAACAGAAGATGTATGTCTCAGGTCTGTCAGAAAATCCATTTGGAAATCTGAGATATATCGCAACCTACAGTAAGAGGAAGAAAACACAATTCTGCTTTGGGATCCTTGCTAGGGTAGAGATACTGGAGCTGATAGATAGTAAGAAGATAGGAAGATTCTTCCCCTAATTCCAACTTTTTCAGTGAAACAAGTCATTCAACCCTTGGAGCAAAAGAGAAAGTCACACATGAACCCTCTGGCAGGTGTTACAGAACCAATTGCTGCAGCTTAGCCATTCCCCCCGTCGTGAGGGGCCAACAACAATTCAACTGTTTCTTCAGTAAAAGTGAAAAAGGAAAATGTGTGCCTAAAACTTATATGTAGTGTGATCTGTGTGGCATTATTGACATATTTGAATTCATGCCTGTGATCATTTATTAGGGATTTAATTACAAAATGGGAAATTGAAATATTTCTTTTTCTAGGATAAAAAAAAATCCTGTGCAATATATTTTTACTCAGTACTATTTTGCTAATTTTTCCTCATTTAACACAAACTGTGAATTACACTTTCTTACTGTTTCCATAAGTGCCCAGAAAGCAGATAACTCTTTCTGGCAGCCCTTTGATTAGTGTTACATAGAATAACTGAACAGACCTAGTAGCATGCAGCACGAGACAATAGGCACAGTGTCACATCTTAAATATTGAGAGAGTAGAAAAAAATTTGGAAGTATTTAACTCAGTAAACCTCAAAGTCTCAACAGGAACAATTTGTAAACTTTCAGAAGTACATACATATATATGCACATGCATCCATTTATATATATGGGGTTTCATCCCAAATTTACAAATATAATCAGAGGTCTTTAAGAAGTGAGCTATAATTGATATGGTATATTAATGTCAAGAAATTTAGTCCTAAAACTGGAAGCAATTCTACACAATAAGGTAGAAAGAAATGGAATGAATTCTATTAAGTGATCTATTCAAAATCCATGAGATTTGTACAAACTGAACAACATTTTCTTTCCGCATAAAACTGGTAGTGTTACGTTTTTACTGGTTTAAAATGTAATAATACTATATACAATAAGAAAGATACTTATTTTCTTAATCTCAGAATTTGTATAAAATTCCTCAAGTTTTTTACCAGTGGTTCTTAATCTTAACTTGGAATGTTTATTTTCTGTAGGATTTTACAAGTCCAGTGTTGAACTCTGGCACTTAAAGGCAAGATTTTTATCCATGAAAATTATGAAAATCATTTTAAAATTCTATCAACTTAGAAGTGCAACAATTACATCTATGAATTCTAAATTCACTGAAATACTCACTACATCTTTCAATATTTGTTTTATTCCCATTATGAAAAATAAGCATTACATACTTAATATATGAAAGTATTTCTCATTCTCAGAGTAAAGAAAAGGAGTAGAAACTGTGTTTATTGTACATACCTTTTTCAGTCAAAGTTACTGCATTGATTAGTCTTCATGCCTTTGAGAAGCATGGAGGCAGAGCGATCAGAGTATCTGCTAAAGACAGGAGAAAACCTTGGTATTTTAATCTGCATTGTGAATACATCAAACTTGAAGGGTATTTGGGCATTGTTGCATTTGAATTGAACTTCATTCTTCTGAAATATCTGACTTGGTTTTACACTGTGCAGTGTTATGTGGTTTTATATGGCAGACTGGAGCTAAAGGCCCATCACTGTTTACAGGTCTTACAAATCTGTGCTTTCATTCTGGTTTATGCACCAAATAATACATAATTTTCAAAAGGCAGGAAGCATTTGAAGATGGTGAAGTTACTCAGAAAACATTATAAAGATCTATAGTCAAAATGTTTCTGTTAGCTACAAAGCTCATGCAGTTTGTTTTATTTTCTTCCTTAAAACTATGATGCATAAAAAGCAAATAAAGGTGAATAGCATAACAATCCACCGTTGCAAGTCTCCACATTGTTACTTTAATGATGCACAATCTGTTAGCTATCTGAAGACTGTAAACAGACTAATATTTCGAGAAGTATAGGATAAATCACCCATTTAAAAGCAGTGAAGAGAAAATGATGAAGCTCCGAGTGAGTTGTGAAGCAGTGAATAAGGATGTATTACACCATAGGAAACCATCAATATTTGTTTATTATGTCAGTTTGAGAAATAAATCTGTTAGCTAATTTGTATTCTCTTCAGTTAATTCCACTATTTCAGCATGAGTCTTTCTGTTTCGGTTTCAGTGCTACACAGCTGCTTAACAGTTCTGTCAAGTATTTTGAAGTCATGGCCTCCTGGAGATAGGGAGACGCTATGATGCATAATATCAACACAGAGATTATGAAATACCATTCCATTAGGATTCATTACAACTTTTTCTAGTTCTTTGCCTTCTTAGGGATGCTGTTTATCTAATGGATTCAAGAGTGACACAGTAAGGGCTTGGCCAACCTTTTTATAGTCCTTTTCCAGAATTTGATTTGCAGTTAACTAAACAGCTTAATACATATCTTTGGTCCTTTTGGTCCTTTTTTATTTTTACTTTTGTTTGGTGTGTTTGTTTTGAGCTTCTAAACTGATCTGCATAAGAACTCTTGGTTTATATTCTGATCACTTCTAGAAGTCAAAATCTAGATGGTGCCTGTGTATGTTTGTGTTCAAAGAAAGGGAAAGGGGAAAGCTTGGTTTTTCTTCTTTAAATGTTAATAGCACCTGCTATTGAATGAAAGAAATAGGAAAAGTTCAGACAAGCTTTGTTGAGTCCTACCTAAATCCAGTTTGATTTGTTATCTGAAAATTGTCTTGGAGGCCAGAGTTGTTTTTTCTGGTGGTTTTTTGGCTGGCTGACCCTTTATGAAAACTGGACGGAGATTCAGATAGCTCAGTTAGTTTTATGCTTCTCTCAAATTCTTCTGCCAACAAATATTATCTATCTGAATTGTTTGTTCATGAAAGATTTTGTAAAGATCTCTCAAAAAAAAATATTTCAAATGATTTGTGAAATCCCCTGTGAAGGGCGGCAAAGGTTATAGTGGTTTACTTTGAATCCTACTACCATTTCTTCTTTGATCATCTAATTTTTACCATTTCATAAATGTCTGTAAAACTGTAGGACAAAAATTGGATTGATTCTGAACAGTTTAGGCTCAAAATAGTTCAACAAAGGAAAGAAAACAAACATGAAAGGAATATTAATCTGTATAAAGTGTTTCAGGACTTCATGGAAAAAATGGAAAAGATGAGAGCATGTGGGAGGGTGAGGTTTTAGACTTTAGTTGTAATAGGAATGTATTAAATGGTAGACTTTTTAGTTAATGATACTCAGCTGTGAGTAAAGTCTTCCAAATTCATATCCAAAATCCTTCTATCTTCAAGTTGCAAAATTCTCTCCTTTGAGTCCACATGTAGGTAGTTTAAGTAAGATGAAGGGAACTGACAAATAATAAGTTAATGAATTGATGAATATTTGTAAAAAAAAAAAAAAGACATTTGTAAAAATGTAACATAAAACAAAATTTCTGCTGGTAAGTAGAGGATGCTGATATATGCTGGCGTTTGGATGTAAACTATTAATGATACTTATTTCAAAGAAGACAGGAAACAAAAGTTGTTTGAAGTATCTGATTCCTACAGAGCTATCAAGTTTATAAAGTTAAACAAAACATTCTGAAATGAACTATTGGGTTTTGATGGTTGATTGTTTGGTTTTGGTTTTACAATTACCTGCACCTCAAACATAGTTTTGCTCCTATGTTCCCATGCGAAACACACTAGATAGATAGATGCTTCCAGGATGCAAACTGGCTGTATAAAAGGTGTCCAGTCAAGGTCCATTCCCTAAATACCATATGGAGCTGTACCAAGGGATCTGAAGTAGTATTTCACAAACAGTAGTCCATGAAGTGCTCCCCAAAAGCACATGTGCTGCACAAACATTACTACTGACTTCTGGTTCCTCTCTTGCTCTTGCACATAACAACTCCAGTTTCAAACAAGCTGTGAATTATTTTCAAAAAGGTTCAATGGTCTTTTGTTCTAAGGAAAACTCAGTTCTTACAAACAAATATCATTTTTTTAGAGCATTCAACACAGCTGATGAGAGCTATGAACTCCCTGACTAGACAGCACAGATGATGCAGCGTGGCATGGCTTGCATCATAAACACTGCACAAAAAATAAACCGACAAACCACTCCTCACATCCTCTCACCTGTTACACGCATGTTATAAAGTCATGACAGTGATATTTCCTTAACAATATTGCCATGAGACCATAAGGAAAAGCACAAAAACAATATTGCCATGAGACCAAAGGAAAAGCTGGTGACCTGCTTGGCCTTCTTGGTCACCAGCTTGGTCAGTTTTTATGAAACCCTACCTCAGAAGAGAAAAGTGGTTCTGCCACAAAGATTGCACACTCTTTAGAGACACTTGCATTGTGCTAAACTGAGCCTGTTCGTACTACTGGGACTATATAATGTAACGTAAACAGACATCTCTACTCCTTGCATTTCCTTATTGCACTAAGGTCAATGTATTGAATCTTAACAGTTAAAATGACAAAGACCTCTTTGTTTTATAATTGCATTTCAACATGAAAGAACATACCACTTAGCCCTTTAGCAATTGAAATATCCTTGACCTCTAGATGTCTTTCTAAATAAAATCATTCCAAATTTCATTACTTGTTTTCAGTTTATAAGGTGCATTATGCCTTCATTGGTTCATTTAAACCTCTGCACATTCCAGAGTCATTTTAATGTCAGTTGATTTACTAGCTGTTAAATCTCATATAAAGAAAAGAAGACAAGGACAGTTATGTTTGCTATACCTGCAATATAAAAGGAGCTATAGGAAAGTTAAACAATAATTAAAAAATATACCTAAACAGACAAAAGCAAAATCTCAAGGTCTTATCCTTAATACATGAATATTTTCTCCAAAGTGCTTAGCAAAAATATGAAAAGGAGTAAACAATGGAGCACAAGGCAAATAAAGATGGTACAAGGATGAAACTACCATTATGGTGTAGGCTACAAGCAAAGGAATTAAACCACTGACAAGACAACATATAATTTTATCAAACATCCTTCTGTGACATCTTTGTTGAAAATAAAACCATATATACAATAAAAACAAATCTATTCCGAACTCAACTGTTTAAAAAAAGAAAATACTCATGTGGGTCTGTCATGTAATCTATTAATCATATTCTACACTTGACAAATGGTGAGGAAGAATGCCTACAAATACACTTTATCCTCCATTTCCCTCAGGACATATTAGTGTAATCCTTTTTGGATGGATAGGATATAAAGAAATAAATCCTGCTCCCTCTTGCTCAAGTGCAGAAAAGGCTGTAGAAGTAGATCACATACAGTTTCACTTCACTTTGGTGAGACTATATATATTGATTGTGCTCAGAAATATATGTGTTTCATGGCACACATGTTTCTGCTGCAATTCTCTGCAAAACCAATATGCTAGTGGCCCTACAAAATGTAGAAGTATCTACAGAAAATAAGGCAAACCTTCTCAATTGCTGATACATGGATTGGAGCTTCTTATTTGAAAATGAGGCATTCCATAGATCTCAGTAGATTTCTGTCGACCCAGTGTGCCTCTCATACACATATTTGGTACAATAGATCTACAGCCTTTGTCTAAACTTCAGAAAATCAAAAATCAGTCCAAAGACCAATCAAGTTACTTGATACTTTCTCGATACACATTATTGAGGAATCTTCACCAGCAGTGCCTTGAAGAAAATTCTGGTTGTGTGTAAATATTGTTTCTATTTGTTTTTATGAAACCCTACTATATATATGAAACCCTAAAAAGAAGTGCACTTGTTTAGAGTAGAGTACTTCTGTAGATCTGTCTTTTAGTCTTTTAGTAATGCAGAGAAAGTCCCATAAAGTCTACTACAGACATTTAGTTGCCTAAGTTCTAGGATCATAGCTACAGAAAACCAAGTTGAAAAAATAGATCATTAGGTTTTTAGCCTCTGTAGCAAAGAACTAATATAAAATCCTGCTGAGAAAGATATTTTATGGATCTGAAGAGTTGTTCAGTGGTATGATTCACTAAGACTAACCTGAGTCCTAGCTATAGGTAAACATTAAAGTAAGGAAAGATTTGTAAGGAAAGTAAGCAAATATCAAATAACTTCGTGCAGAAAATCCCTTATCTTTTAATACTGATCTTTGAAGCATACGTGATACAAAGAAGCCTTCTATCCAAAATTCACTCTTAAAATGTCATTTAAAAGATCTATTGATGAGTTACTTGATCATCTCTTCAAACTAGAAAAAAAAAGTCTATCTGTAGTCTTTCACAATATTGCCTTTCAAACAGTATGGTAAGCATCATGGATTCTTTTTCTACTCTTAACCATCTTTAATAAATCTTAGCAAAATATTCCTGTGTTGGGTTTGCATTGAAACTCATCCTGAGTTTCACAATTACTTGCATAATTGTGTGAACACAGCACGGCATTGATAGGAAGTTGTGGAAGGATTTTTTAAAAAACAGAGAATTATATCTCTAAGGAGTCACCACTGAAATAAGTGCTTTTGCAATTTCTTTCTGTGTAGGGAGAATATTTTTTAAAAGATGGGAAGTCAAAACATTGCTTCCAAATTCTTCCAGAGTGCACATTTCAGGCACTTTATTCTGTAGAGAACAACTTTATGTGATCTTCCATAAAAATCACCCTTCCAGGGTATGCAGCCACACTATTTCAACAAGAATCTTTGGACCTAAATTCTGCAGAGCAGCTATTTACTTCCATTTATTTTCAACTGCTATATTAGATATGTCTCTAAGTATTGTTTAGTAACCACAGGGTCTTCATAGACTTTTAGTTGAGATGCCTTGTCAGAATCAACAGCAAAGAAAAAAATAATGTGAACATAGTATATTTGTCTGAGTATATAAAGTATCCCCATGGATGCTAAATGTGGTGACTGTTACAGTTTACCACTTATGCTGAATTTTCTTTAAGACCAAAAGATAATGACACCTTTTTGTAACAGTTGTTCAATTCTGTCTGAATGCATCCATTCTCTTCTATCTTTATGTACCAAATGCCATCCTACTTTCCATAGTAACAAACACAATTATTTGGATTTTTTTCTCAAAACAAACTTGTAAGATAGGTGATGAAACCTGGACTTACTGAATGCCATAACTTCCTTATTGCAGCTACAGAATTTGCTATGAGCATTTGTTTTCCTAAAAGCGTTGGATTCTCTCTTGATGCTGGTGATTGCAGGTTTGCTTGATATAGTTATTTATGGTGTGCACACATGTCATGCAATGATTTTTACCTATGAATATATATTTATTTAAATTCTGACCATCCCTGAGCTCACTGGAGGTCAAATTTTATGGTGGCTCAGTGTGGGTGATTTGTTTTTTGCTTTGCTTTTTAGGAATCTGCACTGTAGGAAAACAAGGACATGGGCAAAAGAGCTCTTTTGGGCTTAATTGCAAACTCTTCCATTGTTAGGAATTTTCAGTGAAAATCCAGAAGAGATTTTAATCTTAGGAGATTTTTGTCCATCTTATTTCAACCACACTGAGTCCTGATTCCTCTTTTTTTCGGGACAGAAACATTGCTAAGCCTCCCTCTGGGGAGATCATGTTGCACACTGTGACAGATATCTTCTCCTCCCTTTTGTGTAGCTCAGAATATCTTACATTTCTTTATTTTTTTATGAAACAAATTCAAAAGTCCATCTTTCAGAGGCTTCAACTGCAGTGAGAAGGGAAGGGGAAAGGCCTTAAGAGATAAATACTGTAACAATGAGAAACTGAAAGACACCCCTGACAAGGATGACTCCTTGCAATTAGGCATGCGTGGATATGTATCCTTTTAAGTAATGTTCTTTAAAAACAGGGAGTGGGGCAGACATATCTGAAGTTTCTACTTGGGAGGGGAAGAGAATTTGTGATATTCTGTCAAAATAATCATGGAGTTTGTAAAGTAAATATGCAAATATTCATTCTGCATTGATGCTAGAGATTTAAAAAAAAAATAAAAAGTAGTTGTGAATGAAAATAAAATAAATCTTAGCATCCAGATTACTTCGATTCCAAAATCTATTTCATATTAATATGAAACTCCTGTTTGGAGTTGTCTTGGAATCAGAGTATCTATTAAAATGGGCAGCACTTCGTCTTTTCTGGAAAACCTGCAACTTTAATTTTAGGGAATATTCTGGGCTCCTTATGATTTTCTCAGAAAGTTTCTCTTGTTACGGTAAAACTAGCCCCCTTCCAGTTTTGACCTCATATTCCATTATCCTTCTTTCACAGCATTAGCCCAGTGATAGAAGCCATATGGCCTCCTTTTGTCACTTCCCAACTTCCATTCTTTGAACTCTTCTCCCATAGCACATACAGATCACTCAAAACCAGACTAAAACAGAGCAGTGATGATCTGAAACAGTGAATTCCATGTTCTTTTTCTCAGGTGGAAGTGCTTGCCCTTGTTCAATGAAAGGTCAGATTAGATGATGATAATAAGCTCTTCTGTCCCCAGATCTTTAAATTAAGTCATGTACTTACTGTCAGAACAGAATGGTGTGCTGAGAGACCTTGTAATTGAGAGCTCTTCCTTAAATAATGGATGAAAGAAATTACCGTGGAAAGTCAAAAGTTGCTTGTTGGGGCAGCCAATGAGAACCCTAACCTATTTTATATGTCATTTAGAAATCCGAAATCCTTTTTATCCTTTTTTTTTTTTTTTGGTTGTTGCACTTAAGAAGAAGAATGCCATATATAGTATCTGATTATATATAGTTGAACTATTTCCTGTCATGATCTTGTATTGTTGACAAATCCTAACGCTGGCATTACAGATATTTCCTTTTTTTTTAATAAATCTATTTCTGGTTTCAGTCTGCACAGTGGAACTGCATGTCCTATCTTATTTACCTAGACTGGTTAGCTTAGATTCATTCAGCTTTAATTCTAAAATCTAAAATATAAAAATTGTTACCTAATATTTCTTACTGACTATAAACTTAGTAGAAAATGGTAAGCAGTAGAATAGATGAATCTTGATGTTTCTAGTTGCTGGTAGAATGTAATGAACATCATCATTAAACTACCAGGAGATGGAGATTTTTGACATAATATTAAATAGTAGAAGGTTGATTGGAAAACTATTCTGTCCCATAAGCTTGTGCCCAGAGCTAGCAACTCCCATTACTACACACATACCAAAGTAGATATTTTACCTGGTTTATATTAACAAGTGCATAACAAAACTCTTTTTTTTCTGTAAATATCACAATAAATTGCCTAACTTCAATAGAACAGTCCTGAAAGCAGTACATTTTTCAGTAGTTTTTATTATCTGTCATTTCACATTTATAGAACACTAATGATCTAATGATACTGCACTAATGTTCACTAATTACAACACAGAAATACACATTTTGATCGATATTCTGATACACAGATGCTAGCATACATGCTAAGTAGAAAATTCACTTGTAAATCCCAAATTTGTCATTGAAACTACTCTGGCAATTGTGTATTGCGTAAAGAGGGAGAAGGCAGTGATAATGCAGTTTATCCAATACAGGAAGGATAGTTCTTTATTGAGAAAACATTACTAGTTAGACTTCTATTTGTCATTTATTCCATGTTATAACAGAAATGCAATCTGCTTGTCATTATCTGCTTGGCTATTTGTTTCATTCTTCACATAAACTATTGTTTAATTCTGCTTTCCTGAGCATGTCAGATTTTCTTTTATCCCCTGAGAACCTGCAAGTAGATCCATAATTGTCCTGATGATTGGAAGGGACTGACTGGAAGAAATTAATTCTAATCTTAGGAATTGGCCATGTGATTCCTCTAACTAATCTAGAGTTTTCTCTAATTATACTAATTATCTTTTTTCCCCCCTTTTCAGAAGGTGTTACTATTTGTCATTTCTTAGTCTTCAGAAATCTTTTGATGCTAAGAGATTTGTGCCAAATTTCATCCCTACATAAGGATTTTAAGAGTGTATTAGCAGTCTAGCAGCAATTACTCATCTTTTTCAGGCCAAATGTAACAATACATAAATATCTTATGACAATGGAACAAGTGCTGAAGAAATTATAAAAACTAGCAGATTTAGTAGCAAAGTAGAAATCTATACAGAAAATGGAGGAGAAAGAAAATAAAAATCTGTTTGTAGGAAGAGAAGACTAGTTGTTCCTCCCTTAACTATTTTAGGGGAGTCTTTTATACTTGCATCACTTCTGCCGTGTGTCTT
Source organism: Crypturellus undulatus (assembly GCA_013389825.1). NCBI lineage: Eukaryota > Metazoa > Chordata > Aves > Tinamiformes > Tinamidae > Crypturellus > Crypturellus undulatus. The sequence continues at coordinate 478,363 of VWPW01020719.1, forward strand.
TCTTATCTTGTTATACTCGGCTTTGTCTAATATCTGTTTGGCAGTTGACTGACTTTATTCATCTTCATTCACCTATACAGTCTCTGTAATAATCCTTTGATGTTATTTATCTTTGTTTGACTTGCATTTCCTCAGCAGTTTTCCTCTGACATTGTTCGTCTTCATTCACCCAACCCCCACTCAGAAGTAGTTGTCTGACATTGTTTGGCTTGGATCTCTTCACTTCCAGTCAGGAACAGTGCCTGAAATCATCTTTCTTCACTGCCATAACATCCAACCAGCTATCTTGTAGCATGGCTTATGTACATTAGAAATGATCATCTAACAAAGTTCAATTTCTTTTCACTTTCTTGTGCTTGTAGCAGTCGTGATCTGACGCCATTTGCTTCAGCCTTCAGATACATTCAAGGACTATTTATCTCTATCCATGAGCGTTCAGTGTGCCGTCATGTCCAGCTGTGCCATGTGCTTTGCTGCAGCACAGTAGACCTTTCCTGTCCTGGATGCATGACATCTGTCATTGGTTTTGGGGGAGTTTTCCTGCTTCTGCCTGCCTATCTGCCATGAAACCTGCAAACCTTCTAATCCACTTAGATGGACTATTTGAATTGGGTATTATCCTTGTAAAAGCACATAGAATAAGAAATCAATCTTTTCTAAAATGACCTGAAATCAAATGTTAGCCATTGTTCACAAATTTCTGCATGTAGGTCGGCATGGACCATCCATCTGTATGGATGGTCTTGTGATAAAAGTGTAAGAGACATTTAGGAGCCCTCATATCTGTGATAGAGTTCTGATATATCCTGAACAAAAGCAAAAGTAAAGTGGAAGTAAATCTTTCTTATCCCCCAATTAACTGGCAAAGCTCAATCTGCAATGGTGCCGTGGGGACTTCTGAAGGAAGATGCAACCACAGCGCCAAACACAAGACCTGGACCAAAGACTGACAGAAATGAAAAGCATCTAACTGACTTCACTGTGTAGTGAACCTGTCTTTGACTATGTACGATTAGGGGCGCTTTCTGGAGGTATTTAAGAATTGGTCCCACTCAGAGAATATTTGCGCATTCTTTTGAAGAATTTTATGCTGAATTTTTTAAAAGGTCCAAAGTCCCACAGTTTCACACACTGTCCCTCAAAACAGATCCTTTGTGCCTTAAATCAGGTAGCCCACAATTACAAACAGGAAAATTTGGCCTTTGTTTTCATGTATGATCAACATCCTCATGATCCTCAGAGGATCTTTAAGGATAAAAATAGGTAATTTTAAAGAATTGTGACTTCTCAAATTGATTTTTTATATAAAGGTTTTATTTCCAAATAGAATTTTCCTTACAAAAACATTTTGGAGGGATGTCATAAAGAGATGTGATATTAGTGAGTTTTCACATCATTGTGTGTACATACTCATTTTGTTGCCTTTTCATTGAGGTTTCTGAACTTAGACCAAGAAAGGCTTGTAAGAATCAAACATAGGCATTGCTACATGAAAATCCTGATTTGCTCTTGCAGTTTAATATAATTCTTTCTGCAACTGGCTATTATTGCCAGTACTGTTAGAACAAAATATAAACCAGTTTTGCCACATGTAATTAAAAGTGGAGTAATGATCTTAATGGCCAAAAGATGCCATTCTAAGAAAGAGTTGGTATTCTTTTGTTTTTTGTCTAGTGAAAAGGATCTTCTATATTCAGGTGAATCTGTTTTGGAAAAATTGACTAAAATGCCATGGAAATTTTGGAAGATTTTGAACATCATGTCATGTTTTAGCTGAGAGCACAATTTCACAGTTGAACATTTTGAAGTTCGCTAAGTCAAAACCTGGTTTTGTGGTTGTTTAGAAACAACCCTAACACATTATTCCTAAATTAAACATAAGCTTTGAGAAGCAGGGTTTATCCAATACCAACAAAAGGTGACACTGAGTTGGAGAATGTTTGGAGTCATACTTCTTTTTCAAAACCAAGTAGAGATTCTGAGAGACCTCTGATATTACCGAGATGACAAACAGGCAAGGATTACTCTGGGGAAAAGGAGAGGAACACTCACCTGGCCATAGATGCTTTGGTGGGGACAAATAATAAGTCATAGTCTTTTTTAAATGGTAGGTGATCAGCTACTGTGAGATCCTGCAAATGGGTGCTGGAATCTGTACATGTAATTTTATCTGCTTTCACGCTATGCTGTGTTTTTCTAGCACAGTGATTAAAAATCTCTGATTAAAAAGTCAGAACTAAACTAAAACTTGAAGTGTGTTAAATCAATGAGATGATACTAGCTCGAATGTACTTTTATATGCAGAGGTGGAAAGAGCACATATAAGTGAATAAGTAAAACACAGTGTTGCAGTGAAGATGGAACATGAACCTAAATTTCATATGGCTCTGCATCTTAAGGAGGATGCTTAAGTTCGTATCAATCTTTGAATCTAAGCATTGGAAATGTTCTGCTTTTTATATGGCACTTAGCATTCTCACTAGCTTTGGAAAAATGACTGCAGAGGGAAAAAAATGTAGAATAGGGTGCACAGTCTTCTCAACTCCCACGCAAACAGAATAAAGTCTCAGTCCTGTACATACATTTCTTTGAAGAATTTTGCCAGTTAGGTGGTTTTAAAAGAATTTAGTACAGATCACACATGTACAAATCTTGTGACAATAAAAAATTAAAATTTAGGATTTTAAGCATATTACTAGTGATAGATAATCCATGAAAATAGTAACATAGGTCACAAGACTGGGAAGACCTTCTTAGGTTAGCAAATCAAGTTGCCTGATAGCACATCAGGCATAGTCATATAATACAATCTTGTTCATAAACATTCCAGGAGTTTACAACCAGCTTACAACATCTTAGGAGGGTTTTTGGGGAAAGAGGAAGGTTTGCTGAAGTCCTTTCAAAAGGTTTTTACGTATTTAGTGGTTTCCAGTCTCCTTTTTTCTCTCTTCATTTATATTCCTTTCAGATCCTGAATTCTAAATTGCTCTATAATGAAATACCATAGGGATTATTCCTAAAGGAATGCTACTTCCATGCATGTTCAGATGTTTATATTACCTCCTATAATTTCGTAGTGCTTATTTCCATTAGAGCATGAGAAAATGCATAAACTTGTATGCTTTCTCACTGTTTGCCCTTAATAAGGATCTATTCTCAGCTAACACAAATCAGTGGAAGCAAGTTAAAGTTTTTCCTCTTTTCCAAATAAGTGAGGTTACAAAGGAGTAAATAAGTTATAAGTACATAAATAATAACTCTGCATGTGTACTCATTGAGAGTGTGTTCAAATGAATGCGCTCCTATTGGCGTAAATAAATCTATTATAGGGTTATAATACTAAAATAAAACTGAATATTCCAAGATGTCTTAGTTCACTAAATGCTGGCTGTATGTTCCTCCATGTTATTATATACTTTTTACTTGCTGGGAATATTTGTAAAATATTTAATCAGAATTCCATATGTGTAATTAGGCTGAGCTCTATGCTTATAGGATGCACTAACACAGTAGGTCTGCATTTTTACAGCCGCCAAAGAGTTCTTCTGTAAAATTTTTCCCCGAGAAGGTTTTGTGTTTTATTGTCATATATTGCACCACAATCAAATGTATTTAAGTATATTTTATTAATGCTACCAAGAATTCCCATAACATTTTATATGCTGCATAAATAGAGTTTGCACAGTTGCCTTTAATACATCATCTGCTTTTATTTTAATATAAAAGTATTTATGGATGATCTGGAAAGTATTTGAGTTCTGCTGCCTGGAATACATGATGCACTGCAACACTGGGGGCAGTATCAGCAGAATCACACAGTGCTAGCCAGTAGACTTAAAACCATCCCAAGTAAGTGTGGAGCTAAAAGTAGACTATGCCAGATGGAAAACGAGGACAGCTCGGTGCCCCCCTCCATCTGCCTCTAGTCGTTTCTAGAACAGCATGGGGAAACTGCCGGCTGCTGGCTGAGTTTGAGAGACAGATACAGTGCCTGTAGGAATGACGTTTTGAAGAAAGAAGTTATGTTATGTATGTTACCCCCGGTTCTGGCTACATGTACAGGGCATCCTGAGAGCACGGCCACAGAAATGGCCTGTTTTCCCGCAGATCGGGAATGCTATAGTCTGTTTGCAGTGCTGCAAATATGGAGCCTGAGCTGACAACAGATCTTAATAACTGTCAGCTACTCTGCAAGCTTTTTCCTGATAAATGTGTGTTAGCAATCAGAAAGTAGTAGCTGTCTTTGCATACAGGCAAGGAAGGTCCAAAGGGAAGAGACAGGAGATATTGATGCTCACAGAAAAGTTAAAATGTAAGTCAGACTGTGTTGGTCAGGGCCATGTCATGCACTGAATTTCTCACAAGAGTAATTCAAGATGGATGTTTTGGTCTCACTTTCAGCTGCTCTTTTGGAAGAGCCATTTCTAAACATAAATAGGAGTCCAAGCATCTGGGCCGTGAAAAGCTTTGATGTAGCCCAAAAGTCTGGTAGGTAAAAAAAACTTTCTTGTGGCTGACACCTCTTCCTCCACTTGCTCTGAAGTGCAGCATCAGCACAGTACATTTAATAGCAATGAAATCCTGACAAGTCTTTACTCTGATATGAGCTCAGCAGCCTGAGATAAATCTGACAGGGTCGCTTTTGTTGTACCTGTTTCTTAATATCTTACAGGCAGTCACAAGCCAGAGTTTGTAGCATCGCCATTCTTCCTACCTTCCTGTTACCTGAACTCTCTCCACTTTCACTCGTGTTCTGCCCATATACCTGCCACTGAGGAAACAGTGTACAAACAGGGCTTATCCTGTAGGACAGCATGCACCGTTCTGACTTCTGTTGTGTTTATTCTGTACTTGATGAAACATCCCCGCTTATTATTTTTACAAGAAATAACAGTTCTGTTAAAGGCCAGTGTTTAATAATGAATATCATGATGGCTGATAGCTCCCCCAATCATGAGGCTTTCATCATTTTTCTGTATAGCAGATTGAGAATTCTTCAACACATTTTTTTTTAACTCAAAGTGCCAGTTCAACAAAAATGACTGTGTGAGAAAATCTACTTAGAAAAACCAACCTATTCTGGAAAAAAGAGATTTTGAAATTGTTGATACATCACACTCTACATTCTAGTTGATTCACTATTCGATTTGAAATTTAAAAACACCGGATTACCAAAGACAATCTAAGATTTAAAAAGCTTGTATATTTGGCATGATCCAATTTAGTTTCAAATCATCCTCTAATAAGAATTTATTTTTGCCATAACCCAGGACATATTAAAAAAAAAAAAAAGAAAAGAAATTCTTCCATCCAGTTTTGTGTTTGTATGTAGTAAATATTGATCACTGTTGTGCTTTGATCTGAGGTCATAGACCTTAAAAATTTACACCAAATCACATCACCTCTCAGAAGCAATTAAATACAGAATTCAGTGATTTTAATAAAGGCTTAAGAAATGCCGTGCATGTATTGCTAAGATTCCTTTTTCCTGTGTTTGTTTCAGTTCTAAAGAGTTCTCCTTCCTGCTTCTCCATCTCCTGCCATTTGTCAAGATATTGAAGACTATAACTAATTTCTCCCCCAGTTTAGAGTAAAGCCTGGTAAAATGGCAGCTGCTTAACATTTTTCTGACTGTAATTTCACACTTCAGACAAACACTTCCAAGATATGTCTTTGATAATGTCCTTATGAAAACCTGAACATTTGGTCCTTGCAACCCCCAGGGCAATTCATGCTTTTGAAGAATTTGCAAAAGTTACTGAAGGCTGACCTTGCTGCGATTAATTTACTAGACTTTTCTCTATATTCTTATGTTTGATCCTCAGAAAAACTTTCTGTGTGTTTTACTATAAAATGATGTTAAGTTTTCTGTTGTAGATTTTTTTTTCTTTTTAGGATGCACTTAGGATTTTTTTTTTTATAACCAGTGGGGCTAGCTAGCCACTTCCCCATCCTCAGGAGTGGGGAGGGGACTTCCCCATCCTCCTGCTAAATTCTTTAGCAGGTTTTATAAAATGCCCACCTTTTTGTTCTTTCTTAATGTCTGAGTTTTAACTTTTAGGTTATTCCTTTTAGAAACTCCTAGTGAAAGCCACAGTTTCAATAGCAGTCGTCACACATTCTAATAAAAAGCTCTTTATGAGAAACACCTTACTCACCTCATCTTATGTATTTTTACTATTGCATAGAATATTCCTCCAGAGTTACAAATTATCCTTTTTTTTAACAGTAATACAGGTGAATATCCATATTCCTCATTCAGGATAGCAGATCTAATATAGGGTTGGATATTGCCTGCAGTTTTGTATTATTTTAAAAACTCTAAGAGAAATTGATTGTATCATGGATGATACAAGAAGTAACCAACCCACCTCTTCATAGATGTTCTAGAAGCTGAGCTTTGAGTTTCACATTTCCTTCTCTTTTTCTAAACCCTGAAAAACAGAAAATCTGATTCCAGTATTCATCTAACACTTTGAGTGTGAAGACTTGAATTCTTTCAGAACAAATACTTTTTTTCTAAAATAATTCCACCTTTTTCACTTTGTAATTGAAATCCAACCCAGTCAGCATCCAAGATATTTTTTCTATCCTGTGTTTGCTTTCATAATCTGTCCCAGAACTCTTTTAAAGTTCTGCACTATATAATCGTTTGCATGTATGTGTCTAAATGTGCATATTTGTTTGCTACTATTTCATCTTTAACCAAGCCACTTACACTGTGGTAACCTGAATTTTAATTTGCTTCACTTACTGCTAACACTATCCAGTCCATTTTACTAGATTGTGGGACTTTTAGTCTTGATTGTTTCTTAATTTTCTTTGGAAAAGGTAATTTTATTAAGTTTCTGTATATTCTCCCTCCTCACATCTTTCTTAACCTACATATTTGTGATTGACAAGAGCAAAAATATTTTGTAAATTATGCTGCTGGGCATATGACAACATCGTATACTTTATTTTTTATTATTTTTCTCCTTATATATTTCACTTTTCCATAGATATTCTGGACTATTAATCTTTTTCCTGCAGCGGAAACGAATACTCTAAGATGCTGATTAACTTGCTGCTAAGGGAAGAATAAGAATGAGAAAATAAAGAGGAAAGAATAATAGAATGAAGGATAAAAACCTCCAGTACCTTTCTTCTGCTCTCAATACCTTTGTTTTTTCCCTTTTCTCCCCTCAAACCTGCCTAGTTTAGAACCTGAACAACTCAAAGCAAGATGCTCCTCTTATACATTGCAAAGTAGTGAGGACATTTAGGGTGGAGGAAACTATTCAGATGAGGCCTAGTAAATCTGTAAAATTCTGTTTATATATTAGTAATGCTATATTAATGTGGACAGACAACTAACTTATGTTCAGTGACACTTTCTGAAACATATTTACACTCATAAACCAGTCTAATTTCATGTCTTGTACATTCTGAAATGTTGTAAGAAAAGATGAACTATTAAAGTCGAAGGCGACCTTCTTCCTTTTAGTTGAATTGGTTGCTGTAGTTTTCTCATCTAGATCACTTAGTGAGGGGCATGGGTCTAATTTGCTTAAGTACAGAAGCAAGATGATAATGAAATTTTAAGCACAGGACAGTTGTAAGCTGAGAATCTTCACTGATGTAAGAGATAAGAGAAATGTATGTAGGAGACTTGGTTGGTAGGGAGTCTAATATTTCAACACAGTTGATAGAAATGCAGATGGTATGGAAATAAATGAGTTTGTTTTCTCCTGCCATGGCAAATATGGCAATTTGATGCAGTTGTCACAATACCACTCCAGAGTGCGAATATACGTCAGGTACTTGGGATTAAAAGGCAAATGACACGAACAGAGGATGTGGCTTCCTGCTACACTGTCTCCTATGCCATGATCATTCCTGCTTTCTCTTTCCTCTCTTCTGATTTTGGGCTATCCCTTCTTCAAGGAAGTGTGTGTGAGTTAAATGCTGGAAATACTGTGGATTTTTTTTTAATTTAATCAGGATGATTTTAGTTAGTTCCCTGAATCAGTTTGCCATAACACACCTGGAGGGAGCCCAGAGACCTCCACGGGGGTTGATCCAGCCCTGCTGCTGAGGGGAGTAGCTGTGTAGCCCTGAGCTCACATCCACAACAGTCTCAAGTTCCTGGCAGTCTCTCTGAATTCCAAGACCAGGCTAATGCCATAAAACTGTGCTCCGGGATACTTTCACTTTACAGCACTACATTTCCAGTCTTTCACAATGCAGAAATAACCTTTAAGCTCAGGATGAGGCATAAACAGGTCCCATGCTGTTCTTAGACAGTTCCAGCCCTAGATTTGAGCAGGATGAACTGGCCCATACTTTTCAGTCAGGGCTCCGTGAACACCTGTGATTTTGCACAAATCTTGCAGTGGAATTAATCTTTTTGCTGCAGCAAGGCAGCTGGCATCTTCTTTTTCCTTTTTTTTCTGTGACTAGCCTGCTTTTAGGTGCTACCTGCTGCTATGTCTTGCTCTCTACCTGGAAGTGGATGCAATGGGCTCCTCTCAGAAAGGCAGGTGGACTTCACGCTTCCTGGTGGCTTTGCACTGCCTTGTATGCCATGCTGAGACATCCTGCTTCCAAAGTAAAGTTGTCTTGCTTAGGAAGCTGCAACCCACAGAACTCTACTCCTGAGTAGTGGGTCAACTGCCTCAATAGCTGCTCCACAGGAGGGAGCACTTTCCATGAATTTCTCAACCATTTCCATGATTTTCAAAAGCATTGAATATTTTCAGTGCTAATTCACAGGTGTCTGTAGGAGCAGAAAGAGGGAGTCAGAAATTAAAATCATTTCATGGAGATTGAAACCATCACTGTTTTTTTTCTACATTTACTAATATATTTGGATAATTGAAGTGTGAGTGGTTCATAAACAGACATGAGATAAGCACTGTTACCCTACTATGTTTTATAGAACTCTTCTGTTTTGTCTGATCCCACTATTAAAAATACCTCTCCTTTACAGAAACAGAACCCACTGATTTTCATTTCTACTCAAATTTCCCTTTATTTCTGAGCACCTCGTCTGAATTTTGTGGATCTATGAATTTAAGTCCTGACAACTAATCTCTGAACCATTTGTATGGATGTGCGGAAATTACACTCTGTCAGATCTCAGAACCCTGCAGAGAGCTTAGAGAAAAGTGTCTCTATCGACAATTACATTATTCTTTTCTCCTTCTCAAATGAAGTCTCTTCCACACAATGTCTTTAAGAATTGACTTTTCATAGGTAGACATGTGTATGCCATTGCCCAGCTGGACTCCAATAAGCAGCATGAGGCAGAGCATGCAAAGATTCAAGGCATTGTAGCATGAAATTCACAGAATCAATGTGGAATTCGTAGGTGATACGTGGACTGATTTCCTGAATTGTCACATTATGCTCTAGCTCAAAATACAAATTATTGGCTTGGAAGAATTAGTGGACACAGTTCTATGCCCTGCAGTATTCAGGAAGCCAGATTAGATTGTCATAATGATTCTGTCAGACCTTGAAATCCTAAGAATTCTGCACTAGCATTTGAGACACCCTGAAAATATCAGGTATTTTGTTAGTAATCTGCACAGTTCTCCTCTTTGTTAAAATGATGAAATTTTAAATTCTCAGTGTAAGCAGAAACTCAGAGTAAACTAAAACATTTCCAGAGTTTACCGTTTGTTAGACAGACATGTTGAATGCCTCAGTTTTGTGGGGGTAGGTCTCAGCAGTTCTTGCTGGGTTGTTTCCTATTAAAATAATGCATAATCCGTACTGGCCACTTGTATATAGCTAGCAGAAAGGGTTTTTCCATGTCTAAATTACTTGCTAACAATACATGTCGTTTTCATCATTAATCATCGTCTTTTATGTCATGTTTCCTTTCCATCTGGGTGTCAGGTGTGATACTGAATAGCTACAGTACATTAATTTCCAACTGGTGGCTACTAGTGGTTGGCAAATTAGGTTACTTTGTGACTATTTATTAGCTGTGTTAATTGTTTGACAGATCGTTATTGACTACCACTCAGAGGGTGGCAGATGGCCAATAAAAGACAAAATGTAGCTTGCTGTCCTTTTGTGACACGTTGATGACTCTTAGCTTTTTCAAAAAAAAATGTTATATTGTGTAATACATTCTGTCATCAGTTACATGGAAACAGCATAAATTATTGGAATTAACACAGAAAAGGCCTGAGCCATGAGTGGAGATCCTTGAGTCTGAACTATATCTGCAAACAAACCCGCAAAACATGCAGAATCTGATGGATTCTTTTCCAATGGAAGTACAAGGCATTTGTCACACTGAAATCTCAAGGATATAATAAAGGTAACGAGGACCAATTCATATGCTGAGAAATTTGTTTTGTGACAATTCTTTCAATTCTTTTTTTGGGGGGGAGGAGGGACAAAAGTTCTCTTTTTCAGGGAAGGGTAGCAAAAAAAATATCCAAAAATATTTCTTCAATGTGAAATGCAATTTATGTAAAAATTATTTTTTCCACTGAGGTAGTTGCTAGCATTCATCAGTTTGCCACTGCTAAAGCCAGAGCGCAACATGGCACCGTGTCATATCAAGCCAAAACATTTGTTTCTCCCATCCTTAGATCGTATCTCAAGCAAGTGAAGCTTTCTTCTCTCCATTTAACCTGTGAAAGATCTCTGAAAAGGTTAGCCATTTTAATCTAAGAAAGACTTTCAGAAAAACTGTTCTGGTTTCTTTATTTGAACTTCAAAGGTGCCATGAAGTTTTTTATTTCCTTGAAGAATATAGCTTTCCACTTCACATGACTACATTTCTTTTACATTTTTGCTAGTGTTTAGCTTCTTAGCAGCTAGATTATGACTAAGACTGATAAATGTGTGAAACTCAGTATTTCTCCACCCACTTCCACCAACACTCAATCTCTGAGTCACCCTTTGGACACCTATTTTGAGCTTCTTGCCATTATGCGAATCCTATAATACCACATGCTGCTGAGTCACAAAAAATGGTACCATGGAAAGCTACAGAGAGGTCTGGCCCTGCAGTGAGACGTGGAGAGCGGGGGGCTAGGGAGTGAGATTTCAGTCTGAGAAAGGACTAGTGATGTGTGAGCATTAGCTTTTCTGCACTCATATTTGGGGCAGTCCAAAGGGTCTGAGAGAGAGTTTCACAATAGAGACTCCACCAACTTCTGGGAGTTCCTCAATTAAAGCAACGGTGGAGCTGACCAGAACTTCAGTTTTATCATCTGCACTCAGTGTACAATGTAGTCAGTGTCAGGGAGATGCTGAGAATGATGCTGCTAGTATAAACAGGGAGAAAAGCTCGTGTCCCAGAGTGTGGAGTGTGAATTGCTCCATGTGCCTTCACTACATGAACTTCTCCACTACCCTGCTACTTAGGCATGTGCCAGGAGACACATTTGATCCCCAAAGGAATTTCTATAGAAATGCATTGCTAGATGGACAATTCTTAGACAATGGAAAACTAGCTATATTCTGTCACAGTACATCAGCTCTAGGAAGCTCTGGAAGATACTTGCATGAATATATACCATGTACAACAGCTTCAGCCCCCCAGTCAATAAAGTAATTACCCTAGCGTTACACAGTGGCCACAAGATCTAGGGATGCAGCGATGATTGTCGTGCTAAGCTATCGGTTGATATGCATGAAGTGGAATAAATGCTCAAGTGCTTCAGACAGGAGCTCCTCAGCAGACTTGTAAACAGTCACTGAAAAAGTAGATCTCACCACTGAATGTCAGTGGTTTAGTGTGTTCTGGCGATTTGTTTTCTGACAAATTAAATGAGAATCCCATTCAGATTGTTTTTTTTTCTTCTGTAAATAATATATTTAGTATCAACACCTCTAAGTTTCTTTTACCTTTTCACTGATACTGAAATTATGTGGCTCTTGTGCACTGTGTGAATGGAACCTTTCTTTGGGATTGTGTCTGTGCTGGCACGCAATTCTTCTAGCTCTGGCTTGCATCCTCTGTCATTCACTGAATTTCTCATTATGTTATTGGGTAGATAGATAGTGCTGTTTCCATTGACCTGATACTGTGTATCACAGACTCTTTACTTAGGTTTTTGCAGTTGCTATTTTCATTTCTTTGCACCTCTAAAAACACAACTACTAAACTCTGCCAGGGCTGTATGAAGTTCATTGCAGAAAGAGAGCAACTGTTGAAAAAGTGAGTGAAAGCAAATTAATAATGGTACTGCATGGAATTTACCCCTAATGTTTCTTCTAGATTTAAATTTAAAAAACAGGTGATGCTATTAATGTGGACAAAACTATTGAGGGAGATTTGCGTAAGAAGTTGTACCATAACTGCATTGTATAGAGTGCTTCTGTTCCTGCGTATGTTTCCTAATCATCACATGATTGTTTTACCTACAGTTGGATTAACTTCTGTCATAGGAGAAGCTCTTTATTAAATCTTTCAAAAGGTACGTCATATCACAATTAGATCTATCAGTCACACATCGTTATGCTTTTACCAACCAAAAAATGTCTAGTTTTAAATGGTTTATGCTAAAACATTAAATATTCTCTCTACCACTAGCTATCTTTCGACATAAAAAGTCCTTTCAGTAGCACCTGATTCTCTGCACTCTTTTTTTTTTGGTCTAAGAAAGAACTTGAAAATACAGGGAATGCATTCAGTCATCCATCAGGGACAGGGACTACAATTAGCTACATTTGTTCTATTAATAATCAAGCATTCCAAAATTGTTTCTGTACTCAGCTGTTAATCAAGACACAGTGTAGTTCTTTGTAACTTCCTTTCAAAGTGATAAAGGAAATGTAGTGCTAGATAATGGAGAATCAATGTGAGAAATGCCAGTGTGACATGCACTTGTCAGTAAAATTCAGCTTTCTTGAGAAGACATCGTGACAATACAGCTGTAGAAAAAGAAAAGGCAACTGAATTTAAGACACCATTGTAAATCTGCCTGTTTAATGAACCTAGAAATACACAATATTAGCAACTGGAAAAATAACCCTGTCTTTTACATATCTGCTCTCTCATGTTTAGTAAATACTTGCATAGGTACATCTGGGTATTTAACACTTCACATTATCTCACTTCTATTTCTCTGAAATTCCTTGTGCTGGCAAGGCTCAAAAGCAAAGCTAGGTGCTTCCTGCATGTTATGATCTCTGCCCTGACAGGTGAAACACTTGGGACTGGTATAGTATTTATAATCCTGCTCCTTTTAAGTAGTTATGTCTTGGAGAGCTAGGGCAAACATGGGTACAGTTTAGTTAAGACTCTGCAGCATATCTATCAACAAATTAAACTCCCTCCAGACTAATGGGCTTGTGTCTGCTTCATGAAGTGTTTTCCCTGCCTTCTCATATGCAATCTAAATAAAATGGCAGGGTGCTTTTGTATCTACTCGGAAGTAGACGTACATGTATCCCAGATACATGCATCCCAGGACAAGGTGACATAAGAAGCCTGAGGGGTGAAATTATGGAATAATGTGATATATTTGATACAGTGCAGTTCCCAGTAGCATGTGAACTTTTTTCCTCCCTATTTGCAGTTAAAAGTCCTGTACAAACTTTAACAAACTTCCATTTAAGTGATGAATGTCTAATAACAGCTAAGAAGTCACTTATTGAAAGAACATAAGCTCTTAGACATTAAACGACTTCATTTCTCAACACAAACATAACCAAGGGGCTGAGGATTTTATACAGTGCTTGTCAGACTAACAGCTAGGTTGCATTTGACTTCCCCAAAGGATGGTGGAGCTTAAATCATTTAAGATCAGGCATGATTTAAAAGGTCATTTCCAGGTTTCATGGGGACGAGTAATGAAGTATATAACTCAATACTGTTAATGCATTAATCGCAATTCTCCATTTCTTCCACCCCAAACTAGTCTGCTAATTTCAGTGGTAATTAACCTATTAATTAAAGCAGACAATAGGTAACTTCTACATAGACAGTTCAACAACTATCTGCCTATTTATATAACCTCTTGAATACAATGGCAAGATAGGTAGCAGGCACCGCATGGGAAAAGTTGAACACAATCAATTCAGTGGTAGCAGAAAGCAACTATTGTGAGGTCTGACTGCAAAAAAAAAAAAGTGAGAGCTTAATTTTCTGAGATACTCCTGACTTTGTAGAGTTTCTATGCATTCCCATGATCTTCCACCATATTGGTAAGAAACTGATTCATGTTTGTGGGATCATGAAACAAAAATACTTACTTGTTCAAATATATTGTTTTTAGGGAATTGTGCCATTTAAGTGTTAGTTAAATAGGAGTCTCACAGCATATAGGAAGCTTTTATTCATGTACCTTTGGGCTACAGAGTTGAAGGTGCATGCAGAAGTATGTGTCATGATAGTGTGGCATATAAAAAGAAACTTTATAATGTAATTAAATGTTACAAAAGAGGGCTAGGGACACATCAAATTTTAAGGTTTTGCTTCCACTAACATGTCAGAATTTTCACGACATACCTTGTCTCTGTTGCAGTTACTCAGGTACACAAGTTAATAGTTTAAAAAGATGGACACAAAGCTTGACATAAGCTATACAAAATCACATTTGTGATTTTAACTCATTCTATATTCATGAGTGTATCTTTAGCTAAAAATGGTTAAATGTTATATTTATCCAATAGAAAAAGATGAATTTGGCCTTTTACAGGAAATGTAACTAACTTTGACAGTCTACTTCAGATGGTTGCATTTTCAGAAGGAAAAAAAAAGTGTATTCCTTGCTTTATAGTCCATTACACTCTAATGATTTCAGGGAAACATCAAATTAAAAAACTGACAAAACATATATAGAACTCAGCAATCCCCTCTAGAGTTTTAGAGCTTATGATCACTTGAAGCTTTTCAGAGAAATTTTTATCTCCCCCAAATCAGTGAGCCATTACAAAGTATCATGTAATTATATAATTAGGTGATATGTCATCTGTATTAAAAATGCTTATGAAAATTTGTATAAAGTGTGAACAGCATGTGAATAGATGTCAGTTTTTGAACTGTGCAATCTAGGTTGTTATAATGATCTCTTTATTTGTTTTGTCAGTATTTTTGTATTGCCTCACTTTCACTCTAAGTGGTCGTTAACACCAAAGAAAAAAAGTAATCTGTGTAATAAAACTTAAATCTGCTCAGAGGTCTAGCAGTGAAGGATTTCAGAATCTCTGCAAGTGGGTATACATGGTTCTTTAAAATAAAATAAAATAAAATAAAATAAAATGGTAAAAGGGAATAGATTCCAGCTTGTTTCCTCCCAACATGATTCATTTCTATGTAAAAATTCCATAAGGAAACTCCCTGAGCTTAGAGGTTGTAAATCTGCGTACCTGGTCCTGCAGACTTCTCTAATGTTAGGGTAACTGTGAATGTTTTGAATTAATTTTTGATATCCGCTATTCTGGCTGCAAACTGCATAGGAGAGAATTTCTAAAGTTAAAAAGGGCGCAGGTTTGTGTTGAACGGCAGGTGCGGGTTGTTTTGGGTCACTTAAATATCAGATTGGGTAGAAAGAAAAAGAAGTTTATGTTTCTAGATGCTCTCTGCTGCTTCAGCTCCTCTCCACTTCTGTGACAGGCCTTCCCTTGAGTGGGACCTGCTAATGCTGGTGCTACCACCAGCCGCAGCTGCCACATGGCTTCTGGAAGGGCCATTAGGAGCAGCAGGGACACTCATGCTTCTAACCCAGGGTGTGTGTCTTGTGATCACGCTTTACTGTGTTACTGATCACGGTGGTAGCAGATATTCAGGACCAGAGAAGCAATCATTATTGCTTATGAGCTGGAGCCAGGCTATCCTGTTGTCAGATCTAGTGTTGGGTACCACTGAGTGATTTCATCTGATTTACCATGCCTGGAGCTTGGGGCCTCCTCTGTGCCACATTTGCCCCTCTGCTTTCCCAGGTTTATTCCCTTCCCTCTACCAGGGGTTATCTCCTGCTGTGATTACTTCAATAACCCATTTCCTGTCATCTGTTAGAAGCCAAGTCAGCTCAGCTTGGTTGCAGTAGGTTAGGGAGAACTCAGGCAGCTATTTCAGCGAGGCCATGTGAAAAGGAAATAACCCCTGGCAGTGCTGATGATGAGCGGTTGGGGACTGGCTAAGGCAGTACCTCACCTGCCAGCATGAGCTAAAGCTGCAGCCTTGGGTTAGGTGGTTTAGCAAAGCTAACAGGTTTTGCAGGCATTCCTGGCCTAAACAAGCAAGACAGATATATTTATAAACGTTATTTTGTTTCCTTGGAGGCAACCTTTGGACTACATTGATTTTCCTCTTATTTAATACTTGGGCAGCTTCCTATTTTCCTACACAGCAGTATCCCTGAGTCATTCTGATGCCCCTCTCCACAAAGACACATTGCCAGAGTTGCAATAAATGGTACATAAACCTGCAGTTCAGTCTCAAGCAAATTAATTCTGAAAATCTTGCTTTCTTTCCATTTTCTCTTGCTCGATAGGAAAACTGAAAGATTACTGTGTTTATAATATACTATTTTCTGTCATCCAGTATCAGAGAAAAAAAGTCATATAAAGAAAAACTCTACTAGGTAATATTGCTATAAAATAAGGCAAAAAAAAAAGAGACAATTCAAAGGAAAATTCCTACTTTTATCTGATCCCTGCTGTTCTTTTTACATCCATGTAGTCAGTAATGTTACCTCTAATGCTTTTTAAAAAGCCAGAAAAAGTACATTGGCTCGTAAGGAAACCTGGCTTTCTTTTAAGCATCTTTGTTCCCATCTCAAAATAAGCTGGCACACCCCTGAATAGCACAGAAACTCACAGGAAGATGATCACAAATTCTTACAACACAGAATTGAAGGGCTAAGTACTGTGGATTTTATTTTTCTCTCGTACCTTATAGGATGCCCTCATGCAGATCTATAGAAAATGGGATTCTTCCTTTATTCTAAGATCCCTTGCTTGAATTTCATATTAAGCCCAGAGTGTTCTTAGCTGCTTAAACCCAACAACATCTACACGACTCCAGTGCCCACAGCCTCAGAAGTGGGGACATTTGTTGTGTTTGGCATCAAACGTGGGCATTCATTATATACAGCAGATAGTTTCAAATGATACAAAAGCTGAAGCTGACTTGCATTAAGTACTCACTGAAGAATCTGGAATAGCAAGCAAGTGAATAAAACAAGCCAAATAATTAATATATTTGTGATAATTTTCAATCAATTAAGAGGGCAAAATTTTATCAGGTGAATGGGTTGTAGTAAATCCTTCAGCCAGCCTCACAAATACAATTAGTAATGTTTCTATTCTGCTTATCCAGACCTTATATGACACTTGTTACACTCACCACTGGAGCAGATCACTACTTCTTTAACAACTACTTCACGGAGAAGACCTTCTGATTGTTGATCAGTGAGCAATGAGTCCCTGAGCGTGTAAAAAGTAACTCTTGGTTCTGTTCAATATAAAGACTTAAACCAACCTGGGAATAGAAAGCTATTTAGCACAGTAAGTTTATTTATTAGGAGAACCTTTCCAAGTTTGATAACTCAGGTTCACCTTTCTATCCATCTGATGTCATGATATAAATAATATGAAACCATTGGTTTTCTCTTGAGACTTTCAGAGAATTTTTTTTTGTTTTTATTGGAGCCTCCACAGATGACTAAAAATAATGTTGCCTCTGTTGCGCTTGGTGGTTTCCTGCACTGCACATCTGGTACAAACACATGAGCATCAAATCATAGAGAAAAAAAGGCAATTTTGTTGCTATGAAGGAGTTATTCACCACCTCCACAGGCATCTGTTTCACCTTTTATATATACATTTT
Source organism: Crypturellus undulatus (assembly GCA_013389825.1). NCBI lineage: Eukaryota > Metazoa > Chordata > Aves > Tinamiformes > Tinamidae > Crypturellus > Crypturellus undulatus. The sequence goes on from VWPW01020719.1 coordinate 496,151, forward strand.
TAGCAATTATTACCTACCCACCCAGCTTTCGGAACTCCAGCTCCATAAGCTGGAGTTCCTAATCATTTTATAATCAAGAAGAATCTCTTCCAGGAAATAAAGATCCTGTCTGCTTTTCCTAACTGGTCTAATACCAAATACTACCGTTCCTGAACTTGCTCTACTTATATCCTCGGAGCGTTACAGCTCCCGATGCCACAGTAATTGCAACAATGCAAGATGATACCAACGATTAAACAGCAATCTCACCAAAACCGCAGCTAGAGGCGAGTGAAAACTCTGCAGCGCTGTAGATGTGGCTGCAATACCATTCTAGGGGAAGTCAAGAGTGCTTCAGCAGCCAACCTGCTTATTGTACCAGTTCGTGTCATGCATTTCTGAGCACATGGAAAGGATTCCTATGGACAAAAGATGTGTTAAGATGAAAGATGCATCCAGGCAATGCCACAGAAGATCATTTAGTCCATGGGACCAAACCAGAACAAGGAGAAAACAAATCCCCAGAGCACACAGAGTGCAGACAGCAGGTCCTCAGCAACATCCATTTTGCTCTCCAGCTCCAGGCCTAGCTGGTCCCAGCATTTCTCTATGTAAGGTGTAACCTACTGCACTCAACAGGGAGAGGCTCCATGTAGAGGGGCTTTTCTTCAGGCTGGAAAGCACAGCACTGCTCCACTTAATGTAACCTCCTAATGGTGAGCCCAAGCCAGACGAGGGAGCATTGCAGCTCTTCCCTGATGGATTTCTCTTCCATTTTGCTTATCCCTGACTGGCTCTTGTGCCACCAGTTGCTGTCCTGGAGTCCTGGGAAGACTGGAGAATGAAATCACATAAAGATAACCATGTAGTAACACTCTCAAGTATAAGTTTTTTCTTTTTTTTCCTTCAATATACTGGCATTTATGAGTTGTTACAAAGTGAAGAGAAATAAAAAGCATTCACTGAGAAGGATGATTAGTCTCCTACCCTTGAAAATTGTTTTGCTCAAGACCTTACCTTTAGTAGAACTCTTTTTACTCTTATTTTGAAAGTATAGATTAATCTCTCTGATTTAGGCAGAAAACAAGCCATTAGTTCAGCTGGCTCTTAGAAAAGAAAAAAAAAAAACATTAAATGTATTTCTATTTACCGTGGCAATAAAAGTTCATTTATGTATGGCATTGTGGAAGCACATTTAGACAACAAAAAGGCTGATTTTACACACAGAATAAAGGATTTAGCTATGGCTGCATTGTCAAAACTGTTGGACTGAAAGTTATTTGAAAAAGAAAATGTCATTTTTGGTTAATCAGAGAAAAACATCTGTTTTGTCTCAAAAAATGCAGACATGTCAAAGAAACAAATGCTGTGAGCACAGTTTGGCCAAACAAATGCATTTGTAAGTATGAAATTTCAGAATCTTTCACTTCCACATGTTTAGTTGAAACAAATCTCTCAAAACAATTCTGCTTCACTTCAAACTCATTAGAAATTAATTAGCAATTTCCTGAGCAATACTGAGTCTTCTGAGAGGAAGCCTGTAGAGACCATAGCTTTCTGCCATGGAGGAGTGCAAAAAGATGATTGCAAGGAACCAGCTGGGTTCCCGCTGGGACTCCCAGGCAGCAGCAACTCTTTGTGCTACCAGCTCAATGGAGAAGGAAAGAATAAAGAGAAGTGAATCTGCACCAAGCTGTTCAGAGAAGCACAGCTTACCAATACATCTCCTGCAAATTTCTCCCAGTACTCAAAATGGAAATAAGTTTATTTGAATTGGAGACTATCTATAGCCTGATTCATTATCTCCCTGGAACTGCGGACCCCTGCCTGAGCAAGTGAAATGTAAGCATCACCCTGGGTAAAAAATAGGTGTTCTTTCTTTCTGTGATGGGAAACTGCTAACAGTAAAGAAGGAAAAAAATGGCACTAATGAAGATCCTTTTTTCGGTATCTGATACAAACCATACATAATAAAGGGCAGGAGTCATACTGTATTACTTGGTAAGTCACATGTTACAGACATAATGTCTGAGTACTTCTGCTTCTATGATAGTTTATTTTGTTCATATCTTTTGGTGAACCTTGTGGGCTGAGATATTATGACTTTTCAGAGCTCACTAAACATATATAGAATGCTTAATTGAAGCTTAGCCTTTATTTTGTTCGATAAATGTATTCTCAATCAAACAGTTGGCATCACAAAAATAACTTTGTTGAGGTTTTACATTTTGCCATCTTTATTTCTCTTTAAAGACAGGGAAAATGAAGCTTTTGCAATAAATTGATTTAACAGAATCAACTGAGTAAAAAATAATTTTGATGATTTCTTCTTTGCACTGCAATTATATCCAGTACACTTGACAATGAAATAAACAAATAGTACAAATGAAGCCATTAATTTCCTTCCTATCTACACGATTTTAATTAGAATCATTTAATTAGTCTTGGTTACAATTTCTCAAGAAGATTGCACAATACATATTTAAGCTACTCTTCTTCAAGAAGATACATTTATCATTGTTTATTAAGTACAACAAATAGCTACAACAGTACTAGGTAGTCCATGATAAATGCTGTTGTCAAAAATAATTCATCATCAGTAAATTTATTTGAAAGCAAAGTTCTCTCCAGGTTCATTAGTTATTAAGCTTTTGCTATTTTAATTGTTATAATAAATATAATGACATATTTAATATATTTACTAACATTTTGTGACATGCCATTTTTCATTGCTGGCAATAAATGTCCCCAAGCCTTCAAGTAATTTTCTCTGTTAGGTTTCCCAGAGCTTTTGGACTAGAAAAATAACTTTTGCAAGGTGTAACATGAAATCACAGAAAATTGGTTTGAAAGAGACCTTTGGTCTGTCTTCAGAGGTTACCTAATCTATCCCGTTTTCCTTGCCTTCATCAATCCTAATAACTTTTGTTTTTTAATTAGCTCATCTGCTGAGAAGACAACAGGACAGTATGATTATAGTAACCTGTAATCAATGTTCCATATCTGTTCTCTGACACTACAGCCAAACCAGCAGCTGTTTTTAAAGAATATTAACTAACTGCTGAGTGTACCCTCAGAGTAGTTTTCACTGGGAAATAATTTGTTATTACAAATACAAATTTTTTGTTCTTGAGCATATTCTTTGTTATTTCCTTACTCTGTCATAAAGGCTTAATGTCATTGTTGTACTAAAGGTGATGTTGCACAGAGACACAAACATGCTAGATGATTCTAACAGTTTTTGAGTGAGTGAACTGTGAAGCTCCTGTGTACGGGAGCTTCAGGAATATTAGGGTAGGGAAAAGAAAATGGGGAAGGGGAAAAAAAATTGTTTAGATAAAGATTAAAGTGATAAATAGCATTTTCAAGAAGCCAATCAGCTTATTTGTTCATCTGGCTTGCTAAAATGACCCTTTTATGGAAAAATATAAAATGAAGTGAAAAACTGAATATACAGAAGCAGGATATAAACAATGGAAAGTGGAAGGACTTTAAAAGTATGGAGGTTAAAAGGAATAAATAAAAAAAAATCATAGGTGGTTGAAGTTATCTTATCACAACATTTATTTTTAATATATCTTAGAATAGTAGGGAAATTCTGTGAGATTAGAAGACCATTAATGTTGTGTCTACATTCCAAACATGCAGTCAGGACGACCTTGGTACCTATAAATCACTGACCTCAATCCTAGACAAATGTGGAATGAAAGCTAATAAAAGATTCAAGTGATAAAGAACTGAATATGGGAATATGACTGTCATTCCACGTGATTTTATGGAACAAGTCATGTCAAACATACCTGATTTTGTTTCTTTGATAACATTAAAAGGTCAGTTGCTGTGTAGCTTTTAGAGCTCCTGATATGATATTTTTCTGTGATAACTAGTGAGTTACTAGTCCTGCAGAAATTTTAATTCAAAAATGAGAATTATTCAATAGCAATAAAGCCCAGATTAAATCTGTAAGGAATGGACAAGCTAGTGGATCTAAAGCATAATTATCAGGTGGGAAATCATAATTAAATGTGCAATGTTGGTATTCTGCTGGTATCACCCACTGCTGTTAATCATTTTCAATAATGATTGGCTTGTAAAAGTTTCAGATGACACAGAGATTAATGTCCATTAATGTACTGGAAAATAATTATGAGAACACAGAAATAATATAGAGCATTCTGGATCCTTCACTAAATTCTAAGATCTTTCACTAGAAATACTTTTTAAAGTATTTTTAATACAGTCAGTTTACAATGCATGCACACAGGATGCCTGAGCAGCCCTCATCCACCAGATAGCCCTAGCAAGAGGATATTGAAAGGATCTATAGCCAAAAAAGTGTAAGAAAATCAACAAGTGGAAGCTGAAGCCAGATATATTCAAATGAGAAATAAGACAAATATTTTTAAGAAGTAAAGCTTTTCCTTTTATTTTTTTCCTTCACTGTCTTCTGATACTTTCACATGCTTTCTTTGACCAGCAATACAAACCACCAAGATTAATTTAGGGAGAAAAGAGTGAAAGAAGGTGTAGGACAGATACCAGAGCCTTCTGTACTCAATCTTCATGAATCAATATTAATCACTTCAATAGTAGCACTACTCTAATACAGATTTAATACATATTCAGAGATCCTTGTACTGATCTCTGTGCAAACTTTTAGGAAAAAGTGAGACCACGATCCAAACTCAATGGAATTCTGAATAAGATATGCATTTTAATCCACTCTACAAAACATAATGTTTCTGCCCAGTACAACTAGGATGAATGTTCAAAATAAGAATTTTCATGACAAAAGTCAAATATGTCTCTCTCATTCCTTTGCAAACTCGTCTTTTATCTGAAGTGCAACTAAATCTAAATTCTAATACTGAAGAAGGAAAATCAAGCTCATCTAACAGGCTCCATTATATTAATGGCTGTTTATTTTTCGCTGTTTATGTATGGCTTATAGTTTAATTATGGCTTTATCCTATAATCTTGCATGCTCTTAATCATGCTAGTCCCTTAAATGTGAATGTAAAGCATTGGCACAGCTTTGACTTCACAGCATTTATGAACAGTGTTAAGTATGCACAGGATCTTGGTTTAAAACTCTCCTGTGTTCTCCTTTTCATGTAACAAGTACCTTTTACTGATAAGAGAGAGATGAAAAATTTTGTTGGAAATACTCACGTGAGTGAACATTACACACTTGAGCAGTAGTATCTGCTTGAAAAACTTAAATGAAGAAAATTCTCATTGAGATCAGCACCAATTCTGTGTAATTTATGAATGGATGTGGACTCCTGTCTAACTAGTATCCATGGTGGGATGCACAGACTTTTTTCCCCTTAGCTACTGTAGCATCAAATAAGTTCTGCTATATGTCTTGATTTACCACTAAAGTTAGGTGTCAGATTTTAGGCAAATAAAAACGATTAAAATATGACAGTTGGCAAATTATGCTAACACCTGGTAACAAATCATTCTTGACAGTTCAATAGTACACATATTATAGCACAGCTATTAATATTATAAACAGAGAAGTGCAAAAATTGTAGTACTTAACTAACATAGGCAGTTAATGTGGAAAAAATGCTGCACTTTTGTTCCTTGGGATTGAAAAGAAAATTGCAGATGAATAGCTATAAACACACAAATACTTTTAAGAAACATTGGTGGAGTCATTCAAAACTATGAAAATAGGCAAATATTAAATGTAGGATGACATTTATATGTTCTTCATGCTATTAATTCAGCTAATGTTCCCATGTGTCGATGGAGATTTCAAAGTATGTAAGTACTTAGGTGATATTAGATACTAATTTCATCAAAGCCCTTGTAAACTACTGTGAAATCACAGTGCTTTGGAATATTTGAAATAAATAGTAGTGACCCATTTGACTAAAATAGTTCTTGGAAGATTACTCACCTTAGTCTTATCCCAGAGGAGTTTATGGAGCTAGGCGCTTATTAATTAAAACACTGAATCTCATAGTATTTTAAACCCATCTCATGTAATTTGTCTAATAATGGCTCCTGTTTAAATGCATGTTCAAAGCACTTCAAAACAGGGATTTCATGCTCAGTTGGGCAATTACTTAACAGGAAAATTGTGAAAATTTAAAGACAACAAAAATGTGACTACAGAATACATTTGCTATGCTTACTGCTTGAACTCAGGTGCTGCAGAATCCTGCCTCTCCCCAGCAGTGGTCAGAGCACAGTAGCACTTCCTTAGCCCTTGGAAAATGCCTAATCTCTCCCAGAATCGTGCTTTCTGCTGCTTGTTCTGCTGCTGTTCTCTTTGCCTGCTTCAAGCCCTGTTGTCAGCAATGTATAAGGCAGTTGCCAATATTTCAATGCTTTTTTCAAGGGTTTGTATATCCATAAGCATTCAAGCCAAAATTTCATAGTATCAATTCTGCAGAACAGTTGTGCTGCATGTTGATGCAATGCACCTGTGTAACTTACTGCCAAAACTCAGAATAGATTCACAGAAAAACTTGCTAAACAGTTCAGTTTTTCAAGACGGCTTGTGCAGTGGCAGTGCTCCAACCCAAGTGCTGTTGACACACTGACCTCTGCTCTATCCATTTTGGCATCAAGTGATGACCCAAGATACATGCTGACAGCAATGGTGTACGAGGGCCAGTGAAGGCACGTGCAAAGGTTGAACAAGCCTTTGAGTAAACACAAATCAGTACTGGAATCCCAAATTGCATCTGCAAGAGTTTCATCCTCCACCTAGCAAAGGACTGTGGAAAAAGGAGAGAAAAATTCTGCTTTCTTTCTCACTTATTTCTTGGGCTCTTAAGATGAACTTAGCTGAGCATTAAATTCAGCAGAGCCAACTCTCCCAAATTCTGTGAAGGATAAATGAGGTACTGTCTGCACATGCATCTACCACATGCCTTAAAATATGAGGAAAATCATCAGATTAAAATTTGAAAATTTGTGAGATAGAACCACTCAGTCCCTGCATGATATTGGAGGCTTTACAATACAATACAATATTAAGTCTTATGCTTTTCAAGAAGTTATCAGACGGAAACTTCACAATTCAAATTCATATTATTTTTAATTTGAAATGTCCTGTTTTTATTCAGCATGTTTCAGCAGAATAATTATTTCTGTAGTATACTTGTTGTGCATGGTTTGAGGATCTAAAAATAAACCATGATACATTTTTGACTGATATATTTTTTGACTTTGTCATAGATAATTTATGGAATAATTTTACACTTCTGCAACACCCAACTCACAATTCACATTCCAATACATGAGGTGTCATTTGCAATTTGCAGTGGATTCTTAATGAAATTCTTTGGATCTTACCTTCTAAATGTTTCATTTTATGCTTGGCCAGAAGAGTGAAAGTGTGTTCATATACATTTATACATTGTAAATGGAAATAAAGCTATGATCTGGCTCATCTTTCTAATCTATTTATCCTCTCAACTTCCCAAGTGCTGTGAGGAATATTATCATCTGCGTCGCACGGGTAGAGAAGTAAGAAACAGGAAGCTAAGCTGACTTATTCAAGGTCACAAGGGCAGTGTGTGGGAAGCAGGGAACTGAATGCAGATTTTCTATGCTTTCACCCTCATCTCTGCACAGACCTCCTTCCTTGTTGTCTTATTCTCCCTCTCCCAATAGGTTAAGTGCCCATTAACTATGACATAAATTCATATAGAAGTTTACTTCAGTGTAAATAACCTGCGGAGTCTGTCTTGGGAGCAGTCAGTGAAAGACAGGGGAGGTCCCAGCAGATACTGGTTGAGCACGTGCTGCCTTAAAGGTACCTTGAAGGGCTAAACTTACCATAGTCTGCTACTATCTCTCTGGAGAAGGAATTTTGAAATAAGACCGTCAGTGTAGCCAATACATAATCAAGTAAAATAGCTGGAAGTTGAAGTTAAACATTTTACAAAATGCTATTAATCTTTACAGCAGTTTTCCAAGGAAATATGCTAAGTTCTTCATCCCTGAAAATTTAAACAGATTTCAGTGATACTTTTGATAATCAAGTTGCATTTTTTCACTCTCAATAAAGTCCAATTGAAAAAAAGACTGTGTAAAAAAAGAAAGCACATTTAAATGTCTTTAAATAATCAGTATTTCAAATTCAGATATGATTTTTTTTCAATACAATCATAAAACCATATAATCATAAAAAAAAGTGATTTAAAATTCCCCCCATGCACACCTTGGGATACAAGGAGTAAAAAATAATCGTATTTTACACCTCTCTTACAATCTGTGGTCACAAGCCATATGTCTTCCATTGGATATCTAGTTCAAAAGCATCTGTTTTTTACAATTCTGACAGTCTCCAGCAGGCTGGATTGTTTGGTTTCATTGGGGTCTTCACGGCTTTACCTCTTAAGAAAGCGCATGGAGCTGTTAACGCAGACCGTGCCAGCCTGCTGAAACTGCAGCGATCAGGTACCTTCTGGTCATCTCGCTTGCCTTGCAACTTGCATTTAAACAGCGCAGATGCTCTTCTGCCAGATTTGGGGTACGTTGAGAGGACGCGGTGCATCTTACTTGGCTTCAGTAATTTAGGTCCCTTGCTCTTTACGTGCAGTGTCTTCCCAGCAGAGTCCAGCTGAAGCACATTATTCAGTCAAGGAGCTTGTACTGTGAAATCTGTTCCCACGTTGGTGCGATCAAGCCTACATTTGTTGACCTTCATGTCTTGGTTCAAAGCTCAAGCGGATTTTAGCTTCCAGTTAGAGAGTCCTTCATTGTAAAGAGCTGTTGAATTTAGCAGACAACTCCTTCGGGGCCTGATTTCTGTCAATTAGTTATCCGAAATATGATGATTTATGAATACTTGATATTGTGTTGCTGTATGGATATGTTTAGTAAACTGTATGTGCAAATAGTGCAGCTTCCTCCAGATAAGAGGTAGAGAAAAAAATACTGACTTGAAGATACATACTGTGCATATGTATGTTGTAATTCATGCCGCTCTGCACAGAAAACTAGCGAAAAGATTAAATATGGATTTTTAATAGGTGCATATTTACAGTCAGAAACAGTTCTTTATATATAATGCATAAATGTACAAACACAATATGAAGGAAGATGTAGAACTCTATATTTGAAGAAAGAAGCCTTTCATAATATTTTGTATGCCTATACTATGTGTATTTTTTTTTCTAATTCCTTTTATCCCCTCGGTTCTGAACACACAAGCATTCTGTGGTGCTTTGTTTTTTAAAATTTATCATGACAACTTTCAGTAAATTATCTGAAGAAAACCATAAAATTGGAACCTTTGGATTGCAGTATGAATGGATCAATGTTCTATTTTCCAGTGTTATGATAATGAGTTAATTTTAAAGATATATCGAGTGATTTGGCTTTAATTCTGACATTAAAATTTACCTCATGTCTGGAAAATAGTGCAGTTTGTTACAGTGGTAAAGATAAAAAGTATGGAATTGTAAATGAGATTTCTTTGAGTGGAATTTAGCTCACCTGTTTTAAGTCTAAAAATTAGCAGATATTCTGGTATTCCAGGCTTTAATCGGATGAAAGAAATGTGCTCTTCCATTTGGAATGCCCCCTTCCACCATGTGGCTCTCCCAGCCCATCGGAACCAGCAGGGCTTCCCATGGCGTCACGCAGCCTCGCTAGTAGCCTCATTCCAAATTTTCATTTGGCTTCGGCTAGCACTTCAGCTGGCAGCTCCTCTTCTTGCTCACCCTTGAGAGCTATGAAAGGAAATAGAAGTTACCTCTATATGACTTTAGTAAAGAAAATAATAAAACTATAAGGAAATGCTCAGATGCTGCTACTATAGCTCTCCAAGGACAGCAGCACTTCCTTTCTGCATACAGGAATGAGCTGCGGGAGCATTAGAGAAGCAGCGCTCTGGGGTTACTGGCGTCACATCTGCTCCTTCTAATGTCTCTTACTCAAATCACTGAGGGTTTCCTCTAACGAACATAAAGCTAAAGCAAGTAATTCACTTCAGAAAGCGTCTCTGCTTCTTCTGAACTAGAGGAGAGAAATCCATGTCTCCTTTCTACCCAAGAACAAACCAAAGAAGATTAAAAACAATTCCTGCAATATAGTACATAAAAGCATTTCCTTGTGGCAATTCTGTGTTTGTGATTTTTTTTTTCCCAAGGCTGTTTGGAACAGAAATTCAACATTAGGTACGGCAATTTCCAGCAGGTAAAAAGAAAGCGTGCTCTAATTGTTGCCACTCGTGTCTATTCTTGCACTGCACAGCAAGGAAATATGTTTGAAACTCATGGAACAGTTTGTCCAGAGCTTTCACACCCGAACTGTTACTAATTCATTTTGCACAATTTTCATGTCCTTAAATTGTCTCTTTTCACAGCGTTTCAAGGTGCCTTTTCCTCTTTCCTTCCTTCCTTCCTTCTTTCCTTCCTTCCTTCTTTCCTTCCTTCCTTCTTTCCTTCCTTCCTTCTTTCCTTCCTTCCTTCTTTCCTTCCTTCCTTCTTTCCTTCCTTCCTTCTTTCCTTCCTTCCTTCTTTCCTTCCTTCCTTCTTTCCTTCCTTCCTTCTTTCCTTCCTTCCTTCTTTCCTTCCTTCCTTCTTTCCTTCCTTCCTTCTTTCCTTCCTTCCTTCTTTCCTTCCTTCCTTCTTTCCTTCCTTCCTTCTTTCCTTCCTTCCTTCTTTCCTTCCTTCCTTCTTTCCTTCCTTCCTTCTTTCCTTCCTTCCTTCTTTCCTTCCTTCCTTCTTTCCTTCCTTCCTTCTTTCCTTCCTTCCTTCTTTCCTTCCTTCCTTCTTTCCTTCCTTCCTTCTTTCCTTCCTTCCTTCTTTCCTTCCTTCCTTCTTTCCTTCCTTCCTTCTTTCCTTCCTTCCTTCTTTCCTTCCTTCCTTCTTTCCTTCCTTCCTTCCTTCCTTCCTTCTTCCAGAACAGCTTGTAGTATTCCCTCATATATACTCATTGAAGACAAAGCTGGGTGCAGAGCAATCACCCATAAATATACTTACTGTATTATGTAATCAGGAGCAGCAAATGAGGATACACGCCATGTTCAGAGAAAGGACTACGGATATATATCCCAGTATATAACACTGTGATAATGGCAAGTTAAAGAATCAAGATGAGGAACCCAGCAAGCTCCGCTCTAAGATGGTAATAGCTGTTGCATCCTACCACTGGCCTAAGTTTACAAAAAATGGTACTTTCCCACAGTGTAGCCAAACAGGGAAATAAAACTTCAAAGTCATCACCAAACAGCTCTTGAGATGTACATACTCCTATTCTAGCGCTGTGCAGCCAGCCCCAAATGTCTGAAGCTAATGATGCAGTCACCAGCGTGTTAGTGGGGCTGGTAACAGGGTCTGTGGTCACTGTCATTATGAAATTCTCCTCCTCCTGTCCTGACTGTCTTTTGAGCCATATACGATCTCAAAGATCAAGTCAGGGCAATTGTGAAAAGAAAAGAAAAAGAAAAAAAAAAATCAGTCTGAGACATAACAGTTTATTTTTCAATCACACAGCAAAAAGACATCTCTTTTTCCCAGCAAAACTCAAAGTATATCCATGCATCCTCAGTTCCTTTTCCTGTATATGTTGGTAGTAAAGATCATAGAGTAAATAGCACTAGATTTCCAAACTCAACACATCCAAAGCAGGAAATCAAATTAATCACATTCTGACATATATACTTGACCCCTACATGACTTTTATCTTAGCACTTCTGTTAGGTAAAGTTAAAAGTGAATAAAACTATACATTATAGTTTACATGGCACTGCAATGTCTCCACTTGAATACTGAAGCTTTCACAATTTTCTCTTTTTAGAGGAAAGGAAGGCCAATAGAAAGTAATGACTGGTACCCTTCACTGCTAATCAGCTGAGAGTAAAGCAGCATGCCTTGCCTTGTAAACATTCATAGTCCTCCTGCTCTGTGAACCAAATACCCCATACAGAGGACAGATTGGTTCGTTAACCCTATGCTGTTTTAGCTTTATCATTTCAAAATGGCCTAGGTTCCAGTTACTAAGGCAATAGTAGCATTATCAAAGCCATAAAAACTTCTTTTTTCACATAATCTCATAAAGGAAAAAAAGTGGGTATTTGAGAGAAGAAACTGAATTTATTTTAAAGTCATGTTGTTACATTTCACTCTGCTTGGACAGGATTTGGCAAATGACTAAAACTAGTTAAATGAACTTCATGGGATTACCTGTTTTGTTTTAGACATCCATTTAAATATCTGGTGAATCAGACCTTAAACTTTTTCTTTTTTTCTCTCCTTTTGTTAGTGCTAGCCTAAAAATTGTAGGCAATACTGTTTTTTTCACTCTTTTTCCTACTTTTACTATTTATACTAGAGGCATTTATGAGAAAGGATTACATTTTACAGTATGTTCTATCCCCTTTCTCATTTAGGGATAACAGAGCCAGTAATTATAACTGAGAACCTTCTCTAAAGTTTCAGGGAAGCTGCTTTAATGATTGTATTTACTTGTTAATATTCAGATCTTTCAAAGTGCTGAGAAAACATTAATTATATGTTGTTAAATATGTGGTATTAGAAAAACACTTGTCTGTTATGACTGCGCAATATTCATGCATGTTAGATGAACCTGTAAAGTCCATTTTTTTCCTGTATATTTTTCTAGTTTCAATCCAGTTTCACATTTTCATGCAAGAGTGGCATACTTCAGCTACTGTGGACACTGAGGAGGATTTTAGTGCTCTTAAATTGTTCAGAGTGTTTTTACAGCACTTCCATTTGAACCATTGAGAAAATAAAAACATTAAAATGTCTTAACCTGGTGGCCCAATTAGTCCAGGATACAGTTTAATTTCATATTAATATGAGTCAGTGAAAGCCCTACTGACTGCACGCATGTACCCCAAGGAAGACCAAAGGGGGATTATAATCAGATCCTCTTTATTCTTAGCTGGTGAATCTGGCAAACTGGAGCTGTATAGAGTTATATCATAGACTTCAAGGGCAGCCAGAATTTGAGCCAATCGTTTGAAGAAAATGTACCATTTACTACTGTTCATTTGCTACTCTTTTGCCCAGAGCATCATATGGCAGCCCAGTGACTTGGATTTCTGTCTTGGATATTCCCTTCATCATCTGAGGCCCGAATTTGGAAAATTCTAGATCATACAATATGATTTTGTCCACACATTCAGTTTTGCAACTGGCCTTCGATACTAATTGTGAGATATATTTATTATGAACTAGGTATTAATTTTAGATAACTGTGTTAAACATTTCCACGCATAAAACCCGGATTTCTTTTCATTCTTGCAGCCAGGCTTGGTTGTTCGTATTCATTTATTTAGTGCTTTTGTCTGTCTCACCAACAAGACAAGAGGATATGATCATCTCTCACTGTATATGTGTACCTACATGCACATCTACATGTGTATGTATATGTTTTACTGAAAAGTAAAAATTATCAATTGCATTTTTATTATAATGATTGTAAATATATAATCATTCTTAAATGTTGACACATTTTCTTTCACCATACAGTGTTCGCTGCAAATTATCCTTTTTTTCTCTTCGCAGCATGAGTACTTTAAAACCGCTTTAGAATGCAGGTTTATCTGTCCTTCCTGGCAGCATATCTCTAGAGAGTAGCTGGGAATTTGGTGACAGTTTTAGGGACAGAGCTGCCTGGCCCCCAGGGACCCCGGGGTGCGAAGCGGGGTGTGCTCGGCAGCCTGCCCGCAGCTGCCAGCTTCTCGGTCTGCACTCGCAGGCAGCCTGAAGCCGCCTGCTCTGCCTTGCGGAGCAGCCCTGCCCAGAGCCGCACACGTTCAGGCAGGTTGGGCTCCCCAGGAGCACAGCCGTATGGCTCCTGGTCAGCACAGAGCAACCCAGAACGAGCCAGGGGCCCTTTGGGAAGGGACTGCACCTGCCAGCAAACAAGTCCCTAGGCACTTCCCAGCTAGCAGAGCAAGATCTGTGCAAGGAGGGCAGCTGAACTTGGCGCTGGTAGGGAATGACAAGTCAGTGCTGGAAATGAGGATGGGCACGACAGAAATGCCAGCTCTGAAAGTTTTCCTATTTACAAGTGGTGCTTTCAACAGCATTTTAGCATATGAAATACAGCAGCAAACCAAAATTATCTCTAAAACGGTTGGAGTAGTAGGAAATTCCAGATTGAAAGTCTGTGTCAAGTGTAGTTTTTTTGGTTTTGTTTTTTTCTTTTAACAAAATAAGAGGAAAAATAAATTTTAATGACTTTTGTAGAAATATTGTCTGTTAAAGACCATTGCAGAAAGTCCTCACTGAGATGAACAGATTGATGGAATAAAGATTGTGCTACATGAGCTTACAGCAGGGTACCAAAATTGGCATAATTGGAGCACATAAGTTTGAGAATTATTTTGACAAGTGAGATTATATAAAAACAAATTAACATACTTGTCAGGGGAACAACAGTAAGCAATCAGTAGCCAAGCAGCAGTTCTGCTGCTCTTTACTCATACTAAGCAGTACTTCTCTTAAGGACTGAAAGTCGGGTATCTTCAGGATGAGTAAGCCTAGCAGGACCAACCCTGTTTGTTAGCAGTTTGGGAGGGACACTAACTATGATGAGATTTTCTGGGGTGCTTGGGCATGCAGTAACATCTTGTAATACGTGCTATGGAAGTTGCTAGAAACATGCAGACACCCACCAAATGCTTTAAGGCTGACAACTCTGTTTTTTGGGTCAGCCACTAGAGATTAGGGTCATAAATGGTTATGGTTAGAGACTGGAAGCATTAAAAAAAAAGTTTTTAGCTGGTTCTCATAAAAACTGCAAAAAGAACGATTAAAAATATGATTATTATTGATATCACCTTTTAATAATAGTAATACCTTTACTTCTTAGTAGTACTTTTTAATAATTGATGCTAGAGAAGCTTAAAAAAGTTACAGATGTTGACCACTAGTGGGAAATTTGAGTTGCTCAAGATTACTCCGTGGTAAAGCTGAAAAGAGAATGCAGGACTTTCCATGCACAGCTCAGTGCTGTATTTACTTGCTGAATCTAGAATAGAAACACTCTATGAGAAAATCTGTGTAAATCACACGATCATGATTAGCATTATTCACAGTTAAATAGTACTGAAATTGCTTTCTATAACCCCCCGCATTTTCTAAGAAGAGCTTAAAGTGATTAATAATAGTAAAAGCACTCAGCCCTCTTCAGTCACTCATAGGCAGCAGATGTAAGGGTAGCTGATCAGCTAATTAAGCAAACAACCACAACAAAGCAGGAAACCTCAACAGTAACCCAGCATTCCTAATAGCTTCAAATCAAATATCATACCACTGAATTGTCTGTAGACTACAGAGTATTATGGAAAATCTAAATTGCTCATCTTAGTTTTATTTTTTAGCTTTTAAAAGTTGTGTATGGGTGATAGATGCCACGTATGAAAGCTGCCTATTACCTGTATATTGTGTTTTCGCATGTTTTTTGATTATAGACACTCTGCTTTCTGAAACCTGACTTTTTTTTCAAAAATGGCTTATTCAGCCTGTCTCAAAGCTACCAGTCTTTTTCAACACCAGTTTTAAGAGTTTTAAGATTGTTCATTACATGTTGAAATCCTGCAGTACATGGTGTTGTAAGTCACATCATTGCAAGTTGATAGCCTAGCATTTCCATATCCTAAGCTATCTCTCTTACTGGAATTTAAGTTGTTCTAATGAGGGTTGGACTAGCCAGGTGAGACAGAAACTGAAATCAATTTGACCCAGTGGTCCTTTTGTCATTTTTCCTATAAGGGCCAGATCAAAAGATACTGGATATGCTTTCTTTTATTTAAGAGGATCAGGCACTTAAGTTCTGTTGTGGCTAGACTGGTGACTGGGGTTATAATAAAAAGAGCATTTTACAGAAACTAAAGCGTAACTACAGAAAAAAGTCAACATAAAGGGGAATCAAAGAACCTTAGCTGCCTAGCCAAGAAAGTAGAAATGGCTCATTCTGAGCTTTCAGACTTACTGAACTCCAATAATTCAAGAAAAGTCTAGTATAGCTCAGATACTAATCTTGCAATGAAGTAATTTTAACTGTAGCTTTACAAAAGATTTAGAGTGCAGTTTAATTTTGAATTGACATTTACAAAGTTTTTTTTTTATCAGCAAAATAGGAATGTGCTTCTGTGAACCCAGAGCCCACCTAAGTTCAAACCATATCTGTATAAACCGGCACAGAAAGCAGAGCTGAATCATGTGTACGTAAATTGAGAAGTCCTGAATGCAGATAATTGCAAATATATTTGCATATGATGCGGTTCTGCTTTGTCTTGCCCTATCAAGAGTTGAAAAGATTTACAAATGCATCCAGGTGCTATTTAGTATTAAAAATTATCTGCTGTGGAGTTGCCCCACTTACACCTGCCCTTCCTTTTCTCTTACCTTGTAAGAGTGCGGATTTGGTTGTATAGATGTTTTCCTCTCTCCAGTTAAGCAGCTCCATGGGAAGCAGAAATGGAGCTTTGTGTGAAGGGCAACTGCGGCGGGATGCAGGGTATCGGAGGGAGGGACGAATACTGACCCTGCAAACTTCCCTCCAGGGTTCTGCACCCCCAGCTGCAGAGCTGGCTGCACTGGGAATGCTGAGCACTGACACAAGTTCCAATGAATTCCCGAAGAACAAGCAACCCAGGTGTCCTCTGCATCCCTCAGCCTTCCCTTGGCTAGTGCAGCTCTTGGTCACGCAGCAAAGCACACTTCCCTCCAGCCTGCTCTTCCCAGTGCCAGGATGAGCTCACATCCCACTGCCCAATCCATGTAGACCCGCCCTACAAACTGGTCTGTATCTAGAGTTTACCAAAAGGATGACAAGGCAGTAATGCTAAATAGGATGGCTGTCTGCATGATGTTATCTTCACAACACCTATTGCTTTTGAGTGAAAACAATCTTGAGTGATCAAATTTTTGACAAGGTCCAGAACTTCAGGAGTACTTTTTGTTCATTAGGCTCTCGCCTTCTCCCTAGCGTGGACATTTTGTCTAAGGAATTCAATACTAAGAGCTATAATTAAATTAGCTTTAAAGTCAAGTCTGGACAATTCCTTTGGAGTTGCTGAGAAGAATCCACACCAAGCGAGTTGTAAAATGGAAACCCCGTCATCCCTGTACATGCTGTGATGTGCTCAGCCCTCACAGAGGTTAAGAGGTAGCTGAATTTGCTGGCAAGCGCTCCTCCTCCTCAGCTTGTCAGAAGCGCCCGTGGGACGTTACTTGTTGATTTGCTTAGAGGTTTCAGAGATTCAGGTCACACTGATTGCAGACAAGAATGCTGCAGAAGGGCCAGAGGAAGATACTCTTTTATACTGATTCCATCAAGTGCTGATAGCAAAGAGCGTGTTTGGCCTATGACCCAGCTAAGAGAGACCTTAGTTGATTTTCTACTAATTTGTTCTGCAAACACTGAATTAATTTGAAAACAAAGAAAAAAGTTTCACCCATAAATGCATCTATGACCTCCTGCCCAACGGAGAATGACCTTGGTGCCATAATTGTGGAAGATCTTGTTATTATCTGGAAAGTTCACAGTTTGGTCGGTTTTCTTTCACTTTAGCTTCTCAGTTTTCTTCTTTTGCTCTACGTAAAAGAAACAGTAAGTGCCGTAAATGATGAAGAGAGCTTTTCTATTAATCCAGAGCAAATTCAAGGTATCCTCACACTGATTTCTTCTGGGACTATATGGAAGAAAGAAGATAGCTTTTTTACTCAGTGACTATAAACACTGAAATGCTGCTATTTTAATAGCCACCGTGGAGCTCCCAGGAAACACATCTGCATCTGTGTTAGGAGTTAAGCAAATGGACACATCCCTGGGCCCCTGGGATCCTTTCCTGCCACATTCATGTATGTGGACCAGCACCTCCAATAAAGCAAATGAGCTGCAATTGCCTGCCCTACCAGAGATGGGACCCCAAGGACCTCTCTTAGTCAGCTCTGCCTCCTGCAAACTGGGTGATTGCACCAAGGGTACCTGTGCTGGCAACCAAAACACAAAATCACACGCTCAAGATTATAGAAATATTTCAAGATTAAAGTATGTCTTAAAACTTGGGTAAAACTAAGCATATTTACATTTTGTTGGGGCACCTGATACCAAAAGCTTCACTGAAAATTACATTTTATTTCTACTTTTAGATCAATTGCTAGCTCATTGCTAATATTTTCTTTACCACTAATCCTTCTTATATACCTTACTAGTATGCATCCTTCTTATATAACTAGCTAGTACACATAAATACTTGAAATTATTACCCATTTTTCTTTTTTCTTTGTTTTTTTTTTTTGATATTTAATGCTTTATTTCTTTCCCACCCTTTGCACACTCTGACAGGTTTTTCTAGACAGCCCAGGAGAGTTTTCATAGTTCACACATTCCTTTTATGCTTTCATCTTTTCTATTAATCTGGTTTATCTATATTCCTCTTACATTAGCCTTATTATTTATGTTTCACAGGCTGGATATTTACTTCAGGGATAAGTCATCTCTGTTGTTTGTCTTTTTTTCCTAGGAAAAAATATTTCTTTTTAAAAAAAAATCCTGTCAAAAGTTGCAGCACCTTAAATCCAAGAAACCAATTTTTTTCCATTCTATATGAAGCTTCCATTTTAACTAGATTATATTTTCCTTTTCTTATTATGTTGTCTGAGAATAAAGCTTAAGGCAATTATTTTCAATATTTTTTGCTTTCAACAAATAATTTATACCTAGGTATATCCTAAGTAACAATGGTTCTGTACTTTACAAGGGCAAAGACTGCAGAAGAGTATCCATAAATAATCTAAAAAGAAACGTACAAAGGAAACAAACACAAAGGACTCTGCTACAAGCAGAACTTTGAAAAACAGATTGCAGAAACTTATGATAATTTTGATCACTACCACACTTGAAGCTGGATATTTGGGTCACAATTTCAAAAGCATTTTGTCTCTTTAGACATAGAGAAAAGTTTTAGGAAATAATACTTTGTGTGTCTGAAAAGCTGGATTAGGACATGAGATCCAAGAAAGTGACAAACTTCTCTAGCAAATTTGTGCATGAATGGGGCTTGGTTAAGAAAATAGAGAAGGTATGTGTGCCCAGATTGCCTGTATATAAAATTTGTCTGCGTATCTTCTAAAATTCTAATTCCATACATTTTGAAAATGTTTTTCAAAAATAAAGTTATATCCTAACCCACTAATCTTTTCTGTCCAAATAGAATTATTTAAACCTACAATTTATGCATAATATGATGGAAACAATTATAAAACAATCAGGAAAAAGTAATCAGCAGCCACAGTGACCTACCCTGTCCAGGAATAAGAATTCACCTTCCTGTTTAGATATCATAGAATCATAGAATCACAGAATGCCTAAGGTTGGAAGGGACCTCTAGAGGTCATCTAGTCCAACCCCCCTGCACACGCAGGGCCACCTAGAGCACGTGGCACAGGGCTGCATCCAGGCGGGTCTTGAGACTCCCCAGAGAAGGAGACTCCACAACCTCTCTGGGCAGCCTGTGCCAGTGCTCTGTCACCCTCACCCTCAAGAAATGCAACATTTATATGCAACATTTTTAAACAAAACTTTTGACCCATTCTTAGGCACCCTTTGACATTGAACTAAAGCAATTGTGTTTTATGTTTAGTGAGTGAGTTAGCACATCATTTGCTTTACAGGATTTAGCTTGAGGAGAAATTTCTTGTTTTATGCTACTGTAAAAATTCAATATGGAATAGCTTGCCGGAGATGTTCTGATTAACAATTTTAACTATATAAATAATCAATATATTTAAAAAATATTATCAGGTTACAGTCCCTACAAACGCCATGCTCAGTAGGATAACATCTGTCCTATGTCAATACAGTGACTGTGCATGCACATTTTCTTCTCAGAGGCAGTACTTCTTCAAAGAGGATGCAAATCTGCTGACTTTTAATATTGCTTTAGGAGTGTGTCGGTTTCTGGTATAAATGGTGGAGTTTCAATAAGTTATCATAACCAGAAGCAATTAGAAAGAAAATAAATCCTTTAGCCTGGACAAGGAGAGCTCTCTGTGCCTGCACTATGTGCCTATCAGGAGATGAAGACAGTGACATTACATAAATGATTGCAGTGGGTGGATGTCATTTGCCTACAAATCTTGCTCTGTGTTATAAATTGAGGAATGACTAGAAATGTCATTAAAAAGATAGGCAATTGGAAGCATGTGCCTGTATTTTGTTTTCTGAAACGTTGATTCCTAAGTGAAGCTGGGATCCAAGATCAAAGATTTTGCAAATGTGCAGAGAGAGGGAACAACTGTAAGACCTGAATGGGGAGTGGATGATCTTTTTCCCACAGATCTGTCAACAAAAGAAGTGTGATAGTTTACATTCGTTCTGAAATGAGTAATGCAAATCTTTGAGTCCTTCCCAGTTTTATTCCTATAAAATAGTTGTTGATTCCAAAAGGTTTTGTCATAGTAAGGATTTTAGAATTTTATAAAAAGAAATAAATAGCTTCCCCTAAGGAAAGACTGTTTGCTTATGCAATATTATGGGTAAAATAAGCCACAGGGTGAACAACCTCTAAGCACTGTATCTGAGTTCTACTTTGTCTAGTCGCCATCAAAAGAAGCCTAAAGAAATCCCATCTTGTAAGTCCTTCCAGGGAGCAGAATCACTTTCCATTTAAATAGATATCTTTATTCCTGTGCTACTAGCCTGATGTATGCCATAATAAATGGAAATTTCCTAGCTAACACCAAATACTTGATAAAGAAGAGACAGCTCGAGTACTGCAGATATGATATTTTACATTTACATACTCTAATTCTACAAGTGTTTCCTTCCCATAGAGCACAGCTGAAGTCATCTCAGTCACCAGTTTCAAATGGAGCAGTTTACTACTTTATTTACTGATTCTGGACTCATTAAAAAGTCAGAACAGCCTAACTTTACATGTAGAATGTTTATTAGGAGTGAATCACTTCAGTTTTGCCCATCCTTAATAAACTTGGACCCTTTTTATTATTTAAAGGACGTGTTCAATTAGAGCTTCATTGCAGTATAGTAGTATGGTGTATAAACTCATCAAGCCCCATAAAACAGATGGCTAAGACTCTGGACACAAATAAAAGAAAGAACATGTTACACTTCATTTTAAGTGGCAGTTCTGGTGTACTGTGTTGGATTGTAAGGTACTGAATTCAAAGCAGTGAATAACATGGCAAATGCACTGCAATACAAATACACAGTTACAAGTTACACTTCATTTTATTAGGCACTCAGTTCATATCCTTCCATATTTTGAATCGACCAAGCAAATGAAAACATGGCATAGTGCTTCGTATACTGCTAAGTACGGAGTTTAGTTCCCATGAGTTTTTTTACTATAAATGCATAAGCAGTCTGATAACCATAGTTTATTTACATTTATGATTATGACTTGGAAAATTCAAGTTTTCTTGCACAATAGGAAAAACTATTGGAATGGGGTATGGACTGGAGAACTGACACAGGAGCAAGCAAGAGGTTCATCTGCTGTCGTGTCACATGTGCTATACAGATCAGAAACTCACAGCAGACAGTCGTGGGTTGTACAAGGACAATATGCAGATAGTGAAGTTAAATACCAAATTAACAGTGCAGCCTTTCCATTTATTCTTAATCCAAATGTCAGTATCATGTGCAGACTCTTTAGTGAATTAAGCAACTGTTCAAGATGCCCCATAATTTATGCTGAATGGTGCTTTCATGGCAGGATCACCATGTCACACACCCAGGAGACTTAGTTGTTTCTCCTGTAGCCAAACATAGTTCTTTCTGAGCCAAAAGAAATATTCTTAGGGAGAAATATCATATAAATTATGTTCATGTCCATTCACTCTCCAGAGAATGGTGGCGACATTAACAATTCATGCAGTATATTCATGGCCCTGATCATCAAAGGTGGATACAAATGTGGTTTTATTTAGCTACACCAATTTAATCTATCTGATAAATGTTACTACGGATGTGAGCCTGAATACCCAATGTCAGTTCTCTGGAGGCAGTAACATAGGAGGAAGCAATAGCAGCAGCTACAAATGTGAGTGCGAAACTTTCTTTTGCAAAGCACTTTGTACTGCACATCATGCAGTTGTTGCCCAGTAATTCAGCCCAGCAACACTGTAACGCAGGTTCCAGTTCATATTCTCATCAGCATTGGGTTCATGATTTTTACTTAGGACATTTTTGGTCGTAGCCCCTGTTCTCTCAGCCGTGGATCGGTAGCTCAGGTCATTCTACACAGTTACCAAGTTTACATGAAGGACCGAGGATGCAAGAGATGCATTATGGGCTCCATGTACCATTATCAGACATGGTATTTGGTCAGATTCATGCAGTGGCAATGTGGTGTTTGTATCCAGATTTTCAGTGCCTATTGCTAATACCAGTCAATAGCAACAAGCCATGAACAGCACAAAATTTAGAATCACATATAGCTTTGATTCCCTTTTGTATCATCAAATCTCACTGAAACTGTGGACTAAAGCCATTAGTAACTTCCCAAGACAGGTGCATTTGCTTCTTTAGGAATCCAGCTAAAAGAAGCAAGAGCGGGTTGTGACTCAAACCTTGGAAGCTCTTGGAGCACTTGAGAAGCAAGATTTTTGTGAAAGTTTTTTGAATCACAGCTACTGGAGGCTCTACAAACCACAACTTTGCTGAAGACACAGCTTGAGGAAGATGTATGGGATCTTTACTTGATATGGAAGTGGGGAGGGTGTAGCTGAGCTGGCAACACCTAGTTTGATTTCAGCTGCATTCCGGAAAAGTTGATGGTACATTTTAGAGGACTAAAAGAGGGAAGAAGAAATGCCCTCAGGAACATCACCATTCCCAGAAACTATACAGAAGATCTGCTTAAAAAGAATCAGTCCATATTTCAAATGGAGCAATTTACTTATTTTTTTTTAATTCTATATGCAGGTACTGCATTATATGCAGCCAATATTAGGGCAACTAAATAATGTTATTTTTTGTATCCTTGATCTTTAGACATTCAGTTCAGTTTACAAGTTCACTTAAAAGTGAGTTAACACTGCATTCTTTTTTTCTAATGTGTAGTGAAAACAGCTTTTCCTATGGGAGTAGTAAATCACAGTAGCAGAATAGAGTTCAGAATCCTTCCAAGTAAATGTATAGTGTTATTTTGACACTAGGGCTAGGATTTTTATCCTAAGGCCAGGATTTTGACCCTAAGATCAGCATTAAAATTGGACAAATTACATTTGTGGACAGTATCCGAAAATAACTGCTACTACTGCTAGAGTAAAAGGTCAAGATATTTAATAACAAGATAAATATGAAAGAAACCTTTATTTCCAGAAATTATACTTTTATTTCTTACTGCTACCTCAATGACCTTGCCAAATAAGAGTAACAGAGGGAGAAGAAATGGTAGCAGCTGTTTTTAGCTGGTTTATTTTTAATTAATAGGTTGCGACCTGCTTTGTCAAAGGATCTTGTCACCCATGTCACCTTTTTGTACTACAAATGGGCAATACAGCACTGATTTTTAAGTCAATACTTATTGTAATCCCCGAAAGGCATTCAGGAAATACTGTGTTATTTAAATCTTTGCAGATAAGGAGTATTGACAGGGAGAAATGCTCATCTAGGTACTTTCTGCTCTTGCTCCCTGCAAGCTGCTGGCAATGGCCATAGCCTCGGCCATTTGCTGACATGGATATTCACTGGCTCCTGTAGAGCCAAAAAGGGGCCTCCTGTTTGAACATTTTACACATTTTAAACATTACTTTTGAGGAAGGGTATTTACAAGCCTGAAGAATTGGAAGCATTCATCAACTTAGTATTTTATTCTATAAATACACTTTTCTTTGTTTCTGAGAACCTTCTGGTGTAATCACTGGCATCCTACTTTTTAGTACATCCCAATTTTCACCTCTCACATCTTTCATCTACCTCAGGAGATTCCAGACTTTAAATCTTGACTTGCTCACTTTTTTTCTTCTGTTAGTTAAGAGTTGCCAAATATCTGATCTCCCACCTGTATTCATTTCTCCTTTGGGATTTACTTCCAAAATCTCTGGACTTTTCTTGCTCCCACTGCTGTGAGCCATTGATAGAGAATCACAGAATAGCTGATGTGGGCTGGGACCTCTGGAGATCATCACACTGCCCAGAACCATGTCCAGACAGGTTTGGAGTATCTCCAAGGATGGAGACACCACCACCTCTCTGGGAAACCTGCTCTAGTCCTCATTTACCCTCACAGTAAAGTTTTTCCTTATGTTCAGATGGAATATAGAGGTACCGTAATTCTGAAAAAGAGGGTGGAGAAGCGGAATACTGTTCTGACCTCTTAACTTAAAATCCTGTGAACCACTATTGTCAGTTAATGAGAAAGGTAAACTAATTGGATAGCATTGTGATGCAGATTAAATTACAAATTTTGAAGCATGCTGGAAAATAAATTCTCCATATTATCCAGTAAGTTGCTCTGATTTTTCTTGGATAAGCACTAAAATACAGAAACAATCAAGGTGTTAAAATAAGTTCTCCAAGGAGAAAGTCAAGCAAGTTGGCTTTCCAGAGCTTAGTGAAAAGAACTAATACTTTAGTCAAAACCATCAGGTTTATTACAAATCTACAAATCCAGAGAACTGTAACCAAAGAATTTAAATCATCCATCAATGGCAAGAAAAGACATTATTCCCTTCAATGTTTGGGATCCAACTTAGTTCTAACCCGTTTAAGTAATTACACAGTGCAAACCTTGAGGGTAAAACCACTTTAATCCAAATTCTAGTAGAATGCCTAGTACGACATTATTATATCACTCACAACATTACTCGTGTATTTCTTTTTATATACTCCTCGTGTCATTAATCTTAGTTTTAACCCACTGACCAATGGAAAGAATTGCTACCCTTTCTTTGAGCTTATTTCTTGCTGAAGACAGCTTCAGAAGCCTTCTTGGTCCACTTGGTCAAAAAATCAAACTACTTACCTCTTTTGAGGCAGGAGATTATGAATATGACTTTACTGTCTTCTTAATTCTTCCACTTACTGTAGTTATGTTCCCACCAGTTTCTAAGCATATCTTTATAAAGACTTCTTTTCCAAACCAGGGGGTCAGCAATACTCTTCAGCAGCAGCAGGGCTGCTGTACTAATCTGAAGTGATCAGTGAAATGGCTGTGCATATTTTTGGAGGAATGGGGATGGTTTGAGTATTTTTAGCCTGGCAATATAATCTGAGAAACAAATTTGGTATTTCAACAGCTTTATGGACTTTTGTAACATGTGCTGCTTAACATTTGCAGGAAGCTTCTCTTGTAATTTAGTCCATGTAGTTGTTTTCAGATGATAAAACCACAACAGAACCCTTTTATCACAGTCGGAAATTTCTCTCTCCCCTCAGATTTCGAGCAATAACAATTCTGTGGGGTAATAATTATTCCAGATGCACTGTACCATGTAAATTAATCTGTTGCTTTGGTAGTACTACTCCAAAAGCAATGCTGGTGGTGTACACTCACAATGAGCAAATTAATTAGCCAAACTGTGAAATCAAATAAATCTCACAGCAGTGACCTGTGTGTCCCTGGATAAAGAAAGACATTAAGTTGATGTGTAGTTGCTTTAGTTGAAGTAAAACCGGAACTGAAAGAGGGCTGAATATTCTCATTATTCTAACTTAGAGTGGATGATCAGACTGGCAATATATTGCTGACAAAGATTCCTATCTGTCCATTCAGCTTTTGTTTGGATCGACACCGAACAGACATGTAAAAGTGAATACCACAAAACAGAACATTTTCTTGGAAATTTGCAAAGGGATAAAAATCAAAACCTATAGGCTTCCTACTGATACCAGTTTGTATTACAGAAATCTCTGACATACACCACATTTCTGTGGATTAGGATCTAATTTGACTTTGGGTAGTGTTTGGCATTCCTTATGCTGGAACTTGGAAGTAGCTGCAGCACCCCCCAGTCCTCCCTGGGGATGAGGGTTTCCAGAAGCTCTGGGGAGCATTCAAGGTTTTGGATTGCAGTGATACTCCGTTATGTGACTTCTCTCTGTAAAAATGAAACTATTTTCTTCTACAAGAGCCTAATACTCGCAGCTTTTTTATCATAGAAAAAAAAGAAAAAAAGGAAAATTTTATAAGAGTGATATGTTTTGGAAGAAAATGTTTTCAGAAAGCTCAAAATTTTGTGTGTTTTTATGTTGTCATCTGACATGGGAGCATTGCAAGACAATTAAGTGGTTTATATTTGAAGGTATAATAAACTCCTAATTGAATTTTTCCAGAAAAGGTCAGTGATATGTGGAAAAGTTCACTGTGTTATTCCATCCAGAATCTGATGTTAAACAATCAATAAGCTCACGAGATTTATTGCGGTAGATGTGTATAAGAAGCAAAGTGGCTTTTGACTGAATGATAAGTCTGTGACAGAGAAGAGCTCTTCACTGGGAAACCTGTCTCAGGAGAAAATGACTTTGTGGGTTCATTAGCAATGGCCAGTGAACCAGCAATTTACCTAAGACGCCATCAGCTTATAAACATAGGGCTTTCAGCTGCGGAGCCAGCTTCTAGTTATTGGAAAGTTTGTCATTTGCTCTCTTGGTCAAATTCTTCTACATCCCAATGGTGACCAAAATTTTGCAACAGAAATTAAGTTGTTGGCAATTCTTTCTCCAGCTACTAATTTTTTGCTGTATGACAATGAGATCCCCAAACATGTCATCTTTACTGAAACAGTGCAGCATAATTAATAATAGGAACTTTATATCTAACTCCATTGAGTTAGATATATATGTGTGTATATATGTATATGTATATATGAGTATATATATTATATCTAACTCCATTGATTTCAATGGAAAATAAGCTCCTCAATAGGAATTAGTCATGTTAAACCTTTGGTAAACTAACCTCACTACGATTTTCAGTTATTATAAGTGAGGAAGAATGCTTCATTCAACTATGAATGTGTTAGTTCAGTCATTTAAAACTGGTAAAAATCCCTACAGTCACTAAGGAGAAATATGTATACAATGCCATTGCTTACAAGAGAGGCTTTTAGTGTATATAAACTGTAGTATTCCTGTCTAGAATACTTGCAGAGTTAATCCCTCTGATCAGGGGCTGCTAGGAACTCAATTTCCCAAGGGCCAGTATCTCTAATATTGATAGTGAATGCATTTGTCTGTGTCAGTTAATTCTCTCTATCTACCATGCAAAATACATGAATAAATAAATGAAAAGGAGATTTTTTTCTGAGGCAAGACTGTGCTTGGGTATCCAAATGCAAGAAAGGAAGTGATTCCCAGTGTAAGCCTTGAAACACAGAGCTGACTGATAGTACTTTTTATAGGTATTTTACCAAGGAGGGAATGGTTGCTGCAAGTGTTTAATAGCAACAGACTCTGAAAGTTATAAAATTGGGGTCTTTCAAAAATGAAGATACGTGCAGCTGGTGATTCCTGCAGTGCCCCACATAAAAGACCAGCACTGGGTGTAATTCAGCAGAGGATTAAGATGAAATACAAAGACCAATAGAGATCTCAGCAGGAGATCAGCACTTCCTTCTCCATATCCCATTAGGTTTGTAATATGGATACTTTAGGCACTGAGGGTTTTTTTTTTTTTTCATTAAAGGAGCAATATTCTTTTTTAAAGAACCCACTGGTGATATTTTCCTAGAGACTTAATTTGCACCATTCTTTCCCTAGCACATGGCAACCTAAACTTCTTGTGAAGTTTTATTTATTCTTCTGGCATACCCACCTTTCTTCTGAATCTCTAACTTCCCTGCAGACTCAGCTGTGCTCAGGGCAGGCTCAGCATTAGTTCCAGGTGCAGATCCAGGACTACCTGGTGATTAAAATGTGGTCATTTAAAATCATCTCAGTGATAGCTGGTGATCTCCTCGGGAGAACTGACACTCCCTTCAGTTTTCCTAAAAATGATTTGAAGATTCATTCATTCATACTTATGTAGAATTTCAACAATAAATGTGTAAAGAAATTACAAGAGAACACTTTTCCAGTAAGGAGGAACTGAGCTCAAAAACTGGGATAATTTTTTTGCTGGTGATAACTAACTCTGCTAAGTTCCTTTCGTTACACAGACAGACTGCTTATGTTTTATTGAACCTTTAGTGAAATCAGGAGAAAGATTCATGCTCTATTCAATTGACACTCTTCAGGCATAATGTTTTTCTAACTGAAGAAAAATGCCTCCAAGATCCCTGGATCAAAGCAAGTTTGCTGTAGCTGATACTTTTATGATTTAATTCACATCAGAATCCACTTGTCCAATTTCTTGGATTCAAATCTGCCCAAAAGACTCTCTTCAATGGATGAAATAATTTGAGAATTTCCCTTCAGATACCGCTTGTAGAAGGAAGTTACTCTAGTTAGCAAATGGCATTTCAGGGCTTTGCTGAGGTACATTTGATCTAATTCTTTTGGCCATACTGATGTAATTTCATTGAACTGTTCCCAATTTTCATCTGTATCGCTAAAAGGACATTTAGTGGAGCCCAGTGATAGGATGAGAGGCAATGGGCACAAACTGAAACACGGGAAGCTCTGTCTGAACGTGGGAAAGAAACTATTGCAAGGGTGACTGGACTGGAGCAGGTTGTCCAGGGATGCTGTGGTGTCTCCATCCTTGAAGATCTCAAAACCCATCCAGACATCATCCTGGGCAATGTGCTCTAGGTGACCCTGCTTGATCAGGGTCATTGGACTAGATGATCTCCAGAAATGATTCTGTGAAAATCAAGACTGTAACCAAAAAGTCACCTGAAGTGCAGACAGGAGGAAAAGGATGGAATAGACTGGTTGGGAACTGCCATAAAAAAGAGTGACTAGAAAAAAGACACATCTAAGTCTGCACAAACATGTGAGACATAAATAAAAAAAATATGTCAAACAAAATTCTTGAAATAATTATTGAACTGTTTTATTTCAGTAATATTGATATTACATTCTATAAAGTGATTAATGAAAATGAATCAAAATAAAACTCAAAATAGAATTTTGGACTTTCACAACATATGAACTATGTAATATTGTATATCATACTAATGCATTATTCAAACTAGTATTTTAATATAAACCAATAGAAATAAATCAAAACAAAACATTTTTATTTTATGCTAATGAAGTATTTTGGTTTTGCCAAGTGATTCAAGAAATAATACATTTTTATTTTCTTGAGAATGTTCTCTAAACTGTCTTCTGCAACTGCTGCAAAGCTCTATATTTCAACCCCAAAACAGTTCTTCAAAAACCACTAGACCAACTATAATAATTTGAATATGTATCCTATCCAAAAAAAACATATACTTCAAGTGCCACTCTCAGATTAAATAAATATACTAATGTTTGCAGCTATGATAAGCTTAAGATCCTGAAAACACCTTAAAAAATCTAATTACATGCTTTTATTTGCTGTTAGTAAAAACAGAAGAATAACAACCCAACTCATTTCATTCCTACTGTGATTTCCTCTGGGCTAATTAAAGTGTACTCGACTGATATGTTAACTGTGCAGCTATAGACAATCAAAATATTTAAAGGGACAAGTATTTCATTAGTGCTGGGGTCTCTGTAATGAGCTGTGCTTGTTGAGAAGCAGAGCCTCTCTCTGCAGGGAAAGAATTCCCTTCCATGTGAGGTGTGTGACAAGCCGGTGCAACACAGGCGGTGTGTGAGCTCAGCCGCCAACACCGGAGTGTGAGTCGTGTGTTACGAAAGGAACCAAGAAAATATTCATAGTCACCGATCAATATAGACTTTATACGCAAACATATAGTACCCACATAATAATAAGTATTGTGAAGGAGGTGGAGTTGCCACTGAGATCAGAAAGAAGATTTATAAAAATGTCACCTTCTTACTCCACCCCTCCCACCTAGGTGCCTCAGGGCAAATGGACAGATTTTCCTAAGGACTGGCTAGATTCGCGCTTTTGCACATCTGCTGATGCATTGTAGTGCTTGATGAAAGAACGAGCTCTAAAACATAGCTCATTCTTTAAAAGCAATGGTCATTGACTTTTTGACAGTGACTTTTACATCTGTAAGTGGCATGAATGGACTCAGCTATAAATGCGGATGATATTTGTCTTTCCTATTTCTAGATCTTCCAACTTGCCGATGTGTCTTTAATGACAAGACTCTGTATATTAATTTTTACAGCTATCGAGGAAGAGACATGCAAGAACAGAAATACTAAGTCTTCTGCTTTTCCCTATCATGTTGTACTATTGAGCTCTGAGGCAATAAATAACAGTTATTCATTCACACTGTGTAAATCTCTCCATTAAAATACTCAGTCGGCTAAAGAGACTATCAGTGGTCTCCTGTGGTTTTTGTTTTCTTTAAATGCTAATATTTAGCTCATTTTATTTTCTGTCTATCTGAAAACAGTAGCTTTCTCTCTTACCACTCCTGAGGTAAAAGGGGTGTAAGTCCTAATTTTTCAGGCATTCAGCCCACAGGGAATGCCTAAAGCTAAGAACAGAAACTGCTTTGTTTGCCTTTAAGATATGAATACTAATTATGTCCTAACTTTTGTTGTGGTTTTTCTTAATCTTGAGACTTGCATCTCTCCCGTTCATTGTGGATTTTTTCCACTACAATTTTCCTCGACATCTTTGTCCCCTCAAATAATAATACTGTATAATGTAAGAAACAAAAACATTGCATACGAGGTTCTATGGGAAAGCCTCTTGATTGTTCGTCTCTTGAAGTTGCTTTCAATCCCTTGGATTCATTATCACCATTTTTTTCTTTTGAATTCTAAGAATATATTTCCTTTTTATTTTTAGGCCAACAAGAACTCAAAAGACTAAAAAAAAATCATGTTTTATTAAAGGCTATGTCCAGAAGTGAAATTGCTGAAAAAAGGAAATAATACCATTTTCTAAGTCAAGATTTTCTATCCTACTGAGGTTTGAGTACATTTAAGAGATATGATACAATATTTAAATGCTTAATTTCAATTTCACCCATCATTCACACACATCTGATTGATAACATTAGTCAAACATTAAGTGAAAATAACTCTTTTTGTCTCTATCAGTATCCCAATTAGTACCCTATACATCAGTCAAGGTCTGGTTCTAATAATAATATTGATATTGCTGCAGAACAAAAACTACTGAGGATTGTAGCAAAGTGAAATCTGTCCTGAAGTGCTTTTCATTTAAAGGCTGTAATTGTAGAGGATTATAATTTCTTATGTTGAATATTTGCTTAGTATGTAAGAATTCATACCTATTGAAGTCAACAGATTATCTGTAGACTAAGATGTTATTTTTTTAAACATCAATAGAAGGACTGATCCTTCTATTGTCCTCAGAGGTGACCTATTTTGTCTTTTTTTTTTAGCTAGTCTGTACTTTGAATGACTGAGAGAGAATTTCTGCAGTCATTTGCCTTGTCCTTGAACTTCCTGTTTCATATGAAGAAGAGACACATACTACTAATAGGAAAAATTATCAGTACTACAATCTTTTTGTTTCGTATCGATAGTGAGTGTACTGAATATACAAGGCAGCTTCCCACTTCCCAAAGTAATGCATCAATTGTTTAACAATGAAAAATACTATAAAATATATAGTATATTATATCTGGGAGAGAAGATCTGTCCTTGGCATGTGTGTATTCTGCGTCTTTGTTTCTCCCTCTCTCCCTCTTCTTTAAACAAATGCTAGGAGCACAGTAAGAGTGCTGAAATAGAGTTACACATTTTCAAGGACAAGTACAATATTATTAGAATAACAGACACATGGCTGACCCAGAAAATAGGACTGGGGATTTAACAAACTAGAATGCAGAACTTACTTGCCAGAAGACTGGGCAAAATAAAAGAGAAAGAGAAGTGGTAACACTGATAAGGGATTATACAGAATGTGCAATAAGAAATGATCATGTTTTGGCAGAATAAGTAAAGCAATTTTGATAGAGTGTCATGATGACCAAGTTACTTGTAGCTTTGTCTTCCTGTATTTTATTTTGTCCCTTGCGAATATGCTTTACAGCTCTTATTAGAACTGAGGAGAAAATGTTAAGCTTTCAACTAAACAGAGTAAAAAGGGTTACTGCAGCCCTCTTCCACAGTCAATCCTTGACCTACGAAATTCTAGGAAGATTTAAGCAGTTCAGAACGACATCTAGAGTTCCACAGACTAACATTTCCCTAACCTAACCTAACCTCTTTCTATCATTAGTCCATCTGGTCCAAAGATTTAGGAAGTTTCTAGGAGGCAATTTAAAAAGCTTTTCCTGTTAGGTATTTCCCCTTCCACTTAAAGAACATCAGACTGTTAATTAGGACAAAAGCATAGCTGCTCTGCATGGCAGACCTGTAGAGACAATCCTGTTCCAAATGAATACAATAACTATTGAAAGTTGCAAATCTCATGTCTTTTGTTCTACTCATCTACTTAACCAACCACTGTCATTACCTCGCTATGCAGTAATTAGCAACTTTTGCTGTAAAGACGAAAGTAGTTAGCCAGAAGCATCAAGAAAAAGGTCCTTTTAGCTGTGCTCCACTGCAGAAGAAACAGTCTTACAAAGAAAGAATGATTTTTAATCTCTGTGCAGGGTTTAGACCTACCTGAATTTAAGTATATGTCATATAAACCACCAGCTGAAATAAGCTATCAATCACGTTCACAAAAAAAAAAAAAAAAAAAAAAAAAAAAAAAGTGGAACAACTAGGGGTGTCTAGAGCAGCTGGTTTCATAGGGACTATGATATGCAAGAAGAATAAAGTCTAAACACAGAATTAGCAAAGCTGTATCTGCAAACAGATCCAGACACCCAGAGTGCTGAAAGGCTTTGAAGACAACCATTCTGTAAGTTTTCTGGTGAAAATTATAGCTTGGATACAGAGTCTGTGGAATTGCACTGAGTTGCTTGTCCTATTATACAGTCGGTAGCAGGTGAGAAGGAATAATACACAAGCTATACTGTGTATTGCTATGTGGTATAGCAATGCAATACCTAATTTATGGCATCCTATATAGAAAAGGGGGCGTTTCAGCTTCGGGTAGAAAAGGCTTTATTCGGCTTTTGGTACTGTTCTCAAGTTGTAGACCTCTATTATTCATTCACAATGTAGATAGGGAACTGCATTTCAGAAAATCACGTGAATTTACATCAATGTAAATGAGAGCAGGTTTGCTCCAACCAAGGTGATAAAAGACTGACCAAGGCTTCATCTAGAGTCAAATCATCTTTTTTTTGTTAGAGCTTGTGGAAATGGGCTAGTGAGATCAAAGTTAGGCTTGGTGCACTTTTTCTTTTTTTTTTAGTTGGTAAATTACATTTATCAACCTTTTTCTTTGTAGTTCTTTATTATTTGTGTTCAAGATTTTGCTGTTCAAATTCATTTCAGCATGTAGGATTTCAAAATGCAGTCAAACCTTGTTCTTAAGCAAATTTCCCATGATTATTTGTAACTGTTGCATATTGCAATTCTCTTTTCAGCATCAAAGTCCTCATTTCTTTGTGAAACCTTTAAAGTAGAACTTGTTATCACACCTGAATTAGAGAAGGTTTTGTAACAGAACACACATATATCATATGAAGTACTATAACGGAAAGTCTGTAGAAACTAAATATTAGCATAGCTCTGCATCCAACTTAGAAAACATCACATTTCTCTCTTGATATTAATTCAAAATATTTTTGTTAGCTTGTCTAAGTTTTTGTTGCATAAATGGTCACTAAACTTAAAAGGAAAACGGATCATTCAGTTTCAGTTTTCTTCTCTATAATTAGACCAGATTTTAATTCTTTAATTTGTTTAAATAGCATTTTACAAAGCAACTTCTTACACTTTGAATTCACTGGGGAGTCACACACGGAAAGGGGAATCCTTATCAGTTTCATGCTTCAACATTTTAAGAACAGGTATTAGATTATGATCTGCCCAAGCAAACAAGTCTTCTCTTCCACTAAGAATCGAGAGCCATGCAATAGCTTCATTCATATGCTTTTACAGACAGTCCTTTGAAACCCATAGTTCCTACTGACTTCAGCTGGTCAGGTATAGAGTAGCATTCAACTAATGAATAATTCAAATGAAAATAAATATTCAGGGAGTACCACACTTGAGTAAACTGGGGAAAATACACTGTAGATTATGCATGCAAAACACATAATCCTTATAACAAAGATGAGAGTGAATAGACTATCATCTGTAGTAGTATTGCAAAAGAAGAGTACCTCCATGAACCCAAAATAATTTGAAACAGAGAAATCAGTTTCTTGCAACAGAAAAAGGGCAAATTCAGACTCTTCAGACTCTTTTCATACTCATACAAATTCATTTCATTATGACATTATCTCAGGAGAGCTATTTCCACTTTCAGCAGTAGAAGAAATCAGTAGCTGGTTAAGTCTGGGCAAAAGCACTCTAGCAATTTTTGATAAATAGTATTTTATTGGAAAGAGATTAAAATATAGGAATAAAACTAAAATAAAAGAAAATTAAAATACAGAAAAAGTATTGCCAGCAGATGGAGGAAGGTGATCTTTCCCCTCAGCCCTGGTGAGCCCACACCTGGAGTACAAGGGTCAGCACCTTTCAGCACTCTCCTGAATCTGAGCTGAAACTGTTTTCAGGTATCTATATAGTTCAGATATCTATATTTTTTCATGAAAAAAAACATATACATACATAAATCACTCAACTTTTGTAGCACGACCTTTATTTTCCAAGCAGATTTTAAGTGTCTGGTTAAATTCTAGAGGCTCATGTTAGAAAAAGAATAGCACTTGTGTTTGTTGGAAAAAATATTCTTTTTTTTGTTCATATCCAGCAAACTTGCTATGGATAGCTTAGCTATAAGCTAATCACCATAACAAAAATCTCTGAAGAAAAATTGTCATTTTTTCCTACCAGAATTTGGAAACTTTTATTCTTCATGGGTGTAATGAGAGCTTTGGGTTGTTGGTAGGTACTGGGTTCTTACTGCAGGCAAATTAATAGTGATGAAGCTGGCAGTCCAACCTTGTGAAATTCTGTGAATTAAAGCAGATACCACACTTTTGGGGGGGCTGTAGAAGAAGTCCTAACTATCTCCAAATGCCAAATGCAGTCATTGGGTCATTTTGCATTTCACTTTTGGAGGGGCTGTAGAAGTCCTAACTGTCTCCAAATGCCAGTGCAGTCATTGGGTCATTTTGCATTTCAGTGCCCTACAGAAATATCTCAACACCTTGCACTTCCTCTAAATGTAAGTGTAGGGATTGTATATATAGATTAACATCCTTCAATTACTCACTCACTGTAACCATCTTGATCAACTGCTGTGGTAGAGAAGGGAACACACGTTAAGCCAAACGATGAGCACCGAGGCCAGCAGAACTATTGCACGAGCAGCTTTGTCAGTGTGCTGCTTCACCCGGCAGCAAACTCCCCACAGGTGAAGGTGCAGCCAGGCAAAATTTGCAGTATGAAGGGTCTTTGCATGCGAAGTAACAGAAAAATATAACAACTCTTGCAAAATATTGGCACTTCAAAACACCTTTTGAGGAATCAGACTGAAGTAATTACAGTGCAGTCTCAGCAAGGGGAAACCTTTTCAGTGCCCTACTTTTATTTCAAGCCTCATGAACTTGGCTGTCAGCTGCTGGTCACCAGACTTGTCGCTGGCCTGGCCTGAATTTTGAGCAGGAGTTGAGGTTTGGCAGCAAGCAGAGGGTTGCGTGCGGTCCCAGCCTCATGTCCCAGAATGCCTTGGCTCCAGACTTCCAGGGATTTCTCTATTGTGAAATGAAATGTTTTAAATGTCTTTTTTTTGGCCTACTGGAGTATTTGATTTTAAACAGAGACCTGTTCTAAATTAGCCCACTATTATCAGATATTTGAAGGTTTCAAGAATTATGGCTTTATTGAAACTAAATATGAGACGTTTTCTCTTCTGAATTCGAAAAACAGGCTGCTATAGCATTTCCAGAGTTTATAATTATTATTTCCATTCCATATGGAACTTAATTGTAAATCTGCCAGTGAATTTACTTTAGTCTGGATGAATTTAGAATTTATCATTTCTGGTTTATTCCCTACATGTTTGGGGAGAAATATTTTGTATTCTTTAGTGAAATAACTCATACTAAATTTGCAGCCCTTTCTTCCTCAATAAAATCAGAAAAATCAAATTACTGTTAGGTGAAAAATCTCAAATACTATATTTTAAAGGTACATTTTGAGACAAAGGACCTCATCTCACGTTATGAGACACAGTTCAGTGCTAGAAGAGACACCTGAACTGATTATTTCTTTACTGAAAGTGTTGGGATCTCTTGTTATTTGTTCTCCCCAAAAAGCAATCACCACAGAGTAATTTTACTACTATTAATTTGCTCCTGTTGACATTATTTTCAGTATTTCCATTTTTTATTTCCTTCACCCTGGTCATTTTTAATTAGGCTCCAAACTTGCATGTATTCCCCATGCCGAGGTGTAGCGGCTGCCTTGCGCAGCCCGCCTGTGTCCAGGAATCTCCTCCTGCTCGTGAGCCCCAACCCGCTGCGCTGCAGGAGCTGGGTCTCCCGGCCGGGAGGGGTCGGCAAACACTGCACGGTCCAGAGGTCCCGGGCACAGACAGAGCTGCAGCTGGTGACAGTTCTCAGCAGCGAGAGGGAAGTGGGGAGAAATCACGCTGTGTTTATGACTGCCATATCCTGCCATCGTATAAATTCCATCAAAAAAAATCCCGATGACTTAAGAACCTTCCATGGAAACAGGGACAGAATGGGGCTAAATATTGTTCTGAGACCGTTCTGAAATAAATGACCAGAATCAAGGCATTTTATATAATTTCTTTTGTAAGCTCTATGTAATGAAAAGAATGGAGGGTTGGAAAGCCAGAGTAGACTGAACAAAAAAGCAATTCAATAGATGATCTGTAACTCATGGCCTATCATATCTAACCTGTGGCTCACTAACATAAACTTGTTCTGCAGATGAAAATGCAGATGAATTCTAGATACAGTGAAAAATAAAAAATATAAGGTTTCTCCAGAGCCCATTGGAATGGTCTAAATCCACTACTTTTCTCTGTAGCTTTTTCAGTTTTCCAGAGCCCACTGGAATGGTCTAAATCCACTACTTTTCTCGGTAGCTTTTTCAATTAGTTATTCCTTAAAGAAGAGATCATCCTCATCTTGGAGCTTGGATGCTCCTCATCTTGGAGCATCCGTTCCCTTACAAGACCCAGCAAGTGTACAGTGCTCTGAATGCCCAACTGTCAGTACTCAAGACTAAAATCAAACCATTACCTAATTCAAGGTAAAGAGCATTAAAAAAATTCTGTCTGGGTTGGACGACAAGTATATTATTTATTAATTGGAACATCTTCTGAAGTTTTCTAACATGAAGTGAGTGTTATGTCTATTCATGAAACTCTGCAAAAGATTTCAGTCCAATATCAACCCTAAGGAGATTAAATACTTAAGCATTATACTGTCCTCTAAATTAAAGAAGTTGTATAAGCTTAATTTCCAGAGGATTCTAAATGTGATTAAACTGAATATGCCATGATTAAATATCTTGCTGCTATCCATTTCTAGGTGGATTAAATCCATTAAAATGAACTCTCCCATAATATTTGTTTCAAATAACTCCCAGAAAGATTCCTCATTCTGTTTTAGATTCTCACTATTTTTTTTGGTAATTTTGTACAGAAATACCAACTGAAGGACACATCTTACAGAAATCAGCTGGTGGCTCATGAGAACACCCCCACTTTTTCTGCTTGTACCAACACTCGCAGCTCTATCAAATTAGAAGTGAACACGGTTTAGTGTTTCGCTGTGCAAAACTGAGCTTTCCCAGGTCTCGCTTTCCAAGCTGCTGTCCCTGGATTCTCCACTGCTCAGTGACTAGACCTGTTCGCCAGCAGTCACCCAAATCCTCCATGTAACTGCCCACTCATTGAAACTGTTCTCACAAAACCATGGCCTTTTCTTTCTCTTTCTGACACTACATGTTTAAATGAATATCCCTTGGAAATTGCCTTTTTGAAAGAAATCTCTCCTTTAAGGGGGTTTTATAGTTAGTGCTGTTGTCTCAAAGAGAGAGAAGGAGGAGTCTGGTCTTCAGGGTACCCATTCATGGAATTCCCATTCTGCATAACCGCACTGTTAGTTCACTCCCCACTCACTGTGCATTAAATTTCACCCGTGAGAAGCATTTCTCTGCTTACACATTTTCCCTTGCAGACCTTTCTTTTTCATACTGTTGCATCAGGTAGGGAGTTTGCTGTATGTGAACTGAGATGAAAGTTCATTGACCTGATGCTGGCCACAGTTATGCAAAATATGTCCAGCAGGATAAAAGGAGACTTGTAAAAGTTGCAAACAAAATTAGAAAAATATCCTTAAATCTCTGTTGAGATACTGCCTTCATCATCTCCACGCAGAGTTGCAGAGGGTCTGGACAAAGCAACTATATCAGCTAATTTAGTCTCTAAAATTACCCACCGCCAAAACACAAAGGGACTCTTTCTGTACTTCCACACAGATCCATGAAGGTTCAATGTGGGTTTATTGTCTCTCTAGTCTGTCACACCACTGCGGAGTACGGAGGCATTTAGGAACCATTTACTTTTTTTTTTTAATTTATGAAGATATTAATGTATGCACTTTTATATACTCATTATCCATTTATTACAAGGTGAAGCAGTGTGTGTTCATTAGTATAAGTTGACTAAAGTATTGCCAAGGTTTCTGTTGATGCTTAATGGCTTTTCCTTTGTTGTTGCGTTCATGCATTACTGTTATCCTCAGTGCTTTATAAATGTGAATTACTCTCTCTGTAATAGCTACCTCACATTCTTTCTTTCTCTCACCCACATGCGCATATGTATATATGTATATAGCTACCTGGTTTCCTATCTCTACTTTCAGTGGGCCTAATGAACAAATGATAGACCTAAGAAGGGTTTTTAAGGCACTAATTTTGTTTTCATTTAAAGCCACTTCAATTCAAATAAGTATCAAATACAACTGACTGCATTTGCTTGTCAGGTGGCTGCATGTCTAAAATCCATAGCGTATCTGTCACCAATGCTCGAAGCTGCAAAATCAGTAGTTATGTCAATGCCTTAAAATAACTCCCTGACACAGGGGCTATTCAACAATATTTTGGAAAATACAGGAAAACTTTGAATCATTCAAAAGAATGAGATATTATCACAATACACAATACCCAGCACACCCTTCACCCTCCCAAATCGTATCTCGCTGAGAGGAGGTAGCTCACAGAAGAGCCATCTCATTGGAATGAAACTAAATAACGCTTCCTTCTTCAAGTTTTTTACCCCAAATGCCAACGATCAGGTCAACATAACAAAACTGCCCCAAGCACCTGCTCACAGTGAATGAAGGTCTGTCAGCAACGAAGTTAGCTCTATTCCTGATCTGATTTTGGATGAAACACTAGACATAGCCTGAAGCACAAGGACCTAGTTTAATGTCACCACTTCAGCTCAGTCCACTATTACAAGTTTCTCTGTACAGTACAAAACAAGCCCTAAAGAAAAGAAGCAGCAGCCGCAATCTGTCAGATATCTACTGAGCCTTTCCTTAACTCACTCTCGCATTTGTGTCCCCAGTGCTGATCCAGAGGCATTGGCCTGTGCTTTGTTACATGCCAGTAATGTGAGCGGCCTTCCTGGGCTGCTTCTCATCCCACACTGCAGGATTTGCCATATTTGTCGTATAGAAAAAAGAGATTTTCTTAGGCTCACTGGTTTCCACTGTGAGTTGACCACCTTCTGATATCTAAGTGAAATACCCATATCAGGCTGGAAAAACATGAACTTTGACTATTCCTGTACTCCTACATAAAAAAAGATCCTTTTTCTATTTTCCGGCATTGCAAACATATACGCAAGGTAATGGGCTAACTTTATGACATTATCTTTCAGACCTACTGCTGAAGATTCAAAAGCGCACACAAGTATGTGTGCATTTTATAATAACTCAGTTGAAGGTAGAAGCTGAAAATGTTTTTGTTGTTATTGTTTTTTGGTGGAATATGCAGAGTCCTAAATAACTGAAAGAGAGAACACGCTGATCTGAGTAAACATGATTTTTCAACCCCTTTGTAAGACAGCTGTCAAATGGCAAAAGGATCTATTGGCAATATGGTTACTGTTGAGTTAGCTGCAATATTCCTCTCTCCCTATAATTTTCCTTTTCACCTGTCAAACCTATCCATTTATATGCTTATATCCTGTTATTATATAAAATCAGGATGACAAATTGTATGTCTGCAGCCCTCTTTCTTCCCATTCTACAGCCCAGTGAACATTCCTAGTGTACATCAGTTTTATGTGAATGTAGGATGTTTGGGGTTTGTGAAAAATGTTGCTCTGCATGATTCATTTTACTGCAGCTAATGCCAGGAGAAAAAAAATTCTCTGTTGAAAATAATAGCCTGCTTCTTGGACTTTGCACATAGATTTCTTTTGTCTGGTTGTTCTTTTGTTTAAGCCACTATCCAGGTGGAATAATCAGGTCTCTACGAGCAGAAACCTATCAACTATAGCATTATATATTACAGTTTCTAAGCATCACTCATACATGCCAAGATATAGGGTTCATACTTTATTTATTTATTTTCAGATATCTAAAACTACACCACTCAGAGCACCGCTGGATCAGAGCCGAGGCGCGAGTAGAGACCTGCTGCAGGGTAAGTGCAATGGACTCTTGCTCACAGGCAGCATGAGGTCCTTTTGATTCATTCTCCCACGATGACAAAGCAGATGCTGACAGTATCAGCACATACTCACATACAGGAATAACTGCAGATAGCTGAGTTGAAGTCTTCATTCTACTTGCATAGGTGTAAAACTCTCATTGACTTGACTGGGAACAGGATTTTATTCCTGGTATGAATTTTCTCTGCCACACAATTTCAAGATGCTTTTATGAGGAAAGGAATCTCAGCACCTAAAATACCATGTTTGCAATTCTGGAAATCTCTGACATATGTTTTAAGAGTGTGTCATATTTCCTCCTGGCAAACTTTATGATGTCAATAGCATTGTGGGAAGATAACTCCACAAATGCTGTGATAAAGAAGCTGAGGTATTCAGTGATGGCACTGGAGGTCATTTTAAAGTTACCACTTTTTTTTTTTTTAATCAATTTCCTAAGTCTCATTGTGTTGTCTAAGAAAAAAAAAGTCACTGCTTATATTTTTCTTTGGGTTTCTTTTATTTGGGTCCAATTCCATTTCATGACCTACTGAAAAAAGCTATATTTGGCTTTTTCATTTTTGTGAATATACTTTACTTATTTGATTTTTGGTTTGTTTTTATTTCTAATAGTACATTAAGAGTCTGATTCATTTAAACCGATAGTTGGGTTCCCCGCTGGTTTCAATGGATACTGTGTCAGTATCCATGAAGATGTCGAATAATACATTTTTTTGCAAGTGTCATAAATGCTCATTTACTCCCAAATTCTGTAATCAAATAAAACACTTTACATTGTCTTTGTTTCTTTCATGAAACTACCATGTCACAGAAGAAGTGTGCAGTTATCAGCAAAATACCATGCAGTATTTTGTGGCTAACACAGTCTAATTCTTGTGTCACTGCTCTAAGCAAGTTTAGCACAAAATATAACCCTATTAAAATTACAATGCATTTATCACCTAGCTCAGTTCAAAGAACTCACAAGCTGCAGAGGATTTAATTAAAACATGATGATTTAATAGGCAGGCTCCATCTATTGTTTACTCAGGAGGTTGAGATTCTATTTAAAACTGCGTCCCAAATTTAATTTAGGCTTCCACCAACCTTGTCGTAGATATGAGACTACTTAGAAGGAACAGAGTTACAGAAGTTTAGAGTGGGTCCTTCCATTTTACATAGTTACAGAAGAATTTGAAAAGTTTGAGAAGATGGTGTCTGCATTTCTGTGCTGCAAAGGGACATGAGTGGATCAGGAGAGGAAAGAGTATATTCATCTCTAGTTATTTTCAGTGATATTCAAGAATAAATGGTGGGCAGATTGGAAAGGCAACACGATCATGCCTGCAGCGTGGCCAAATGAGGAGAGCAAGCCATGGGAGTGATAGGAAAGGCGCACACTGCCTTTTCCCTCACCTTACTGAGGCTCTGGAGACTATTGACAGAATTTGTCAGCCTGAATTGCCTTATTTTCTGCTAGTCATCTATTCTGTTTTCAAATAATGATATGTTCCCTGAGGCAAAGTCCTATTCAAGACTAAAGCACAGTTTTAATTTCTTTCCATGTTTTATAATGCTCAACTTATGAAAGATACCACAAAAGGTCCTTAAAATGCATTTATTATGGCAGCATCTCATAACAGTGTATCTGGTAAAGATGCTGAAGCACAAAAAGGAAAAAAAAAAAAAAAAAAGAAAAAAGAAAAGTGCCTACCATTTGGGGATGATATTGAACGTTTAATAGTTCAGGGGGCCAAAGGAAGGGCTATTGCTCAGTGCCAAAGCTGTTCCACACGTGGTCCAGAGAGGCATTTTCATGCTGACTAGCACAAGTGAAGTTTGCATAACCTCCCCTGTAATCCAGTAATTTACAACCCCAGGTTGTTACTTGGTAATCAGCTGCCAACAGTGTGACTTTAAGGTGATGTTTTGCATTGTGGGATGGCTTGACACTGTATGAGGGAGGGATGCAGGTTGCCTGGGACTTCTTCAAACATGCTAAATGCTGCTGTCGCTTCCTAATGACATTGCAAAGGCACAGGCCAGCACTCGCCCTGCGTGTGCGTCTGCTGCAACCACCTTCAGAGCAGAGATTCACTTTGGGTTTTGATGCTTTTCGTGTAAATGTTTATTATAAGAAAAAGAAAATGAAGTATTGGCTTCTCTTCCCACTTGATGTACTCTGTTTTATCGCTATTTGTTTTATCACTTCAGAAGTATAGATTAAATCAGCATGGAAAATTGGGGTTTGTTTTCTCTGAATGAGAACATAGTAGAGGATTTCACTGACTTTCAATAATTTCATTTATCAATTATTTAAAACAACCAGCTCTGGAAAGAAGTACTTGTAGGAGCAAGCTGCAAGTAAGGATTTTTTTTTTTTTTTTTGGATGGTACTTTTAAAAAACTCTCTTATTTAGGTGGAAAATATATCTTTCTTTATACAGATGGATCCTGGCATGACTCAAACAAGATATTGTGCATGATTTCTATAAACAGAAAAATGTAAAAACCTTGCCACAAAATGCATGATTTAATGTAGACATAAGAAAAGGCACTCTGCCAGTTTCTCAGTTTCTGTCACAGTTTCAATGAAAAGTGATTCTAGCATTTGAAAAATCTAAAAAGCTGTCCCAGCCAAATGCCATGTTTCTATATATTATCTGCACTGTAAATCTATATTTTAGTGGGTTGTTACTAGGTTGCTTGACAAAAGACAGTAATTATTTATTTCTTGTTACAAAATTAATGATTATTTTCTATAGCAGTATCTGTATAATGATACATTTTGGAGAAACTTACTCTACATTGCAAAATGATCCACGAGAAAAATACTTTAAATCAGTTTAGCTACACAGATCTATTACATTACATTACATTGGTAATGTACTGCAATCCTAATCTGCTGGATGCTGCAGTCAGCTTGGATACTCAGTACATGTGTTTTCCCATCAGAGAGCTCAACTTTAATATCCATATCTCAACTTTTAGCAGAAAATTGAAGGTGAAATGCCTGCTGTGTTTTGCATAGCAGTAACTGCTTATTCAAATTCATAGCTCTCAAACCACTTGTGTCCATCGGCTTTTACAGCTGCACAATGCTGCCCTTGCTTGCAGGCTGAGAAAGGATTCCAGTGCCGCCCACATGGGCTGTGTCAACAGTGCACCAGGCCTGCAGATGTTGACCGAACGAATTATAAACCCATGACCCTGAAAGCTAAGTATTTACATGCTTAAGTGGACTGCATGATACAGTAAAGTCAGCTCTTCTGCCTTTGTTTTCAAAGATACATTAAAACTGCTTACCCTGCCTCCAAATATGCTATACACACCTGCTTATTAGGCCAAAATGAAGATGGTGAGGTAAAAAGGAATTAACTAACTGACACAAACAAATATATTACTTGATGTTTACAAGTGTTTAGGCATTGAAAGACACACTAAGGGATCTACAGGAATTTGCAGAAGTTCCTCAGGAGATACTCTGTATTTTTAGGCAGATAAATACCTTGCAAAATCGGATTTCTGTCCATTTGCTGCAAAGCCCTTTCCCTGCCATCGTGGTGCAGGGAACTTGCAGGCTGGGACACGGAGCGCTGCGTGTGACACGACCAAGCCGCATGGGCGCAGGGCACTCGCTGTCCGAGCTCCCCATGGACAGTCAGCATGCTCAGAGAAGAGTTTTATGGCACTAGTGTCCCTTGTCACTGCGTGGTTGTGGGGTGTAATCATGATTGTAGTCACGCTTGATGGGACACTCTCCCCTCGCCTTGGTGGGACCTGCTCTGCTGAGAACTGCGGACTCTTTCTCCTGAACAGAGCCATAAATTATTTACATTGCCTTCCTATAGCAACTTATTGACTACAGCATTGTAAAGTACCCTATTAATGTTTTAAGCATTTCACTTTATTTTAATACAAGTAAATTATTTAGGAAATGTTAAAATGCTTTATGCTTTGACTAATGAGAAGGAAAAGTGTACAC
Organism: Crypturellus undulatus; assembly: GCA_013389825.1. Taxonomy (NCBI): domain Eukaryota; kingdom Metazoa; phylum Chordata; class Aves; order Tinamiformes; family Tinamidae; genus Crypturellus; species Crypturellus undulatus. The sequence goes on from VWPW01020719.1 coordinate 540,814, forward strand.
TGCATCTTATTTTAATTGGATGTTTACCCTATCCTGTAGAAGTCAGGCATTTATTATTTCAGACTTAATTAACTATGCATACAGTCCCTGATGGATATGTATTCAGTTCTTCCGCTTGATCTAGTCGTTAAGACCCATAAGTGTGCAGATTATTTTTACTTGGAAATATGAAATAATTCCTTTTTTCAGGTAACTCAGTTACATCATAGAGAGTCATTTACTACCTGTCAGATCACTCAGATAAATTCAGTTTACTAAATTGATGCAAAGCAGTATGTTAAATTTGGAATGATGTAAATTGATTCAAGTGTTCAAAACTTACAGTCAGCCTGAAGTGAGTGATACCTTTAGGTCTCTCTTTTATCTTCAATAGCAGAGAAATATTTTAAAGTAACCTGGAGATTATTTTTCTTTTGCTAGAGTATGCTCCTGTCATTGCTATGCACTAGTGCAGCTTTCTGTGTAGACTTACACAATGTTTCGAGCTACTTTAGGATTGTCTTGAGAATCTTGTTGGATAAAGATGTGAAGTTTTGGCTTTCCTTCTAAACCATTACTTATATCAGGCATAATTCAGTCTTCCACGGAGGCGGGGCAGAGGGTACTGCTAGGACACTAAGGAGAGTTTTGTTTTAGTCCCCAATAGGGCTTCTTCCTGTACATAAAAATAAGATTTGAATTTGTGAAAGACAGCATGGAAGACTCTTTAAAATTTTACCCTTTTCATCATTATCTCCTTTATCAATGTTTTTATTTTGTGTCATAGATATGAAGTCTATTCATTAACAAAACTTAGCCTAAAGCCTGATCATGAACAATGGCAATTTGGAAGTAAGGAGCAATTTAGTGCTTAGAGTGTGTTTTAGGCTAGGCCTGACAGACAAGTTGTGTAATATGCTGTAATGTTGTTACAGGCAAAGAGAGTTGGATGATGACAACGGAAAAAAAGAGGGCTATAAAAGGCTAGGCAGCAGATTCTTTTTTATATACGTGAGAGCAGTCAGCTGCTGCCACTCAGTTCCTTATTTTTTTCGAAAGTCAAGAATTTAAGACTTCACTTGAGAAGGGACAGATTAGAAAGAGCAAGTTTCTAACCAGAAGTGGTCCAAAGAGGAAATTAAAGTAAAGATGTGCAAAGCATGGCAGGGAACATAGGTGGTGAACTGCTGGAGAAACTGCGTGAAATTGTGAGGATAATAATGATAAAAGACCTTTGGAGAATGTTAGCGAAGCAACTCCATGCACAGGAGCAGTTGAATTGGGGGCATAATATGAATGTAGTTCCTGTGGCTTTTGCATTTTTCAGGGTGAGCCCTTTCTGAATACAAAAATGCTCTTAAAAGGCAGAACCTAACTTCATGACAGGCCTTCCTCAGAGAGCACACCTAAAGATTTCTGTGGCCAAAGGGAGAGTTTTAACATCCAGCATCAGTAACAAGGCAAAAATTAGGAGAGAGAAAGCAAACCTGGGTCTGGTTTGATCTGCCAGCCATTAACATCAGAACATGAAACACCAGCAGAACTTGAAACACCAGCAGAACTTGAAACATCAAACTAGAGCACTTTACGCTAGGATCTGATCAGATGAAGTGGAGGACAGTGAAGAAATCGCATCCTTGCCTTTTGCTGAAAATTCAAAGTGTTGGGTTGCAGAAATGGAAACATACCCATCTTTCCCATGCCTTAGTAACCATCCATTTAAACACATCTTTCCAAATTATCACACATGCTTCCCAACACAATCATAAGAATGCCGTCAAACCCCATCATACTCTATTGTGCTAATTATTCTCTGGGCTTTCAATATTTTGGGTTACTTTCATATTGTGAAACTAAGACTTTTAAAAATGACTCCTTCATATCCTACAGGAAATGGCCATTTGCAGATGCATATGCACCATCAGTATACTTGTCTGTCCTCATGGTAGCTGAGTTTTAGAAGTTTCCACAAAAGCCAATATTCTACTTTTTCTGTGTAAAATACCTTCCTTCCTATGCGTAACTCTAAACTATACTATTAGTCTATATTACTGATGCCAATAAGGATTCCCACTGTGGTTTCAAAAAGACTTTGATAGGATGAAATGCATCCATGTGGTATATACAGACTGAAGCCAAAGTCTAGGTGGAGAGAATTTAACTGATAAAGGAAGCAGATATTTCAATGTGCTATTTGCTAGTGATGTGTTTAGTCCAGGGATAAAGTTGGAAAAAATTCTCCTTTCAACACTCAAAGTGTGGGATAAACCTCACTTAATTTTCAGAAGAAAAAAAAAAAAAGCAGTTTCCTGATACTTGGCTTAACATAATTGATTTTAAAATATTTTCAATTAATTTTCCTGATTATTCTGTTCACAGTACAATATTTCAGCTATTTTATGCTTCTAGATTCATTGCGCCCCTGTGGCTATATTTTTCACAGACAAGTTAGTCTGAGAATGCTGTGAGCTCAGACCTTTTGTTTTTAATCCGATGTCCCTTAGTTTTCGTATTGTGTAAAAGGAGAAAACACATCTACTTTTCAGCATTCTTCATAAATCATTTTTATTCACTTGTAAAACTGCAGCAGAAGTATAACAACTTTATTACACTGTATTAGCCCTTTGATGGCATCTCCTTTAAACAGGTTTACATGATGTAGATATAATGGAAAATGCTACAAGGGGAAACTGTTAACTCTACACAGATGAAAAAAAGGTCATGTAAAACTGCAATGAGCTTATGAGTTCCTGTGTTTTCAAAAATGCCTATCTACTGTTTGTACAAAACTCAAGGTACTTTCTCTCCTAATTAGCAAAATAACATTCAGGGCTGCAGCGGGAGCTGCATCTGATCAGATTTCTCCCTGATCTGATGCAGGATTGCTCTAAGAGCTTACCTGTTTTTCAGGATAGAAAAACGGAGGCATAAAGAAAAAAAACGTATTAGTTGTTTTTATCGCTTAAGCCATTTTGGTCAAAACTGACTTTTTAGAGAAGAAAACCCAACAATCTAGATCCAGATGGATAAGAAAAATGCTATTTTCTATCCCACAACAATTCTTTATGTCTTGAGATGTCAACAATCTTATCATTCCTATTGGGGATGAAATGATGTTTTGGAATAAGAAGGAAAGAGTTCCTCCAAAAGTCACAGCCTTGTGGTTGAGATATCAAATTGAGATCATGGTAGAAAACTGACAGGTAGAGGGACCTCGGGAAGGTATATAGTTCATTCTCCTATCTAGAGACCCCTTTAACTGCATCATACTCATCCTTAGAAATTGCTAGATAGAAATTGAAGCTTAATACTGCTTAAAGGACTTTCCTGTTACAATGTTTTGTTTTGTTTTCCTGATAATTCATCCTACATCTTTCTCCCAGGTATTTGCACCCATACTGTTAAAAATACATTCTCCTCAATTTCGTGTATTTTTTGATAACAACATCATACCATCAGATAGGGAAAAAAAGGAATCTAAGAAAATGTCAGTAAGAAAAAACACAAATGTTTGACTGGCTTTTTATCTCTGAATAGTCCATCAGTATTATTAACTTAAGTATGAATACATATTTGTAGAACTTCACCAAGATTAGATTGAGTCAGAAACAGTTTTCTGTTCCTGTTAGAATCTGAGCATCTGTTACCTTTTAGCTGTAAAGCAGGGGGTTACAAACACCTATGTGTTTTTAAGACATTCTGTTATTTTAATTTAACAGAGGAAGAAATGAGGCTGTGGTATTTCACAGCTGACATGGGACTCTGTGACAGGGAAGGGAATTGGTTGCCTTCTTTGCAGGTGTCTGTGCCTTAATAAGCCCATTCTTCTCTAATTGCATCATGACAATATCAGGTTTACAATAAGAAATTTATTTTTGAAATGTCATTTAAGATTGACAAACTAAGTAAAAAACACTGTTAGAGACTTGGTTCCCTTTTCTGCTTAGCATTCAATGAAAATACTACAGGAAAGTTCTTAAGGGATTTCAAAAGCAGAATGCAGTAGATGTGGAAACCATTTGGGAGCAAAACAGACCAGGTACGGATAAGCTTAGTGTGAGTGGAATTCATCATAGGCACAGTCACAGGCCAGTGAAGTTCCCGAGCTCGTAAGAAAGCGATAGGTTAAAGGAAAGCAAAGCAATTCAGATCACTGCAAAGGCCCGTCTGGGGAGCAGGTAGCCTGCAGGGCTGCATTAGTCCCATTTCTGGCAGTGTGTTCTCACAGCCACGGCAAGAGCCGGAGAAAGCCAAGGACCCGCCGTGGTAACAGCGATGGCTGCCAGCCCAGGGCCCGGGGGTCTCACCAAATCACCTCCTTCTTTCTTAGAAAACCTGCTTTTCCCATGGGGGTTCACACATACAGTGACACTTGTGAATTAATGGAGTGCTTTTTCTTTTAAATACAGCGTCATTTGAACTAAGACATACTTTCTTTTTCCGAGGGTTTGTGACTCTATGATGTATCTTCCTGAGGGGATGGGAGTACAGAATCCTCTGTGCTCTTTTCCATGTAAGCACAATTCAAACCAATTGGTTGATTCATTTCGAAATTGGTACATGTGTGTATATGTATGTGTAGGTATATACACACATTTTTTTTTAAAAGGCACAAGTGAAAGGAGGCATACATATGCATATATATAATTCCACATACACACAGGTCTAACTATTTATGAGAGTTAGATACTAATTTCTGTTCATTATAATCTTTAGAACCTGCTTTTTACATCCAGCCTTATGGTACTGTGATAGATGGTTAAGCTGTTTGAGTTGTTCACACTTCTTTATCATCTATGTGCTGTAGATTTTATGTTACATAAAAAGATATGGCTGGGCAGAGGAGAGCACTGGGACAGAGGCCCAATGTGGGAGGGATCATCCCACCTAAGTGATCTGAATATTCTCTAGTTAAGGAATCCCTCTCTGCTACTGGAAAAAGAGCTGATTTTCTGAGCCCAGTCCAGTGCCTCTCTTGTGAATTTAAGAACAGGAGTCACTTAGCAACTGCACCCTCTCACATCTGATAAATGCTATGACTGTCTCCCATTCCCCATGCCTAGAGTTTACGCTTCTGTGTGCTCCGCAAATCATTGTGAAATGAGGGCAGGAAGCATGAACTGGGTCACCCTGACTCTCGCTGTATGTTGCATAAGGAATTTCTATGATCACATGTAAAGAAAACTCTAATCCAGCATTTACTAAATTACCAAAGTATGATTAATGGGCATTTGTCAGAGCTATCTGCAGTTCGGGGGAATATACGGCCTGCCGTGTTCTGTAAGGATGTTTGCTCCTCACTCCTCTGTCTTCTCAAGATGGCTAATAACCGAAAGAACATAAAAGGGACAATCTTTTGGCTTTGAAAAATGGACTAGCAAGAAATGTTCTCAGGGACTATTCGGAGTGCAGGATTGAAGAGCATCTCCCTTCCCTCTCAGGTTTACCGTGCAGGCAGCCAGTAGTTAGTCATAGCACAGCACATTGCTGAAAGGTTTGAACTGCCGGTATATAAATAGTTCCCATATTGAAACGTGTTGATGCCTCAGTTAATTTGATTTAACAAAGAGGTTTTTGTCTGTTTCTTTCTTAACTACTAGTCTTCATGTAGAGTCCAAAATCTTTACTCTGCAATAATTAAACACTACCTATCTCTGTAAGAACAAGGATAAATTGTAAGTAGCATTATATTTTATAAGTTGCATTGTGATTAGGTATGTATTATGTAGCACTTTGCATGGATATTTTATCATGCCAGGCAGAATGGGTTTATACAATGCCTTTTTGAAAGAGAGCAACTCTCTCCGTGACCTTTCCTGGACCCTCCTTTATGGTAGTGACTCCTCTCCACTGAGGTTCTTCTTTCGAAGAGAAGCAGAGCAACCTGTCTGGGTTTGCCCTGCAGCAGCAACCTGCCTGCAGTTCTGCCCAGAGGGTGAGTGTGGAGGTAAAAAAAAGCTGCTTTTTTCCTCCTTGCCTTCAGTTCAGAAATATCAGCAAAAAGTTGAGGGCCACTCAATTTAGATTCCATTAGCTTCTGTAAAAGTAGGGTACACATAGTCGTATCATGAAGGGAGGCCTCTACTTTCTCACAACATTATAGTCTAGTATTATCCCACCTCTAAATTAACTTTTTCACCTTTATCTATCTATGTGTGAGGAAGGACCATGGTATTTCACTGACTGTGTCTCTGTGTACAAGTCACCTGCAGATATCGTAAATAGGCTTGGACTCAAGTGCTCTGTGCAGATGTTCAGACAGTCACAATTCCATAAATTGCAGTTTTGGGAGTAGCTTTGTGGATACCCTTTGGATACCTCCTAAACCTCACAGATCCTGGGGGATGAGCACAGTGTCAGGCCCTGGCACTCCAGGGATGAGACACGGGAGATTGCTGTCTAGAGATGGGATGAAGCAATAACCTCCTCCAGATCTCCCAGAACATGGTGCCCCCTTCACTTGTCTCTTGTTTTCTCTGAAAAGCTCCCGCCTTCCCGCTTTCCTTTTGCTCATCCCTTGTCACTTGTCAAGGAGGGTTGTCTGGGGAGGTGGCAGTCTGAATGCCACTGCAGCTTGAATTGATGCCCAGTACGTGTGGTGTGTTGGAAGGTCCTGGCCTGCAAATAGCTTTTAGAGATGCATGTGTTTGTCATACCATGTCTCCAGTTCGAGCAGACATCTGGAATTTTAAACTTATTAAAATAGCATTTGTGTATTCTTTTTGAAAAAGAAAATGCCTTACAGCATGTTGTACACACGGCACAGAATAGACCCACCATGTGCAGAGCACACAAAACTCCAAATGAAGGAAATTAATGGGTAGTTTATGACAGATTTCTGTTTGTATTCGCAAGGTTTAGAAGTAAATTACTACGAAAGTGCAGAAAGAACCTGTAATATTTCTTTAGTATTTCTCATCTAGCAATTTGCGAGATGCAGATCCAAAACTGAAAAAAAAAGGCCATTAAAATATAAGGTCTGCTTCCAATCTTTTTTACACTGATGGAAATCAAGTGTAACTTTCACTGAAACCAATGGAGTGTAAAATTGGGGTAAGCAAGGATCAGCACTAGCTACTGCACCTGTGCCGCAGGAAAACTATTTGTTTAAAGTGTTTATAGACGCTGCTATCATAAATAGCTTATTTTCTTACACATTGAATAGATCAAAGGTATCTAAAGTAATTTTTGAACATGACTTAAATAAACACATATATTTATTGCTACATAACTTGCCAAAGTCACACTCTCATTGATTCTGAATCCAAAAAGAGTGATTGATTTTTTTTCTTCGTTTAATAAAAGGAATCACATTGCTCTATGAAAACATGCATTCATTTTATTTGATTGACATCTTCAATTTTGGATATATATTCTAACTAATGGAATGAATATTGCAATACATGAATCAATTATATTTGTTCACTTGTCATTTTTGTAAAGTGAGAACAGTTTAAATTATATATGACCCAGCTGTCTATATGTTATGGTACCTTAATAGACAATATTACTGTCAATAAATTTGTTTTAATGAGGAGCTTATCAGCATACACAGGTCATATTTGATCTATCTTTATTTATAGAAGCAATAGACTTTTATCTAGATACCTCAAAATATGTATTTTGCTCACTTCAAGACCAGTAGAAGAATATGGTTGACATAAAAATTTACTGATGTAATTAGCATCAATATTAACATTACCAAAATCACTAGTTTAGAGTTCTTAGTATTTATACAGTTGCACTAGAATATTTTACCTTAGAGTTTAGGATATCTTCTCAACTGCTCCCAAATTAGCACATCAAAATGAAGCATTAATACCTAAAATATTTTATTTATGGACTTTATTTGAAGTACATGAGCAATCCTTTTGAGAATGTAATTCAGCATAGGGCTAGGTCTTTGAGAGATATTGAAACTACTATAAACTGCCATTTGCATATTTTTCTCCATTTCTTAATCTTTTCTATAATTTAGCAATTTGATATTTATCATTATGCTTTCAGAAAACATAGTCTAATGAAACAAGAAGTGGTTGCAAAACCAGTCAAGAAAAACATACTTAAAATATTCATGATTCATTGTCAAAAGGGAAAGGTGCATCAAATGTGATTCTGCAGGAGTAGTATCCAATACTTTTATTAATGACCTGGGTGATGAAATAGGAGAATTTCTTATTATGTTTGTGAACTTGGAGGAACTCAGTGTATTTTGGAGGATGAAGTTGGAATTTGAAATGACCTTCACTAGAAAATGTCTTGGAAAAAAACAATGAAATAAAATAGAGACAAGAGTAGCAAGAAAACATGCTAATGGGATGTATAGGAAAGATATACCAGACATAAACTACTTCTACATTATTGAGTATTGGTCTGGCCCTACGTTTGAAGGAGCAGTTGTAGAGACATGTCTCCAAGAAAGGTGTGAAAATGAGTAACAGGAATGACCTGGCAGGTAGAAAGGACAACATCATGTCAGTGAATTCGGGTTGGTCAGCATGCAAAAAACATTGGAGCAGGATATGGTAGGAATCTTCCAGTATATACTAGTTTGCAAAAAAGCTATATAATATGTTCTTCATGTCCACTCGGAGTATAGCAAAAGGAAGTCAAGTTCCATCCCCAAATTCAGGAAAGAGTTTTTTTAAAGAACTGAACAGTAGAGCAATGGGATAGCTTGTCTGTAGGGGCTCTGGGCTCTCTTCCACGGGAGGTCCTTGAGAGCAAGTGAGATCTTTTAGAAATACTTTGAGTTAATTAATCTCACACTTGCAAGTGCAGTCTTCCTTTCCTGTAACTCTATTATTGACCTGTGTATATTTAATATATTTCCATAATATCTTTTGCTGTTTATATTAATCATTTAACTATGAAAATAGTCAAAATTATGAGAACATTACAAATCGCCAAAAGAATTTGCATGGGATTTAAAATGGTGAATTTGATGAAAATAGGATTAGTATTTGGTTATCTGACAAGCAAGTTTTAAAACAACTTGAGTTATCTTGAATAGGGAAACTAGATTAATGAAGATAAAATAAAATAAAATAAAATAAAATAAAATAAAATAAAATAAAATAAAATAAAATAAAATAAAATAAAATAAAATAAAATAAGATATTGCAAAGAAGTGAATCTGCTTCAGTGCAATTTGATCATAGAATCATAGAATCACAGAATGCCTAAGGTTGGAAGGGACCTCTAGAGGTCATCTAGTCCAACCCTCCTGCACACGCAGGGCCACCTAGAGCACGTGGCACAGGGCTGCATCCAAGCGGGTTTTGAAGATCTCCAGAGAAGGAGACTCCACAACCTCTCTGGGCAGCCTGGTCCAGTGCTCTGTCACCCTCACTGTCAGGAAATTTTTCCTTAAGTTCCCGTGGAACTTCTTATGCTTCAATTTGTGGCCATTTCCTCTGGTTCTGTCAGTGACCACCAGTGAAAAGAGGTCAGCCCCATCCTCCTCACTGCCTCCCTTGAGGCACTTATAGACACAGATCAGATCCCCTCTCAGCCTTCTCTTCTCCAGGCTGAACAGGCCCAGCTCCCTCAGCCTCTCCTCATAGGGCAGATGTTCCAGGCCCCTGATCATCCTCGTGGCCCTGCGCTGGACTCTCTCCAGCAGCTCCACATCCCTCTTGTACTGTGGGGCCCAGAACTGGACACAGTGATGAAGTACCTGGGCTTCCATTGGAGGTGGAAACATGGTATAAAGTGGAAGTGACACTGTCAGGTGGCCTATCTGGCAGAATGGGACCATTGTCCTTTCCAACTGAGAAGTCACTCTTACTTATAAGATCCAGCACTGATGTAAGTTGTCGTGTGTCTCTGTCTCCTAATGTTGCCTAGAAAACAAATAGCACATGCAGAGCTGGTCTGGTCAGCTGGGAGTTCCAGGTAAAAATGCAAAAAAACAGTGAGTTATCTAATACTGTAGAAGTAAATAATATTCTGTTATTATGTTGAATTCATACACTGCTGAAAACAGGATAGGTTTGTCCATAATGCAATGCAGTATACTGTGTACCGATGTTTCACTGAAGTGTTGTCTTTCTGATAAATTTTAACAAAGAATCAGGCATGCAGGCAGTGGGACTTAGCTGGCTTTCTTAGGGAACAGGGTATGTCTTGCCATGTATTGCTGGAATCAGGATTTGCACAAGCACATGCACTTTGCTGGAGGAAATGCAAGAATACACGTGGTGCAGCAGGGAACAGAATGGAGGCCCTGGTGCCCGGGCACAGCTGCGGTCCTGGCATGACAGACCATTGCGTCTCTAAAGGATCTCTTGGGTTCTGCTGGTTCAGTGACTGGGAAGTAAAAGAGAGCAAGATAACAGAGCAAACCAGATGTGAGTGATTCATAGTGGCCTACTGGGTACACAATACCATTTTGGAGAATTAACAGGCAAACCAAAATAGACATTTATCTGATAAACTGTGGTATAATCAAGATATAGGTCATACAGCACTTACAGCTCCTAAAATATCTACCAAATATGAAATATGAAATAAATAAACTTTTTCTTAGTACTTTTTCTTAGCAGGAGCTACATGTCAGTTTTCACTAACTTCCATGTTGCAATCCCTTTATACATATACAAATGTCAGTAAATCAATCAAGAACATTAAGTCAAGACTGTAACAACATCTAGAATGGATTGGACTTGTAACAGCAACATCTAAAATAAACGGGATTGTTTGAAGGATATAAACCCTTGTGCCTGAGGGCACTAAAACCCTCTAATTAACAACAAGAGGGAAGGATTTTCTATGTGAACAAATTGTCTTGTAACTGTCTGCTGGAGAACTTTTTAGCACATTTTTCCAGAGTTTTTTTTTTTGTCTCCTCTGCAAATAGGGTAGGATAGGTGATTCCTAGTAGACAGTCTGCTCTTGCTGTTCTTATTCTTCTGTAACACAGGACGTGGTGGATCAAAATTCATCCTTCGCAACATCTCAGTGGATGGTGGATTTAACTGGCCCTGTAAGGCCTAGTGATACTCTATTGCCAAAAAATCCCAAAACACACACATATGAAGAATTAATCAGACTCCATATTATTAGGTAACAAATTAGATCTTACCTTTATATGTTTAATAACTAGTATATGATTTTTTATATGACTTTTATACCTTCATATATACAAAATATATTCAATGCTCCCTTTCCACTTAGAAGCAGATTTTTCTCTGTAATAACGGCACTCTTTCACATAGGTTTAGAATGCTCCCAAATAGAAAGGGAGCATGTATTGGTCTTTACATTGATTTTTTTTTTCACTAGTGTGGTGCTCTTGGCCTTATTCTCAGGACACTAGTTTGTGACTTGTAATAATAAATCTTTGTGCACATGAGAACAGGCATATATCATATGCACGCACATGCGCACACACACTGCACTCACATTTATGAAATATTTACAAATCATTATTGACATTAGGGATATTTGAAGCCAAAATTTGTAGGAGGTAGTTTTGAAGAAAGTGAAATTATGGAATATTTATCCATGCAGTATGTGTCTCCAGTAGAATTAGAGATTCCAGTAGAATTTATTTATGAGTTGGTCTCTTACCGTCTTCCTTAAAGAGAAATCACGGAACAGGTTGAGCAGGGCGTTTGTTTGCAAATTGGTCAGAGAGCGTTGTTCTCAGTTTTATTTGCAATGACTAATGAAGAGCATAATTTTTAATCATAGATTTTCAAGCCTGACACACTGACAAGCACATGCTGCATGTGTTACCTTCTGCATGGTATAATGTAGGCAGTTGTGTGCAAGAGAACAAAAGTAGACTGAGAAAGATCAATGTGTCTTAAGAGAATAAGACTTTTTTTGCAAACACGTTGCGATGGAAACATTTTTCATTTTAGGTTTTCCTCAAAAGGTTTCTATATGCAGAAAAAAAAAAAAAGGAGAGAATCCTCAGCTTGGGATGCAGAGAAAAGGCGTGGAGGGAAATCAATCAGTCTCTATAAATGAATCAAACAAACAGCAGCAATCATCAGGGACAAATAGAGCATGAGATTTTGGAATCAGGATGATTCCAAAGGCACCCAGCGCTGTGTACTGGGAAGATAGGAAGCAAATTGGCATCGACAAACCATTTGAAATGTACCTACCCACTCCCTGGGTAGGAAGAAAGATTGCTGATTCTACTACTTTCTAGTAAAAGGCCTGCTTTCCCCACTTCCTCTTTTTTGGTAGGGAGAAGTACCAAATTCGGCAATATATCTGCTTGCCCGCTGTGAGTGCGTATGTTACCCTTTTTTCCTTATGTTGCTTGCTTAGAAAGAGTTTCTTCCCCTCTCACACACGTGCAGTGTTATGGTCAGAGATGCACAGTGCACAGAAAACTGTGATTTGGGACCTCAGTTAGGGATCTGACTGATTATGAGCCATTTGTTTTACTTGCTTTGGAAAAGTGGAGTTATTTATCCATCTACATTACAAGGGTAGCTTATGGACTTTTAAAAAAGGCCATATTCAAAATAATAATATGCATGTATGTGTATATTGTTATCCCATTGATAACTATATATGTTTATATAGTATTAGTCTTAAGTGATCTTAACTGGATGGATTTCTTTAAGGTTGGATTGATAAAACAGCCCTTTCCAAACAAGCTGTTTTGGCTTGCAAGTGATCTTTGTCTACCTCTTCCTAGAGCATGTTTGCATAGAGATGACTCTGATATCACTGTTATTAATACATGCTGTTGAAGAAACCCCTTTAACATTTCTAGGAACTTATTTTTAATTAATTAATTTTTACTGAGAATGAAAAGGAGAGAGATGCAGCTGCTTTTATGAGGAAGAAAAGCAAAGTTCAAGACTTATTGAAAGGCTTACTGAGAGGAAAAATGGGATTGCTGCAATATCTGCATCTGATTTAGGCCTGAAAGATATCTTGCAGTAGATTATCAACTTGTTTTGCATTTTAATCTACATAAATCCCATCTCCATGTGCCTAGTGCTACCAGAAACTAGTTTCTGTGCTGCTACACTTCTGGCCATATATTACAGAAGAGCTGAGATGTAATGTGAGCCAACAAAGAATAGCAAATAATGACACGGTACTGAGCTAGGCGACTTTGTAAGACAAAATGAAAGGTGTACCACTAAAATACCTACCTTTGAAGATATTGGGCTTCCTTGTTCTAGAAGTGCTTGAGTGGCTTAATAGAGAAGGTTTCTAATGATTTTTGACATGTGTTAATGGTGCATGCCACGTTCTTTATATTTTCATAATGACATGTCTAATTTCTAATGACATGTGTCACATTGCATATACTTGTTAAATATAGGTCATGAGCTAAAAATATGCACAATATTAGGAAATATATATGATAACAATTGTATATATCTACCTTACTGTAGCAGGATCATCTAATCATAAATCAGATTCTGGAGTGTCTTTTAAAACTCAATGACAAAATATTTTTAAAGCCCTGTCTTAAATGATGGTGGCAAAAAGTTAGGCTTTGGAAGAGCTGGTATTGATGAGAAAAAAGGAATTCTTCCTAACAGGAGATTATTCTTAGAGATGGCTCCTTTTCCTCTTGTAAGCAAGAAAGCTGAAAAATGCTGATCCTGTAATGTGGTAGTCCTTGATTTATATGGTTTGGCGAAGCTAGAAACAGCAGCTCTGGGAAGAGAGGGTAACAGGAGAGACACATTTCAGTCTCTCATTGAGAAATGGCTGCTCAGCATTATGGTTGTGACCTTCTGCCACTCAGGAGTATGGTTTATATTATTCCGCTTCTGGGAGGTGATAAGTAACTGTTTTTCAGGTCCCACAGGTCACATAAAAGCTTGTGATATAAGTGCTGGAGCACTTGGAGAGACTGCAGGTGACTGTCCCTGTGAGTTAGAATGGCTAACTTGTTTTGACTACTGTTTTCCTAGGAATTCTTCTTGATTTCCCTTATATTTTCTGCTTTGGAATGAAATGATGGGATTGCCTCAGTTAGTTACATGTATCTGATCCTCTGAAGCCATACCTCAGTCTTAGGTTTCACACACTCCCAGTTTGATCACATCAGAAATAATATTTTAGGAGCAGAAGAAACAGTATCTTAGTGAGAAAACATTCTCGACCAAGCAACTTTTCTCCAAAAGCATTTGTGAGCCTTAGATTACTGCAGTAACACTCTCTGACCTGCTTCTGCCTGTTAATGCACCACAAATTCATGTATGGAAGCAGATAATGCCTGTATTCATTCTTCTAATATATTTTTACGTGCACTATGAGCATTGAGCTGTTGTCTGCAGCCCACCTCCTTGGCTTGAAAAGGTCTAGTTTTCTCCCCCTCTTCCCCACACTCCCTACTAGCTTGTCACTTCTGCCCCAGCTGTGAACCTACTGTGGAAAAACCTGCTTTTCCAGCGTGTGCCAGCCTTTGAGAGAGAAATTTGATAACCCAGAATTGCAGGAACAAAGGCAATTAGAAGTCTGCTGCATATGCATTAAAATAACATATAATCCTAAAATGAAGATGTTACTAAGAAGAGCCCATGAGGATGCTGAACTAGAGCAAGCATGACAATAGATAATTTCAAATCCAGTCAAGCTTAAAAGAGGTGTGTTTTCTTCTTTCTATGAAGATATGAAAGAAAGAGCTATAAAATCCCCTGACCTGAACAAGCAACATTCACTTTTTCTGTATCCTGTCCTCAGTCTTGCAGCACTCATCAGAGATCATTTTCTTCATCTTCAGAAGAAAGTAATTATCAACCAGACAAGCAAAAAAGTAGCTACACTTCAAAGAAGCATCAGTGTCCACTTCAGTTCTATTTCTACAGCAGATACTATCACTGTGTCACCACAGTGAGACTATGTAATAATCACTAACAAGAGATTAGAGTCATGTATTTTAAATTAATTCGATGTTACTATGAAATTACATTTTAGTTGAAGACGTTGACCACTTTTCATGTGAAAGACTGGATGATTTAAACACCACGCTAATGCAGACACTGTTTTTAAATAATTTCTTGGCTTTCCTAGGCCTTAGATTACTGACATTTCATGTCTATAATCTGAAAATGATATTCATGATACCAAAGATTGACCAATTTTATTTTTTGAAGTATGCTACTGAGATTCACTCTGAAGGTTTCTTTTGAAAGGTATCATCAGTAAAAAGTACTTTAAAGATAATTACTGAAATAACCATGTGTTTTATTGTTTCACATGTTATGTTCCTCATAATAGTTAGAGTTATTCCTCAGAGTACACTTAGTCAATACACTGGGGCTAGTTTGTTTTACACTGCCATTCTATTATTGGTGTACTGCACTACCAAGTTGCAGAAAACATTTTCTTTCAGTATCAGATTATGAATTTGACAAAAAAATCTCTGGTATTTATGGCTGGAGAACTCAGTCAGAAGTAAAGATCTCTACAAAATGTTACACAAAACGTAAGCTCATACTTAAGATTCCTGTTGCAACAGTGTTTGTTAATATATCAGTTTTCCATACATTCAACAGGAATTTTTCTGACATCTGTCTGGGGCTGATATTCACCATACAGGAGGAGAATGAACAGAAGCAGTTTTGGGACTATAGGTCTTAAGACTCAATATGTTCATAGAAGGACTGAGAGGAACTGTTGATATTGCCAATATTAATACTGGCAA
Source organism: Crypturellus undulatus (assembly GCA_013389825.1). NCBI lineage: Eukaryota > Metazoa > Chordata > Aves > Tinamiformes > Tinamidae > Crypturellus > Crypturellus undulatus. The sequence goes on from VWPW01020719.1 coordinate 556,433, forward strand.
AAATGTCATTTATAAAGTAATAAATTCAAACCATAAAGAAAGAGTTTTCATTATGAAAAAGACCTAAAGAATATCCTGGGGAGCTGAAGCATTCACTACTACTGATTTATGCAACCTAATATCACCCTGTGAATTCTAGAGAATGATTTTAAAAACCTGAGAGAGAGAGTCCAAGCAAGACAAGGGAAACTATAGGGCTCCTGCAGTGCTTCTCTAGTCTTTTTCCATTCTTGTTTCATCAAAATATTGAATGCAGAAGACTTCTGTATCAAGATGGAGTTACTTATTTACACCTAGACTTGTGCTACCTGCAGCCTAACTTGTGGAGGACGTTATATCAAAAACCAGGAATATTTTGTTTGCATTGGGGATACGTTGCTACAAGTGTTCTTCACTCACCCTCCATCGAAAAGACCCATTTACTTATCCTTCCTTGAAAATGGCATATGCAGTGCTCAGTTGAGTGAGCACTGAGAACCTAATGTAGTTTGTGAGTAAATGAGGTTTCAATATCTCTTTTAACTACCTCAGGAATCTTACTAATATCCTGATGTGATGAACACATAAAAGATAGATAGGTTAGATCCGACATTTAATATTCCAAGCGTATCATAATGCCTACAGTTCTCCTTGTGAAGTGAAACAAAACGGCTGTGCATGTAAAGGAAGTAGTTTGGTGACCGAATATAGCTGAGAAAAGGAGTCACTGGGATTGAGGCTTACAAATGAAAGAAATTAGGCAATGACTGTATAATCAGAAGTGTCTGTGATTTGGATAAGCATGAAGGATTCTGGAATTTGCTTCACATTTCTGTCCAGTGTTTTGGGCATGCTAGGTATATATTTTGTTCCATTTTTCACAAATCAGATTTTGCTTGTAAAGCAGAAGGATGGAATGGAATATTCTTCTGTCATCATTGCTACCGTTTTTATTAGCATAAGGAGAAGGTGCTGAAGCCAGAGCAGCCCTCCTGGATTGATGCAGGAGATTTGCAGACCATAGTATGATGACACAGGCGCAGGATTTCTCCTTGTGCCAGATTTTGTTACTGGAAACATGCTCCTCTTACCCACCAACACAAACATCAGCGAAGGAACCTGGCAGACAAACTCTAAAAAAATTACTGCGTCTGTACTTACCCCATCCTTATGTACATATGTAACAGAAACAATTTCTCTTATGGAACATGTAGGCTGCTTACTAAGCACTTCAGTACAGTGAACACAGTCTGAAATTAAAGCTCTCTATAGAGTTACTATAGAGTTATTCTCTATAGAGTAACTAGGGGCAACAGCTCAGCTTTCCTGCAGCCTGAACGAGGAGGTTAAGGTGGTGGCAGGATGCTGGAGCTTTGAAGAGCATCTCCCACGAGCACAGGCTGCCCCAGATACAATTCTGTTCCCTACAGCACTCGGTCCCATTGCAGAGACACCCAGCATTGCTTGATTGTGCAACACGCCATCCTGTTGGGAATTACAGTGTGGGGGGCTCATACTCCACCAGCATGAGTCAGGATTGCTGCTGCTGCTGCTGCCGCTTAAATCAGCCAGGCTGCACTGGGACATAATAGCTGTTTAATTCGGCAGCAATTAGACATCAGTGTAAACCTTTCAGTTTCCTGAACTATTGTGCAGTTTTGATTTCAGATATTCTTTGGCTTATGTCAATAACTTAGAAAAAGAGAACATTAAGAAAAAAGCAAGTAAGATACAAAAGAATCATGCAGACTGTACAGACAGTGCAAAAGTTAATTTTTTTTTTTTACTGTAGAGCTATCAATGCAAACAAAAAATAAATTATTTTTAAAGTTCAGATATTGAACTCAGGAGGAAAATCAAAAATGCTCTCCCTGCTGTTCTTTTCAATATTCACTTCATGTTTTATTTGGAAGTTAGATTCATCTCCACTCAAAAAATGTACTCTACTTTTATCTTAAGTATTGCTCTTTCCAAAGGAACAAAGAATATTTCTTATCAGCGTCTTCCGGCTGGACTTCCTAATGCATTTGATTTTGAGCTATTAACCCAGGAGACCTATGTTCACAATCACTTTGTGGTTTTAAGACCCTACAGGTTTAGAAGTGTATGGACATTCTTAAAAAGATTATTACTTTATTTTGTACTTAACAATGTTTGCCAATATCCTCTTGGCTTGTGGCTAAAAGATGACTAGAAGATCAGCAAGTCAGACCTCTGCATATCTGCATTTTTCTCTTGCATTGCTGTTTATTTTCAGTAAGCCCCTTAAAACATGAAATTTCCACAGCAGCTCACACTATCTTAAGGCAGCATTGTCACACTCTTACCCTTTGCTAATCAAATATATTTGCCTGGAATTATTAAAGCAGTTTTGTGAAACTAATTGCAAGAGTCATCACAAACCTTACCGAAAACTGATTTGGAATTAAATCCCTTTCTTGTAGGATCTCTTAAATTAGTTGCTCGGATTCCATTGTCACATCTGGAGACTGCTGAAATCAGCAGCCTCATTGCCATGATGCTGATAGAAGTGAGATCAGGTTCAAATCTAAGGAAGAAATGTTGGGCCATAACAATTTTTTCTTTCCCAAAAACCACAAGATAATCTACATTTCACATTAAATTATTTGTAAACACTATAATAAACTTCCAAACCATATAGAAATATTCTCTTTCACCAGGTAAATCACTAATTTAATGGCATCCCTTTGATGTTTTTATGAAAATAAGAATCAGGATTCTATCTAAAATCATAAGTGATTAGCTAACAATTTTCATTGAAAAGCTGTATATTTTATTCTTCCTACACATACGTATGAACCTTCTGTAGATAAGTTATTTAACATGATTGGTAAATATATATTTAAGAAAACAGTTCTTGTATCCCAACCTAAAACTTGATTGTCTGATTAAAGTTTTAGGTAACATTGCAGAGTTTTTAAAGGAGACACCAAATTAAGCACATGGTCTTTTTTCAGCAAAGCATTAAACTAATACTTAGCTTTAATCAGACTTTGAAGCTCACTGAATTCAATGGGATTTAAGAGTGTACTTAAAGGTAAGCCTGTGACTAAATGATTTCTTGTACCAGGGTCCTAGCCTGTGCTCATAACGAAAGAGATCTCGAAATATTTTTTTTTCTTTTATCCAAATAAATTAACAAAAAAATCCTCTTCATAATGTGTTTGATTCAGTAAGAAGAAAATCACAGTAAACCACTCATAGAAAATCACACTTAGGAAGTATGAATATTCTTGTCCTAATAAACAAATTACTAAAATAATATTAGAAAAAAAAAAATTATTTGGTCGCTGTTAGCATCTCTGCAGCTGCCAAGACACGTCTCTCTCTCTGGTCTCAAAAGTATTTAATGCATTCCATGCTGATGCAGGCTCGCTTAGGTTCTGCTGCTATTCTCTTAAAACATCTTCTTCCAAAGCAAATTCTCTGGCAATATGATTTATTGCTTGCATTTCTTGCAATAAAAAGGAGGGAATGCTACTCCCAGTAATTACTTCCTTCGAATCCTAAATTCTAATATCTACAGGCTAAGGATAAAATAAAGGTTATTTATCTATTAACACAAACATACAAATATACCAGATGATTTTGGTTCTGAGGTTTTTTCTGTTTATCTATTGTTTGATACAAATTTTAGGATTAAAAACTTTATTATTTCCTAGCAGATATGTTTACAATTCTTTACTAATTTTTAGATTCAAGGTAAATGTTAAAATTAGAATTAAAGGCTCTCAGGCTTAAATCAGAGTGCACATATTAAAACTGGCATGTTATTATTTTTATAGATCTGAATTTTCTTAGCATATTAACAGACATAACACCAAGTTTCAAACCTAACAGCATGACTTGCTAGATAAAGTCAATCAAATCAGCATCTGCATTTAACATTAGTATAAAATTCCACATTTTCTGTTATCAAATAACAGTCCCTGTGCACTTCTGCCTTCTAAATACCTTGAATGAATTCCCTACACACAAACATATGAAGATTAAGAAGTTTAAAACAATGAGAAAATATGTGAACTATCTGGGAACACTCATATTTGCACAAATATACTATATCTATGCAGCAAATATGTTGAAAACAGAGGAAAAGTAGTTTTCTTCCACGGCTATAGCATCTGGATGGCTGTATAGTCTTATCAAATACAAGTGCATTGTCTTGTCTGGAATTCCATAAGCGGTCTATAATTATTCCTGATAGTTTACTGTCATTACCATTTACAACAGAAAAATAAAGAACATTCTAGGTTAATTACATTATGTCTAATTTACTATTACTAAATATAGACCAGCCTACAACAAATGCTGAACTGTAGGAAGTTGTGATTCAGAAGGGGGAATTATTTCAGCACTTTTGATTTCTGCTGTTGTTGGCAACATATTTTACAAATGCATTTACAGGAACCCTGCATGACTACACACACATATTTCCTATGTTTATAGTCAGAAATTGCATTTACTTTGCTGACGTTCCTTTTTATCCATTTGTCTGAGTTAGTCCTGGTTTTCCTAGCTAGTCCATATGTGAGCTGTGGTCATGGGAGGCTCTCTAGAGACTGAGCTCCTGCAGAAAAATGCATCCGTTGTGCAGATGTTTGTGCATCTCTGTGGCCAAGGGCCTTTTTTTTTTTTTTTTTTTTTTTGCTTTTTTTTCCCGGGTTGTAAACGCTGGGGATCCATGCTCATATTTTAAAAATACTGACTGCTTTTCTGAGCTACCATTGGGGGACACTATCAGAGCATCCACAGGTTTGAGGGTACTCAGGTCCCATGTAGAAAACTACTGTCACGCTCTCCCAAGGACCAAGGGACTCCAAAGCAAAACTCCCTGTTTTGCTTCACTATTAGGAATAAATCTCTTCCCCTGAGGATTATTCATGGAGTCTTTCTCTTCTTTTTTTTTCAGCATCACCTTACAGAGCTGGTTCTAGGTCAACCTAGCAGCTGTGCAAGTGCAGAACTGCAGCAAGAAACGATCTCTTCCACCTGAAAAGCTTTTATCTAGACGTAAACATCCAAGACAATAGATAGACATGGAGAGTGGGGAAGTGAAGGAAAGTATTGAGGAAAATTGATCAGCAGCACAGCACATTTGGTGCCTAACTAGAAATCTGCTTCTCTGTGTTTTTCTTAAGTGCTACCTATGAAATAAACCATATATCCCTAGTAAGATTAAATGAAGTACAAAAATAAAAGGGACAGCTCTCACTCCAACCAGCTTTCCCTCGATTTTTCAGGAAAAGATTTTTTTTCCACCTCTGTTTGGTGTATTTTCTTATATTTAATTCTATAAATTTTTTGTATTAGTAGCATATAGAAGTTGCCAAATCAAGTTTCTCTTCCTGTTTGATTCATATTAGGATCCACATTCAAACTGTACCCCAAATTTGTTCCCTCAAATTTTTAGTTGGAACAAAACCTTCCAATTTTACCTGTGCATACAGAAGAATCCTTCCAAATCCACCCAGCAGGTTCCTTTGCAGGATTTGTGCTTGGTTATGACAGGCTTTCCCTGCTCTAACCACAGCGCTGAAAATATTCTCGGTGTGCTCCCATAAGATTAGTGGACATTTTACCCAGTCTGTGGACTCCAGATAAATCCCCAAGCAGCAGCAGGAAGGAAGCACCATAAGCTCAAGCAGAAGGTCTCCATTTACTGGAGAGCTGCACGCTTCAGCGGCGCCCATGGAACAGGCTGCTGCAACCTGCCCCTCTGTGCACGCGCCATCAGAAAAGCAGATGCTACCCTGACCTCTGCCTGTTATGCTCGTGTTGCTCTGCTCATCCGTATTTATTTGTGCCCCAATTATATTGTATTTATTATTCTTATTTAACTCAGTTACGTTTGTATGATTTCTAAATGTGCTTTGGGTCTTTAAAAAATCTAGATAGGGAATTACATATTCTGTCATTTTTCAGTATTTCACGTATTCTTCTTTAAGCAACTATACAAATCAAACCCAGCCCTGTGCATGTCCTGGGTGGAGAAAATGTCAGGGTGCTCTGAGATGAGCGGCATCAATGTATAGACAGCACTATACATCCTGCTGCTCCTATTGTCCCAGGTGGTTTCAAAGCAACGTTCATCGAGAATAGTGACAAACTAAAGCTCCAGAGGATTCCTCAGCAGAGAAAGAGTGATTGCTCTTGTGTTCTCGGTCTCTTTGAAAGACATCTTGTCTTGCAAGTAGTCAGTGGCAGCACAAGTCAGTGGTAGGGAGGGCCGTCAAAGAGTCTGGCAAAGCAGGATGGCCCCTGCCCGTTGCGCCAAGGAGGGCATGAACCACAGCGACTGCCGGGGCTCCCCAGGGACACAGTCTGACCCCAGGTCTGCCGGAGAGCGGTTCAGAAAAGCTGCACATGCAGAAGTGTCGCAGCAGCCTGGACACTGCTCTGTGAGCACCCCAGCCTGTGGGGATCAGAAGCTGCCAACAGCTAATGAGATTGTTCCAGTCTTGTTTCTCCAAGGAGGGTTTTGGTCAACCCGCAGGCTTGGGTTAATCAAGTTGTGTTTTCCTGGAAGTTCTTTTTCCCTTTTGGGTTAAAAAAAAAGCCATAATCTATATCAATCCCTAAGAAATTCAAGAAGGAAGGATAGCACATCATGGGGAGTCGAATGATTTTCATCTGGCAGATCAAAAACCTGAGAAGATAGAAAGCTGAAATTTATAGATGGGAAACTTCTTCCTCAGCAGAAGCTTCAAGTGCTCCGAATAACTCAGAACCAAAAAAGCCCTGCACTGGGGTACATCACAAACCTTCCTCCTAATGAGATGCTGGCTGCAGGAGCACACAGTAGGCAAAGTGGGTTGGTTTAATAGCTCTACCACCCCTCAGGTACATGTGAGTAAAAGGATAACATAACTCCTCACTAACTTCATTGGAAGATTGTCTGGAAATTCAGAGTTGAATTTAATGCTTTTGAGATGTTTAACTGTAAAAGGGTAATGTGAGAGACTTTCGTAATGAAGGCAGCACATTTTCTTTGTTCATTTGTAGAGTGCTACTTACAAAACTTGTTTTAAACTAAGATATTCTCTAGGGCTTACAGGTATTTGTGGACAACACCAAGGAGAGTAAAGACAAAAACTCTTTACTAATGGAGTAGCAACTAAGCAAGTTTTATATTTTTTCACTAAAGCACTAATTCTTTTTCTCACTCTCTTTGACTAAAGTTGAAGCACCAGTTTTTTAGAAATGCATGTGCTGTGTCCAGTTCTGGGCCCCACAGTACAAGAGGGATGTGGAGCTGCTGGAGAGAGTCCAGCGCAGGGCCACAAGGATGGTCAGGGGCCTGGAACATCTGCCCTATGAGGAGAGGCTGAGGGAGCTGGGCTTGTTCAGCCTGGAGAAGAGAAGGCTGAGAGGGGACCTGGTCTGTGTCTATAAGTGCCTCAAGGGAGGCAGTGAGGAGGATGGGGCTGACCTCTTTTCAGTGGTGGTCACTGACAGAACCAGAAGAAATGACCACAAATTGAAGCATAAGAAGTTCCACGGGAACTTAAGGAAGAACTTCTTGACGGTGAGGGTGACAGAGCACTGGCACAGGCTGCCCAGAGAGGTTGTGGAGTCTCCTTCTCTGGAGATCTTCAAGACCCGCTTGGATGCAGCCCTGTGCCACGTGCTTTAGGTGGCCCTGCGTGTGCAGGGGGGTTGGACTAGATGACCTCTAGAGGTCCCTTCCAACCTTAGGCATTCTGTGATTCTATGATTCTATGATAAGCAACTTTGCCTTGTGAAAGTGGAAGTTCTAACTTCTGATGGCTGATTTATCAACACTTCAGACTCTAGGAGGAGGTATCCACAAAGGTGCATCCTGATTAATCTAGGAAAAAAACATTAGATTTCTAGCATTTGATCAAGTACATACCAAAAAAGAGAAGGTGTAATGAAGGCTTCCTCTTTCAGCTAGCCAGGCAGGACTCTGTACACCTCATGTTCACACCATGTGACAGTGTGTTCAAGAACTAAACTTGTTGAATCCTGCGATAGCAAAGATCTCCTTTTAATGCGGGAAACAGTTTGGAGCTAGCGTGAGGCTATTATTTGTTTTGTCTACTAGGAAACATGGTTCCAAGAGTGTTCCCACTTTTTCAGCAGTCTTGCAGGGCTGAGCATCAGGAGCCCTGTGTGACAAGCACAGGGCACTCAAAAGTTGTGATCACCAATCATGAAATCAGATTGAGTCAAATTCCACTTTTTCCTCTTTTTTTTTCTAAAACTTAATAAACTGTTCAGCATTTTTTCTCACTCTTCCTTGAGTTCTTTCCTTCATATTCCTCTTGTATAATATATAGAGCCTATATAAAATTACACAGACCACACATGAACATGAAATACAGACTTTTTGAAATAGCCTAACATCCAAATTCCATGATCTAATATGACATCCATTTTATGGATATCTGCTAAAATCAATTCTGCTGTTCTATTATTTCTTATTTCTCCTAATGACTGGTTATTAATAGAGATAGTGTTTTCGTAACTGAACATGTCTCAGGCAAAATCTTCTCCCTCAAGCATGAATTCAGCTCTCTTAGCTGCTGGCTTGCTTCAGCAAGAGCCAGGAAAGTCCTCATTGGTATAAAAAAATTACTAGCATCACAGTTATTAATCCTAATACTAATGATATGGAAAATACATTGGAGAATTTCTTGATCTCTTTTCACAATTCTCAAGAGATTCAGCTGACCTTTGAAAAGGTAACAAGTTCAAAACTATAATCATAGAAAATAACGATTGCACTCAGATGAACCAGACTGTATTTTTTCATCCTGCAACTGCGAAGCATTTTTTTATACCATTCATCCCTGGCGAGTGCCAGATATGAGCAAATGCTCATGAGGCACCACGCCAGCCATCTGCTGCCCAAACCTGTGCCAGCTGCGTGCCGGGGTGCTGGTGAGAGGCGGCTCCAGCAGAGTCACCTGGACATTTACTCTGAGTTGCCCCATTCGGTGTCCAGTCAGAGAGTTCAGGCAAGAATTGACAAAGCTATATTCCAAGCATAGTAACATGATAAGGGGCATATAATTTATTGAACTGCTTAAAGATTTTTTGACTGTGTTTAGTCAGCCCAGCAAGCTGCATTGCTTATCTTTATTGGGACATTTTTGATAATAGAGATGACTCAGGAACTTTGCACTTTTTATGCCTTTGAATATAAGTCTTTTGCAAGATATTGAATTAAGCTCACAGGACTTTCTTTAGAAATAGCTGTGTAAGTCAAAAGGGAGTCTTCCTACTCACTTACACGATCAGAGTAGGTCTTCTAAAGTCCTGCATGCTAGACAAGCCTTTGCAGTTTGCCTCCAAGATAACCCTGTAGTATTTAAATACCAGTAGTTCTATCAGCTTTGATTTATTCCACACTCCTTCTCAAACAGTTTTCTCAAGGGAACAGTTACCTTCTAAATCAGCTTTGTAAAGATCTTATCATAACTGATTTAAATGGACTCTATTGTTTTTACCTGAACAAAGAGCCTCAGATCAGCAGATGCAGGAGGTGCAGGCCATGAATGATTTGTCTTCTGCTCAGACATATGGAAGCCAGTAGAAAAGTCAAATCCTATATGAATCTTTTATATACAGAAATAAGGAAAGACATTTTACTCTTAAACTTGGATTTTTTTCTGTGAAAAGGATAGCTGGATAGCAATATAAATTGTGGCAATGTTGAAAACTATTTGGTTTGGCTTGATTTGGTTTGTTAGTACTGTTACTACCAAACTAAACACTCCTCAAACACTCTTTTTACCTTTTTGTTTTTTCACTTGCACTTTTTTTCTAATGCCAGTTAAGGAGTACGTAGAATGCAGCACTGTGTTTGTACAATTTGTGGACAGCTAGTTTGGGGCACTTTTGGTTTTTATTTGCAGGACAAATAGTTACGTATAGAGAGCTAGGATCAATGTTTCTCTTTACTCAACATGACCTAATTTATTTGGAGGCATTATGGGCACAAGGAGTGTTTTCGATGCAGCTTTCACCAGTGTTTCTAGCAGCATGGCCCACTTAAGAAGCTTTATCATGCTTCAACATTTTCTTTCTTCTGATTCTTTATACAGTAGCTACAACCCTGAAAATAGATAATGTCTTACCATTGTGGAGTATCTGGGAAACTTTTCAACAAAAGCCATACAGATAAGATATCAGAACTCTATCCTTGGACAGAATTGATTTCACTATCAGTAAGACACAATTGCCTCAGGACATTCAGCTGATATTCACACTGATTTTCCCTGTTCTGAAAAAATAAGATCAAATCTGTAGCAGGATCCAAGAAAATGAGTTTGCTGATTCAAGAAACCCAGTCCTTCACAGACACCCATCCATGGCATCCTTAAAAACTGAAGTTCCGTATTGACTTCCTACATAGTAAAAATACATTATTTGAAATATGCCTGTTCAGTATTTGTTTGCATGAAGCCATGCATTCTTTACCAAGGCTAAAAAATAAGTAAGAAAAAAATAATAATACAGCTTTATCATTATCTTAATTAGAACCACTTCTCACAGTCTGTTGCAGCAACCTGCAATTACTTGTTCATTACCGGACAAGTGGAATTTCTTTTATGAAAAAATTCCTGCTAAAGATACTTCACTCTTAGTGTAAATGATAGAACTATCGGCATAACAGAGCATAAATATGAAGAACTGAAATTATTTTGACATAATCATAACAGCAGATTGATCACTTTAAGACACTAATTAGTAGATCTTGATACCTCCTGCCTTATATTGCCTGGCAGAATTCCTTGCCTTCACTGAACTGTTTTTTGAAAGGAATTTTTAAGGCACTTCATACCAACTTTATTTTTTAATGTGATGTCACCCATTTTTTAAATAATTGTCATCTTCATGATGAGTAAGGTCCTCTATGATGTTGGTACAGTCAGTCTGAAACTATGAGAGATGTGTTAGGAAAATCAGTCAAGAAAGGAAGGATCTGGAATAAAGGTAAATAAAGATGGTAATAGGAAAAATAAAAATATAAATTCAAGATTGTTTAAATTTGAGCCATATTTAAGTACTTTAAGAATCATCTATCAGTTAAAAACTTCATACTGGTATGAGTCTATTGATTTAAAGGAAATAAGTTCACTTGACTCAAAATCATTTTCCTCGTTCTTGGCACTGTTTCACCATTTGCAGAGAGAGAGGCATTAATGTAGGCCTCCCGCAGGAGTATGTGCCACCTGGGATTTTTTTGTTCCCTTAATCAGCTTTCATGGGCTTATTTTGGGTATCTGATATTGCAAGACAACCAATTGAAAGAAAAAAAGATATACATCTTCTGTGTTTCTACCTAATGTATGATTAAGCCAGCAAAAGGCCTAGGTCTTACAATAAAACCGTAGGAACAGTTACTGGATCCCCAGGATGCATCTGAGAGATTTAAATCTTCTCCAAAGGGAGCCAGGAAACTACCAATCCAAACGCTTGAAAATAAACAGCATGAAAATACACTAAGTAATAGTCACTTCACTCAGATAAGATACAAGAGTTGTCCCGTTATTAATTCACAAACCTGCAAGGGGACTTCTGTAGCAATGAATTCAGGACAAAGGGGGTCAGCTATCTACCTCTGCAGGTCAGGAAAGCTCTCCTTGGGAGGCAGTGGAATGGATTATAGATGTGTCTGAAAAAGAGATGAAGACTCAAGTTTTGGAAACATCACTTTTAAAACTATTTTGCTCTTGCTACTGTTTTTCCCCTGATGCTTTTCTGTATTAATCTTTAATAGATTCTTCTGAAAAAGAGTTCAGATTTCTTCCCATGTCTTCTAAACCTTCTCGTTCAACTGAATTAGGCTGTTTTGAGGCTTTACCTGGCTTTTTTGTGCTTAGTGGACTTAGAAAGGCAGCTCCTATTGGGACTGTCCCAAACCACAGTGAGAGTAGCCTTTGAGACAAAAGCAGTGTGGATCCTCAATTACGTGGCCCCAGGTATCTACTTTTGTGTCAGGATTGCCGTAGAGAAGGAGCTTAGCTGTGCTGAGGAAAAGGTACATACTGCATATGGTGCAAATTTGCTCACTGCCTGATGCTGAGTAGCCCACTGGGCTCTAGCTTCAGTAATTTGTTAGATGGCAAACTCAGCTCAAGTGAGGCCCAAAAGGTGCCATAACTTCCAAAGGCACCGATAAATAACCTCAGCATTATTCCAGAAGTCAGGGGATTTTCTGAGTTAGTGCTAATACCCATAATGCTTCAATACAGCTCCCTAACAGTGTATATTCTGCTATTGAAATAGGTCACTCGGTGGGAACTGTAAGTTCAGTCCCTTTCAAAGTATTTGATATGGTTGGCTATTAGGTGCTATTGCACAAGCTTGGCAGGTTTTGTTCTCCAATTAAAAACTAAAGCTACCTTAATTCACATTTCAAGCATAGTGTCAGAACTTAAAAGCTGACCATTAGCTGCCTAGGCAGAGCATGATTCAAAAGTCACACATTAGGAACCTGTTTTGGACTTTTTATGCTGTTTTTCGTCTACTCAAAAGATCCATGAACTGTGTGTCATCCCGTGCTTTCCAGCACAATGATGAAAATCGTTTCTTTTTTAACATAACTCATTGTGTTTGTCCCCATCAAGTTTTAGGTGTCACATAATGAATTAAATCCAGGACTTTGATACAAATACAATACATGTGGCTCAGAAGGAATACAATTTACAGCAACAAGTTAAATATTTTCATTTATTGTTGAGAAACACCCTTAAGTCTGACATAACCCTGGAAGATGAAAGGCTGACTCTTTCTCCTCAGAGTAGACCTACACAGGATTTATTTATATCTTAAAGTTCTGCTGTGGCCATTATTATTCAGCAATTCCAAGGTCATATTTTTCGGGAAGAATTAAGAGCATCTCCTGCAAACTTAACCCCTCACCTTCATGTGGATTCAAAGTGCTGCTCCACTCTTCAGCGGGGAGCTGTATCAGGAGACCCACTTCAGCGTTCCCGTATGTTCAATCGGATGTTCACTGAGCTGCAGCAGCTTTCCCTTTGTAGCAAGACTTCTTCCTCTTCTGGAGTTCAGATTTCAACGTTTGTATTCAAGGACTGAAAATTGCCTCACATTTGACAATGTGCTTAAATTCTCATGTTTCTGCCTATAAACCAGAAAAAGAGCCAGAACCTTAAAAAAATCCCCATTAGCTCACTACTAAATTTCTTCCCAACTATGGTCCCTGGAAGTGAGCTAAGGAATTCAAAATTTCTTGTAGGAAGGAGAATGATTGATTCAAAAATCTTTCTAGTTCCTCCTGATTTGGGAAGAAGTAATCAAAAGCAAGGACTAGAAATGGGGTTAGTCATCTGTCATATAGTATTACAAATTAATGCAGACATTCCTAGTGAAAAGTTTGCACTATAACTGGCATTTCAAAATCATTAAAAGGTATAACTTTTTACATTTTTCAAGGCAGTTTTTCAGTTGGCTGGTTGATTAAGAAACTTCATAGAATATGATTCTAGTGACAGGACTGTGAATAACAAGGGGTTTGGTTGTCAAGAGACCAGTTCTGTGTGAGCTGTTTCCCATCTGTCTTATCATAGAATATTCCCATTGTGACTGGCAAGGGCAGAATCTACTCCATACCTTGTATCTATATAATCACTGTGCTTTAGAAATAGCTTTATCATTTTCAAAAATACAAGTAACTACTTGTAAGCTTATTCTACTTATCACAGCACAAAGGAAGACATCTCCCAACATATTATTAAATATTTCTATTTAATCATTTTAATATACAATGAGTAGTGTAATCTCATATAAGTTCTACTGTTCTTCCTCTATCCCACTTAGACCAACTTTAGCAATTCTAATATTTGCATCAAATATCAGCACAATCCTTGACAAAAGTATCTGATGTTTGTATTTTCTATATTTCCATATAGAAAACCACCTTTTCTACTTATAATTCTCTTAGCTTGAAAACTTTCCAAAATCCTGGACTCAAAACTCATCTGTTCTTCACACTTCTCTGCCTTGATTCTTGGATTCACATTTTCAGTTCTGCTCATACAAAGGGCAGTATTTCTACTGACTTCCCTGGGAACAGGTTTGGGCCATTAATATGTATATGAGATAGAAGAGCAGACTAATTGAAGTCAAAATGATTTTAGAGGTCTAGTTAGTTAGGTGGGTTTTAGTGAGGAATCTTTAAGCTGTCATATCTCTTCTCTATTGGAAAAATTTTCCTTAGCAGGGATGTGAATTATGAAGATTCAACCACACATTTATATTCGCTCAGGACCATAGAATTTGTACACTGTACAACTTCTAAAAATAAATACAAATAGAAGTTATATCCTTTCTCTTTCCGATCTTTCTACTCACATCTCTCCATGAGTAGGGAGCATGTTCTGCCCAGCTGAATTTGCTTTCATTAAAAACTTCATGAAAAACAACCAGTAGTGGAGACGCGATCTCCACTGCAGAGCAAGCTTACTCTGCAATTCAAGTGATGATACATAGATGTTTTTTCATATTTACTTTGCACTCGTAATGCGGCTTTTAAGTGGCTTCACTGGATCTATTCAATAGCGGAAATGACGGCAGACAAATTATATTCTGATAATTGCAAAATTAACTCATGTCACTGTTTCAAGACGGTGTTTACCCCTGGGAGGAGGGCTGAGTCAGGTATGGGCATCCTAGACTACCTTTCATTTAGCAGTATATATTAGTTTGATTAAAGTTAATAAAGCAAGAACAGATTTAGCAAATGGAACTAATGTTCAGAGATAATTTCAGTTGGAATGAACGAACAAGAGATCTGGAGAAGTAATTACAGAAATTTGCTAAAGACCTCTAGGGTGAACTGAACATGACCACAGCACACTGCATGGAGAGGCAGAATGAGAAACAAAACAGAGTTAGTAATAGGATACTTTAATTATCCAGAAGGAAATTGGGAACAGTCTGTGGTAATACTGCCAATAGCAGAGCGAATGTGGTGTTGTTTGCAACCTGGTTGGTAAGCAGGCTGAATATTTTTATTATTATTTATAAAATAATAAACAGAAGAGGTTTAAACTGTAAAGCAAGGTTCTTTTGCCATTGTGTTGCACTTTGCCTCATCTCGATTATCTTGGGGTGGTGGCACTTGTTTACACTGATGAACTCTGACTTTTAAAGACTCTGGCAGGACTTAACTGCACTCTTTTAATCTAAGAGCACAACCTGTAATCAATACGAAAGGCTTTTAAAATCACCAATAATTTATTCAAAATTATTCAGCCTCTCAGCCTTCCAGAAACACTGTTTGTGATTCAGTGTAATTTCTGCATAAGTAACATAAGTTAATTTTACTCTTCTCCAGGTAAGGTTGTTGTTGCTATGTGAATTAATACTGAAAAGCTACTATTCATTCTGCTGTTTAAAACATTAAAATAATGATAGATAGTCGATAGTTGTCATCCTACTTATGCCAGTTGGATTGCAGATCAGTTTGGGTAGTAAATACAGATGTCAGGAAGTAGCTGAGCAGGTCAGTGCTGATGGGCTGCAGGTAGCGTCTCAGATACAACCGGATCTGCAGATCCTGGGATGCGGAAAACACTGCGCTCTGAGAAGCAACTGCCTGGAAGTGCAGCAGCAGAGCTGTGTGTCTGGTATCCCTAGTGATTCCTGTACAGGTGTGTCCAATTTGTAATTCAAGGTTGTTTCTACAACATCCAGACTCAGCAAATTCACTCTAAAGCCTGAGGCTCAGACTGGCTTGATTTGTTCATTCTCTTTTTTTTTCTCTACGTTCTTGCTTTCTATCTTCCTTTCTTCAGTTCTTTCTTCCTTTCCCCTTCTTTTTTTCATTTCCTGGTTTGCCTGACTGCAGTAACAAAATACAGATATATCTTGGCATCCTAAAACATTTATATGTTTCTAATGAAAAGTCTAGACTTGTTATGCTGAATTTCCATTCTTACTTTGTAAAGCAGAATCACACACTTTCTACTCAGAAAATACATATTCCCCCCTTCCAAAAACAGCATAACAATGCAGAAGCATTGCAACTTTCTTGTATAAATTTATGTAGATCAAACATTATTTTATGTGTATTTATTTGATTGGCTGACATTTTTAAACAGATGTATGAGCAGTTATCAAATGGATTACTTCTGTAACAAGGATAAAAGACTCATTTTATATTCAGTCAAAGCTTGATAAGAAATGTATAAGGGGATAAAGTTATTAATCATTTGAAAAAACCTTGTACAAACACACACGTGGAAGGTGACCCTCAACATTGGAAGGGAGGTCCTGCCGTTAAAAGCCCAACACTCCCTACTTTGCACGTGTAGGCACCGATACAATAAATGGCCTGATGGAAAGAGCACTGTAGCCTGAACAACAAGCTCCAATTCTTATAGCTGCCTACATTTCCAGTCTTAGCATTGGCATCATTTGATGCTATTTTATCTTGAGATTGGATTTTCACCCTATTCCTCATCTGAGCTTAAAAACACATTGACAAGATGCATCATTTAGGCAAAACACAAATTCTGACTAAAACACGATAGGACTTACACGTCAGTTTAATGAAGCTGAACCTCATTACATTCAGTGAGATTGTATAGCTGTAAACAAAAACTGAGATGTATTTCTTTTCATTATAGCAATAGACTCCTCTGCCTCATCCTGGGCATTTTGTGAATGACCTCTTGTTTCATTCCTTTTATTAACCTGATGTGCTAATGCTTTAGCATTTATAAGAAACGTCTTACACTACTTACTGGCTTTTTGCTCAGTGAACACTGCAAAAACCTACCGGTCTAAGCAATTCATATGGGGATGATCCCTACACAATCGGTACTTGTTTTACACTCTCTATGGAGCAAGACTAATGGGTACACAGGGCAGAGCTCAGAAGCCTTTATCTTTCAACTCATATAATAACAAACAAAAACTACTCCTGAAAACAATACCTGCAAATTGTCATTTTTATTTTTTTTTAACTTCATCATTGTGTGCTTGTTTAGCTTTAGCCTGCAGTACTTCTCATGGGGTTTATTCTATCTTTCCCTTCTTTCTTTTATGTGGTCACACAATTGGATGATAGAGACAAGTTTTTGACATCTATCTGACTTAAGGAGCAACAGTTTATAAAACCAGACATAGTGAGCAAGTGAGATGAAAATGAAGAAAAAAAAATGATAAATGAAGACCTAAGCTATGTGAAGAACGCAGACAAAGTGTGAGAAGGAAGTACACAACAGACCTATTTCCTTTATAGAAGGAAAGTATTTTTCCATTTGCTCTCTATTCCCAAAATAACCTATACTTGTTAGGGAAACACAACATCAATTGCTTCGGAAAAGCAAATTGCCTTGGTCTGGCTTTCAGATCAAGTTTCAAATGCCTCAAAGGTCACTTCAAAGAAGCAAATAGTCTATTTTCCATACTCACTGTGTATTCAACAAAGTAGTAATGAATCTTAATTGCAGTAGCAGATATTTAAGATATTAAGAAGAAACCCATTCTAACAGGAAAGGTGTTCACTGGAATAAACTGCTAAGGGAAGGAGTGGACTGTCACTGGGGACATTGCAAACAGGTCAGAGGATCATCTGTCAAGGCTGGTCAGGAACAGCTGGCCCTGTCTGTGCTGAGATGATCTCTCAGAATCTATCTGAGCCCAATTTTCCACTGTTGTCAGATCTGAAAAATTGAAAACTCCTTAATTCTCTTGCCTAACTGATTTCAGCTTCAGGAGTTGGCTTCTGCCACATGCTGAAGTTCATAAACTATGTTGTAACAGCCTACGATTGTCAAAAAAAAGACAAGGAAAGAAACTCTAATCTGTGGTATTTTGAAAATAACTTAAGGAATATTTTCATCTTTCTCCAACAGAAACGTTAACATATGCCCAAAACTAGCAAAAATCAGGCTACATTGACTATATTATTTTTTGATCCCTTTATGTTCATTACATAGTTGGACAGTTGAGTTGGCTAGATGGAGTCCACTGATCTTTAAGTTAATTGCATTAAAACACTCACAGCTTGGTAGAAGGTGAGTGATCTCCATGGAGCGTCTTGTCAACTGTGTCCATGCACAATTGTATAGTAAATTGGTAAAGTTCTTTTTTTTTTCTGTATAAAAAGGAGTTAATTCATGTAATACTAAGATTTAACATGCTGAATAAAATTAGAGTATTTTAAAAAATGTGTACGGTAGTATTGGACTGAGGCAGTTTCCATTAACTAGGATTTCTGTTCCGCACAGGCAATACAGAACAGATCTGGTGAAATTAGTTCGCCAAAAACCTATGTTCTGCATACAGCTTGCACAGCATAAACAAAAAGATTTCTGTATGCCTATTCTTCTACCATTTCCATAAGTGTGCCCATAAATATTTTACATGTTTTAGCTGCAAGCTCTACTTTCTTGGTTTATATGTTTGCCAAATAGGTAGTGCAATGAGCTCTCTATCTTGATTATTACCTGTGAAATACTAAAGTGTTGAGGTTCTCTGCTCTGACTGCTGTCACTGGAGCTGCTCCTCTATGCGCCAGGGGAGGAACTGCCTTCCCCTTGCTGCAAATCCATCCAACAGGTTAACTGTAAACTCCAACATTATTTGGGTAGCTGGTGGTTTTCATTGCAAATTGCATCACAAATGTTATACAGAGTTATAAAGTTAATATAAAAAGCAGATGGAGAGAAATTAAAAGAGCTAGTCAAGGGAGAAGAGATGGGATATAAAAATAGATGGAACTGGTGAAGCATAGAAGTTGCAGAAAAGCTGCTGCAGATGCCAGGAGCCACTCCGGAGAGAAGTCTTGTCCCAGCAGTGGGGAGCAGCGTGATGGTACAGTGAGGGGGTGAGGGGCAAAGGGAAGGATATGCCAAAAGACCTTATTATTCCCTTCCAAAATTAAGCAAACACTATTTCTTTCCATTCTTGTAAATTATATAATGAACTTAGAAGTAAATTTATTCATCCTCCATATCAGCAGTTACACAAAATTTTGTGTTTTTATTAATGACCTATCTAGAAAGTATTAAAAGATTATTGTCATTTTAAGATAGAAATGGCAAGAGTGAATTAGAGTATCTGTGTGATGTCTTACAGCATACGGGCTTAACGACTTTCCACTTAAAGAAATTCTTCCTATGGTTCTACTATTCCTTGTTTGCAGCACTTCAAATACTGTTTGTTTAAATCTGTTAAAAGTCTTAGCAGATATCCAAATTTATCTCTTATCTAGTTGTTACTGGCCAGTTGTGTGATTCAAGTATTGTGGGTGCTGTAATTTTCTGCTTTACATCCTGCTGAAGCAGCTCCTTCTGTATGCAGTGCTCCCAGTGTAGCACTTCTGGATGGAAAAAAATATAACTCTGCCTTATGCTTTCATATAGATATTAATAACATTATACCTTTTTTTCTAAAAAAAAACTACCATTAAAATCAGAACCACTTGAAGAGATAAATCCATAAACCTGCATGAAAAAAGCTAGAAATAATATATATCTTCTGTCCTCCTTTGTAACATAAATGCATAATGATTTTAGAGTAGGAAAGTGCATCATTTTCTTATACTCTTGATGACTCCACTGGTGAATGTAGCATTATTAGAATGAACAGATGTTGTCTTCTACCCTCTGGGTATCTCTGATAAGGAGCATTGCCTTTCTGAATTTGCTGGCAAATATTGTTTAATGTTTTAATCTCACTATTACATGCAATTCTAAAAAATAGCGTTTCTCCTTTCATAACATGTGTCATTAGTTGTCTCAGTATTGCTCCTTCTCTTAGGATTGTCCTTGTCACCGCATGAGCCCAGTTAATCTCGCTTCTGGTAATTTCATTTACAAAACCTTTTTACACAACCTAGGTTTTGGTTTTCAGCTCCATTCACATATTTGCAACCTTTGATGCAACCCACAGGTAATCACAGGTCCAGAAATCCTGACTTTAATAGTTAATATCGAGACTGGAATTTGTTACTTTCTGTAGAGCCAAATGGCTTCCCAGAATACTTTCCAGACTGCAGAGGCGCTCACTTGCAGCTGAGTTTTCCTATCAATACAAAGCTTAGACAATGTATCAGAATAGCAATTAGATGACATTTGTGGCCATTACCATCAAAGAACACTATATTGATGATGTTATACAGAAGTATTTCCCAGTATTTCCTCTGAAACTCCTGTTGGGTCTACCCATAAATGTCTCATAAAAGCTATAAATATTCAAGAAAGGAAGCCAGTTAGATATAAAGACCTCTAATAGGCACTATGAATGAATTCTAAACGGTATAATAGCCAGGCACCTGTGAAAAATGGCAAGAGGATGTGATCCATACATTATATATGAGGCACTTTACTCCAGCTGCAAAGAATTCTAGTTATTCAGTGAACCTAGAAAATTAAAATAGGAGTTTATAACAAAAATTTATTTGAATTAAGACTTACATGATGTTACTTCTTACTCAGCAATCATCACACTAATTGGTTTTGCACAAATAGATTTATAAAACTCATAAATTCCAGTATGCAAATTCAGATTTCTTTTATTTATTTAACTGTTTGTAAATTACCTTAAGTGTTTTTGGGATCAAAGTGAATGAATAATTCCAGGAAAATGCAACAAGCAGCGAGAAACTGGACATAGATATCAGTGGGATATATTTCAATTATATTGTATTTATTTTCAGTATATGGCTAATAGAATCACTGTAAGATTAATATTTTTAAAATTTAGCAAACTCTTAGGCTTTCTCTCTCCTTCCCTTTCATTCCCTTTCTTTTAATCAGTAGCAGAAATGGCATTTGGTTCGGGTCTGTGGCTTCCATCACATCAATAAAAACTTGTCACGAATATTGAGGAGAGCAATCCATAGCTACAGAACACATCAGGTAAGGGCCATTTTTCCAGTGGAACTTTCTGACATAGTCCTCAGATTTACAGGAGGTGCACTCAGAGGGCCTGAACCAGCATAGCTCTTTTGAAGCTAATAGGCTAACAGTAAATTACACCAAGTAAAAATCTGGCACCTTCACTCTTTTTGCTGTCCTCAGCTTAAGATTTGCAAGCAGTGAAACTCCTGGTGCAAACTCTTTGCCCAGATGTTGTAATTCATGAGCCGGGGCTCTGCACTTGAGGACTGGTATTAACTAAACTAAGGGGTGATGCTTATGCCTGGGCTGGCATCACGGTGATGTCCAGCCGCTCCAGTGTAGGGGGACGTCACGTCCGGGCCAGCACGTGGGAGTGAGAGCCCCTGGGTGAACCCAGAACCATCTCCAAAATCACGCTGCTCTACAAAATAAAACACATTCAAAGGGAAAAATTGCAGACTGCATTTTCCTAGCCAACAGTTTCTCTTTTCTCTCACAGTTCTGCACTAGATAGGTTAAGAATTTCATCAGTAATAGAAAAAAAAAAAAAAAAAAAAAAAGGTAGCTATTTGATGTTTTTACCTCCAGAATAGAATTCCACTGCTGAGAATAAAAATTCAAAATAAAATCAGAGAGCACCAGAAGATTTCTTGTTTCTCTGATCATTTCTTTTAAGAGTTGACATGACTTTCTTTTAAGATGCTTCAGTTACATGGTAGACTACAGAAACTTAGGATTTCTATCCGTCTGTAACCAGCAGTCAAGCAAAATAGAAGTTCCTTCATCATGCAGTAAATTTTATAGCTTGTGATACACAACTCTTTCTTGACTCCATACGACAGGTATCTGTCTTTTTGAAATCCCTGTTCCTGTGATTTCTGCTGGAGATATTCTTGTGTAACTCTTACTGTGTTTGAACATTGATTGAATGGAAGCAAAATGACATTGTGCCTGAGCATTCCCAGAATTCACAACAGCTTCAACAAGCTGAAGTCCAGCACCTCATGCATAGTATTCCATGTTCTGAAAATAGTTGCAAATATCTAATTAACTGTTTATTGAGCTGTTCTCACCTGATTGTGCATAACTGTTAGAAATTCCGGTTAAGACTGCTGGTAGATTGCTTTGGAAAAAGAATCAGAAATGAATATCACATATTACATGTTTTGTATGTTTAAGTAAGTATTTTTATACATGTTTCTTCAACTGGGAATGACCTCTTAGCTATACTTGTTCCTTTTTTTTTTTCTTAACGAACTCCTCTATTTTCCTCCAAGTCTAAACAGACAGAAGTATTGCAATAAAACCTATTGCTATCAGATTCTAATTCAAGCATGGGATTGATAGGGGAAAGCAAACATGTGCAGCACAGTACTAACAAAGGCCCAGGACCTTATAAATTCATCTCATGGTGAACCACCATATATTAGCAGTGCTAGGAGAAGCCACCCTGTGTACACCTGTAGTTAGCTATTTGTATAAGAAGTCATCAACAGTGCTAAGATCAGGGCTAAATACTCAGCTGGTGTAAATCAGCCTAAATACATTGACTTCAGCTGCCTGCCTTGATTTAGTGCACCAGAGAATCTGGCTCTGTATATTAAAGACTGGCCATGGGTAGGTATGTCAAGGCTGTGGAGATACACTCTCCATGATTTGAATCAAAGTAATGTGTACTTGAAGAAGGATATAAAGGGAATTGAGTTCTTTTTAAAATTGATGGGAGTCCTTTATCATTCAAACTCCAGTAGAAATGATTGCCTTGAAGATTGTAACACTCGCACAGAATCTAGATACATTAGATCCATGAACTGGCTTTTAATCGGTCTCAAAACTGATTTTAAGATACAGAATAGGAACTACAATAAATAAATGATAAAGTTCATTCATTCTTAAGCATTTTTGACTTTGCTGTATAGAAGATGTAAGGGAGGAGAAGGAAGGGATTATCCCATATATGTGGTTGTACATTACCTACTCTTGTGAAGTCTAACGCTATAATTATGCATCTTTCAGCGTTATCGTGTTAGGTATCTTTGGATAATTGTTGCCACCCACACAGTTATCCATATGTTTTACTGTGATGTGTGATTAATCCTCCTCTTGTGCAATTCAGTATGTATTTTATGCAGGGAACATATCTTTTTCCAAAAAGAAAATTCCTGTGTAACAGGAAAATAAAGCTTCTAATCCAGCCATTCCTGGTCTGGGTGCGAGTCAGCCTGGCGGAGCGCACTGAGCTCTGAGTTTCCAAAAGTCATTCCTAATAGTGGGAAGTCCTCCAGATCAGGCAGGCTGCCTAAAGCCTGCCATCTGGGCAGAAATACAGCTCAGCACTTTTCAAGGTTTTAAATAGGCATTGTTTTTATGCCAATTTTTTCCCACATTCTGAAGAGGAGAGAATATTTCCTTCATTACTGCATACATTGTTCTTCAATCTTATCATTCTCTGGCGTAATTTTCCCATTTGGTGAGAATTTGTCAGAGAATTACAAATTGTGCAAGTTAAAAGTTGAAAAAAGTACTAGCTTTCTTTAAGTAGCTGAACACCAGACCAGTTTGCATTGTACTTTATTAAGCTGCATAGAGCCCTATTTACTTCTACCCCTGTAAGGCACAAAATCCTCGCTTAAATCCTGAGTGTCTCGTTTTTATGCAGTGACAGTTAGGCCCTGACTCCGCACACCCTTGTGCGATCTGTCCAGCCCTAATAAATGCTGAACAGCCTGAATGTTGTACACCGATTATGAGCTGGGAAAGCAGCTAAAAATTGTGGCTATTAGTCACTATTCTCCTCTTCTTATGAGTCATTAACATCAATTACTAACCATTGCACTGTCAATTAAGACTATCACTTGCTGCTATTCACTGCTAATGTGCTAATTGTCATCAATTTACTGCTTCAATTATGTGGTCATATACTTGCCTCGAGGTATACGGATTTGATATAGGAATATTGAGGCGAGACACAATTTGCTCAGTGTTTTTGATGCAAAAAAAGAACACTAGAGTGACTTAAAACACATTGTATATACTTGTGGTATAATCTTGGTATAATTTTCTTCTACTAGATAAGTGGTAGTGAGAAAAAGAAAAAATATATATTTAAGCTGAGGATTTTATGGATTCCTCTTCATTCTTGACCTTTCCAATGAAACTATCATATTTCCCATGAAGTAGATTCATAGATCCTTTTCACTCTGTAATCATGTATATATTTTTGCCTAATTACAGCTGATTGCTGACTGCATGTTTTTTTTTCTAATCAGTCTTGAATTATTAATCTACTGCTTGGTCTTCCTCTGCATGTGAGTGGGAATGCGGCTCGTGTAGATGAGCATAGGATTCTGCCTTCCTTTGAGGAAGCCGCAACAAACTACAGGATTCAGCAGTGTGTCAGGTCCTTACTACAGACACAGCCAAGCTCCCTTCAGCGCTTTTAAATAATAAGGGTTTTGGTGTGCTCTATCTGACATGGAACTGCCCTGAAAATAGTAAACCAAGTCCACTAACAAGAATCAAATCAGACAAACTCCTAGAAAAACCTCAATATCTGCCATTCTCCTGCTGGTGTTTTTCACTCCTTTAGGCAAATGACCTTGGAGGCTGCATGAAATAGTGTAATATCTTTTATGTTATTGCTCAAACAAACCTGAGACAGCCTTATCTATAATGAGAGTCTAGTGAGAGCCATATCCTTTTCCCATCAAGGGGAGATTGATTTTTTTCAGCTAGGTGTTATTATTAATAATACTAATTATTATTAATAATTACCACATGGTGGCTCTGGTTTGCACGCCTCAAAGCCCTGTCTGCTGCTCCATGGCTGGGGGTTCGGCCTCTGCCCTGCTGCTCTCCTTCCCGCAGGAAAAAGGGAACCTGAGCGGTGTGGGGAGGCAGGGAGGGAGTCCTCAGAGAAGCTGCAAGGGGCTGGGCACTGAGCGCAGCTCTGGAGGGACAGTTTTTACCTGAAACATCCTTTATTTTTCACTAAAAACCTTTTGCTTTGGGAATGTGTTTTTTTTTCTGAGGTTATTACTTTCTGTACTTTATGCCTGGTAGACTTTGGGGAGAGTAATGACAACTTGTTAAACAATGGTGTTTTTCAGTTGTGAAAAAAGTTGTTGTATTTTTAACATAGCTCAAATGCAACAGCATTGCTAAAAGTTCTTGTTCAGTCTTAACAGCTATATTGCTGTTTGCGTTTCTTCTTAGTATTCCAATTATGTGCAGAGAGTTTTAGTAAACCTTAGCAATGTGCCAAAGTGTACACATAATCAGTGTAACAAATTGCAGTGTTAACTGCACATATCAGTGTAACAAATGGGGATGTCTCTTAGTCTATTTGGGAGTTTTTAAGTATGAGAAAAGAAAATTTTGAAAAAGATAGAAAGGTTCAAATGTTGAGGCGCTGTCAGGCTAGATACTGACATGCAGCACTAGTCAAATACAGACTTTGTGGAAACAAATAGCATACATCTTTGTCTGTTTCCTCCAGATTTAGATTTTTGCTTATGTATTCTCTTAGCTCTGTTCTTGATTAAAAAAAAAAAAAAAAGAATATCTGCAGATTTTTAACAGCTTAAAATGTAAAGATAATTTTGTGGGTAGGGGGCAGTGCGGAGCAGTAAGGGAGGGCGGCCTCGCTGGGCGCCAGGCAGATCACGCTGTGCTGGAAAAGAGGGGCCGGAGCGCAGAGTGCACTGTCGCCAGGCAAAGATCTGCTTCTGCTGGGCTGCTCAAGGGAGAAATAACCTAGGGTTTTGAAATAAACCCCTGCTTGGGGCTTATTAACTTATTAACTAAGTACTTTACTAGGTAAAGTAGGTAGTTAATAAGTTTGTCCCACACCCAAGTGTTTTCTTAACAAAAAAAAAAAAAATTAAAATAAATAATGAGGGACTCAAGTTCCAGGGCACTTAAATGTACTTTTTTTTTTCATTGAAAGCTTCCATCCAATTTTATTATTTGTGTAATACCACAAATACAGATGGCATTTACCCTTGCCTGATTTTCTCCCAATCTGTTCTTTTCTGGGTTAATACCTTCTCCCACTCCATTCTCCTCTACTAGCATAGTAGGTTTAAAAATAAGACAGATTTTCTTCTTGCTTTTCCTCTCTCTTTCTTCAGATATATACAGTGACTTTGTAATCTTTGGCTCACCTCATCTGCCTAAATAGAAAATCTGACAAATGAAGTAAATAAATCAAACTTTTCCTAGAATTCAAGGAGACAAAAAAAAGTAGTTGTTAAAGTAAGAATAACTTTTATGTCTTCCATCTAAGTTATTTTTTCATTTAAAAATATAGAGAAAAAGGATTTTTTGTTTGGTTGGTTTTTTTAACTGTGACTTACAAAGAGAAGATGGGTAGGAAGTTAAGGAGAAGTAAAAACAGGAGAAAAAGAAATGAAGTCTGCATTTTAGTTTTGATTCCCGCCTATAATCATGATACTGGGTGCACTTTCTGTAGTAACATTGTGTGTATATAATGAATTTGGAGATTGTTGCATGAATTAAAAAGATGACAGGAAAAGCTCGGTTTAAAGTCCAAAGAAAGTTCTTGTGATGAAAGTAAGTGGAAACAAAAATCTGACTGATCTGTAACAGACCTTCTTTGCCATAAATATTTCACAACATCTACCTTTAAAAAACAAAGCCTATTTCGAAAATATTGCTTACAAAGTAGAAATTATTAAAATATGACATTTTGAAAATGTGCATGAAAGCCTTAGAGCTTTACATATGGATTTGGTCTTCTGTTGAGACATCCACGGACACATTTCTGTTGGTAGAAGAGAAAAGACAGCGAGCAATTACGCTGCAGCTGATTTAAGGGTACGATGACTTGCCTTTTATTTTAGTGGGAGTTGAATGGGTGTTTGGGTGCTTAACACCACTCCAACATTTTTGCAGGCTGATTAATCCACAAAAAGCTTGTAATTATGTGTTTCCCTCTGGACTTCTTAGCATGTGTTGGTGTCTGGCTCGCTCTCTGTAGCATATGCTATCCATTTCCCAACCCTATTACAAACCAATAAAAGATAACTTATGCGGAATCAGCCTGCGAGGATGCGCTCCGTCATGTGCCACGCGCCCTTTGTTTACCCTGCCATTCCGGGCGTTCCATTGGTGGAAATGCCATGGCAACACAACGATGCAGTGAGAGATAATGAAGTGATGTACTGATTACAAAGGAACATACACTGACTACAGGCCCGTTTTAGCTCAACAGCTTCGTCTCTTGCTGAATTATGCCTGGAGAGGAAAAAGACAGTGGTTGCAGCCATGGTGGAAGGCTGTTGTTTGAGGAAGAGTGTGGAGGAAAGCATGGAGTGTGCTGCCTGCTTCCCATTGCTCTTAGGAGACTTAATTACAAAGCAGCTGGTTTTGAAAACACAAAATGAAATCACAAAGGTTTTCCCCCACCTAGACAGTCTTTCACACCAGTATGTTTCTAACAAAGGTACCGGTGTGACCAGTAAAAAGTTGATATTTACTCACCTGTTGACACAACATGCCTTCTGCAGGCCTGGTTTGGTGACTACTTGCGGCAGTTTGACTGATACCCATTGATTCCAATTAATGTGCGGTCTCTGTAGCGGTTTTCTTTTTTAAAGACATTTTGGAGTTTATGATGTATGTTATGGTAAAAGCTCTCTGTCTTCCCTGGCAATAAGTCATGAGCAATCAGTTATTCTACACCTCCTGCTTTTTACTTTTGGAAAATGAATCCAAGAAGTGTATTTCTATGAAGTGCTTGCTTTCTTCACGTGCTCTGTAGATCCTTTCTTCTCGGTAAAGCATTGTGAACAGGATTCTCCTCATGTAATTTGAGGTATCTGTATAGAGTGAAGAGGTGTCTGGCATTGAATCTTTCTGACCATTTTGAAAATCATGGCATGAGATAGTGCTGATCTCTCAACAAGCCTTTTTTTTTCCTCCTCTGCTGAACAGAAATGATGTGGTCATGATCTGAAATCTGTTCCATTTTTTTTTTAAAGAATTGTGTTCAAGTGCACAGAAAAGCTGTAAAAAGACTTTTTCATGCCTGTTCTCAAATTGCTCAAGGAATCCACTAAATGAAAATGATTTTATGCAAATATTTGGTCCTTCAAGGTGCGTGTATCATTATACATCATTCTGGAAATGTCCAAGGTGCATGTGGCTGATGGGGTTTGAATGCAGCTGCCACTATCTATTATAGCAACAGCACACAATGATGCCTCCCACACTTGCACCTTATTTCTTAACTTTACCATGAAATGTCAGGCATGTACCAATAGTCAAAGGCAATGTTTGGCTACCTTATCTCAAAACATTTTGTACTACTCTTCTCTTGGAAGTCATCTCCTGAAGGATAAGGCTTAATTCCTTCTGGGCAGAGTAAAGAAGTAGTCACAGTTTTTCACAGCCTGGAAGGTAAGCTCTCTGCACATCTTACCTTGTAGTTTTATGGCTTCTACACTTAGTTTTCTTAACTGTTGTTATAGGTAAAAAGTTTTTAACCTTATATTATTTAGTCACCCAATTTCTATATGGCTTTCACCCCGATTACTTGCTAGGTAGAAAATGTATTACCACAAAGCAGTCTGGACAGTGGTCGTGGGGAACGGCCTGTGTGACCTCCTGACATCCCTTAAGAGACACAATGCTGCAGATAACACAGCAAGCAAACCCGCGTGCTGTATTTAGGGACAGGAAGAGCATCGTCTCTAATCTATTAAAATGATTTGACTCCATCATTTAAGCAACTGGATATGCAGATATGGAGGAATATGTGCAGACAGAAAATTAAATTGTATAGATCATGAGCATCTCAGGGTTGATTAAATGTAACGAGAGTGCATTTCCTCTTTCGTATGGAAAGAGGCTTAACATTAAAAAAACTAATCTTTTCTAAGATAAAGTTCATTAACACAATGATTATTCATTTGGCTTTTATAATGATATTGCTGCTTAATCACCAGAACATTGCTTCCTGTGCTCTAGGAGAACCAGCAGGAAACATTTGAAGAGACAGAGCTGGTGCTAATGTGGCGGCAGACAGAATGGAAATCTTAGTGCTTTTCTATTTCAAAGTGGCATCTTATTCCTGCTCAGGTTTCTAAAAACCGACTCGTCAAACAGCATGAGCTTTAAACCCAACATTAAATTTATACAGCAGTGAAGCCTCAGGTATCCTGTTTCTACACCGTTAACAACTAAGTTTCCTCCTGGGTCCATTTCCATTATTTATTATATTATTTGCTTATAGTAGCACCCTAGAGGAGCATTGGAACCAGGAACTGAGGCTGCCCTGGGAGAAATACAGTATAGTAACTCCAGAGCTGGTATGGCCCCTTGAGTTTATGACCTAAATAAACAAGGCAAGCTGCAATAGAGATAGAAAAACAAATGCTGGCGGTAGCTGTCTTGTTAATGACTTCCTTTCATTGTAGTTTTGATTTCCCCTCTTCATGTTCCCATATCATTTGAGCAGAATTTCTATACCCAGCTGAGTCAACTTGAAACACCAAAGTCAGTTCTTTGTTTCCTTTCTTTACCTCCTGAATATGTTTGATCTTTCACTCTCCGTAACAGCAACATGTGTAAGTGATATATGAAGTTACCTTCTGGCACTGCTGTCTCTTGCTGGAGCTTCACCCAGAGGCGATGGGTCATGTAGCTCATGTAGGCTGGTGGACAGTGCGCTGGGCATGAGACTCCAGTCACTGCGTGGGTTCCCAAGTGGATCCCCTGTTACCACTCCACGTACCCTTGTGCATTTTTTCTCATTTTTCTCTCCTCTCCTGGACTGTGTCACAGAGTATGGTTTGGAAGAATATATGTATTTTTAAATGTTTTTCATGTAAGAAATAGAAGGAAAGGAGGCAACTAGGAGGTATCTACAAAGAAGTGTGGAGAGAGAATTTGGAAAGCCTGTGTAGGGGGTCTCAGGAGTTGCTTATGTTGTAAGGGTAGGGCCTAGGAAGGAAGGTAGGAGCAGGAGTGGATTTGTTTGAGTACAGACACTTAGCAAGAGCCCTTTCCCTGTTACTCAGGTTGAGGCATGGGAAGTCAGCAAAGGCTTCTATTAATCAACCTAAATGTTGTGTTCTTTAGACTGCTGCTCATGTACATTCATGCTCCTCAGTTACGTTGGTTATTTGGTTACTTTACTTCTCCAAGGAAGGAAAGCCTTATGAAGAGCATAATTCTTCTTTCACACAAAGATGCGCGGAATAGAGAAAACTGGAACACACATTTGAAGAACTCTGCCCACTTATTTAATTCATAGACCCAGAAGATTGAAATCAAAGGTTCCCTGTTTTGACAAATATAAGTTTAGCTATGGTTACTAACCTTACTGAGCAGCCTGTCTGTAGCACTGGTGCAATCAAAGAAGAAAATCGAATGCCTTCCGACTGTCCCCTTGTTCGTCCCCAAGTAGTACAAAGACTTAGTACAGTGTTGTTGTTCATTAGCTAAATGGTGCTAAAATGGGAAGTGACAGAGAAAATTACAGCTTATCGTACTTGTTTCCTTTTCCTCTCTGTTTGACACCACATGCACAAGAAGCGGGGACTTGAAAGTGATTTGTTTTAAAAGAACTTCTAAAGGAATTCATGTGCTGTTTATGCTACCCGCTTTTAATTACTGGTGCTGTGCCTCCATGTCCTGGCTCCCTAAGGATGATTTTATGACTGTTCTCAATAGGTGCAGCAAGTGGCTTTGTTGCTTGTACCTGCTCATTGCAGCAGTGAGAAAACTGGATGGAAACAATTAAGGAAATTGAAACAGCACTCCTCTGCTCTAATTGGAGTTGTCATCATCCAAATTAAGTGATACAAACATCTTGGAAGTGATCTGCTGTTAAAGTCCACAAATATGGTTAAGTCTGAAAGCAAAGTTTGCAGTTCAGAGTATGTACTGGATATATTGGACTATCTGGCAAGATGCTAGTTAATACCTGGGCTTGGGAAGCACAGTCAAGAGCCCCAGACCTGCTGCAGTCCCTTTCCTGTGCTGGCACAAATGCCCCAAGGGATCTGTGACAGTTTAAGTGCCTTGCAGGTATGAAGAAATGCACAGTCCTTCCTCCTGCCCTTAGATGTGATTAGATGTGCTCTGAAGCCGTTAATCAGGTCAGGCCTTGGAAGGAAGCCGAAGCAGTGCGTTGAATTGATTCCTGACGGAATTCCGCACGCCTGGAGCTGTGGCTGCACCGCGCACTTGTGTGCGTAGCGTGGGGCTCCATTCAAAATTAGACCAAGGCTCTGCGGATTAAGGATTGAAAGACCTTTTGTATGTCCTTAGCTGTAATCTGAGGAACCTCAGGAACGAGTGTGAATTGAGGCTACTTGACACGGGTAAGATGGGAGCACTGCTAGTGATGCCAAGAACCAAACTTTTCCTGAGACTAGGAAGGTACTCTGGGAAGTCAGCAACCTCCAGAATTAAGCAGCAGTTTAGCAAGTGTTTGGGGATTAAACTTCCAAAATGAGAGTTAAGCACTTTAGAATAGAATAATAGCTTTTCCGTACTCTCTGAGACACTATAAGAATATATTCAAAATGAAGGAGAGGCTGTTAGGGACCTTTTTAGGAGACTGAAACAGCATACCTCTCCAGGAATATGGTGCTTCATTTCAGAGAGAGTTCCTTCAAATCCCTACTTGTTCCTTACATTTCCTTCCCAGATCCTCTATCATCTACCTTCTAGAGCAGTCAGATTAGTGTGATGGCTTTTTAAATGATCATTTAAAAGAATTGCTGCATGTATCCTTCCACAATTATATGCCCAAGAAATGAAGATTTAGTACAGTCACTGTTTCTGCATTTCATGAGACACCAATATATTTGAAATTACAAAAAAAAAAGTTAGGATAATCTTCATTATGCACTGGACACACCTAGCAGTTAATTAAAAATATGCTGGGTGCTATACAAGCAATGCAGATCAGACTAGAATGGGAAGCTTCACTGTAAATAAGCAAACTACAGCATCTGTCTGAAATACTTGGAAAAGTTGCCAAAATCACACGAGGATGAGTGTTACAAAAAAAGTTTACTTGCGTATTAGCATATGACATGAGCAGCAAGTGCAAGACAGATGCATGCCCTGCTCATGCTGGGAAGACCAGCTTTGCTTAGAGCAAATCACCCATTTTTTAGTCGAATGGACTGAATAAGAGAGAGCTGTGAAGCCTGAAAAGAGTCTAAACTACCAGTGTTCTTCAAATCAAAACAATCCACTATTAACTTCAATGAAAATTTTTGCTCACAGGCAACTTTCTTTCCCAAGACATCTCTTACATAGTTCTTACAGCATAAATAGCCCCCTATTCTTCACTTTTAAAGAAAATAAATGATGCTTTCAGCCCAGTCCTTTTCATTCTGTATGAGTGATATCACAAAAGCAATGGTGCTGGTTATGTCTATGTAGATACAGTCTTGCAGTGCAGATGTGTTATTTAAATTACAATGCTGGGAATACATTTGTGTCAGTAGCTTTCCATCTCCTCTACCAAGTATTAAAGTTATGATCAGAAAAAAGTACTGTTTCATGAGAACCACTGTATTTTCCTCTCTTTGCAAGTCAGTTTGCTACATCTGAAGAGCTTACTCATGCATTCCCATACAGTTCATTTTTATTACAGCTATGTGTTTGTTACAGATAAGCTACAAGGATGCAGCTAAAATTTGGGCTCCTTCCAGATTCCATGTATTTAATTCAGATTCACGATTCCAGGTTTTAATCATTATATAACATTGTGTTATGACACACACACTCTTGCTGAAATAAAATTGACAAACTGGGTTTATCAAATTTTTCAAGGGTACGAAGTTCAGATAAGAAAAGTTGAGATAGTAATCAAAAATATCAATGAGAATTAAAGTTTCTGAAAGCATAAAGGAGTTGATCTAGTTTATTTTCTTACCCCCATCACCTGACACTTTTCTCTCCTGGGTTTCTTCCCTCTGTCTGGGGCAGTTCTTGATAGTTTTTGTTTGTCATCTCCCCTCACTCACTTTTCTTACTATTAATATTTGGGGATTTCTCCTTCGTAGGCATTTCTGTTTCATCATTTTTAATAGGAAAACCTTGTGGTTGCACGGCGGTTGCCCTGGAGAGGAGGCGGTGATCAGCCGTCAGTCACGTTTAGCTGCCCGGTGGCAGGTGCTGAGCGCAGCTTAGCGCTGGAGCGGGTGTCCGCTGGCTCGCTGCAAACACAAGCGCTGTTTGGCCAGAAGCTGCGACCTCATGAGTGACATGAGAAGAGACAAGGTCAGGTTTTCCTTGGAGGCACCCAGAAAAAGAGACAGCAGTCAGAAGTCACAAAGAAGGGAAATTACAATTAGGAGAAAAATTCACAGTGAGGCTAGTCTGCCACAGGAATAGGCTGTGCAGAGAGGCGGTAGAAACCCTGATATTAGAGGTGGTAGAAATGCAAACAGACTCTGAGTGCTGGGGTTCGACCAGATGACCTCCAGAGCTCCCTTTTGACCTAAATTGTTTTACAGTTGTCAAATCTTTTGGTTTCTATGCGAGAGCACACAGAGAAAACAACATCAGTTATTTCAACCTTTTTTTTTTCTCTGTATTTTTTTCATTTGCTAGTTGTTATTGGATCTGCATCCACCATGTTTTGCTCTCATGGGGGAAAGTCACTGTAATAATTATCAGAAAGGACCTGCATAATTCTGGAACCTTAATACTCTAGACCCAAAAAAGAAGGTGGGGGAATGGAGGGGGAAAGATAAAGCTCTTTTCTGTCCTGGTTATTTCCTTGGCAAGCCTAGAGCTAGCCTTGCTGAATCTCGGTCAGCAAACACTAACATTCACCTTTTTTTTTTTTAATTCCACAATATCTGTTAAAGATAGTACAAGGTATTACAGAATTTAATAAATAGGCTACCAATAGTAGCTCAAACAACGAGTGATTCTTCCAGTATTTCCATTATGCTAATTAATATATATAATATTATGTCTTGAAATGACTGATCACTGCAAGATCATCAGGGATCACTGCAAGAAATGCTGAATACTAAAGGAAAGATGGTTTGTAGCCATATTCTCCAATACTATGAGTGATCTGATCACTCGTAAGTACTGGAGGCAAGTATCTGGCAGAGTAACATCTGATAGGTCTGATAGATGCCAAACATTCAGTGTTTGGGAAATCACCATTTCTCTAGGTATTTACTAGTTATCTATCTAGTTCTCTAGTACACTTCTTACAAATTCTGTGGGAATATAGGAACAGATGTGTTGATTGCAGCTATTTTGCCTACAGGGTTCAACCAGATAAAATAAAAAGTGGAAAAAGCACCATCATGACCAGTGATCTGGAAACTGCGCAGAGATGTTGCTTCTCATCCCTTTCAATAAGTAGTCAGAGTATAAGTGCTGTCATCCTTTAAATAATTATATTTTTATACAAAATAGCAAAGGAATAGTTGTTCTCATTATTCATATAAATGTCTGATCTTTACTGGAATCCTCCTGCCTCCTTGCTCAGAACTCATTATCTGAAAAGGATAGGGGAAACATGCTTGACATTTTCAAACAAAAAATAAGGCTTTTAATCCCAATGATGTGGACAACATTGCTGCTGCTGCCATTTATTGCTTCAGAGATGAGCTGTACATGCAGCAGTGATGAGTGATGGCTAAAATGGCAGATTCTATGACAGGCTTTAAAGGCGAGGAGGAATTCTCTGAATGTGATTCCTTTGGTATTTTAACACTTACAATTCTGGCTTTTATGAGTACAGTGCGGCTGGGTGAAAGGCCAAGAAACGTACCCGTCAACACCTTTTTACTGTGCTCCTTCTACTGGGGCAGCACTGCACTCTCACCCTTCCTCTCTCTCCAGCCCCTGCTGTCACTTTTTACCTCCTTCTCCCACCCTGTTCTTCAGTGCGAGAAGGGTGGACAAAGAAGGAAAAAAAAAAAACAGGTAGAGGAGAGGGAGAAGAAAATCATCCTAGGATGTCTAGAGTCTTGCAACAGTGGTAGATTCACCCTCTATCCCAGCCTTTAACTGGACCATGAAAGCAGTGAGGTACTTTACACCAGTGCAAGTTTGTCATGCAGTCTGTCATGCAGTCAGAAATCCCACACTTTGCACTCGAGAGGTCATTTCATGAAGTGAATTTTTCTTCTGTCCCTTCTTCCATTTATATCAGCCATCAGAGGAGTACCTTCTAATTAACGATTTTTTTTTGAGTTGGAATGGGTATAGTCAGTCCTGCTTCTGTTTCCCTCCAACTTTCCCAGTGCCCACATGGTCGTTCCCATCACAGCACTGCGTTCTGCATAGTTGGCACTTAAAAGCAAAGCTCAAGGAGTATCTGAGATTATTCCTAGCTATTTTATTATTCAGGAATTATTCAGTGATAAACTGGAAAGAAAATAAAACAAACCAAAAAAAAAAGAGTAGCATCCATTTGATAATTATAAGTTAAAAAAAACTTGAGAAAGCTTATCCAGAAGTGAGTAACAATATGTATCAGCTGTTGGTAGCTCAAATACATGGTAGTTTTAATTACTGGTATAAATTCATCAGGGAAAAAATGATGGTAAAACTATGCAGAGAGAATACATTATCTTTTCTCTGCAGATAACTTGTATTTCTAGAATCTACTAAAAAACACCAATATTCAGCTCTGCATAATCATTATTAGGACTTTTGTGCTTACAAATGAGAGTTGAAAAACAATTAAAAAATCATTGGAAAAAAATGTGCAAAGAGTTTCTGGACCAGGACTGCCAGGACAAATGCTTAGGAAGAGCCTTAGCAAAGCCCTGGGCAAGGTTTTGAAGAGGGTCTCTGAAATCCCCTGGGCCCTCAAGCACAGGCGCACGGGGTGGACAGAAGCCTCCCCTGAGGCAGCATCGCTGCCCTGGTCGAGCTCTGTGGCTGGCGAGAAGAGCTGCGGGCGCTGCCGCGAGCTGGGCGCAGGGGAGAACCGACCTCCACAAAAAGCACACGTGGAAAATCGTGGGCACAGGGACTGCAAAAGGCAAAGCAGTAACCGCTCTATTATATCCTTTCTCCAGGCTTGCCCCTGACTCGCATATAGCGGCCTTGACTCGCAATATCCTGTCGGTTAAGGATGTGAGGCAAACATTTACTCTGTCATAAAAAGTGGAGCTGACACCTCTACAGATATGAGTCCAAATTCATGTAGCTCTTAAATTCTCACCCAACCTTTCTATGAGATTTCAAATAGGACCTAGGTGATACTACAAATCTATCTGCTGGCTTTCTGCACTCTAATGCCTTTCACTGAGTTTCTCACAGCAAAAGCTAAAACATTAGAAAAGAATGTTACAAGTGAAGTGAACTTCACGGCTTGAATATTTGATATTTTAATATTCATTAAAATGCAGTAATTATCTGATTGTATCTATCAATTCTGGAACATTATATTGCTTCAGTCTTTAAATTCTACATAAATTTTTATACCATTTAATTAAAATAAAAGGAGCTAAGCTTTATATGCCTTCTTTATTCTTGATCCTTTTTTTCCTCTTACCTGAGTGCTTCTCTTTCAAGCAAGAGGCTATCATTTATAGCGAACCAGACATCTCCCAAATGGGGTGATCTCTTGAGAAATGAGACTTTGCAGCAGAAAAAGGAAAATGTTTCATGTCTCACTTTCATCTTCCAAATGGTAACCTTAATAGTGAGCTCCTGAAAAGGAAACACCTGCATCCCGGAATTAAACATTCAGGGCATTGCCGTGATAACACAGTTCACCTCCAGGATGAAGTGTAAAAGAAAAAGCATCTTGCAAATAACATTTGATATCACTGCTTTAGGGCTATGAGGTTGAGGGTTGGATTTTTCTTTTCTGTGTGCAGTATTATTCAGATAATTGAATCGCTCAGTATGATATTGTCTTTGGACCATAAGACCCAAGGTAAAAGCCCATTCTATAGTCAGGATTTTTGAGTGATACCACTGCAAATTAGAATGGGCATTATGCACAATTAACACAAAAGATGTTAGTTAAAATCTTTTAATTTTTTTTGTGTACCTGATGTTTCATTCAGACTTGTTAGTTTGCAAATCAAGAGCTGAGATTTTTGGCCTGACTTGCCCCAGGTGTGAAAAGGCAGTGATAATGTGTTTTCAAAGAGCATTCAGGGCAGCCATGGAGGCTGCCATGGAAGCGTAAGGTATTATTTATTATTGTCCAGAAATCGTAGCTATCGCTGCAGTGCAGCCACCAGAGGGGTGGGTTCCCACCAGCCAATTTATGTGCACAGCCCTGCCTAATGCTGTTTTTCATCCAAATTAAACCATTCATTTTTCTACGTTAAGCCTCAAACGAAAAACAGATAAAGTAATTTTGAGATCCATGAAAGCCATGTATACTGAAGACTACATGTAATTGCCTGATCTCAAACATGATGGTAGTTTTGGAAAGAATATTCCCTTCTTGCCTTCTGTGTGGTGGGGGATAACCTAGTATCTATAGTGACTCACAGTTTAGCATTAACAGTTAAAGGATTCTGTTGCCGACAAATCAAGATGAGGACATTCTCACAGAGTTAGAGTAACAAAGCAAACTGGACAAACATATACTCTTAGCATCGCTGTTACAAATACTCAAGAGTGTGGCATAGGTAGGATACTGTTCCTTGTCTTAGGAACTTAGCATTTTTACAAGCTACTTACACATTTTCTGCATTTATATTTTATTACAGCATCAAAGTTATAGTAATGGCAAAGTGAAATATCTGTAAAATATAAACATGAGAGCATGGATTACATCTATATTAAATTCAATAAATTTGTTTTCTGCTCAAAGAAAAACCCAAACTATATTCTCTTTCAAAAAGACCATGAGAATCCTTTTGAACATAGGTGAGATGATACCTGGTGAATGTTTATATCCTTCTGGGTAAGCATTAACAAAAGCATTAACATTACCTTGTTATCTTTATGTATGGCTCCTGGGAAGTAATTGGTTGCTCTATAATTTCAATACTTTGATAGTCGCCCATTGCTATTTCATGTACTATTTGTTTCTGATTTAGGTGCCACAGAAACATTGTCGTTTAAATTAGTATATAGGGCCTATATTGAAGAAATAATGTCTAGTCTGCTGATAGCAACGAGCATAGGGAAATAATGACACCTCCTTTAACCTCACAAGAGTGAACTAGCGCAGTGGTTATTCACGTGGAAACGCGGGATGTGATCGGTTTGTGTGAATAGTTTTAGGAGCTACCTGACCAGGAGACGGAGGAAAGGGGCTCTTTGGGTTCTAATATACTTTCCCTTTCACCTAAATACAATAAAAGAGCTGTAGTTAAGTTAACTTGGTGAGTAATAGGAAGAAATCTCATCATCAGTTACTCCTGGGATTCACACTATTTACCAGTATTGAAATTTTCTCCATTTATATTTCAGTTTAAGAATGCAACATGAGAACACCCGGATGCAGAGGTCTGCCCACAGGGATAGCACGAT
Organism: Crypturellus undulatus; assembly: GCA_013389825.1. NCBI lineage: Eukaryota > Metazoa > Chordata > Aves > Tinamiformes > Tinamidae > Crypturellus > Crypturellus undulatus. The sequence goes on from VWPW01020719.1 coordinate 594,754, forward strand.
ATCGTTCAGCAGGGAAGTGAGGGGAGCACTGAGCAGCTTTATTCCTTTCGGTTCGCGGATGCCCCTACATTTGCTTTCTAACAGCACAATAAGGAACAGTATCAGTAACCTTAAATTACTTTTGCAGTCTTTACAGAGCATCATTCTAAAAGCAAAATAAAAGGAACCCATTGAGCTGCTAGAAAGAAATAGACCTCAATGAACTTTTTTGTGCTCAAGACAAACTCATTAATCCCCCTTCCGCTGTCTCTCCCATCATTTCTATTGTCTGTCTCAAAGTCAGGATTGCCCTGAAAGGGAAGAGCTGGGCAGCTACAAGTGCCACAAGAGCAGAATGAGTGTTGGCAATGAAAGAGATTGTAACCTGTGGAAAATTGGAAAACAGTTCCTCTATGCACAAACCTCCCTGCAGTGCAGTCAAACACCCTGAAGTCAGTGGGCTGGTTTCCAGTTTGTCCTGAGTAATAATGGGCAAAAATTTGACCCAAATGCTGAGAAGGAAGACATGAGAGAGGTGCAACACAGTTAATCCAGAGCAGCAGTGAAGGCTTCCAAGCACTTTCCTCCTGCTTCAAAACAAGAACAGCACTGTCTACTCGGTTTGTCACTGTTGCTGCTCAGAGCATTGCAGTATGTTGTATTCAGGCTTGCATTTATTAATGCAAAAGAGTAAAAAACAGATTATTTTTTTCTAAATGGATGAACCAGATTCATTTTTATAGGTCCATATGGCTCATTGGCTTTAGCTGAAGTACTCTTAATTCAGATGACGTTCAAAAGCCTCTATCTTCTTTCATTAATTACTGTAAAGTTTTATTTTTCATCCAGATGTAAGGGTATGAATTATTCTCAAAAGAAGAAAAAGAGTCTCAATACAACATTGCCCAAATATGCACTGTTAGCGTCTGGAAAAATAATAAACAGAAGTGCAGATTTCTTTTTTTCCTTACATTTTTAAATCAGCTTCGGATTGGTCTTGGGGAAACAAAATTTGTGTTCCTGGAAGTTAGAGGAGCTTGGTTTAGTGTGTGAGAGGTTGTTTTTCACAGTTTCAGAAACTTTTTCACGGCCCGTTTCAGGCTGGAGAGGGGGCTGGAGAGATCACACCTGTGGGTTTTGTACAAAGATTTTCCATACTTACATATGACCAGCTGAGAAGCAGAATAGGAAAATGTATATCATTTATGAGACTGCAGGAAGTGAAAGCAACAGTATCATTAAAGACAAATGTGCCAGCTGTCCAAATAACTGATTAATAATAATTAGGAAAAAATGCCTAGAGCTTCCACATCTGCTTCTCTTTCCAGTCTCCCACCTGTAAGTTCATCTATACATGTATACACTTTATTTATCCCCCTGCTGAAGAAACCAGCCTGAATTGTAGCTCCTCAGTGTGTGGATCTCCTCAGTCGCGGCTCAGGCAGGCAGCCGCGCTCCCAGGATCACCTCTCCCGCAAGGTTCACCTTGCAGCGCGGCAAGGCCGGGCAGCTGCTGCCCGCAAGCAGCCTGGTGGAGCGCGGGCACGTGCCCTTCGTCATCGACACACGTGCAGGGGGAGGACCATCCAATCCCCTTTCCTTCCATTGCGGCGCGGCGAATCTTAATCTGCGTAGAAGCAATTAAATGCCTTAGCTGGACAGCCAGGCCGTATCTAGGGCATTCGCCTGGAGCCAACCTGCTGTCAGCGTGACCTGGGAAGAAGGGAAGAACTGTGTGGGTTACTTTCCTTGCGCTGAAACAAAACTCAGGTTTATCTAAGAAGGGGAGAGCCTGGTGGTAATGCCATTGAATTTTTGTTGTTACTTTCTTAAAAGAAGATAGCCAATTTCAGCTGCAGCAACTGTGGATTTATGTATGGCAGCTATAACGAGTAGCCCAAATGACCACTAAACTGCAAAGACCACTTATTTGCTGTGATCTTACATATGTCCTCAGGAAAAATTCAGCTGAGAGACAGTGACAAAGATGGTATTGTAAAAACCCAAGGCAAGCAAGCTTCTGATTACTTCTGGTTCTTTGAGTAGGACTTAATACTAATTGTATTTAGAGGTGTGGACAAAAGCTCCTGACAATCAGTTGATGAATTGGGAAAATAAATTTTACTTTACAAAATATTTTTTTCAAGTATTACTGTACAATGATAAGGACTTGTCTGTATAACTGAAAGCAGTGCAATAAAATGAACCAGTCTGAGCTAAATGAAATAAAGATTTGCTGAGCAGCAGCTAGTCTTTTCTGCTGAAGACTTGTGGACTTGAAAAAAGAATCTCATCTAGTGAACAATCAACTTTCTTACCCATGAATTTTAGATTAAATTTAATCAATTAATAGAGGGGTGGTTTTTCTGGCCAAGGAACCACTGAGTAGAAATTAATGGAAATTCCTCAAGCTATCATTGTAGCCCTGCAGAAATAGAGAAAATTACTAGATGTGGGATTCTTTTAATTGTTAACTAACATTTTTAAGAGTACAGAATTTAATACATGTGAGGTGTTTCATCTCTTCCAAATTAAGCCTATACCTTCTTATCCTAGGGCCCAATATGCTTGGGCTGGTCAGTTCTGAGAAAGAATGAAGAAAAGAAGATTGTACAGTTCTAATAATTGCTTTTTGCTGCAATCAGTAACTGGAGCTGGTAGCTGAATATCTTTAACTTTTCATTTGAAGTGTAGATGAAACTATTCCTACAACCATACGCATGCCTTGTTCATTCTGCAGTCTGAACAATGCATTTCAGTGCTGTCTCCTGGCGTTACAGCGATTCCTTTGAACTCGGTGATGACAAGGCAAGGAAAGTGCCACCGCAGAGGGTGGCAGCTCCTCAGGCTCGAGGACACCTGGAGCCACACGCTGCCTCGTGATCGCAGGCTGCAAGGATGGAACCTTGGGTTTGTTCTCTGTCCTTCTGATCATGTGGGATACCCCACAACACCCTCACAGGTAGCTGGCCAGGGCCTCATTTATCTGGGAGGGCCCAGCGCCAGCTGTGTCTTGATCTGTGCTTCTGCAGGTGTTTTTTGGGAGGGCATTGCATCAAAATACCACAGAGATGAGGAAAAATGTTATTAGGATTTCCACCTGCTTTTGTTTCAAGCATACGTGAAGTCTTAAGTCTCCTCTTGATCACATAACTCTCTTTTGGGTAGAAAATAGATTTAGCCCTGACAGCGGTGTCCATGTAAAAAGCTATTTTACATTGAATTTTCAGTAGGAAGGAAACATAAGCCAGCTCTATACTTGTTGCAGAGAGGTCTGTACACCTGAAGTGAATTGGCTGATGGAAAGATGGATGCTTTCAATTCAGTTTCCCTGAATTTTTCATATTTTCCTTGCATTGCTTCAGGTCTTTTATAAAAGGTGTTTTTCCCACTGCTGTTTTGGTGCCACTGTTAGGACTGATCATAGGCACATTCCTCACAAATCATAAGTACTTAACTAAGTTATAGGGAAATTTCTTTTTTTTTTCTTTCCTATTGGCAGTGAGGATGCAATTAATTTTCTTAACCTTTCCTCTACAAACTAAACCTCTGACATACTATTTCTCTGCTAAAAAATGTTCTTTTATAAAATACACTTTTTTTTCTCCTCAAGGCATTCAGTGATGACCAAGTCAAAACTTACCCTAGGTAAGGCTACATCAGGAACAAAGCTTTCTTTTTTGATTTATATTCAATTCCTTTAGCAATATACTCGAACAATCTGCTGTATTTCTTTGATGCTTCTCTATTATACATTGCAAGGCAAAGAAATAGCCTTATGCTTTTGTTTGCAGTTTGCTTTCTCATGTATCTCTTACCTGTTCTAAATTTTCCCATGAAAACATTTTTCTCCCAAGACCATTTCTGTATAATTATTGCCACTTACAATTCCAGTAGTCCAAAAGTAAATGGTGAAGCCTCTAACAGAAAGCTGGCATCTCATCCCATCCTGGGTAATACCCATTTTTGGGCCTTTCCATTACACTGTACTTATTCAAAAGGTAAAGTATTGCTGCCTTTAAATTCTCCAGATCTCCCCTATTCATTTTTCTCCTTGTCGCAGCATTTCCTTCCAAACAGATATGATTTCCATTTTAATAACTTGCCCCAACTAGGGTCAGATTAAGTCATTTACCAGTTTACATTCTCTTTGGGAAATCAGCCACGCTTCTGGAAATATTTGTTTAATGTCACAGTGAGAGAAGGTTCATAATCCTCAGACCTCAGTTGTGAAATATTAATAATAGAAATCACTTGGTAAGAGGCTAAAGCTATTTTAAGGCAACAGGGTCTCATGAGAACATCAGAAACTATAAGAGCTGGACTCTCCAAATGTGACAAAAATCAGTCTTGCAAAACACTCAGTATTCATCTATCCATAAAAATATAAGGAGTAGTAAGGAGTGCAAATGAAGTGTTTAAACATTTAAATTGTATAAGTGATAAAGCTAGACAGCTCCTCAACTGAAAATTCCATTTTAGTAGAAAAGTTGCTGTTAAATATTCTAGCCTAACTGCCAAAATACCATGCATCTATACTATTTAATTTCATACAGTGCCAGTTTGTATTTATATACCTTATTTTTCTCACAATCTCTTTTATATTTTCACTTCAACGCTAAATCGGAATCTCATAAATAGATTGTTACCTCTGCGTGTCCTATGGCTGTGAAAGCCCAAAAGGTGGCGTCACCGTAAGTCAGAGCTTGGCTTAAAAGCTGTTACTGTGCTTAAAACTATTTTTGCCAAATTACTGTTTTGAAAAAATGCAATATTTTATTGCATTGAAAAAATGCAATAAAATAATAAAAAGTACACTTTTAGTAGAAATGTGCTCACACTAGATTTCTACTAAATAAATATGCTGGGGATACAACTTTCCTGGTCAGTTTTGCAGTTTGAAAGAAGATATTTTAGAACTGCATGCTGGAATCTTGAAATGCTCCGTGCAGTGAAGTTCTGTCCCGTGCCAAGCGCCGGCAAACCACTTCTTGCTTTACTGTCCCTGGCAGGGACTCGCAGCACTTAGAGCAGAGCTGCCTGCTGTGGGCTCTGCGTCTGGTTAACCCGAGCTGCGCTGTCCAAGGTGAGCATCATCTGGGGAGGGTGACCGGAGAAAACATTCACATTTCAGTGGATGGGAAAGGAATGGGAAGGTTGGTTGCCCTACAATTCACTTTGTGGTTTGCACGCTGATTGCCTTAATGGCATTCTCATTAAAAGTCCTTGCTCTGAAATGCTGTTTTCTTCTCTTTTAGAATTCTCTGCATTAATAATTAGTAGCTTCTTTTGGAACTAGTTTATAGAAGGTAATGCTCTTGTGTCATTTCAGCAATGCTTCATGCTAGACAGAAAAAAGACACTGTACAAATGTGCTCGTGGAGCAGCTCTGTTGTGTGGTTCTGCTAAGAACCACAAGAATTTTGCCTTTAAAAAGGACAAAATCCAAGCTACCTTCTGCTCCCAAAGGCAGCATGGTGAGTGCTGGGCGCAGGGAACATGAACCCTCCTCCAGGGCTTTTCTGCCAATGGGTCCTCTTTTCTTAAGTGTGTATACACACATTCAAATTAAAAACATGGCATTTAGTTCCTTAAAGTCATGCCAGGAAAAGCAAAAAGTGCTGATTGACTTAAGGCACTAGGAAGCAAAGGGAGGACAGGGCGGCGGGAGCGCTGTGGTGCTGGCTGCAGCCTGACTCCAGGATGCCAGACAACAGCAAGGGGAAAGTTTAATTTTAGATAGTGGGAGCAAAACACTGAATCACTTGGGGGAATAGGGACTGAAGAAGAAATAAGACCTGGAGGAAACAGCTGCATCACACAGGACTAGCAGTGAGGAAAGGAGCATGGGCACGGAGGGCCATGTTTATTACTGCCAAGTGATCTCAAATAGGCTCCAGCATTAGCAGATTTTTTTTCTATATGTTCTATATCAAAAAGACAGCTGCAATGCAATCTGCTGTTTGTGTAGGAAAGGTGTTTGTGAAGAGCAGGACAGGACACTCCTGGGAATCTTTGCTCGAAGAGGAGACTAAAAACAACTGCAGAGGAGTGCTGGGGCGAGGAGGTGGCCAGCGCGGGCGGCAGCCGGGCAGGGATGGGAACAGCTGCCGGCTGCTCAGCCAGGAAGACAGACGTCGTGTTTAGAGCCTCCTGGCCAAAGGGATGGGGTGAAAACAGGCCTCTCAACAGCCTTTCAAAGGCCAGCAGTTGTCCCTTTGAAAATAAGGCATTAATCCTAATGTCTGTCTTCCAGTCAGGGCATGTTATAATAGCACTGGATCAGGCCTGTAAAGATAGTTATAATAAAAGCATCAGTGAAGCTGAGAGGTTCTACATTTTTGCTACCTCCCTGTCCATCTGCAAGCCTGTTGTGATGGCTCTTATTTTATTCGCCAGCAAATAAATGCTTCTAATTCACTTCCCTAAGAGGCAAAGATGCTGAAGGGGCAGCAACCTCTGCGGCTCCTCATAGACGCAGTCATATAAAACAAAGAGAATAAAGAGTTTGGTAATAATAGGTAATTGAAATTATAATTAGCACATATTTAGTGCTTTACATTTTCAAAGCACTGTACAAACATTAGCTAATGAATATTTGGTAAGCAAACAGATTTCAAGCTTCTAGAAGGATTATTATAAACTTTGAGGAAAATATAACATTTGGCTGACTTTTTATCCCTTCTACATTTGCAACATTATTAAGCTTTGCTACACCTGTAACTTAATTATAGCAAACCATATTGTATTTCTAATTCCTATATTATTTAAACACTGATTCCTTTAATTTGAAACTGAGGCTTCTTGTGTGGAGAAATATGGCTTTTAAAGCACGTTTAAAAGCATTTTATGGAGTATCCTCACATTTTGCTTCCGCTTCTTACTTATTTTAATCAACCCGAGTATTACCAACCTTAGGTCTGGTCTCTGTGACTGAACGCACTGATCATGTGTTACACCAAACGAAGGGTTTTCTTTCCCAAAATCCCGTGCTTATGCACATGTAGAAATAAACTGATGTCATCCATACCTGACTGCTTTGCCAGGGGCTCTCGGAGACTCTGCAAGCTCCTCTGCGCAGGCGGCTCTGGGGATTCCTGCTCGACGCTGCTGCTCAGGATACAGTTAGCTGGCCCTCCGGTGCATCCTGTATAGCCCTCCGGGATGTCCTGCATAGCCCTTCCAGTAGCATGTGGTTCCTACTCTTGGATCATTAGGAGGTTGCAGAGGCCAGAACTGGCATATTCAGAACAGCATATTGGCCATTATTTTATTTTACATTAGGTAGCACTCATCATTCTAGGTTATAAAAGCATAGTTAAAGTAATCCTGGACACCAGGCTGTGGTAAACATACAGCTGACACTGTGGAGGTGGTGTGATCTCTGGTATGAGCTTCTGTCTCATCCAAGAGCCAGGATTTGTCCTTTACAGAAATCCCACCAGCTAAAATAAACTAGAAGAATAAACCTTTCCTTTGCAACCACCTGAGTGAACCGTGAAGTGTTGGGTCAGGTGTCCTTCTCTTTTATCGTGGATGGAATTATTCCTGTTTCCTAATATTGATAATGAAAGGGAAAATACATGTATACACATAGTGGCTGCTTCTGAACCTTTTGGAAGATCTAATAATTCTTTGAAGTTCAGCCACCCAAGTGTTCACTGAGCTAAAATCCTTAGATTTAAAACTTCTGATGAATATAGTGAAGCTCTTCTAACGAGCATTTCCTGATGGCTATAATTGGTCTCTTCATCCCTTGTTTTTGTCCTTGACTTTGAAGTTTTGATTCATTACCTTGTGCAAATTCTGCTCCACACCATGACAAACAATTTCATACCAATGATTCCTCTGTTTCATTTGTATCCAAGTTGCCTTTTTTAAGCCAGCACACTCTTATCTCTTCATAATCAATTTTCTACTTTCTAAATACCCACAGTTTTGGCAACTATACAGCAAGCTTTCTTCACATGAAATGATTAAAGTATTCAACTTGCTCTCTTCCTTCTATCACCTTGTCTGCTTCAGTTTGTGCTTTGAGCGGTAGCTGGGCAGTGTGTATTTCTTGTTGCTTAAATTCTCCAGATTATGTGTGATCTCTGTATTAGTTTCTCTTCCAATTGCTTCTGCTTCACTGTCCTAGAACAATATGCGCTCAGCATCTGCTTCTGCCATTGCCTCTGAAAGCAGAAGTGATTCCTCCTGCCAATTTTCCACTTTCCAAAAAAGAAGCTGTTCTTTCAAGGCTTGATCTTATTGTGTGCCTTAAAGTCAGTTGTAATACAGTATACATGCCATGTCACTGAACTGGTGATAAAACATAAGACACAGATAGAGCAGCCAAAATATTTAATAATAATATCTAATATGTGCTCTCCTTGACAATCCAAGGGAAATATCCCATTCTCTTGACCGTTATTGAAATTACACCCAGATCTACTAAGAGAGAATATGGATCCTAGGCAGTCTGATCAGCAGGAAAGGGCCTTGCACGCGGAGGCCTGTATGGAGATAGTTATGATTGACTCAATTTTTTAGATAGTAATTTTGGAGTGATCAGAAAGGAAATAACTGTTATTTATTTGCAATTACCAGTGCATGGAAAAGTATTATTTCCAGAAATTCTAAAAGGAATTTTTGATGTTTTGGGAATTTCACTTGAGTTTTTTGAATCTCCACTTTTAATATCAGAAGTTATCATCTGTTTAGACTGTAAATCTTTCAGGTTGGTAATTCCTTTCACTCTCATTGCCACAAAAAAGAATCTGCTAATAATATGTAAATACTATGCAATGCAGTTTCCAGAAAAATGCTACTAACAAAAATTAACAGGAAAAGTCAAGCTAAATGGTGTATTTTGTTTTAATAAGCAGTCTAATATTTTCTTCAATATTTTGTTTCTGCTCTACTCTTCTGAATGCCACCAATGTCAATGTAATACAAAAAGGTAGTGCAAAATTAATGAAGAGGTGATTCTTTAAGGTATTTCCAGTTAATCAACAATATAAAGCACTGTAAGTCTCATGAAGAACCTTAATCAAAAGTGAGTTTTCAAACTTACTTTTGGAGGTCCATGTAGTCTCTATGGGCTTTATAAGTCCCCAGCTTTTCAGAATGTTCCTTATCTGTATATGATGTCTCTGTCTTTGATATTCCCCTGCCACAACTGGGAATGCCTGATAACAGTTTGCTGCATTATCCCTTAGACAATGCCACAAAAGATGATGTGCTCAAAGGTTTAAGTGTGAAAATGCAGGAAGAGAGAGTCAAGCATGGGAAACGGAGAGGTTTCCTTCCTTGTGTGAAGAGCCAGGTTCAGGTTCAGCCTTTAGCCTTTAAAAATCTCTCAAAAAGGCAAACCTGATTCTTCTACCTCCTGAAAAGGTACTAAACTGTTTAGCTGGTAGGTATCATCAGGCTGCCTCTCAGCAGGGAGCTCTGATTCATCAGCATCAGGGCTTCCCCAAAGCTTTCTGCCTCCATCTTCTGCTTAGCTTGGCAGGGACATTGTCAGGGAATAAAAGACTTCTTCCTTGTGTCAAAGGGCTGGCATTCATCAAAATGATAATACTTTTTACCTAGAGCACCTTTTAGATGAGGTTCATGAAACCTCTAAAGAAGAAGATGATAAAGAGAAAAATGTTGGAGGATTTGTTATTATATTTTTGGCACAAAAATTGATACTACATGAAATGAAAGATTCTTCTTTTGTAAGTTTCCTTGAGCTTTTGCTTTATAAATATCCCTTAGTTAAGTCTGTGAACTGGTTTTCCACAAAAAAGCATAATCCAAAGACCACAAAGGTCAACACAAAGCTTCCTATTAATTTCTGTGGGCTTTGGTTCAAGCTCCATGTGCAAAACAGTTCACCAAGGCAAACAAAGAATTTTTGTATTGTAAAAGTCAGATAGCAATTCACACCTTGCAGGATCAAGGCCTTATTCTTCATGATGAGGAGAGTCTAAAATCCACTAAATCCATTGGGAATATTTTTGCTGATTTTCATAGGCTTAGGATCAAGTAGCTTGTATCTACTCTGCAAGTCTACCGTTTTTTCTGAGGCTCTTTTTATTTTCACCTTCAGGGTTAAAAGAAGATATGCGATGTTCTGGAAGGGGAGTTTTGCAGCCCTTGAGAGTGGATTAGTGTCTTCTAGGAAGAACTGGCAGTACAGCAGTTCAGTCACTGCTTCTCAGGTGGCTGTAACCACTCGCTAGTCCCCACAGCCTGGACAGACGCAGTTTTACTCTCAAGACGTGGAGTGTCTATATGGTCAAAAAGTGATTATGTGGCCATTTCACATTTCCTCCTCTAATTATTTTCTTTTCCTCTGCTTTATAAGCTAATTGTATTGTCGTCTTCAGTTTCTCCATCTGCTTGAGAGTTGCCTGCCTCAGGTTTCAGTACATCTGTTAGCCTCAGATCCTGTTTGCCATGGGCTAAGCGACTAAGCCACAGCGACTTCTGGAAGAAGTGCCTCAATTCTAGTTGTTGCTTGGTTTTACTGCAAATTTAGGTTGAAATACGGGTTTTAAACAAACACAGAAAAAAAGACAATTTATTATGTGATTTTTTTTGTTTATATGATAGCCGTGTGACCACAGAAATACAGAAAACACAGTTGTTCTCCAACAAACACAACTATACAGGTAAACTCACACACCAGGACCTCGATCCACACATGACATTAATGGAACACTGTCACTTTCTTCTGGACGAGCCTCCACCAGATGCATAATGTTATCTGAATACCCCCTTTTCTGGCCTTGACAAACAGTCTTGCCTTGCTGGTATCATCTAGAGTATTCTTGCACAGATCATTTTTCTCATCTGACACGTTTCCTACATTGCCCTTTCCATCTCTTCCCTGGCCATTCTTTCACTCACTCGTCAGGTTTACATTTCATTTTCTGAGACCTTCTTGACTTACCCTATTACTGCTTGTGGTCTTTCCTGTCTGTGAGCAGCCAGTGGTGCCAGTGCCCACTGAGATCTGCTGCATTTCTGGGAAGCAAAACCAGGATTTTGTCAAGCCTGTTTTCCAGGCTGAGGAACCCTTGTTCTTCATTAATACTTCTTCACTAACTTCCTTCTAACCCCTCATCTGCTGATAGCCCTTGTCACCTCAGAGCTACTGAAAACTCATTTCTGCTGTGTCATGTAGGAGTCCTGGCTCCTGTCTATTAAACAGGTATTATCAGAGCCTACTTGTCTGCGAGAGCATATACTGGGTTGCAACTTGCTCTCATGCAAGGAGCCCACACTGCTCCTTGGTAAACTAAGGGATAGTCTGAGACCAACAGAGTGAGCTCCAAAGACCCATTTGTCTCTCATGGAGGAAAAATTCCCTCCCTCCAACTTCAGAAGTGCCAAAAGAAGAAGCAGCAGAAGTTTGCCATATAGGCAAACTCTTTATAGGCAAACGCCATATAAGCAAATTCTTTATATTCCCAACTACGGGATACTGTTTTGGGTATAAATCTAAATTGACTAAATGTCTATTGAGGCCTTGTTAATAATGCTATTGCTTCATTTCATTAAATTTTCATTTTTTCTCTTTAAAATATTGCAGTTCTCTTTTTTTTTTTTAACATATCATCACAAAGATAACTCTGTTTATTTTCAAATATTTGTGGAAGTTCCGTTTTGGGAGGGCTTTTAGTGAAAAATATGAAGCATGCCAATGAAAGTAAAGTTTTAAAGATTTTGCTTTTAAAAAGTTTCCCAGTGCCTCCTATTAAATGTGGAATTTGACATTTTAATGAATGCTTTATCATTACAATGACTTTTATCCTCTGCTTGGCTTCAGACAGTAGTTTCTAAACCAATTGTTTTTTATTTAATGTGGCGAAACAGCAGATTCTGACCTGCTGGGGAGGGCTGGCTCCCAGGCGCAGCGGCAGCTCACTCATGCAGTCCTAGCAAGTGCAATGGCTGAGATGCTCCTAATTCACATGCTACTAGGACTCCTCAAATGAATAACTTCTTTACAATGTGAATAAGTGTTTCCCACCCCTAAATAACTTCAGCGTAGACATGAACAGCTCCATTGATTTTTTTAGCTGATTTCACATTAATGCAACCCAGAAAGTAAATAAATTTCACAACACGCATACAGCCATTTGCAGAGGTGAAAATGGTAGTGCATGTGATTTTGCAACATTATGTATTAGAATCTAATGTGTCAGATAGAGCAGACAGTTTATGCATAATTTCACTAGACTTATGGTGAAATCTGGGTACTGAAGTCAGATTTGCTTATTAAAAGCTTGGGCTTTACTCTGACTAGTGCCAATGATTGCTTTCCTTTCTTCCATGATTTTCGAGAATGACTTTAAATCCAAACCACTTTTGGGACGCACATTAATATTCATTACTGGGTCCACTAGTATCCATCAAAAGTTCTTTGTAACAGGAACAGAATTAATACAAATTAAGGAAATAGAATGTGAACATTATCAAATTTGAAACTACCTAGAAACATGTAAAAAGCTTAATGTCAGCTTTAGATTATATATCTCTGGTTTAATTTTAAACTGACAACTATTTTGAAAACTCCTTTTTTACAATTTTTTTACAGAAGTATTATCCCTTCAATCATGCAGGTGGAAAATAATCACTTAACATTTGAGCTATGGAGAAACAAATTTTTGTGACAATTAAGACAAAAAATAAAAGAAACCTTGAACAACAGTAGGCCTTGTTATGTGTCTGTCTGAATTATTTACAATTCACAGGGTAAAAAAAAGCACAGTAAACAAAACCCCAGAGAAAGAGTGCAGTTGATCAAAAAAGGAGATAAACACAGTCATTTTTAGCATTCTGTAATGTTTCTTTATCCCCTTCTATTTCTATGCTTTTATTATACAAGAAAATCCTCTGAGTATTGTAAACAGTGATGTTACCTCACTTGAATATCTATTTAATTATCTCATGAAACCAGCAAGTGTTAACAGCCTGTTGCTCTCCTTGAAAGCACTGAAAAGAGCTTGTAACAATTTGTTATGTCCTTCTCATGACTCACTGCAAATATTTGGGCAGGGTCATGCAATATCACAAAGCTGAAATTAAGTGAACTAATGGTCAAGATGTCTGGAGTCAGAAAGATTATCAGAATCCCATAAAAATGCACCGAATTACCACTTGCATTTGTGAGCTACACTCGGTCCATGATATCGTCAAAAAGGGAGCCGGCTGTGTCTCACAGCTCCCTGCTTATTTTCAGGAGTGCCTGTGATATGCATGCAATGATATAACTGCACCTAACCAAAGTATAATAATGACATTAAATACTGCCCAACTAAGAAATGAATTATTTTCCTGCAATTCTGTCTTTGCTTTCAAAGAAAGGGTACCCTGGCTTTGCTCTTAATCTCACTAGATGCCTCTCCTCCTACCAAGGGGCACCGCTGGCTCTTGCGGAGGTCCTGCTGACCTGCTGCAGGAGTCCCTCGTTCTGCTTTTCCTACCTTTTGCTTCAGGAGGCAGTCACCAGATAGGGTATAAATGAAGCTAAACAGCTTCAGATTTGAGAGTTCTGGCTGATAAAAGTATAAAAATACAGAGATGTTTTGGCCTCACTGTGGTTTTCAGCAGTGATTTTGTCAAGAGGGAGCAGTTAAGGCAAAGCTGCCCTCAAGCAGGTTGACACGGCCGGAGGGCCGTAGCGTGGAAGTGGCTTTCGCTGAACAGGAGCACAAAGGCCTGTACTTGTCCATCAGAGAAGGTACGGGAAGATACAAGATATTTACATGAAAATCTGATCAGAAGCAAGCTTATTCAGGGGAAATTTAAGGAAGAGAACCATTAAATAACTGGAAACTTGCTTGTTGGGCTCCGTGAGAGATTCTTTTAGTGTCAAATGTGCAGATGTTGTTTCTGAATAAACTATTTTCTAAGAAATTAGAGATTTATAGGATAGATTTGAGAAATCTGTGCAATAAGTTCTGTCTTCCTGTTTTATTGGGAAAGCGGCTGCTATCCCTGTCAGCATTTGATGAGGGAAAGTTGGTGAAATCCTATCAGCTGGCTAGTACCAAATGGGATAGAGAATGAGGTGGGGGCTAACTTTCAGTTAGCTGCAGACAGTGAAAAAGAAAATTATTAGGTGCTCTGTGTGATTTATCACCTAGTACAGTTCCCAGATATGGTAACCTGGTTGCCATCCAGGAGAGTCCAATGCTTCGCATAAACTTGTTCCTTTTTGCATGGCCAAGATAATGAGATCTTGAACCTTCTTAATGAGCAGAGATTTCAAAGAAAGTTTAGAGGGCAGCAAAATGCTTTAATGGGCAAATGCCTAATTTGCATTTCTAAATTCACCCTTTTAACCTTGGGATATCTGCTCCCTACAGGTTTAAGTCACAAAGGGGAAGAAAAAAGGAGGTCGCAGTGTCAAAAACTGCAGCACGGTCAATTATCCAGCTGTGAATCAGAGGATCACACTTCTGATGTATGTACAAGTGCTTGAATCATACACCAAAACACTTCCGTGATTGCTTTAAGTATCATTTTTCATAAAGCTGGCAGTTAAGTTTTTCAGTCTCATCCCCATTGTAACTCCCCTGGATTCAGTACTTACCAGCAATCTTCAAAGTGGCACAACCTTGAAGTGACAATATTATGAAAACTGATTTAAGTATCTGTTAGATTAAGCTTCCTTAAATATAGAGCTGTTTACTTTTAATTAGCTATCTCTGTGTGCCTACCTGTATTTGCAAAGGGGCAGAGTAAACTGTGTCTGCTCAGGGTTTGCAAAATGGCATAAAAACAGAAGACTGTAGCACGTCATTGTTTGAGGTGAGGCTGGATGTCCCCACAAGAACTTCTGGGGGCTGGTGCACATAAAGGCTGCTCCATATCATATCTTACAGAGCCATCCTCCAGAGGAGAAATGCCTGGTAAAGATTATCTGGATGATCCTCTTGACATTTTCTGGCTTCCCTCAGCACAACATGGTAAAATCTTGGAAAAACATGACTTAGACTTCCAAGAAATGAGTAGTAAGATAGGATTTAACTTCTAGGTGAGGCAGTGTCCAGGTATTATCTCCCTATATGTATTTCCTCTGCTTCAAAAGAATTCAGAAAGGCAAAGTGAAATATCTGCTCCTTCACGAAGGGCATCTCCCAATCTCAGTGTGGAAGTACTCAGAAAAACTGTGCACAAAAAAAAGGCTATTTTTTCTAGTCATTTTTATTGAATCAGAATTGAAGATGTTTATTGCTTAAATAGGTCTTCTCAGATGCTGAGGTTTCACTGAGGGTCATGATCTAGCAGCACCCCTGCTCCCCTCCCAAACCCGGCTGCTCCGGTGGGCTGGGAGCTCAGAACCCAGCGGGACGGGGACAGGGACGGGGAGTGAGTGTCAGCGCTGCAGAGCAAGGGCAGCTCATGGGCTCTCGCAGCCGGCAACCTCTGGGCATCGTAGCAGGCCGGGAGCCGCAAAATGGATTGCAAACTTAATGCGGTTTTACAGCCTGTCTTCAAAACATTTACACAGACAGTAAAAGGTGATGGATATTTTCAGAGCCGTCCTCTTCCCCAGCACTTTCGCTTGCAGTAACACTGTACAAGCAGCACAGATTCCAAATATATTATTGATGTATCGTTGAAGATCTATTATATGATACCTCATGTTTATTGCTATTATGTAACTGTCTTCAAAGTGTCCTCTTCTATATGATGTAGGGCAGAGATGATGCTATCAGTATCATTATTATTTGCACTGCAGTATCACAGGCACTAACCCAGCACAGCACCATTGATTTAGGTATCCTACAAACACATAGGATGAGAGAGGAGCTGCTGTTTGCATTTTACATTTTAGAGAAACCAAGAAAACAAGACCAGGAAGAGAGACAGTATATAAAAAGGCGACAGAGAACACAGTACACAAAGATAAATGTATGCCTACACCAGCAAAGATAATGAGATCCATATTTTGCATTTAATGGAAGTCTCTCAATTATTCCATCAGGATGGAAAGTTGGAGAGGGGAATGATAAATAACTAGATGCTAATACCAAAACCCTGATTGGGAAGATGGCAGAGTTATGGAGAGATAACTCTTTTATTCTTTCTCTAGCTGGAATGTTTTGCTCTAGCACATATTTAACCTCTTAATTAATATGTTCTATGGGTTCTGTAGCTTAGACATCATTTTTGTTGTATGCACACTCTGGCTTCATTTTTTCTCACTAATGACCTTAACATCTCAAATGCTCAGAACTGGATCAAACTTTGAGTGAAAACCACAATAGATTTTCTGCTAGCTTTGATTTAAATGAGACTCCAAAGTAGTTTTTACAGTCAACACCAACGGTGAATACAGTCACGGCAGTGGGGAATGTCCCTTCAGATGAGGCTTGCTAGTAAAAGATAATGACAGAGTTTAAATGTAACAGTACCTCCTAATCAGAAAATGAGCTGGCAGGAGCAGTAAGTAGGGGAATGACCTGAAATGTTTAAAGAGAGCAGCCAGAGCCGGGCCATTGGCTTTGGAATGGGTAAATGCTAAATTTTTCTTTAGCCAGAAAACACAGAAACAAGGAAAGTCCATGAACCAGAAATGAATGCAACAGTGTCTTAGGTGAATATAGAAATTAAGTGAACTTTCCTGATTTTCTTATTTATTCAGATGAGTTTGGCATGCCTCCAAATCCTAAATTTGTTTTCCAGCTCTTGATAATTTGCTGGGTAATTCTCGGTTCAGGTTATTTTCAGTCCTTATCACAAGTTCAATAGTAGCTTCAGCACCATGAAGTATTAGAGAAAGACATTTTTATTGTAGCAATTGGCAGTAGCAGCCTGTAAGGAGCTAAGTCCCGCAAACCAGACATTAGCAAAATAGTAAAAACAACTGCATGTCTTGTATGTCATCTGCATCTGTAGTGTTGCAAATATGTGTTTATCATAGTACATATTCAGACCCCATCAGCTGCGATGCTCAACATGGAAATATATGTATGTTTTCTTATTATATTGGGAATATATTTTATGTTTATGTGTAGAAATAAAATTTCTAGTTTCCCAATACTTTGTCTAGTGATGCAGATTAAGACTTCTGGGAGCTTTTTCTCATTTTTTCTAAATACTACATCCAGTCTATTTGGTTTATGCTTCAGATTTTTTTAGTAACCATACATAGCATTTCAAAGCATGGCCTTTAAAAATCACAGAAATCCTAATATGCATCTCCAGGCACTGGGTTCCCTGGCAGAGATTAATCATACCTATAAATAATCTGGACCTGAAATAGGGAAGTGCAGAGCTGAATCATCTGCATTACAAGGAAAAGACCCTTTTTCTGTGATTGCTTTATTTATTTTAGTCCTTTCTTTTCCTCATGTCTTTAAGGCTAGTATCAAACATCTGTGATTTCCAATTATTTGTATTGTATTCTATTCTATTTCTAATAGACAACATTGAAATTTTATTTTAAGGATTGCTAATTCTCTTTCATAACTGTTAAGTTGAGTGACTGAGGGGCTCCGGGACTGACGGCTGCACAATGCGCCCGCGCTCGGCTCTGCTTGGATAATGGGGCTGGAGCTGCTGATAATGATGTATTTGGGTGGTGTTTTTGTCTAATAGCTGCTGGAATTCTATTGAATTCCAAGTTTTTACAGAAAATTAGTTTTCAGATGGAACAATCATTTTAGAGCTTTGGGGTATAGGTAATCACTTGGAATCTAATTTGGGCAGGGACTAAGACACTCACCTAATAAATATATATATGCTGGAGATTATTACTATGAGGCGATACATTGAAATTGTCACTATCCAAGAAGTCACAATTCAATATGGCTATATGCATTTTCAGGGTGGAATCTATAAACACACTTAGCTCATGTGCTAGCTATGTTTGTGTGTATGTAATTCTTTCCTGAATCAGACCTGGTTTTCAAAATCTTCTTCCTATTCCTGCACTATTTTTAATTTTCTGGGTGTTACAGTAACAAGAATGCATTCCAAATATGGTGTTCAGAATGAAACGATGCCTTAGCCTTAATCTATGTTCATATTTTTTTCCAATTGCTTACATTTTAAAAAAAATAATTAACTTTCAGTGGTAGAGCAGATGGAGCTGTGAGCTGTGAATGCTCTGTCTACACGATACCACACTTTGCTTTTGACTGATAGTTTTACTTTGTTTCTTCATTTGCTCATTAAACAATGCTTGAGTGGAAAAATAAGAATTTGGTCACAGTTTGGGATGCCCAAGCTCAGAGGTAGTTAATTTAATGACCATCCTTGGCTGTTCAGTATCAGGTAAAGTCCGTTGAGTCCAGTGCGTCTCTCTGACTAGTTGTTTTTACATTTTTAATGTAATAAAAATAACCAAACAGGAGGATCCCATTTCAGCTAATAAAAAAAACCCCCTGCAGTCAAATGAAGCCATGCAGAGATTTAGATCAGTGTTTGTATACAAAAGATAAGCTTCCTTTGCAGATTTCATTAAATGTCATCATTGATAATTTTGGGAAGCTCCTGGATGGCATCTGAAGACTGCAATAAACTACTGCAGTGCTATTTATAAGGGATAACAGTTTACATGAACAATAGATTGAAAACTAAATTGGCCTAATAAGTAATTTCCCACTGGTACAACTGCTTCTTTTCATGTTCATATTTAAGAATAGAGAAAGTTTTACTGAATCTGAAAAAAAATACCAGGAAAAAGTAATGAAACTCACCTAATCTGATTTTTATTTAATGTAATAAGTCCAGGATTTAATATATTGACCAATCCACATTGGGTAATATCAGTTAGACCAATTTCTAACGTCTTTCACTGGCCTGGCAATATATATTGGCTATAGCCTATACATATAGGCTACAAAGTCTCTGGGAGCTCTAATTGTTTGATTGAATGAAACTAAAATGAGAATTATCTATAGAATGCCATAAAATCTGCTAGATTAACATCTTATTATGAATCACCACTCTGACAGAGCTCTGTGTGTGTAACAAGTATCTCTAGGTACTTCTAATTTCCCATGTCTCTTGCCTGCTATCCAGGCACAAGCTTCTTCTTATTGATGGAGATAGCTGTGCATGTACCCACAAAATGAGTTTCTTCATCACATTTTAGAGATTTCACAAACAGGAAACAAAATTTTAAAGACAAAATTATGGTGAGGCTTGGTTTTAATGGACAAAATCATTAATTATATACCAGATGGGCTGTGTTTTATTTTTACATCAGGAAAAAAACTATGGATAAATTTGTTTTTGTTTCTCCCAGTAGAAATTTTTGACTATTTAATTAAAGGCCTCATTGCCCCATCATTAAATTCAAAGAAGCATATCTAATGCAAGCACTTAAATGTAGTGTCACTTATTAGTCTTTAATGAAGAGAAATTTATTCTTTCTCTAAATAACAGCTGTAAAAATAGTGTGCATATCACCTACAAAATTATATATTACAAGGAGAATTAATGTGTATTTAATGACTTTAAAAATATTTCCTCATAAAGGAAAGTATTTTTTTCTTGCTCAGCTTCATTAAAAAAAAGGTTAATTAAAACCAGAGCATCACAAATTCTGTAACACTGCAGGTCATTCATCTGTAGCAAAGTATAACACAAATTCTACAAAATCTCATTGACGCTGATAACATAAAACTAACTGCTCCGCCACTCTGTAAAGATCACTGCTCTGTCTTGTAACTCGGCTCTAGCTTTCATGACTCAGTGGCCATGAAATCTATCATTAAATGTAAGATTTATCTAACCCTTTTCCTACTACGCTTTATATATACATAGAAAGCGTTTCTGATTTGCCCGATGTAACCCCATGTGCTGATTTTTCTTCAATGTGTTTGTCATACACATAATACCAGTATTACCCAGTGCGTTCATTTTGGCTCTTTTTCTTTGCTTTAACCAGTACAGATGGCACCCTGCATCTTCTCCACTTTCTATTAAGTCTTGATCTTGTTCACAACCAGGGGTCACCTAGAAATTGAGAAGTCAGAACAATTTCATTTTGTTGCCCTGCAACATTCAAGTAACTTCCAAAAGCACTTGCTACCCTTTTATGTGTTCGTTGTTTGAGTTTCAATCACATAAAAACAAAGAGTTACTTCACTGAGTTTTTGGAATAGCACCAGTGTGTAAGCAAAGAGGAACATCAGATGCTCAATAGCAAAATTCTGCCTACTTATGACTCATTTTATAATTGCTCCCTGCAGTTATCTGATTCCCTCTAATTATACGACCTTCTAATGTTTGTCTGTACTTCTCCCCATATGAATTTATTCAGTTTTGGATAAACATTTTGTCTAGGGAAGGATGAACAGCTCATTATACAAAGGAATGAATGGAAACTCTGGACACTTTCTTCCAAGCTCCGCAGCCTCCTTGCACAGCTCTGCACACCCATCCTCAGCTGTGTGCGAACGGAGGAGCTGGTACTGTCCTGGCCAGGGACCAGGTAGAGTTCAAGTTTGTTTTTCATTATGGAAAATGAGGTATGAAAAATCCATTTGCTTTTCATTTTGACTACATTGCTTGGCAGTGGTTGATGTTCCGCTTAGGCGATCCCACATCTTCTCCCAATGGCCAAAGAAATGTAGTTTGCAGGTCACTGCTGCATAGGTGGACTTAGTAAGTAGGAAAGAGGATGAAGAAGCCTCAAGGTCAGTTGTGCCCTCCAGGATTGCTTTCCAAGCCCCTCAGCCCCAGCACCAAGGCAGCCCGGGGCTGAGCAGGGAGACGATGCTCAGCTCAAGTCAGGCCCGAGCTGCTTCGGGACTCACATCTCAGAAATCCCGTCAGGTTTGATCTGAGTTTTGTTTTTTACTAAATCATGACCACACATCCAAAGTGATGTGACACTCACTGTGCCTTGTGAAGGGCGCTGAGATTTATGAATGGAAAGCGTTAAATAAAGCTAAGTAATACATCTCTGTGTATAGTGATGCACTTAGGCAGTATGGAAATGAGACGGGAGAGCAGAAAATGTGACAGCTGAATAGATAAACATGGACTTGTGTTTTCATTTACCAAGACCTCCCGTATATATATGCTGATTATTTACTACATTATGAGATTCTGAACTCCAAGGAGAGATTTCACTGATTTGATGTATTAGACACGAGCCTATTGATAGACCACTTTTTTTAATGTACTGCCTCAAACATTTTTAAAGACTATTGCACATCACCCAGTTATCTGTTTTACTTTAAATGTCAGACTGCATCAGTCAGGTTACTGCCAGTAAGTGCTGGGTGCAGGCACATTCACTAACATACCTGACTTGACAAGTAATATTTTTTTATTACTGGAGAGCAAATCTGTTTACTTTTCCGACATCAGCAGCAAAAATTAGGATTTGTCACAACTCTTATTTCAGTTACCTCCATAAAAGCTTGTCTGAAGTGCACAGGCAGCCGATCCATAAAGCCGTCGGGATTCGCTCCGCTGCTGTGCCTTGCCGGAGAACAGCAGGGCTCTCTCCAGCTTCTGGGTCTTCATTCTTGCTCCTCCTCTCCCTCCAGATCCTCCGATCAGTCACTGCTGGAGGACAGGACCTGTTCCTGCAGCCATGGTTTTAGGGACGACTTGGAGGGGAATGGTGCTATTTCCTCTTCTTTCCCCTCCAGATCAAGTTGTGATCTATCTCTCTCCTTCCTTGCGGTGATTTTTCCTCAAAAGCACCATGTGTGGGACACGGAGAGGTTTAAACAGAAAGTAAAGTCCTTCCCTGTTTATGAGGAACATGGGCGTGAGGCTCTGCTCTTTGAAATAAGCTTTGGTCTCTGGAGACCATGTGCTCCCAACAAGGCTGTCACTCCAGGTTCTCCCTGATGCCCACCATCCACTAACTTATTCATGATCTCTGTTATTTAAATCCAATCCTACTTATTTTGCAATGAACAATGAAACCAGAAAGTCGCTAGACTAAATAAGAGATACTACAAGAAATGTTTTTCTTTGCAAAAAAAATATTGTGTGAACCTGGTCTCCTAGGATTTCCTTCTCGGTTAGGCCTCTGTGAATGACAAAGGAGAGGGGATGCAGATAATTATTAAACTGTGGGATGCTTAACTAAAATGAACTTATAATAGCCACTCTTCCCCACTGCTATTTACACATCAATGAGGGAAATTCACATTCTTCTGTATATTATAATACAATTTGTGCAGCTGCCTCACTCCTGTATAAAACACACTTAGATCTTCCTCAGCAGTGATCTCTGTGCCTGCATCTAAATGCCCATATGGAGCTGCCTGAAAGTCTGTGACTGCAGTGGTTCGAAGGGAGGCTCTCAGTGATTACTATGAATCCAGCTGTTCACAACTCATTTGACTGCTGCTCTGAAACTGCTCCTGACGGCCCCAGGTCTGCAGCACTTCACTGGGGTCGTGGAATTGGAGTCAGTGCTCGGTGCTTTCAGATCCCCGGATTAAACATGCTGCCAGCTGAGACTCAGAGGGCATCGCACCCTGCACAAGGAACCCCAAAATGCTGCAGGAAGATCCTCAGCCATTGAAATAACCCCACTGATCAGTGTTTGCATTTCATGGTTTTTCCTTAGCCTAACCTGCAAAATTGCAAGCAGCTTTTCAGAATCTGTGTATAAAAAGTCCACCCGGTCTGTCTTCCTGGAGGAATTCAAATGGGTTTTATTTCTTCTGCTACAATTCTCTTTCTCCAGAAAAACTTTTCCTTAATTTCTCACCTTTGTAGATATTCATCTTTTAAATTCCCTTTGTACAAAACCTTTCTGCTTGTGCTTCTAGCACTTCTAGATTGTGCTTCATCTCTCAACTTCTTGGGTTGCCTGAGTTTTTGGGGGTTTGGTTTTTTTTTGTTTGTTTGTTTCTCGTCTGTCAGCTCTTTAATTGTGGATTAAGAGTAAGAACTAAGAACTAGATACCCTTTCTGTCTTTCTCCCGCTGAAACTCTCCAGTTTCCAGTTAGCTTAGGAGCCTGGCTGCCTCACGGATGTCCTGGAGGATATTTGCATCTGGAAAACTGCAGACTGAAAAATGCAAACCTGCTTAATAGGGAAATTGTGTCTTGCATTGTACAGATGCTAATAGAAGTGGCATTACTTGCCATGAGATATCCTAATTTATGACTATCTTTAAAGAACATACTTGCCAATTAGTGCCTTTATTAGAATACTTACTTCTATCATTTGAAAATATGGTTCTTAATTGGGACCTGCTTTGCCTAAGGGAGAAGCATTTGTTTAATAAATAAGTGAATAAACTAAACCTATCTATCAGTACCCATGAAGGGAAATGACTTCTATCACATAGGCACCTCTATAGATCTTATCACTTATTGTCATTCTTAAACTCATTCAATTATTGAGAAACACAATTTCAGCTAACATGATATTGCCTTGCTAGGAAAAATATAGACAGGATATTGGAATTCACTTGTTTGTTAAAGCAAGTAGCTCATTAGGTCTAATTAAGATGGAAAAAAGAAGAGTATTAAATTTTTATACTACACCACCACCCTGATAGCTCAGCTAAAGGCAGAAGCACCATAGTCGCTCAATTAGTACATTGATCAGGGCAACGTAATTAAGGTGCCGATTTTATGAGAATCTGAAGACAGGATGAGGAGTGTTTAGCATCTCATACACCGGGACTGAGGAGGCAGAGGTGCACGCTGGTGGGAAGGTGCTGCCCACCCGGCGCGGCACCCGCTCATCCTGCCAGCGCGGGGACTAGCTGCGGGGTCGGTGGCCTCCCCGTGCAGAGTGCAGGGCATCCGTCCGGACCCGGAGCGCATCCCATCCGCAGGGACCCGGCGCGTCCTGCAGCCAGCAGGGCAGGGAGGAGCCCGGGCGCTCCCAGTGCCTCTGCCCCGCTCCCTCCCTGCAGCGCGCTGGCCCTGCCGAGGCGGTGACACCCCTCTCAAAGCAGACAAATATACACACATACACACACTGCACACCTATGTGGCTGCAGGTGTGTACCTGCTTGTGCCCTCAGGACACAAGCCTCAGGTTGGCCTGCCCCTGAGTAAGGAGGCCGGACGAGCTCCCTCCCGTGCTATGTCACCTGGTCTCATAGGATGCAGTCCCCAATGACACTTAATAAAGGACTGGACGGGTTGGGGGGGGGGGTACTTCCCCAACATGTGAAGTATATCTGGGTTAAAATAAATAAATCCAAGCAGACAAATGAGGGTACTGATCAGGTGGTCAGATTGGAGCAGCCCTGTGCTGAGGACGCCTCGCACATTATCCTCAAGCCCACCTGCTCTCCTAGCCCAGCTACCCACTTTCCTCTGATTGCTCAACGGGAAACAAGCAGATGGGGCGGAGAAAAATCCAAAAGAATAAATGGGGTAGAAATTGCCTCAAGCCTTTAGAACAGCATCGGGGCGGCTTCTCTTTTTTTTTAAAGGTTTTTTCTTCCCCGCTTTGAAAAGCAAACTTGTTGGAACACAACGTGTGATTTGATTTAGTTTTCAGCCACATGAAAACATAGACACACATGTGTGTTCAAGCTCCCTGGGGGCAGACAGGGATCCTGTTTGCTTTAGTAGGTTTTGCATTTGTTCTTAATCTGGTAATTGCCTGATCAATATTGTTATTTTATACTTATATGAAAAAGTGTTAAACTTTCTAAAGGCAGAGAATATATAGATTCCTTTGCTATGCTGAAGGACTTCAATAGCAGTTAATTTCATTAATTAAACTGCTCTTCAAATAAAGGCCAGTTCCATTGATACATGACAGAGATAAATTATGCCCTGGGTAGGCTTACGGATCTAGCGTGTGCTTGGCCTTATCTATTTACTGCCTCTTAAGGAAAGCCTCAGCAAACCTTTCTTTCTCCTCACACTCCATGATACCTCAGTGCACAGTCCTAAGACAGGGCTCTTCACCCATCCTTAGCATCTCTCTGTGTCATTTCATTTGCCCTTTAGGGATTAATCTTTTCTTGTCAGTATTTTTTCACCTTTAAATTAGTTTACAGAATTAAATAAGGAAAAAAAAAAGGAGAAAAAAAATCATGCTTTTCCAGGGAATTAAATCCAGGTTTTAAACCAGAAAGCAGGATAGGAGAAAAAGCAAACAAGGTCAAGAAAAAAATATTCTGGATTTTTCTTTTAGCTTTTCAGTTATTTTACAAGATCTTATTTACAATGTATTCTAATTATTTCTTGCCTATGGCAGGAAAAATGAATATAGAGAAATGAAGCAATTATTTGATATGATTATGTTGATGTATCTCAAAATAACATCATCTTTGCCAAAGATGTACATCCCATCTGCAGGAATTTTAGCAGAGAATCTGAATATTATGATTTGTGCAGACTCAGTATAGGCAGATCCCACTCCCCTGATCTTAGGTTTGTTGATACCACGACTGAATTCCTTACCTGCCAAATTCTGTAACCAAAGCAAGTTTCTCCAGGTTGTCTGAAATAGGTAGAAGTTTCTATGGAGGCCTGGTGCCCTCACGGCAAATAGATTTGGAGAATTGAAGGTCAGACTGGAAATTTAGCCATTGTATTAACTTAGATGCTTGAACCTCTGTCCTCGGCATGGGAGCACTTCTCTGAGCTGAGGCAAGGAAATGTTGGTTTGCAAACCAAAATGTGCCCAGAAGAAAATCCACTTTAAGCCTGAGCGGGGTAATGGCTGTGAGAAGTGCAGGTGATCATTTCTAAATGTTCGTGTGATGAGAAGAGCTAAAGCAAAGCAGGAGCACACTGAGCGTGATAGTCCAAACCGTTTAGTTTCAGTCAGTAATATCGACATCCCAGGAAGCCTAATAAGGATGTCTGCTGCAGCCAGCTGGCTTCAGGTTTAGGAATATGTTTTTTCATCAGCAAATGCTGATTTGTTGAACTCAAAGCTTGCACAGAGCCAGAACGAAACCCCACTGACCTGCTAGGAAAGGCCCAGCCAGGGCCACGACACAAGTTGCAATCTGAACCTGGCACTGAGAAAAGGCTGAAAATGATGAATCTTGCATGGACACAGGAAGCTCAGCCTCAAAACCTCTTTTAAGTCCAGCAGAGAAGATAGTTAACAGGGGTTGTTTGCAGCCCAGATTAATTCCCCAGCTCTCACCAGCAGGCAGAGCACATATGGCCCCTGCGCCAAGGAGCAGCCACCACCTTCCTGCCTGCCCCGACTCCGCACCCGCAGTACAGCTGCAGGCACAAGCCCTGGAGTAATGAAACAGGAAAGAGGGCATCCAAGCTGAAATGCAGACAGGAGCTGCCTCAGAGTGAGCATTTTATCAGGCTGAGTGAAGCAGTGCCAGCGCAGGAGGAGGAAAGATTGCACATTTGTGCATGTGCATTGCTATGAAGCCTGCAGGAAAAAGAAAATTCTGCGAAAGTGTGCACTTTTCTCCAGAAGACAACAGAAAAGCTCTAATAGAGTCTTCAGACATGGAAGTTGTGCCCATAAAGATCAGACTGGCTACATCTGCTCTGTGTTGCCACTTGCAGTCTAAGCCTAGTGACAGAAAGATTAGTATGCGAAAAGCCTGCAGTCCTCTAATGCATGACACGGCGAGGACAAGTTGTCAGCATGCTAAACTCACCTCCTGCACGGTGCAGGTTTAAGTCAGAAATCAAGGAGGGTTCATCTGGAGCGCTAGCTGAATACTCAGTGGCAATCAAGTCTGTGACAAAATTAAGATTCAGATCTACCTTCAGAAAATTTTTCCTGAAATACAGGAAAATCAAGACATACCTGCTGGTCCTCCTATGGGATGACAGCATATGCAAGCCTATCTCTGACCTTATTGCTACTTTTGATTTAGTTTTAATTCTTCTTCAGGACAAAACAGCAGAATGCAATTGCTTAGGTAAATTGCGTAGCTCACATCACAAACATCGGCATAAGGACCCCTGGACTCCCAGGTTCCTCTATCTGTTGGTGATACTCGTTACATGACATGTCCCATAGGACAATAAATCTCGGTGAAGAAGGCAGCCTTGGGAGGTGCCTGGACACTGTGGATGCCAGGAGATGCAGTGCAGGTGAACACAGCACCTTCTACAGCACCATGTTGGAGAAGGGTATAAAGACAGGGATCACAGTTCCCAAAGGACTGTTGATTCGAAAATATGCCAAAAACTTTCTGGTTTTACTCAAAATGCCTTTTTTTTTCCTTTTCCTTTTTTAACCCCATGACTTTATGGAATGAGTTTGTTCAAAATAAACCTCAAGAAAATGAGTGAAAGCTTAAAATGACAAATGATGTTGATCCCTTTCAACTTGAAAGCATTCGAATCAGAAGCTGCCATGCAGTTCTGTTCAAGATCCATATGGTTTTTGATAGGAAACGTGTTTTGATTCAGGAATTATTTCTAGGTTCATTAACATGTAAATTGCTCTGTGAGGAAATCTGAAGGAGATGGAGCCCAAAGATATGTAAATATTCAAATGTAATCGGGGTTCAAGCCCTACATCTCTATTTCTGCCTGAACAGTTTAAACAGATGAGGGCAAAGGAGGTTTTTCCATCCTTCTCCTTGAAATCCAGCAATATTTCATGCCACATGGCTTGCCTCCCAGAGCAATCCTGAGGTGTGAAGTTCACTAAATAATAAGAAATCAGCAGACTTGGAGGAGTCGGCACGGTACAAAAGCAGGGGCACACTTGAGTGCCGAAGGCTCCGTGTTTCCCAAACTATCCCTCGTGCTCTGCTGGGTAACAGCTGCCTGGATGGCAGCTCTTTGAGCAAACCTGTTAAAGATCCATTCGCTGGAGCAAATAGAAAATATTATCTTCTTAGAAAATATTATGTCTTCCATTACTTTTGATAGATCTCTTGCGGAATTCTTTTACAGTCAAAAATAAATCACATACGGTGGAATGAAATCTATTCTTGTAAATACAGCATATGCACAAGGAGTAAATCACGTAGATACAATCTCCGCTATTGTCATAATGTGTCTCCGATGTGAAGCGCTGTGAAGAGGGATAAATAATATTTCAGCTATTACTGCACCTGCGTGATGTCATACTGTATTTAACTGGGAACTGACAGTCACAGAAACCCAGCTACTGGAGAATATATAATGAAAAGTAATCTAGTCATCCTGTAAATCTAGTCGTCCAGGCCTGGCTGACTAGATCTATATTATGCAGCCATTCGGTATTGCATGAACACAGATAAACATTCCAGACCAAGCTGAAGGGGCGGTATGCCAAAATCCAGAAAGGTCCTTTAGAAGTAGCCGTGTCCAAGCTGCTGCCATGAGGGAGGGAACAGTTCATGGCCTTCATTTCCACAGCCTCTGCACCCCGTACAGGCGGGGTGAGTTGTGGCCTCCCAGCCTCCTTCTCCATGTGTGCTGAGCCTGATGCTGGGACACAGGGATGCCCTGGCTGTGCCCAAAGCAGGGCCTCCGCGAGGAGAGGGAAGCAGGAGGCAGGGATCAGCCCTTCCCTCCATTGCACTCCTCTTGGATGCACTACCAGGTCCAGGTCCTCCTTATGGAAACGGGACATGATTACGCCCTTCCTGTACATATGAGAAGAGAATGATCCCTGCGTGACAGGGGTGTACCTAGACACATTTGTGCTCAGCAAAGTGTCTCGATCAAAAACATATCTTCATGAATGGCTCGGCCGACCTTCTGGATGGGCAAAATGAGGCAGAAATACCCCTGTACCGACTCATCGGAACCAGTACCTGAGCTTCTGCTTTCAGGCCAATGCCAGCACAGCGATGGCAGGAGGCGGCGCGCAGCGCTCGCGTCCTAAAACCTGCCCTGCACTGCTGCAACAAAGTGGGGCATCCTGTGCTCCATAGTTTCCACATTATTTTCAGCCTTTTCAGTATTTTCATTTCCATAGTCTGCTGTTATTAATGTATGATGAGAGTGCGAAGCTGGTGTTGTAAGGCTAAATCCGTACAAATCATCTGTTAGATCTTTCATTCTCTACAGTGTTGGTTTTCAGTGCTGTTCCTGCTATAATATGTAAAGTGTATGAGTAATTCTAAATGTACATTAATATAGTGACTGACTCTGCTTATATCTAGGATATTTTTGAGCATTGGACTTTTAATAATCACTTCTCCTTTCATTCAGTGCTTTCCCTAGAAATATTTTATTAGTCTAATTAGGGCAGGCACTGAAAAAATCAGCTTCAATTTGTTTTAGAAATGGGAAAGGTCAATAGAGAAGATTGTCATTAGAACTCCCTTGTCACCCAGTTTCCAGATCAGTACTGCCATGCTCTGCCAAGGGAAGAGCAATTTGCTCCCTAGAATATACCCCGTTGTGGTAAAATAAGGAACAGCAGTGTGACTCTGTCTTCACGGTGTCAGGAGCAGGGAGTGAGCTGTACCAGGTGAGCTGCTGACAGGCTGCTGTCAGGGCCTCGCTGGAGCGGGTGCTCTGATGTAACTCTCTCAAACTGCCAACCCAAATGACGTTACCAGGCCCACTCCTGAGCCAAGGGCACGCAGACCTTTGGGTATTTGCTGACAAAGTGCTGGTCAAGCAAATTAAAGGTGTTCAGAGCAGATTTACCAGATGCACCCCATTTATCTTAGATTCCTGCACTTTCTTTTCCCAAGTTCACAATTCTGGTCACACATTCAAGAAGGATGGATTCAGAGGGAAGCGTGTGCGGCGACTGCCCGGGTGCTGCAGGGATGGGACAACGAGGAGACGTGAGAGGAGCTGCGAGCGATGCGTGCGTGGGTAAATAACCAGGATTAGCTAAACCACGGCTGCGTTCTCTAGACGCCCCGGAGGGTACAGTTGTCAAGTGAGAGTATTATATGGGCACATAACATGAGTCCAAACTACTGCGCAGTGAAACTGGGCTGGAAATTAGAACCTCCCAAGCAGCCTAGGAATAAGCTGCTGGTATCACCTTCAGTCTGGAGGAAAGGAATGATGAGCTCTATCAGGTTTCCAGATGGGTTTTGAGGAGCTTAGGAAAAATAGGACCTGATGTGGTTCTTGCAGCAATAGGCCGTTTGCTGCTGCAGGAGAGCCCCAGGCCAGGGCAGGGGCTCGTTGCACGGAGGAGGGTTCGCTTCTTCGCTTGGAGGGCCTGGCAGCTTTCCAAAGGCTCCAAACCACACACAGAGACGGAGAGTTTGGGGAGGAACTAATGAGAAGCCAAGGGACTGGGTTTCAGAACAAGCCTGAGCTACATTTTGACCATTGCAAACTCGGTGACAGAAGTAAATAGGGATTTGATGGTCTTCCTGCAGAGGAGAGGCAGAGACTCAGGTGGGGAATAGTGACGGGGGAAATTATTAGTCTATTTCCCTGCATTATAAGCAGGGCTGTTACATAGGCTGAACAGCAAAATACACACAGGGCAACTTCAGGGAGGTTTGGATCATGCAGGAAATTTTGAGCAGGTGCCTCCACTTTTCAGAAAGCTCACACTGATTTTTCTTACTAGTTATACAGGGACAGATTAAAATATATCTCACTTCTTAACTTGGGGGTGTTCTCCCCCTGAAAACACCTGCCTCCAGTGCCAAGCTTTGTGGCTGGCGCTCCCTGTGCTGTGAAGCTGTGCATCTCAGACCCTGCGCCCTCGGGGCTGCACGAGGAGAACATCCAAATTAAAAAGGGTAATGAGGTCTGCAGCAGGAGCAGCATGAGCGCTCGGATTTCTTACCGGCACCTAATTTAATGGCATTGTTTGGACTAGAGTCACAGGCTGTAACTCATGTGGCTTTAGCCGAGCCACCCGGTTAGCTAAGTGCTGTGACAGCCTCCAGGAGCCATCCATTGCCATTATTTTCTTAATCACTACCAACAAATCATATTTATGTGGAATTTAATTACTGGATCCATTTGTTTTCATTGCTTGTTTTTTCAGGGACAAAGCTTTTGAGGATGGTGAGAATTATTTGTTATTCCTAACCTAGGTTTTCTTATTAAAATATTAATTTGGGCAAATTTCATTAAAGTGTTGTTATAAAATCAAAGTCATCCAAGTTTCCAGTGAGATTGCATTAAACTGCCATCATCTGGCTTTCCTGCTTTTACAAGGAAACGGTAGAACTCAGTAAATTGAGGGAGTTTCTTAATGAGCAGTGAGGACAGCAGCAAAAAATTCAGAGCAAAATGTGCGAGAGAGAAAATCAAAACAAAAGCTTAGCAGTGCGTCTTTGATAATCTGACAGCTCCGGTAGCTCCAGGTAGCCCTTCTCTGCAGCGTTCCAGGATGCCTCCCGAGCACCTCCGAGCTCCGCTTAGCCGTGCTCGGGCGGCTCCGTCCCTCGCGCGCTGCCGCGGGCAGCACAGATCACGCACGGGAGAGGCTGAGGGCTGCGTGGTGCCCTGCACCCAGCCGGCCTCGGCTCTCCGTGGTGTTTCTATGCACCATGACATGTCTCTAATGTATAAAAACAAAAAGCTATGATTTCTTTCCTGTAGGCATACATGTGCCAATGCCAAACCAGGAAAACTGTATTTCAGCAATGCTGCTATTCCTCTCTCTCAGTGTAGTGCCACATTGTGTCACAAATACAAATAATTCAATACCTGAAAGTTTCACTTTCAGTAATGGGAAAATTTGCTGTGTTCACTGACCCTCAGAATTTCTCATTTCTTGCTGGGGCTGTGACAGTGGAAAGCAGGCTCAATAAGCTGGAGTATAGAAGTTGGAAAGATGTCAGTTCAGGACCCTAAAATGCATCTTAGGAAGTGTAAAAACTAACAATAAAATAATTCCCAAAGCAGTACAGCATCCCATTCTGATGGTATCTTTTCCCCTTGCTCCAATATTCTCTGTTTAAAACATAAAGCAGTGCAAATATATGTTGAGAGATGCTGCCTATTTATAAAGTAAACACTGACAATGAGCAGAAAACAAAAGATAAATGGAGAACATGCCCTGCACACTAATCAGGTTATCTTAACTCAGAACAGAGAGAAAATATGGTGGTGTGGGGCTTTTTTAAGACTACAAAAGAGCTTCAGTTTTTCAGCATGTTTATGGTATCTTTGTGTGACTGTTGTTCTTGAGGCATCTCGGGAGCAGCCAGTATTCACAAGCTCTAGTACTGGTGCCTACTTTGGAAAATGAGTCTCCTGTTGACAAAAAGAAGAATTCCTCCATCACAGAAGGTGTTAGCGTAGGTTTTCGAAAACAAAACCACCATGTTTATAAATATGCTTAAATATATTGTAAACGTAAAATAAATGCTGGGCTAACAAGACACAGTGGAAGATATTGCAGGACGGCAGCCTGCAGATATAAACGCTCGTGCAAATCACTCCCTGTCAAGGCTCAGCTGATAATGTCAGCAAGGCCAGAGATGAAAGCTGGATTCACCTGTTTTCTTTACTCCAATTACAAATATCAGCAATGCCAGAACACACCTTTGCTTGCACTCCCCTCCCTCACTAGCGTGTCATGGAGGTTCATAAGCAATATCTGCAATCAAAAATGAAAATCTCTGAAATACAGACATGGCTGAGGTGCTCATTTCAGCAAGATATCCTTCTTCACATACACGTTTCAATAAAAATTTTGCAGATAGCGGTTTAAACTCTGCTGCTATTCAGAATCTGTGCTGGGGAAAGATGACAGAAAGGATCCTTGCTGTTGTGACCTGCTTTGCCAGGCTGCAGAAGTTGTGCATATGGGAGGGCAGCACAGTTTTGGCGTGGAGGAGCTGGCTTTGCGCTTGCTGGTGGGAAGTCGTTGCTGTGACATTGCAGCAGAGAATCAAGATCGGGTGCAATAACAGTTTTTGGAGGGTGACTTTTCCATGTGTGTCCCTGGGCTGAGCAGTGAGCGGGGCCCCGTGTGACCCACGCGCTTTGCACACACGGGCCGGGGCTCTGCCCTCTGCCGAGCAGGAGCAGCTCCGCAAAGGGCGGCCGTGTAACGCGATGCATTTCCAAGAAGGGAGAGTCTCCACAGGCTCAAAGGCTGAGGGTGGGAGTGAAAATGCACAATATGTTGCTAGCAAGTGGCGTCAGGTTTTCTCCAGCCCCTCCTGCCCTACTTAGCACTTCATAACAATGTAAGAATAGAGCATTTTTACTTCGAGAATCGGGTATCATTTACTTGCTACATAAAACACATTAGACAGGGAGCATCTGGTATGATCAACGGTTGTGGGGTAAGGACCTAATGCTGAAACAACATGTTTTTGTGTTTTAAACTAAAAATAGTTATTCTTAATATATTATAATTGTCGAGTACTGGTCTAAGCATTGCTGTGCAATGATATATTGCTTTAAAAATCTGCCAAGGAGACAATATGGGCATGGCTGTTTGGGGATGTGAAATTAGCTTTATGGAAGTCTTTACAGACACTATCAAAAGGACTTTTTGCCTATTTGCAAATCTTATCCTCATGTCCCCCTCTTTTGTATAGGTAAATAATGGTATTTATGGATCAACTAATTTTAAGGAACACAAAACCAACCGAAAAATATGAAAGTAGTTCTTTGCAAGAAAGAATTCCTCCATAGAGTCAGCTTGGAGACATTTCCCTGTATGAGCTTGGCACCCTGTAGCTCAACAGAGGACAAAAATAGTACGTGGTCCTTCATTGGCTTTTTGACTGGAAAATTGCCTCCCCTGACTGTAATCCATGTTTGTGCTCATTTGTGGTCTCCATCTGTCCCTGCATGGAGTGTGGAAGAAAGTGTTTCATCAAAGTGTGCACTGAGGTGGTAGGTGGGGATGAGGGTAAACAAGACTTGAAACAACTTCCAGCAGATGAACACGCAGAAGAAGAAAGGAATGGGAGAGAGACAGGAAGGGAAGTCAGACTGATCCAAAAGCCCTAACTGAGCCATAATTGCCTGTAAAATCAAAGGGGAGTTGACTTTAAATAAGAATGTCATGAATATTGCCAAAGCATTAAACAAATATCCAGCTACTTGACTTGACTGCAACCTACATAAATGTGCTTAGATGTACGTGTGCTACGTTTAATGCATGAGAGATGAATGATGCATGGGATAGATCTTCTGAGACTTTCAGAAAGCTTAAGAGGACGTGATTGTGCGACAAAGCAAAATTTACCCCTGGTTTAAATAGCACTGAATTAACATGCAGGTATAATTTTGAATATTTTTAACCTCTGCTTGATTCTTATACTTGATGGCAGAAAATTCATCATTACTGAATTTATCCACACAAATGCCACTGAGTAGGAAATGGTCATTTTTAAAGAGAACCATTATTGCAGCTGTGAGCTAAATATGTGGCCAAGTGCCAGAGTGTAAAGCAAAACTAAGAGGGCTCAGGATTACCCGAACATGCACAGGGGGCAGGTGCTGGCAAACAGGTCCCTAACGGAACACCGTTAGGGCTGGTGTAAGCCAGGCCAGTCAGCAGCTGCTGCAGCATTTATGGCAGAAAAGAAAGGATAACTGCAAACAACTGGTAGGGAGCAACCATAGTAAGAAAGCAGCTAATTGATGAACTTCCTTCAGAACCAAAAATAACCCAGAAACAAAGGCAGGAGTGAGACAAACCTCACAAGGTTGAACAGAGCACATGGCAAAGCAACTTGCAGCAACCACAGAATGTTTCCACCTAGTAAAATTAGCTGGTTGAGAGCACAGAAAAGTCAATAATTCTTGATTCTTACAGGATTCTTCTGCTCCGCCTTTCTCTTATCAACTGTAATTTAATGGAAAGACAAGGAAGTGGGTAGCCCCCAACAGCAAAAAGACACATCCTTCACCCTACTGCCTTTGAGAGCATCATCCAGGGATCAATTTTAATTGTCACTCCAAGCCACGTGTCTGAGACAGGAAAACTCCTTCCTTCTAGGCTGGTTCAGATCTGCACTCTCACACCATCTTCTCTCCTCCTGTAAGCAGATGGTACCATTCTACTTTCCTCAGGAAGCCTTTAACAAGTGTGAAACCTAATGAGGGACATTTCTACAGAACATCTACAGGATCATCTACCTGCTGAGTCCTGCAAGCTCCAAGTCTCTGAATCAGAAAGTTTCAGTATCTTGATAATATCCTTCTTCATTCCTGACGTGGCACAGCCACGTGGCCTAGCCCAAGTCCTGGGAGATCCTGAGCAACTTCAGCTCTCACAAAAGGCTCGTGGCAGCACAAGGCTGGCCTCTGGTGTGCCCCTCTAAGTGAGGAGCCTGGCAGGCACATAGGCGTTTGGAGGGCTGTTTTGACAGATGATGGCTCTGATGAAAATGTCATTGGATTTGCATTCTGAGAAGCCAACTTCTTTGGGAATAAGAAATGTTCACAGGGGACAGATGGGCAAATCAATGCCAGTCCCCATTTTACAATTAAATTACCAACCTTTGATGAGAAGTTTTCACAGGGATTTGTTTGCTGGCTCATCGCATTCTTGTATCGGCTCCAAATCCTCTCTGATTCCTCCATCAGTCGGCGTTTGCTCATCACTCCTGGAAACACACTATTTACATCAGCTCTTGAGCAAATGCTCTCTGTTTGCCTGCAGGTGCAAAGCCAGAGCTCAGCACAGCTCCTGGCTCTGTGAGTCAGGCTCTTTCTCTCCGAGTTGAGACGAAGGTCAGTGATGAGCCTTGGGGTGGCACATAAAGGCTCGGTGGCGCAGGGAAGAGAGGGAATTTCAAGGTATTTCCTTGAACGCCTCAGCACAGCGGCTTGACGATCACAAGTTTTCCTCTATTTTAATGGCTTAGCTTTGGTCCCCATTTACCTCCACCTAATCGCTTGGATATAGGCTTCCCCTCGCACCTTAGAGAGTATAGAGAGAAATGATTTATTGTTTACTTGAGAAAATACTTGAGCTGTCAATAATAATCACCAATCAAACCTTTCCCATTTTTAGTTTCCTCAGGCCATCCCCAGTTTTAGATGCTCTCTGTTGTTGACATTAGGAGGATATTGCCATTCTCTGTTTTAAATATCTCTGATATATAATATGGTTTCTTTCTCTCCTAGTAGATATGATGAAAGCCTGTTCTCATCTGGCAAGGACATTCTTTTAAAGGGAAAAAAAAGCAATGTTAAAAGGGTATAGTGTAGGTATTTAAAGAGGCAGCTTCCAACTGCTGCTCCTTTCTCCTCTTGACACTAAGATGAACTTCCTCTGGTAGCTGACTTATTGCCCTGGGCTATAGCTCTAATTTCTTTGACTTCTGATGAGCAGATGCTCTAAATCTGTCAATATACAGCACAAAAGGATCTTATTAATGGTCCAGCTACTATGTTTTTCATGGGCAGTGTTATAAATCTTATGTTATACACGTGCATTTCTGCTAACAACTGCTTACATATTCTGTAGCTTCTGCTCAGTCCTTTATACTATACTGCTGCCTCATATACAGTGGTCCTTATATATCAGGTTCATACAGCGGGAGTCCATGCTTGAGGCTCACTTTCTTCATAGGTACCAAGCTATAAGGTACTTTTCTGTTTTCCATAGTATGTTGGTGTGCCTTGAATTATTCACTCAGTTTCTGAGAAGCAGCATTAAGAACGTAATCTTCTGTTCATAAATCCATTGGAAGACTCTTAATAATGTAAGCCTTAGTGGAACATCCCGCGTTGCAAAGGAAGCAGTAAGCATTTCCTTAGGGTTTCAGATGGTTTGCTCGCCTTTCCTTTGACAGAGCAAAATCCATTCTTTACAAAAAAACGCTTAGCTTTCGAAAGAATCCAGCCACCCTTTTCTTCTGTTTCCTTTTAATGAATGATCAGCTGCTCCATCGCTACAGGAGCTCCATAAAGCTTGCAGAAAAAAAAAAAAGAAAGCAAAATTCAGCACCGTTTGCATACATCAGGTAACACTACTGCACTCTCTGACACTGTGCAAAAGGTTTTTCTTTTGGCTTCTTTCTCCCATAGACAGAGGCACCCTGAAAACTCTTTTTCTCAGGAACACAACCTTTAAACGCCCTCAGTTCAGGTGAAAACAACCACGTGAAAGATCGGGTTCATCTCCAGAAATGCTAATTCTTGAAAGCACTTGNGAAGATCGGGTTCATCTCCCGATCTCAGAAATGCTAATTCTTGAAAGCACTTGCACCACCCGCTGCAGAAATGGTGGTACTGGCATCTTTTGGCTGAAGCACCTTATCCCAGCGAGGTGTCAAACGGGGCTCCTGGAGGGAGAGAAGTTTGGGCAGGGCCAGTGAACTGCTGGCAAAGGTCTGGTTCGTGGAGGGAAGATCTAAGCAGGGAATTTAAAACATCTGGGTTGTTCTTCTTTGTCCCTTCTACAGAAGGGCAGAGATAGCTGGAACCAGGGTTTTCTTGGGAAGCCTTGCCAGTGCAAACCAGGGCCCTGGAGTACAAGTGAGGTTGGGAGGAGAAGGGACCACAACGGGTCATGGTAACATCTGTGGCTTCAGAGTCTTGTTCTGAGACATTGAACTGGAAACAAGAACCAACTCCTGGTTCTGTAACGTTTTTAAAAAACTTTTTTTCTCTATTCAGTGCAAATTATTTCATATTCTTGGGTCTTTGGTTTTATGCCAATTTTTCTATGTTACTTACTTAAACTGTACAAGTGTTGTGGGGCAGAACTGAAGATGACTCTAAGTAGGTCTGTGGATACAGCAGACTGCTTATTTTTGTAATTCTCTGCATAGATTTCAGCCTATCTGATGGTGCGTACCTAGCAACAGGCAACTGCAGCAGAAGCTACAAATGCTGTATGTTGCTCTGGGCTTATGTAGCAGCTCCACAACTGCTCCTTTGAATATAATCTCCCAAAGCTAAAGTAATTTCTCCAAGGTGAAGTATTTGCCACGGTTACTTGCAAGTTTGGAAGATTGGAGTATGTGGATTACGAGTGGCATTAAGCAATGCGTTGCTTGGCATCCTCAGATGTCTTCTGTACCGGTGGCCCAACGTTCTGGATGCTCTGCAGTGTGTTAATACTGATGGACTTTTTTATGGCTTAATCATACATAAGAAACCTCTTTCTGTGTTTACTTTAGTAACATAAATACATTTGGACCAAAGTGGTTTGGTTTTATTTTCTCCCACAGGATGTATCCAATTCAGGATATTGTTTTCAGATAATGACAGGAATATGTATGTTCACATAGCGCTAACAGGACTTCCATAATAATACAATCCTTTTAAGGAAATTATATATGCAGAGGCACTTGGTAACTGCAGTGTGAAACTAAAATTCAAAAGTGCCAGTTAATAACTTATCTGTTGAATGTACCCAACTGTCCTAGGGAAAAATAATTGTTTCAAGTAAAACAAAAGCATCAGCTTTGTTCTTCTAACAGTTATAAAAATATTTGTCCTTATCTTTAATATTGGCAGGTTGCTACTCTTCAAATAAAACTGTACCATATCATTACTGGAATAAAGTTTATCTGTTATTCATAAGCTGCAGAGAGATGTTTTCATCTACTCTTTTTTCCCCCTATCTTTGCTGTTTTTAATGGCCTCTATAGAAACCTTTCAAATAAAATTTTTTATTACTTTCTTTTTTCTTGGCACAAATATATTTTCCCCTGTATTTCTGGGCTGAAATTAATACAGTTCTATTTTTGTCCTTCCTTATCTGTACCCTAACAATAGGCTAAGTCTTGCTCAAAATTGTCTCTGTGGCTCCCATTCCAGGAGAGTCTTCAAGGCCTTCCAGTGCTCATTACTGGAAGGATTCATGAGAAGGACTTTTAATGATATAGTTCTTTAAATTAAGGTATTAAATATCATGGTTTGGGATGCTCACCTCTTCTGGAGTGATTTCTTGCTGCTTTTTCTGCAATATCTCATGACAGCCTTGATCTGAGGCAAGATGTTAGATAAGAGGGACCACATGACTGATTTGATAATTCCTGCCCTCTGACATTAAGTCTAAATGCTTGAGGTTGACTTTTCTCTAGATACTTTGATTTTTATTTGGCTTGGAGACCCTAGGTCCATAGTTAGGCTCCTCTGGAAAGAAAAGCTGTCCCTTTCCTCTGATCACCCCATGGGATTCATGGAGGACCACGACGAGCTGCAGACATCAGTGGAGCTTTGAATGGCTGGTGCACAAACTGGTTCCTAGCACAAGTCCTAACTAACTGAGCCAAAGGCATTTTTGAGTAATTAGGGCCAATCCTTGCTAGGACTTTGAGAGGGGAAGGCACCGTGCTCTGGGTTTTTCGGGTGAGAGATGGCTAATAGGTGTTATCATGCGGTGAATTCATATCTCTTCTTCACATGCTAATTACATGGCATTTGGAAATGTCAGCACCTTATCGAGGCAGCACACTCTGTGTTTCGTGCATGTGCTTTAAAAGCATTTATTTTTAACATTTTTTAGCATATGTATTATTAAGGCTGCATCGTTCAAAATTTTCCTTTTGTGATCGTTTAGAAATGCTGGTGAGCTTTTCTTTTAAATACCAAAAAACTTAGGTTATTGCATTTTAAGTGTAGTCTAAAAAATTCACAGCAGATAATGAACTTTATACTAATGTTTTTCTCTGACTACTGAAACATAGCAGTGGGTATCATTGTGGAATCCTAATAATGACAGAAAATAATTTATAACTATTAGATGGAGCAGCTTCAGGGTCTTCCTGTTCGGTTTTTATTAATGTTAAGATTTTGTGCTTGCAACCTCAGGTCTTAATTTAAAGCTATAAATTATATCATTTAAGAATTACATCACTTTCATTCAAAAATCCCAAGTTTCAAGATGGCCATAGAAATGCACTTGGTCACAGAAATGTGCACAATGAAACACAAGGAGGAAGTGTAAGTTTCAAAGCACTTTTATGAAGGTTGGGGAGAGGCTGGTTGCAAGAAACCCAGTGAACAGGAAAAGAATCTGGACTTAGATGCTACTTGAGCTGAACTTTTTAGACTGGAAAAGAAGTCACCACTGGGGTTTTTAAACACAACCCGTAGTCGCTTGTATGCAGACTTGGGGGCATTCACAGAGTGCACTGCGAGTAATTCTCAACCAGCTGTTGAGTTTTTAAATGCTAAAACTGCCTCTCTCGGCTGCAGTCTCCCATTGAAGGTATGCAGTTATTTATTCATATAAATTAAGTGGTTGGGACCAGCAGTGCAGCGTATCAACCTTCCTTGTAACTTGTCTGACACCAAGCTTCACCAGTTGTGGGCCATAAGAGATAGAAACTGTCAAGGTAGAAACTGTACCAGCCAGATGAGCCCCTGCACAGTGAAACGGCTCTTCCAGTGGCTGTTTGTTCCAAGGGGAGAACTGGATCTGTGGAAGCTCAGGGACACGAGGCAGGGGAGGGTTAAGAAGCAGGGCAGTCCCCTGCACAACTCCGTCAGGAGGCCAGGGTGCAGGTGGCCCTGGCCTGAGCAAACCCTTGCAGGACTCGGCCTTTTAAAGAAAGGTCAGGCAAAACTCTGGTGCGAACTCGGGAGATGCCGGCTCTGATGCAAACCTGGAGCTGGAGCCAAGTCGCTCCTGCACTTCCAAACACATTTCCTTGTGCTTCTGGAGCCTGCAAAGCGCTTGACTGGCCCCGCATCACCAAGGAGGCCTCGTCTTGGCCCCGCGATGGCCCTAGAGGTAGCTGGGACCCTCAGCGTGGGGATAAGCAGGGAGCAGATGGGTGGCAGCAGCGGAGCAGCCGGGAGGGCTGCAGGATGCGTGGCCAGAGCCGCGTCCACTACCCAGGCGGGGTGCTGGCGGCCAGAGCGGCGGAGAAATGGGCAAAAAACAGAGAAAGGCAAAAACCGCCGCTGCCTGCGCCGCCCGTGGGGGCGGCCCGAGGGCGGCGGGCGCGGAGCCGCCCCCGCGCACGGCGC